>CM076582.1:446247367-446967352 GCA_034641835.2 Pinus albicaulis | reverse complement strand
TAAAAAGCATCCTAAGATGAAACCCTTCCCCAAAATTAGAGGCCTAATTAGGTGTTGCTTCATAAATAAATAGTCATACTAGTATCATTTACAATACAACTTGTAGAAATTGAGTTTACAATGATACAATGGTGTTGGGTGAAGACTTTGAAATTTGAAAAAAATCTTCTTATCCTTTCATTATGCTTCCTTGTACTATTGACAAAGTGTGGTCAACAAGTCACAAAAACTAAATTCCCTATGCACGATATCAGGACTTCATCGAGAATATGACAGTCCTATAGTGAAGGAGTAGATAATAGAAAGTCCTATGAGCAGGGATGTTTGAATTTTTCGCTTACTATATAGAAAGTGAATGTCTTGACTAAACTTGTGTTTTCAAGGGACCAAAATATGCATATCAGTGTGTTATTTTTATTTTATCATTGAAGCTAGTATATGAAAGTATTTGATAACAATTGCAAGGGTTTGATAATATTTGGCTTATCGGTTTAATATAGATTAGTAGTAATGGATTTTTGCAATGATGCTTGATAGTTCACATATATGTTTTTCCTTATGGATTAATTGAATTCACTGTGATAAAAAATTAGGGTTTTTATTTGATAACTGAAGATTTGACTGTAAAGCTGTGCTATATTGGTATAATGATTTTGTATTGGAAACATTGGATTTGACACATTAGTTTAAGAATAAATAGTTGTGATTCAGTATGAAGTGATCTCAAAATGAATGAATGAAACTTATATGACTTACACTTGATGTATAATGACATAAATAATCCATATTACGATGATGTGGATGGCCTAATGGTGTTTGATAATGCTTAATAACAATTTTTTGACATAACAATAGATCAAGTCATAACATGGTATTTGGATGTGAGCCCTACCTAACACGTGGTCCGAAGAGTGTGTCACAGTGATATTGGAATAAACTTTTAGACTTTGATTTCTTTTTGATTTGGTATCTAAGGATCGATAAGATGACTTAGTTGATTTGATTTCAAAGTGTTTATTTGTGTCAGTCTGAGTATATTGGCTTGATAAGTATAATGTTTGCATATAGCATTGCATGGTTTGAAGCAAGCTTCATGAGCCTGGTATGTTCACATTGACAGTTACTTTATGAAGCGAGGGAGATGTGTCGATCCAAACCTATACTTTAAAATTTGTCCAAGGTATGAGTTTGATTTTTATTTTATATGTTGAATCTGGTCTATTATTGACAGGTAATGAACCTCTAACGATCAAAGTAAGAAGGAGTTGGCCTCTAAAGTTCGAAATGAAGAATCATGGCATGAGGAATTACATTCTGAAGTTTTGAAAATGAAATATATGATGTGAAGATATTGGAGAGTTTTCAGAAAGTAGAAATGCAAATTCCTAGACACTCCAATTGTATTTCAAGAAGTTATGAAGAGATATTGTTGAACCTGTCTTGGAAATAAATAGTTGATTAGAGCATTGATTTTTCGTAATGACATATCAATAATATATATATATATATATATATATATATATATATATATCTTTGAGTGTGTGTGTGTGTGTTGTTTGTTGCATAGAATCCGAGTCAATTCTTGACTAAGCCACTTCATACACATTGGGATTTCTACCAAAGCATTGTTCAAGATATTTTCATGGGATGACCAATTTTTTGGTCTGATATATTCCTCCTATGATAGATGACTGCATGGATGTATTGATGTTGTTTGATATCTTTATTGATGAGAAGAGCACATCTGTGTGTTATTTTAGTATGAGATTTTCCATGATGTTTTGGATGAAAAAGTTTGTAATGTTAAGCACGACCAAGGTTGAGTAAGATGTTTCCAACATGGCTAGCTATGAGGCAGGTTGAAGAAACTCTTTTGAAATATAATTTTAACAGGTTTTGGATGTGATAGTGACACGTTACGATAATAAAAAATGGGATGTGATTGGCAGAGATGTTGGGAAAAATATTGAGAGGGGGGGTGGGGGTGAATCAGTATTTTAAAATTTTCTTTGTTCTGAATTATGTACGCTATTTTACTGAAGTAAACCTGCGTATGTACGATAATCTCATGCAGAAAAATAGCGTATATCCAGTAA
Source organism: Pinus albicaulis (assembly GCA_034641835.2). Lineage (NCBI taxonomy): Eukaryota > Viridiplantae > Streptophyta > Pinopsida > Pinales > Pinaceae > Pinus > Pinus albicaulis. Next base: position 446,965,256 of record CM076582.1, on the reverse strand, counting down.
ACTTATTTATCAATTAATTCTTCATCTGATCAATATGTCAATATTTCATCAAGCATTAAATAAGCAATAACCATATGTAGTAAGAATAGAATAAAAAATCACACATAAGCACCACACATGAACACCAAGATTTTTAGATGGAAACCCAATGTGGGAGAAAACAACCATTGTTGCCATCTCTGTCTTCGCCTTTTATTATAAAGAAAAAATCTTACACTATTGTACTAATGCATAATCATACCAGCGTGCAGGAATGCACTTGCGGAATGCTACAACCTTCTCACTTTCTCCAACACCTTGAACTCGTTCACTGGCTCCCACCGAAAGGGAGCTCCAACTCCCTGATATGATCGTCAGCCACTACGGACATGAAGCTTTGAATTTATTTCTTAAGGATCCAACCTTCAACACCTCTGTGGACCATGTTTCATAAAATTTCACACTGGATCCACCTATTTTCAACACATCACAACTTGTAGGCCACTTTTCATTAAATTTTCAGACCCCACTACCATCATTTAAGCCCAATACCATATATCAAAATGAAACTAATCACTATAAGAAATCAATCAATAATCGAACCAAACTGTATTAACCAACCATGAACCAACTACGACCCAAATCAATTAATTTATTCTTAAACATTTACAACAGCTATATCAATGTAACCAGAATACCAGTAATGAACCCAAAACATTGCATCAATTCCTTGAATCAACTCAATACCTTGATCAAAAAAATGAAATAATATGTACGCTACTTGACTTCAACATATTCGCGTGTACACACGCTTTCCATGAAGTAAACCTGCGTACAAATATCAAAATATGAAACCCTGAAAGTGAACCACTATCATACTGAAAAAATATGAGCCACACACATAAATACTAAATCATTTTGAACTAATAAAAAAGCCATCACTGATCACATACACCTAGTAGTATGATCACTCTTCAATAAATTAATACTCAATCAATTCAGTTTCAATAATCATGATTAAACCCAGATCAACATGAAGACTTCATTGACAAACAACAGAAACGCAACAAGATTGACTATACTAATCAAACACCTTATTCAGCAAAAACCATAGCTTATATATGTGCTTTTAGTGATTCACTTCTGCGTAGGTACGTTCTCTTCAGGAGTCAAACCCACATATAGATATGTCTAAAGTTTCTAATCGATACACTACTTACCAGCATGAAACCTGCATGTTTATGTGCCTTTTTTGTTATTAAACCAACGTAAAGATCTGCAAATTTTGACTTTTACCTTCGCAACACATCAGACCTCCAGAACAAACCCATCTCTTGGCATTCATTACAAAACATATGTCAGAAAAATTATTATCCAAGTCAAATCAACCCATAAAAAGATCAGTCAACACATAGTCATTTCAGGTTTATTAAGCATGATCCATTGTTGTATTCCCGAGTGCACACTTATTTCAAATCCATAACCAAAACTATGCATACATAATTCAGACTAAAGTATTCATCAATCACACATCACTTTCACACCTGAAACACTTTGATCTTCCTCTCCTTGTATAGCTTAGGCCCTAGCCAATACCACATGTCAAAACCACACTAATGTCGATGGTATTCTTTGATGGGATCAAATAGTCGTTGATGTGCTCATTACTATGGTCTAATACCATGGTAAAGACCCTTGGTATTTAGGAAACCATAGTGCAGAAACAGTACCCGCTTCTTCTTCTTCATAGTCGCATGTGTATGTGAATTCGCATCACAGAACCCGCGTGTATTTATCAAAACACCCCCTTCATCATTCCTTTGTCTATGGACTACTATGCCTTTTTCCAAATTCTCTGTCACGTATAGGTACATCTTATTGACAACTTCATCAAGTAGGTTGTCATCAAGGACAACACATTAGTCTAATGCCAACAATATCCCCCTTTGGACTTGATGGAAACCACTTCGGTGTTTGGTTACCAATCACTCCTATAGACATACCAATCTTCCCTCCAAGCATCAATCATGATCAAAACACCAAACTACTCTCCCCCTTTGAAATCAAGGACAAAGGGTTGACCAATGCCAAATTGTAATATCCCTAATTTGATGCTTTTATTTTAGGCAGTCAAAATCTCTAGGAGTAAAGTGGACCCAAGTAAAAACACTTATTATGGACTTATTTTATTATTTTAATTTAATAAAATGAAAATGGAATTAATTGTGCAAAGACTAGATTATGATTAGAGATCAGGAATCCAAATCCATGAGGATGGATAAGGTTCATAAGACTTTCCCAGTTCTCCAAAAATCCTTGGAGAAAATAAATTAAATATTGAATTTTATATTGGAGATAAAAATATAAAAATATACCTCAGTAAAAAGGAAAGTTACTGGGAAGAGGTGGAATAAAACTAGAAATAGGAAAATGCTAGTTTTAAAGTACTTTTGTGGAAGAAACAAAAGGAAAGCCTAGGAAAAAAGGAAAACAACATCCTGATTAACTGGACGTAGTTATGGAAACAAGATGATGGGAAAGTAGGCTTAAATAAGCAAATTTTGGGTATACAAGAGGTTGTCTACTACTGAAAGATTGATCTCTATTCGGGGGGAGCTGTGGAGAAAGAGCTCATAGGTTGGGTGGAAACTAGTCTACCTTAATTGTTATGCACAATTTATTTCATTTGACTTATAATTGGTTTATTCTAGTGAAGTTAATTAGTGGTGAAGAGTTAGTTAGATCTGTTCAGGAGTATATTATGTATATGAGATGAATGTTAAAAAATTTATTAGGTGGGGAACTAATAGGTCTGTGCATTTAAAAGATTTAGTCTGTAATAAATATATCTTTAATATGTATTGTTGCACAGATAATAATATGAAGAGCACCATCTCTCGGCATGTCTAAACCCTGATATAGGTTTAAATCTGAGGTTAGGTGAACCCTCAGAATTAATTATGCATAACATAAGTGTTTTAGCATTATTTTACAGATCATGAAATTTTGTGAATAAACTAGTATAGAATGAAAACAAATATGTCTTACAGGCAATGTAAAATAAGAACATTCAAGTAAGTTCCTATTGTGATAGAAATTGAATATTTTAATACCCTAACTGAGTCATAATAGATAGTAATAATTTCAAGGAGGAACTCATAAATTATTACTAGAACTAAACCACAGATTGTAAGAAAAATATTACACATGAATTAAAAACATAACTTCAATAAAGGAGAAAAGAGTTTGTTAAATATATTACAGAGTTATGTAAATTCAAGGATATACATCAATATAGTTACAAAGTCTAATTCAACTTTGGTCTCACTAAATGTACCAAATTTGGGAACTCTATCCCCGAATACACAAAGTGTATAACCTCTCTGGGAGGGTTCGGACATATCATAATAGAAAGCCCCAAATGGGTTACTGGACCAACCTGAAAAGGAAAGGTCCAAAGTTATGACTGGACAGGAAAACTGCTAGCCAAAGTAGTTAAACCAAAGAGGCTGTAAGGGTTACCTACATAGGATAGAAATAAATAAATTAATTATGTACATGAGTATAAACATAAATTTAAGAAAGAAATTTAACGTCAAAGGGATAAGGGATAATTACCTTAATTACAGAGAAGAAATATCCAATATGTAATAAAAAGAGAAAAATTAGTTATTACAAGGATGCATATGAGGAATCAAACCATCCCTAAGAATTAAATTAAAGTCGAGACAAATTTTACCCTAAGTCTTCGATGGCTGAAAGAATAAAATTGAAGACATGAGGAATTATAGAATTCCTGTGCCAAGTTTTAAAATATATATATATATATATATATATATATATATATATATATATATATATATATATATATATATATATATATATATATAAGTTATTAGTACTGTCTGTGATAAATGTTGAAAATTAACTAAACAACATACCTACAGACCTAGAGGCCTAAACGACAAGAATCGTTGTACCAGTCCATCGCAATTATGAAATACATATGATTATTAACTAGAGGGCACAATACAGAACTAGGAGAATTCTGTAAGAGAAAGCAAGATTTCTCTGCTAAGGATAAGATATACATTCTTATCACTGAAGAATCCAATTCGTTTATAACCAATATGTTAGACGATGAACCAAAAACCCTGAATGGAAGATAATTGTTTCAAATCCGGAAGACAACAAATAAAATCCAAAGCTAATGAAGCCCTCCCGAAAATAACTAAACATAATATTGAAGAGTGAGCGTTAACAGCATGGAAATTACCTGTAATGTATGGTAAGGGCTGTAAACCGAAAACCCTTAACACTTCAACGAAAGGATGTGAGGAAGTCCACAAATTTCTTCCACCTGCATTTCACCAAAACCCTGTCAGATAATCACCTTGAAGAGTTGAAATGGAACGGTGATAAAAATCGAATCAGAAATGAAATCGATTTGTGTAAACTAAACGTAAATTCCCAATCAATAAGTCACGCCATCAAGGAAGAATCGTAATGGGGAATTACAGTTCTAGAAGAGCCACGGACAGTGGAGGATGGAGAAGATTTTACTATGCTCACCGGCATTACTGTGAAATCCATAGCACAAGAAATTCTCGGGAAAGAACGCAGAATGACGGAGGGTGAAACCTCACTATAACATTAACAAGATAAATTAACTACAGACTAGAGATCAAAGAGAACGAAAATCGTAGTTCCAAATTGACCAGAGAATACAATGCATTTGGGAATTTACGAATACACATAAAGCTTTAGCTTTGTTTCCGCAAGGAATTACCTGTAGAGTTTGGGGTTTGTCAAATGATGAAGAACCAGAACCTCTGCTGGGGTTTAGAGATGAAATCATCTTTGTACTCCTGGACAAATCCATCGAACAAATTAGAAGATGAAACGATGACTACATAACCTATAAATTAAAGTCATAGTATGCCAAAATTAAAAACTGTGTGGAAAATGCGTATTACCTGAGTAAGATGAAGATGGATACAAACACAAACTCGGTGTTGCCAAAATCTCACGAGGAAATGAGTTTTGTGGGGAGCCAAGAAGAAAATGGCATAACATAAGGATAGACACCGTAAATGAAACAAATGAAAAAACCCTGCACCTAAATGCGAGGAGATCGCCATCGTTCATGGGGAGGAGATCCAACGATGGATAAAGTTCCATGTGGCTGGAGGGTTAAAACACCAAAGATAAGAGCCATGTGACTACTGTACTATGTATTAAATGGAATATAATCCCGAAACCAAATGAAGATCCATAAAATTAATGTAACGTCATACGGAGATAGAGTTACATTAATACCTTCGTAATTGATAAATATTTGCATATCCAGTGATCGACTATTGTCACTAATGTGGAGAATGCATAAGGGTAGTAACGTAGGTTAATGAAATATAAGAATTAAACATGGATGAATATAAGACAGAGTGGATGAAACCCTTACCACATGGACATGTGAATACCAACAAATCAAATCGAACCAAGGTTTCATATGTAATTATAACTATGGATCAAAAGGTCTAAATACAACCTCCATAAATGGTAACGTGGAGTCTTTATAAAGGTAAGGTGAATTTTAAAGTTCGAAGGATGTGACAACAATAAATATGTGGTAATGAATATGACTTAGGATGATACCCAATAAAAAGGTAAGGTCCAGTATGAAGAGATATATATATATATAATTCCTAACTTTCGAATAAGGTTACCTAAGTATTTTGTGGTTGAGGAATAGACTTAGAAGTAGTTAAAGTAGGAAAATAATTGGGTAGTAATAGTTAAGGTTGGAACTTAACTAATAAGCTACAAGTTCCATTAAAAATAAAATGAGATTTTTCCATCTACATGGAGTCTCATTGGAATTATGCAATTGGATTTTAGTCCCATAGAGAAGATGTCCAAATCATGAAAGAGGCATCATTATATAAATCGTGGTAGGGGAAATATAATGACAATAATTACTAGACGAGAATCGAATAAGTAAATAAACTAAAATTACAGCAACTAAAATGGTGGTAGATAATATTCGTCAAAATGTGATGAACCATAGTAGTCTATTGTATGTGAATAGCATGAATTCCACATAGGTTTGGTTTATATTTCATTGACAGGGGTGTAGTGGAGAAACCCTAGCACCGTGGTTATCGGGTTGTTGCAGGTTGCCATGGCTCCGCCATGGATTAGGGGTCTCCATTGAGACTCCTTGACTATCGTTTTTGGACACGGGCTGATAGGTGCTGGCTATTTTGGGGGCACGGGTCGTCAATTGCGATTAGTTTCACCTTTCGTCTCTTCTTCTAGGGTTTCATTGGGCCCGTCAATGGCAGCTTCTGACTTCGACCATTGTTTTATCTCCCCTATTCCCCACTTCATCATTATTGGCACCCTTGTGCATATTGTTTTACCCGCTTCGACTGGGTCACCACATCTGTCGTCCGACTCCCTGCACTGTTCGACGTTCTTCTCGGTGAGTTTTTCATTAGCACTCACTGCCAATTATTGTGAGACTTGGTATCACTTTCATAGCTTGTGGTGGCAGTTACTTGCCCACCCTTTCGTCATGAGCATCTATGAGGAAGAATTGGAATATTCGACTGACCCCCTGGATGGTGTCGAAATTTCGGGGAACAGAACACCTGATGGGGTCGCTGCCATGGTGGACGGGGAGTCAGCACCGACTCCAGATCGGATCGTTCCGTCACAACCGGTCATTTTTATGTCGGGCAATGACCTATTTTCACCCTAGGTGAACTCACCATTATTCACTCTTTCATCACCTTCCGTGTTGCGACTCTGGGAGACTCAAGCACAAGAATCACCAGATCTTCCTATACATTCCATAGCAGCTACTGACCCGGGTGGTGTGGCTAGCTCCGAGCATATATGTGTGGACTCGCTCGCATTTGAAGACTTATTAATTGGAGGGGTGGAGAATACTCTGCAACCCCTCATATCATTGGGGGCTTCCACATCGATTGTGGCATCGGGGTGTTTTGAGGACATCCCTGTGGTTGCGCCAGCTGTGGATACTATTCTATCCTCTGACTCTGATGGTGTGGATGCTCCGGATTCGAACATTGTTGGCAAACTCCCAAACTGTGGCAAGAAAAAACCTCGTCACACCAAGAACCAACATAGCCATAACGCCAATTTTGGGCCTGATTGAGGTATGGCCAATATTGAAAGAATAGCGGCTACGATGTTAGTGGGTAAGGTCCGCGGGCAGAATTACACCACTGCTCGGCTGAAGACTTGGATTTCTGAGATATGGGGTGAGAATTTGGAACTGCTCCCGAGGGTTCTACTCATGAACCGTGGATGGTTCGCGCTCACCTTCACTTTACCCGCTATGGTGGACTAGGTATTATCCAAATATTGGCATATAGAATTACACCTGATACTGTTGAAGAGATGGGATCCTCTTTTCGATCCTAATAAGGAAAAACTCTGGCACAGGTCCGATTTGGATGCGACTTCTTGGATTACCACTACAGTTCCGGAATGAGGAATCTCTTCGTATCATTGGGGGAAACTTTGGACACTACCTTGATCATGACTGATCCTATTTGGTTACTAGAAACATCTCTGTAGCTCGCATATTGGTCTTCCTGGATACTAGAGATGGACTTTATGACAACTACAACATGTTTTTTGAGGGGATGGTATGGCAACAACTGCTGGATTACGAAGGGATTCCATTCCGGTGCCGGCGTTGTCATGCGGTTGGACATATCTACAAGGAGTGTCCACTCATTGGAGGAGCGGCACCTCTCATCAAGACTGTTGTGCACATGGGCACATAAACGGATCCACCCAGCCCTGCATCTACACAGGTGGACCACCCAATTTTCTCTCCTTCGTCGACTGCAGTATCGCTGCCGTCTTGGCCGATCACTCATGCTCGGACTCACTGCCAAGATGCCATCAATCCTCGGCGAGAATGGACTCCTATCCCAGGTACATATTCACTCCCCTCTTCTATTTGCTCTCTTATTGCATCGCATTCATCTTTTGTTGGTCACCACCATATATCAACATTAGATTCCATTAGTTGTTTAGTTGCTTCGGCGCCCCCCACCATCTCGCTTATCATCTCCCACACATTAGCTACTTCCCAGATTCTGTCGCCTTCTACCTCATCCGAATCATCCTCTACCAGCCACCAATATTTTCTGCGATCATCCGTTATCGTGCCACACTTATCTAACCTAGGCATTGGACTTGTATCGAACCCCCCTATAGCCACACCAAGAGGAATACCATCGAAATTATCAAAAGCTATTCGCAGAACCAACCTAGAAGTGGATGTGGGGACCCAATCCACATTATTAAGGGTACTTAGAGCAAGGAAACCCAAAGATTTGGTTACATCATGATCTGTCTATCATTTAATTGTCGGGGTCTTGCCAACCCTAACAAGAAACTGGCCCTCCGGAGACTTCTTCACACTTCGCACATCGACGCTCTTTTCCTGCAAGAGACATTGGGTGAGGGGGAGGTTGTTTCCATTACTCTTTGTACACTACTTCCGGATTGGAATTTTATAACCATTGATGCTCGAGGAAGATCGGGTGGCTGTGTTGTGGACATTAACAACAAAACCACCTGTGTACTTAACTGTTGGGGACGGGTGAGTACCATTGGGGTGGACGTTACTCACTGTGAATTTGATTCACCCATATCCTTGATTAATGTTTATGGTCCCTGCAATAACAAAGAGGTATTATGGGCCTCCTTGATGCATTGTTCTCTCCTATAGAAAAACAATATTATCCTAGGGGGGGATCTAAACTTTTCCATTGGAATTTTGGAATCATGGGGACCTCTGGCCATTCCGGACCCTCTATCTAATTATTTTTCCAATCTTCTAGAATCTGCCAAGCTAATTGATATTGGCATTCAAAGAAAGCAACCTAATTGGAGAAATAGGCGCACGGGGGAGGCTGCGCTCGCTTGTCACCTTGATAGATTCCTCATCAAGCTCCCTCTCCATCACCACATGGATAGGAATAGACAATGGGTGGGCGTGGGAGGTGCCTCAGACCACTCCCCTATATATTTGGAATTTCAAGTGGGTGATCAGAAACCCCGAGCCCCTTTTAAATTCAATTCTAGTTGGCTACCTGAACCGGAATTCCAATCATTGGTAACTAAGGAGTGGAAGCATTGTAATCAAATCCTTGAGATTGAACCTGCTCAGGTTTTCAATGATAACCTCAACCGTATAAAATCACTCACTATCAGTTGGGCTCGGAGGAAAAAAAAGCTTGAGATAGAGGAACTCAACAGGGTGGAATTGGAAATATCTCAGCTCACTGATTCTGAGTACTTGGGTTTTAGAAGCGCAGACTCCAAAGAGCAGTTGATTGTGCTGAAAACCATTAAAGCTACCCTCCTTCGTAAAAAAGAGGAGGAATGGAGATTGAAAATCAAAGCTATCTAGTTGCAGGTTGGCGATGCTAATACCAAGATCTTCCAGCAATGTGCACGGGGCAGGAGAAATATCAATACCATCTGGGAATTAACAAATCACACTGGATTCGTGGCCAAATCCCATGCACAGATTACGGATATGGGAATCCAGCACTATTCAAATCAATACAAAGCACCCCGCAACATCAACTTTCCAGACATTATGCTCATTGCTAGGAACTTTCATAGATTTGTTGATGCAGAGCATTTGGAGATTCTAAATGCCCCGGTCCCCATGGGCGAAATCGAAGGGGTTTTGAATTGGTTCAAAAAGGACAAAATTCCTAGACCTGATGGCTAGCCTATTGAATTTTTTCTCCATTTATTCGAACTTATTGGCCGGGACCTCCTTCTGATCATTGAAGAAAGCAGAAGAACTGGTCGGGTCTATGATGGATTTAATTCCACATTCATTGCTCTAATTCCTAAATTGGACCATCTTACTTCACTTCATGACTTCCGACCTATCTCTTTGTGTAACTTCATTTACAAAATTATCTCCAAGATCATTTCCAATCGCATTAAACCCATTATATCTTCATATATTGCCAAGGAACAATTTGCATTCCTACACCATCGACAGATCCATGAAGCCATTGGCACTGCTCAAGAAGTTCTGCACTCGATAAAAACCAAAAAACTTAAGAGTACCATCCTCAAAATTGACCTTGCAAAAGCTTTTGATCATGTTGACTGGAACTACATTCACCTCATTCTCCTCCATACTGGATTCCCTCACATATTCATCAATTGGATTATGGGATGCATCATGCATGCATCCTTCAGTATTCTGATCAATGGGGTTGTTACTAATTTCTTCCATGCTGGCAGAGGTCTCTGACAAGGTTGTCCACTCTCGCCCCTTATTTTCATCCTTGTTATGGAGGGCCTCTCCATCCTGATGCACCAGGAAAAAGCGGATGGGAATATTCAGGGTATAAGATTAAATGAATTCATTTGTATGACTCATTTATTATTTGTGGATGATGTTATTATATTTTTGAATGGTTCTTTTCAGGATTGGTCACAATTTGCCAACATTCTCAAGACTTTCTGCAAGGCTACTGGCATGTCTCTGAATCATGACAAGTCTACCATTATATTGACAAGGGTGTCGGCACAGGAACAGACACATGCCATGGGGTTCTTCCCATTTGAACACATACTTATTGAGCATGGATTAAAATATCTTGGGTTCCATATAAAGCCAAATGATTATCTAATCAAGGACTGGAACTGGCTGATTGCCAAAGTCGAACGCAGAATCAACATTTGGCAGCATAGGTGTCTCTCAAGGGCTGGCAGATTGGTATTAATAAAATATGTTCTAGAGGCCATTCCAGTCTATTAGATGTCACTTGCGTGGCTCCCCAGTGAGCAAACATTTGCTTGGGTTTCCTCGGACAGAATCAGTTTTCCCAAGGAGTGGGGTGGATGGGGTATTAAGGATCTCTCCTTATTTGCTACTGCCCTTGCTGCTAAATTGGGTTGGCACCTCGTTAAGGGAAATAGTTTGTGGAAAGATATTATTGTCTCCAAATACATTGCTCCTCGATCTACATTAGACTAGAGTAGAGGTGTCATTCTCCCCTGCCCTGGTTCCTCGATCATCTGGAAGGCTATCATTAAATCCACTCATCTCATTCAACAAGGTTTGACTTGGAAAATTGGTGGCGGTACTCGGGTCCAACTGGGGACGGATTCTTGGGTGGGAAGCAGACCAAATTATAAATTACCCCAGGACATCATTCAATTACTGGCCAATACTGGGTACCACCATCTCTCGCAAGTGGCTGATCCTCTGAGGACCAACTGGCTATCACAAGGGTGGCTATTAGCGCCGGTTTTGGGGATTCCTTTGGAGCAACACCATCACTAGAATAGATTCATCCAAGCATTACAGGCTTCACACATCAGACTGACTGATAATGAGGATGATCTTCTTTGGGCTCTCGCAACCTGTGGCAATTACTCACCTAAAGCTGGATATACCACTATCAGTCAACCGAGGGAACCACCTATTAAACACTGGTGGTGGCAATCACTCTAAAAATTGAAGGCACACAACAAATCACGTCTTCTCATGTGGTGCATCCTCAACAACTGCATTCTCACCATCAACAACCTCCGCAGACGGGCTATGCAGGGTCCCTCCCGTTGCTGTTTCTGTTTTGCACATGAGGAAGATGTCATGCATCTATTCCTTGACTATCCCATGATCAGAAATTTCTAGGGAATGGCATCACTTGCAATGGGATGCAATACATAATGGCAAGGCACTTCAATACAAGAGGCATGGGTTGCGTGGTGGTAGGTGGCTGCTTGCATCAAACTCAGGAACATTCCATTATTGATTGCCTGGGGCATCTGGACATGCCGCAACATATATACATTTGATGGGGTACACGTGCATTGGGAACATACCTGCTCGACTATTGTTTCTACCTATCGACTATTACCGGATGAAGATCCGCATCCCCGAGATAGAGTTATCTCCCCTGAAATCATTGACAACACTTACCCTTGGGCATACTTCAATGGGGCATCTAACTTACATGGGTGTGGGGGGGGGTGCGATATTATATTTATCTGAGACTCAGTATTTCCACCTTAAAATGAGTCTGGGTCCTGGAGGCTGGGACTAATAAGTTAATAACTATGTTGAACTTCAAAGCCTTCGGCTACTCCTCCTTTTTGCCCGGGAAAGGGATTGCACCTGCATTCAGATCTTTAGAGAGTCTCAAATTGTTATCAATTGGTTCAACTCAATTTCACTATGCCATACACACACACTTACAGCATTATTGAGGGAGGTACATCTACTGAAATCTTTCTTTGACATTATCTCCGTCACTCACTTTTACAGGCAAAGGAACCAAGTGGCAGACAGGCGTTCCAAAGAAGCAGCGGAGCTAGAGTGGGGCAGATGGCTCATTATTAAACATGATGATGCTCAGGTGTTCCAATATTACCATAGGCCTTTCATTGAAGACCTTCTGATTATGGAAGCAGTCACTCCTTGATTGCAATTTTGATGGGCATCACATTTTTGGAGCATTTTCTATATTACGTTGAACTTTATTACAGCGTTATATTACTCGGTGGATATCATGTAACACTGTATATATTTTTGTGATTAGCATAGACTTTTTAGCAGCACAATAAATGATTAATCATATGCAGCATACTAGCATCATCTTTGATGATTTATCGACCAGTGGTCACACTGGAAATATTTGTAAAATGTAACATGTAATTTTTCTTAATATTAATGAAAAATTACGAATTTTTGCTTGGAAAAAAAAAAAAACATGAATTCCATAAATAGAAAAAATAAAATAAAAAAATTTGTTGAAACAGAGATGTTACACGAACGAAGACGACTCTTCCCCTATGTAGGAGCACTGTAGATATGATATGTTGAAAAGGAACTTGGATGTTGAGCATGCTCCCCCTGAGCACATGTTGAATCTCCATGAAGAGGTACAAGTGACTTTATTACTCAATCAAAATATGGCCTTCCCTATCACCAATGACTCAAACTTACATCAATCACCCAATAAAGTGGGGTTACATATTTGACTCACCATTGCATCAAATACCCAAAATGGGATTACATAAGTGACTTGTCCCATATTGTCCATACCTGACTAAATATGACAACTATTACATCATGAAATTTACATCAAATGATAGATATGACATTAAAGACCTTAATATTGAGGTGGCAACGCCATCATGTAGGATATGTAACATAAGCATATGCATGCAACACCATGAACATCATCATGAAGTAATGTAATATCTTCAACCTTTGACCAAGTATGCATTATCAACAACATAATATTCGAACAACTACATAAGTATCTCCAACAGCATCACGAATTATAAGCGTCATTATGTATCAAGGAATTGTCAACCAAACAAAGTGCCAATAATGCATTATTCGAAGCGTAGCTAGTGCTCCCCACGAACATATGCCAACTGTTCACTTGCCATATCTGAACATATATCAGTAAGGACATCAAATTAACTTCATCAATCGGTTATCCATCAAAGCATCAAAAACTCATACAAGCCAAAACCACTTTTTAAATAGCATCATCAGATTGTAACCATCAACATCAGAATATTAAAACCAGGTAATAATTGTCTAAAGCATATCAGACTCTTTTCTTGAGTTTGTCCCATAATTTATTCATCACAGTAAACATACACGACTATTCAGATCCAAGCTCACGTATATACGTAACTATATTTCATAGGATCCACATATAGAAAGTGAAATGTTGAAAATCACATCTCCCCTTGTACTTAAAGAATAGGTCAGATTAATCAACAAAGTGATGAAGCAGAGAATATTCCTAATTTCTGCCTAAGATATTCAAATGCATAACATGGAAGGGGCTATGTAAATATATCAGCAACTTGTTCTTTTGAGGGAACATATTCTAGCTTCACCTTTTGTTCAAGCACTTGTTCTCTTAAAAATTACATTTAATTGGAATAAGATTGGTTTTAGAGTGCATAACATGATTTTTTTAAATACTAATGGCACTTGTATTATCACATACAATGGAAATGGGTTGAGAAAACTTTATTTGAATATCTTGTAACGTTTGCATCATCCAAAGAAGTTGTGCACAACAAGATGCAACAAGAACATATTATTATTTTGTAATAGATAAGGCTCTGGAGCTTTGTTTCTCGTTGAACCATGATACCAAGTGGGGCTCCATGTAGAATGCTCCTCTACTTGTGCTTTTCCTATCATAAACAGTTCCTTGCCAATATACATATGTCTAAGCATGAAGAGTAAGATCTGCATTGTTGGGATACCATAAACCAAAGTCTTGGGTGCCTTGTAGATATTTTAATATTCTTTTGACTACCTGAAGATGAATTTATTTTGGATTTTCTAAATAGCGTCCAACAATCCCAACTGCATCCATGATATCTCATCTTGTGCCAATCAGATATAGTAGGCTTCTGATCATGGATCTATGTTTTGGTTGATTGATTTCTGTAGAATAATCATGCAAACTGAGATTGGATCATGTCATCATTGGTGTGCATACTAGTTTGCAATCTTCCATCCCATATTTCTTTAGAATCTACTTTAGGTACTTTGTTTGTGAGATTAAAAAATTCATTATTTTCTTATTGTACTTGTAAACCAAGAAAATATATTAATTGACAAAGTAAGGACATTTCGAATTCTTGTTGCATGATAGAGGAAAACCTTTGAATAATTTATTCTTCATTACTGCCAAGGATTATATTATCTACGTAAACATCAACAACCAAAAGTTTACCATCATCCGTTTTTATATATAGTTTGTTATATTCAGACCCCTTATTAAAGCCTTGTTGTTGAAGATATTGTTCAAGGCGATGATACCATGCACGAGGGGCTTCTTTTAGCCCATATAATGCCTTTTTGAGTTTGCAAACAAGTTTTTCCTCATTTCCTAGAATGAATCCCTATGGTTGTTCAAAATAGGCTTCTTCTTCTAGGTCCCCATTTAAAAATGCCTATTTAACATCCATTTGATAGACTTTGAAATGATTGAAGCTTGAAAAGGCAAGAAACATTATTATGGCTTCATGTCTTGCTACAGGTGCAAATTTTTTGTCAAAGTCTATTCCTTCTTGTTGAGAATAGACTTTGCAAACAAGTCTTGCTTTATTTCTAATTACTACTCCATTTTCATTTAAGTTGTTTTCGAAAACTCATTTTTTCGTAATAACATTCTTACCTTTAGGTCTTGGTACTAATTCCAATGTATGATTATTTTCTATTTGGTAAAGTTCTTCATTCATGTCTTTAACCTAACATTCATCTTTGCTTCCTTGATTCGCATTTTGTGCTTCAATTGTGGATAATAAGTCTAGATAACTAGGATTTCCAACAAGATCTCTTCATGTTTGTACTCTAACTTCCTTTTCACCTAAAATTGTATATTTTGGATGATTCTTTTGAACATACCTCAATGGAGTCTTTTCTTATCTATTGTTAACTCCTTCTTTTGATGCTTCACTGGTTTCTTCTTTTATATCACTTTGGCTTGTTGTGGGAATATCAGTTCAATACATACATGAGCTTTTTAAATTTTTCATCAGCTTATTTACAACTTACTTTTATAACCAACCTTAGTATATGAATAGTCTTAATATGTTGCAGCAAGTATTAAATTAATGTGACATCAAACTTATTATGAGAGCAGCAAACATTAAGTAGATTTGATCAATCATCTTAGCACACAGGCAACACAGATAGAGACAGCAGATATAAGTGGAAACCCATAAAGGGAGAAAACCACATCTTATTATTGTTGTGATGCAAAGGCAAGCTCCAACTCCCTCTCACCACTATTTTTCTGCAGGCACCAACCTACAGGAAGCTCCAACCTCAGTCAGCTACAACTGACAGCTATCAAGCTTCAACTTGATAGGGAAGCTCCAACTTCCTCAATTTATCAAAAGAAATGTTTGCTGATTTACCTCAGATATCAGCTATGTTCTGTAGCATCTCTTTCTGCTCCTCTCTTCCTTATCTTCTCTGCCTCAATCTTCTATACTTTTCATTCTCTATCCTTACTCTCTCTCACTCTACTTTGCATATCAAGTTGATATTATATATAGAGTTCCTCACATGACTGTTTGTATTTCACAAGGGATTTGGAGTGAACAGCCATGACTTTTTGACTTCTGCCTTCTCAATTATTTGTCCAACTCATTAAAAATATAACAATATGTACAAATTTCATTGTTACAATGGGATTTTTCTTTTTCCTTTGGATACTTGCCTTTGCATCACAAACAATATAAAAACAATTAAAACATTTATCTTTTCAGTTTCAATAAATAAACTTCGCTCAGCACTTGGCTTGCTGGTTTTGTCCTTTCTGTAGCAGTCATGCAACTGTCCTGCATACTTTGTTCACTATCTTTTGCATATTCCACCTGTTCACTGCACTTTTGAATCCCTTTGCTGCACATTTTCTTCAACTCTGCATTCTCCAAGACACTCTATCTTCAACTCCAGATTCTGTAAATCTGATTTATCAACCTCCACTACGTATTCAGTCAGATCTAATCTGCAAATTTTCTGTTAAACAGATTTAAACTTCAACTTTCTCACTGTTCAATACAAACTATGATTACGATGCCCTAAGCCTTACTTTAATGCGCAACTGCTCCATTTACTAACACCCTTCATTATCCATGGTGATGCTTAACATACACTATATTATAGTCGTGGCCCTTTTCTATCAAGCGCTCAATTTACCATCGAAGTCTCCTCCCTTATACATTGAACAAAGGAACCGGCCTCGTGTCTAAACCCTTAGCACACCTTGTAATCATACATGTATCAACAACAAGACTGTTATGCATCCAACCATATCATATGAAACTTCGCGTATTATTCACACACTGTATATATACAGCCCCAACTTGATTACACCAAATAATGAACTCCCGCGCAATACATATTTTCCTTTGTAGAACTCTAACCATGGCACGGCTCTTACATCAACATTACAAGGCCTTCCAATTGATTTATGAAAACCCTGTTCAGACCTTCAATATTGTCTATCACTCCGGGGCTTTATATCATTAAACATGTGCCATTACAAGCAACAGGGCCCACACATACAACAAACGTGGAATCAACGCACAACCGATTCATACTTGCTTTCTTATCCAACGGCGGATAACACGTCGCACGACTTCAGATGATCCGACGGATATCGCTTGGCTTAGATGCGCGAACGATAATGCGCGATGGCGCGCAATGAAAGCGGTTTTCCAAATTCGCTCAGGGACACGCGTCACCCAGTGTATGGGATCACTCTGAATTCTTAAATACCACTTACCGTGCAAATGCAGTGCGATCAAAACTAGAAACCCGCCTTTACTGTTCACTGCACTCGTGGTTCCTCTCCTTTGCTCAAGGTTCCACTTCCCTTGCTCAATCACTGTAAATCGACTTCTTTGTATCATAATTCTTCGTGACAACTTCCGTAAGTTAGTGCGGTGGACCAATCTCTTGGTATCGATTCAACACTACAGGGACTTCATTCAGACAGTATATCTGATGCATAATTAAATATACCTAATCCCTCATATACTGTGACATTGCTTGCGTTCTTCATCAACAGATTAACCCAGCATTTTATTTATTGAGGCTTGACACCAGTTCGATGTTGATTCAAGCGGGTCGAATTATTACTTTTCCATGTGCAGTCTTCGTAACAAGGATCACATACTAAATCAAGCTTCATCATTGGAACACATAAAGAATTAATCTAATTCCTCCATAATATATAACACAAGGAATTCACACCAGATTCCCTTTGCGCCCTTAAATTCGTTCTGCTTTCGAACCTTCAGACTCTTGAAACCCATATTCAATTTTGCCATAATAACGAAGACCGCACCTGGGTCTTGAGTCCCAAAACTTTACGCATCATAATACATAACAGAGTTTATAAGTTCGTTCAAAGTGCCTTATTCAATACCTAATTCGAAACAGGATCAGTCAATCTCATATATTCATCAACGCTCAAGAATTCCATTTTGGATGCTATTCAAACTTTTCGACCAATCATCAATTTACTTTAACCATATACGGAATCACAGTTAAAGTCTCAGATGCAGTCGGATATAGAGTTTACACTGTCCACAAACATAACTCTTTTAATGGCCTCTAATGGTCTGTGCATAAGAGGTAACTTTTCAACACTCTTTTCATACTTTCATAGACAATTCCAGCTGTCAATACATGTTTCCTTTTTGCCACAGAACCTCGAATGTTCCTTCTATTATATGTTCCCACACTCATAACTAGTTTCTCAAATCAAATACCTCTGCTCCTTGACTGATACTGCTCCTTGCTCTTGAAGCTCCTCTGCTCCTTGACTGACCCTTCTAAAACTGCCTCTGCTTCATGTCTCATGCTCTCTTTGCCTTGTTGTTGTTTCAAGTGCTCCTCCTTGGCCATCTCCTTTGCCATCAATGACAACATTTCCAACACATTCATCATCTACTGGTGTTTCCATTTTGGAACTTGTACATGCTTCATCGATTACAACATCAATACATTCAACAATATTTTGAAGTCTTTTATTGTAACACTTGTATCCTTTACTTATAAAGGAGTAACCAAGTAGAATTCCTTCATCTGCTCTAGCAAAACTTACCAAGCTTTTCATCATTGTTAATTATGTAATATTTACTTCCAAAAACTCTAAAGTATTTGACAGTTGGAGGCTTACCGAACCATATTCCATGAGGATTCTTATCAATGTTTACACGGACATTGGTTTTTTTTAGAATAGTTACTGTTGTGTGTGTTGCTTCTCCCCGGAAGGTATGAGGTGTCCTTGATTCATCAAGCATTGCTTATGCCATTTTTTGGGTTGTTCTTTTCATCCTTTCTGCCACCCCATTTTATTGAGGAGTTTTATCTATGGAGAACTGCATTTTCATGCCATGTTGTTCACAAAAATTGAAAAAATCCTCTGATATGAATTCTCCTCCCCTGTCAGATCTAAGACATTTCATTTTTATATCCAACTAATTTTCTAATAAATATTTGAAGACTTTAAACTGGTCATATGATTAATATTTATATTTTAATAGGCCAATCCTACACATTCTAGTAAAGTCGTCAATGAATCTGTAACAGCCCTGGTAAAAACATTCATGTAAAATATATAATAACCATGGTTGATGGGACATTTAATCCAAATTGAATGTTGGGAAAAAAATTCTAGGGGGTGTTGATTTGGTTTATTATGGCTAAGGAAATTTGAAAAGGAAAAGGAATTTGGAAAGACAAATTGAATTTTTGGCACATTTATTTATGAAAATAATGGAAATTAGGAGAAAAGAAAGGCGAAAGGTCACAGGTTTCATTTGAGGAGGAAAATGAAGGAAAATTATAGAAAATGAAGAAATTAGAGGCATTAATAATAAAAAGGATGTTGAGGATCAGTTGGAAATATTTTGCCCTCATTATTCTCTCTCTCATACTCTTGTACACTTAGAGTATTCTTGGAGCACTCTTGGTGAGTGTGGCATACTTGGATATTTTGAGCAAGAAGAAAAATATCAAGCAGGGAAAGGCAGGATTAGGCATCTACAGCGAGATTCTTTGTAGGTATCGATTTGCGTGTGTATTTTACTTTCTATATTTGACCTGCATGGAATTTCATGTGGTTCTTTTCTATCTTGGCATAGATTTTTCCAGGTGTGACAGTGTATTCATCCTAGCATTGCCATTTCCGGATATCCATGGTGTTGTGGAGTTATCATGTTTGGTTTAGCTGGATTGTCGGATGGATTCGAAACTGAGTGGGGTGGATCTCAAAATTGATATAGCACATGGCCTAGTGGTCTCTAAACCAGATTGTGGATCACGATAAAGCCACTAGCCTAGTAACCCCTGAGCCAGACTGTGGGTTATGGTAAAGCCAAGATTGTGTTGCCCCGGTGGGCCTAGGAATCCTTGACCGGTGAATGGTGGGATATACGATAAAGCCTAGAGGTGGTTTACTCTCCATTTCCGGCCTAGCAATCTTGGGTTTGGGATTGCGGTAAAGCATGGAGAGTATGTCTTGATTTAGGGCCTAATGACCCCTGATTTGGACTGTGGGTTGCGGTAAAGCCTGAGAGACTAGGAGACAGGAAAATTCCTCACGGTTTAGGCAGAGAGAATATGGTGATATCCATGCTTGTGTTGGCCTAGTGCCTAGTGACCCCTGATTCAAACTGTGGGTTGCGGTAAAGCCTGAGCAACGCGGAGACAGGAAAATTCCTCACGGTTTAGGAGGAGAGAATCTGGTGATATCCATGCTTGTGTTGGCCTAGTGATTAGGTTTATCTCACGGTAAATCCAGTTATGACATGTTTATGGTGTTGTCCTAGTGATCCGGGTTGGATCATGGTAAATCCTGATTTCTATTTGATGAGGGTGAGGTGGTTTAGCCTCGATATGCACTGGTTGTTTCTTTCAGTTTGGGCTGTTCATGCTTGGATTATGACACGGTGATTAGGTGTATATTTTCGCTTAACCAATCTATGGTCGATTCGAACGTGGAAGTCCCATCTCTGGTTGGCTTTTACATTCAAAAATGAAGATCTCATTTTTCTGGTATTCACTATGAAAGTGTACTAGTTTATGTATGGATTTTATTTCTATTACATCCATTGTTATTTATATTATTAATATGTTAGTTATGAGCATGTATTTAATTAGTAATTATGTATGACTCTATTCATGTTTTTGCCTATAAATGAATATCCCATGTGTCTATGGTAAAATTGATTGTATGATAGCTTATGAAGTAGGGGAGAAATGGTACTTAGCCATTCTCAAATGAGAAAGAGACCCCTTTGTTTAAATCTATTGTTTATACCTGTAAATGTTATGTTTGTGACACGTTTGACGAAATTCCTGTCATAGTTGGGTGGGGTCGGATGAGTTACGGTTGATGTGATTACTTCCATATGTTTTTTTTAATACTATTTACCCTCTCCTAGAGTTACAGGAATTTCTGGATAGTGACCTAGGCTTAGGGGCTGAAAATTTGGCACAAATCCCAGAGCTACAGGTGGAAAATTCGTTATTCGGGCCTGAGCCGCTACCTTGTCAAGGCTAGCCTGCGGCTCTAGGGTCTAGATCCACTCTCTTTCCCTTACAAGCCCTCAGCTCAACCTCAAATGGGATAAAATCCAATCCCCCCTCAAGGAACAGGTCCCTGGAAGGTTGGGTTACCTCCTCGGGATGTTAATGATGCAGTGTAAGGTGTGTTTTTTACGTTTACATCGGTTCCACTTCCTTAAGGTCATGTAGGAGGTTGAATCTCATATTAGTAGCCTATTGTCACATGTTTACCCCAGTTAGCCAGATCTTGGGTAGATGTGGGAAGAGGGTGTTACAGAGTGGTATCTGAGCATAGTTCAAATCTCAGACCGATGGGTGGTGTGTTGGCCTGCTAGGTCCCTATAATAATAGTGTATACCCTTATTGTTATTGTTATTGTAGCCCTCTTATTGTTATTCGTATGCCCATGTAGTCCCCATTTTGTTATTATTGTGCCCCATAGAATCCCACTATTGTTATTTTTGTGCGCTTACATTGTTATTGTTATGTCGACTAGGATTATATTATGACCCCTTGGACTTATATATATAGAAAGAAGGTTTTTTCATTTGTATCATCCAAGAATTGTTCATTTTACATAATGCAAAGGAGTTTCTCTCCTCGAAGAAGTTGATTTCTAAGTCGTTGATCTATCTTTTCTTCTATTTTATGAGTTCGTTTCATAACATTTGGTATCAAAGCTTTGCATTCTAGGGTTTCGTTGCTGCAATTAGGTCATCGTAGAATTTTCACTATAATTTTTTTCTACGAAGGAGAAAAAGCTAAAAAAAACCATTTGAGCCGAAATCATGAGGAAATTCGTGTAAAAATTTCAGATCTTGGTTCACCATATTTTCAGAGATATGATCTGTGGAAGTTAGGGTTTTTGCAGGCTTCATAATTTCATCCCAAACAGGTGACCCAAGGAACATCATCATAAATTTCATTTCAGGCATTAGATTTGAATTATGTAAAAATTGGCTGAAATTGCACGGACTGCCCAAGGTCAAAATAGTGATACATGGCATGTCATACAAGTTCACTCTACTGAACCAACCCATAATTAGGTCATTGTGGGAGATCATGCATAACTTTGTCTTGAAGAATTCAAAGTAAGTCTGAATTGTGGAATTGGAAAGAAGACTCAAAGGGCTACTACAGGATCGAGTTTTAGATAGTGAAGATCTGAAATCATAGAGATAATTCAGGTTCAATATCGACCGCTTAAAAATCAAGAAAAAGGGGTGTATTTATTATTTAAAATTGCATAAATTTTTATTGAAAAAGCAATTTGAAGTGATTCCAAGGGCATATTGAAGCAGAGATATATGTATTCGATTCTAAAATTCCTCCCAAAAATAATTACACACCCATTAATTCCTCAAAAAACTCTACTATGACGCACGAAGAGGAAGAAGTGCAACATGATATACCAAAATTACGAGACCAAGTGCAAAAAATGTTGCTCTCGCAAAATGTAACAAAAAATGAAATGGGAGCTAAAATGGATGGTTTGAAGAAATGCATGGAAGATAATATGAATGGCATGGAAGCTAAGATGGATGGTTTGAAGAATGGCATGGAATCTAAGAAGGATGACATGGAAGCTAAGATCGATGGTATAGAAGAAAAAATAAAAACAGATATCGAAGGTTTGAAGGAAGTTTTGACTAAGTTGCTACAAGAAATTATTCTAATGGAGAAAAGTTCAATGTTATGCAAGCTCCCTCATTAGTATTAAAAATGTGTTTCTTATGTGCATTGAAATTTTACTGAGATTTCGGATTATCACTATGATTTCTTTTTGGTGTCTTTCAATATGTAATTCCATGAGTAGATTATAGACATAAAACCATTAAGAACATGAAATGAAAATACACCATACAGCAAAACACAAGCCATTTGATGAAGGAGTTCGCCCTGCCTAGGCTACATCTCCTTGAATCAGCTCTAAGGCATGATTTATTGTTATTATGCTCCAAATTAAAAATGATGAGTACATCAATGTGCTAAACTAAAATGGTAAGTTTATGCTAAAAAGAAACAACTCCTGCAAAGTCCCTTTACCATACACTTACTATTAGCAACTCATGGGAATCTTACCAAGATCCCTTACTCAAATATAAAAGAGCATCAAATTTGTACTTCATTAATAATTGTAAGTACATCAACAGTATTTTTCTCTAAAAACACATAAAGAGAAAAGATGATAAAAATGCTACAACACTACTGTAAAGGTTGTTGCTACAAACATATGGAGGTTGGAAGATCCCTGCAAGATCATCTCCATCTCAAAATCCTCCAAGAACTGGCTCAATATCTGAATAATCCATACACCCTCCTAGTTAAACTTGCAATTTGAACTTGAATATGTGCTCTAAACAAAAACTAGAAGTTACCAATGGATTCAGAGCATCAATAAACCCCTGAGTAGCCTCTTCTAGTTCTTCAATTGGTCTACAGGTCCTCTAGACATGGCCTCCTATCTTGGTGGCCCTGGCATAATTTATCTTCAAGCAGAAAAAACACCATCAAGAAGTGCTCCTCTACCTCTGAAACCTGTTCCAATGCATTCCCAGCATGCCAAAATGCTAAGAATGACTTTTCTTGAGCCCAATTTGGTCGAATATTTCTCAAGATAGGCCTCATTTACTCCAGGCCTAGAAAACTTCCACTAAAACTGGAAGATTGCTAGTTAAGACCAATAAAAGTGGAACTCCGCCGAATTTGGTGTGCTCCACCAAAAGTCTCCTAACTTAACTAGAGTTTAATTAAAGTTTAATCCGTCATTATTGGATTGGTTAACACTAATGGCGTGCTTAATCATTGGCCTTCGCCCTTGGTTTTCTACGCTTGGTCATGTGGGGAGGGGGCCGCCCCCACGGGGTTGGTTCCCTCCTCCTCCATCGTCGGCATTGATATGAAACCTTAAATAGTGGCCGCCACCATAGTCTTTCAAGACTTGATAGCGTGGTTTGGTGGTATGTGATGGCGCTGTTATGGGGGAGGTTGCGGGTTTGACCCTGACCTCCACCCCTCCTCTTGGCATATGTTTTTATAACGCATTATATTTTAATTAAAATTTGGCTTATAAATAATATATGAGCCCATATATAATTCCAATGCATTGCCAACCTTTTCCATTGGGGGAGGGCACATGGCAGCCCCTGGCTGTGCCACATGTCTCCTTCTTATTGGCATAAAAATCCACCATACATAAAATTGCAAATTGCACACAAAAATCACAAATTTGACCTTAAAAGGTCACTAAAAATTTTTCTCCTTCACAACCAAAACTAGATAATCTAGTTGTGACACTTGTCACAATGTCATTGGGCGAAAACTTGAGAATATCCCTGGAGTGTTGACTAGGCTTCCATGTCATCAGCCTGTTAATGTTCTGCAATTTTTTTGCCTGTTCTGAACGGTGATCAACAGACCATAAATCCTTCATCCAAACTTAGTTTTCAATGAAATGAGTTGCGTTGGATTCCTTGCGACAGTTCGGTCGCTTTGAATATAGTTTGGTGCAATGCTGAGCACTTTCATTTTTGAGCTAATTTTTCCCCTGGATCCAGATTCCAATCACACCTTCCCACTTACATACGTTTGGACCCCAAAAGCTGGTTATCTCATGAGTACTGAACACTGTTCTATTTCCAAAGTTCTATCATCTTGATTCTACTTGGAGAAATCATCATAACAACCACTTCGGTCACTAGCATACCTTGCCTTGCCTTGCAATTGACTTGGCTCTTCAACCATTGTTCTCCTTTTTCTACTGACCCAAATATCCAGCACTTGCTGGTTGATGTAAAACTTTGTTGTACCAAAGCGTTCCTTCTGTGATTGGAAAGCTAACTTGCCTTCCCATTGAGAATCATGTTCCTCCTTTGCACAAACATGCATGCGATGCAAGCTTCTCTTTTGGAAACCAATTTTCCAATAAGACCATCTGAGTGAACTACAGCTGTGAATTCAAACATCAGCCAAAATAGAAAAGAAATTACCATTATTTTACATCCACGGTTCCAAATTCCACATTTGGAAGGATGCATTCATCATCTCCTTCTCTTCTTGATGTCAACACAAAAATGGTCTAAAATGGCTGCAAACTTTTTTTGGCTGAAATTTTCTTGGACGTCTTGTCTCAAACACAACCATCAAGATTAAAAACACATCATGTAAGAAACATAACTTGACGACATATTCTCTTTCACCTCAAAAAGCAACAAATTTCACATCATGTGAACATCGCGATGTACTATCACATCTTGGTGTAAAAACATTGACCATCCACAAGTCGACAAAACATGCCCCTTCAAATAAATGACTCTCAAGTCAAGCATAAACATGTATAATGATTTGACGGTTCTTTTCCCAAACAAAAAGAATTTCACATTTCATGAAAACACTTTTTCAAAATCTCCCTTTCACATTTGGAGACAAAATCAACTCTTCCAAGTCGATATGACATGCATGCAACACACAATCAACCAAGTTGACACTCATTCATGTGAAAACACAATGAAATCATCAAAATTCCATTGTTCATACACACATCTCCCATGCCTATATATGATTCCTTAACTCCCTCACATAAGTACAATCATACTACAAGAACCACATTCATGTACATGTACTCAAAAGAGTGGAAATCAACAATTTTTTCTGCAATAAAGTGAGTCACATACTCCACTTTCAAACACCTTGTTGGTGCAAATATGCAACATACAATGTAAAGGAACAAACCATTTCAGTGGCGTCTATCTAGAGAACCAAATAGGTACAAGCTCTAGATGAAAATTCCAACACCTTGCTACTTCATGTCCTCTTTTACGACAATAGGTACATGATACCCAATCATCACTGTCATCACAAGACAATTCTTCAAGCGCAACATACCCCAAGCCTTCATGCTTAGGCCTTTCTTTCGCCTTTATTGGGTTCTTGATGCCTTGCTGACTTGTACCAAGACCCAAACCTTCTTGGTATCCCATATTTTCTAAGATCTTGGATCCAATGCACAAGATGTGTCTTTCAAAGGCTGCAAAAGAATCTGCATTGATATGTGCATACAAGTAAGGAGCATATGCATACTCACCATTCGTCTCATCTCTTGACTGAGACACAAAAATGGCTTCATACTCCTTCCGGATTCTCAAGGTGTCCTATTGGACTCTTGTGTCTTTTTCTTCTTGCTCCTCAACATAAGATTTTGATTTAACCTCTCCCACTTCATGTGGGCAGAAAACACAAATGTGTCCATATTCCATCTTGGAAGGACTTTCTACATCAGAAAATTGCATCAAATTTGTAGAAAACAAAGAAATTTGTGGTGAAGATGGTGGTGAAACACCATTATTATTACATTCTTCCCTTGTGATACTTGTAGGCCCTTCTCCTTGAGATGTGCTCTTCGAAGCCTCAATACTTTTTGAAGGTGAAACTTGAGGTGGAGCTTGTGGCAATCCTAGCTTTCTTCTCCTTGTTCCTACTTGGGAAGCTATACCAACAAGCTTTCTTTCTCCTTTCTGGAGCTTCAACCTGGCAAGCATTTTCACTTTACAAATAGACAACCCTCTTTGCACAAATAAACACAAGCAACAATGAACATGATGCTCTGATACCAACTTTATCTGAATGTGGTCAAACTTGTTAATGCTATGCAAGCTCCCTCATCAGTATTAAAAATGTGTTTCTTGTGTGCATAGAAATTTTTCTGAGCTTTCAGATTAGCACAGGGATTTCTTTTTGGTGTCTTTCAATATGTAATTCCATGAGTAGATTATAGACATGAAACCATTAAGCACATGAAAGGAAAATACATCATGCAACAAAACACAAGCCATTTGATGAAGGAGTTCACCCCGCCTCGGCTACGTCTCCTTGAATCGGCTCTAAGGCATGATTCATTGTTATTATGCTCCAAATTCAAAATGATGAGTACATCAATGTGCTGAAATGAAATGGTAAGTTTCTCCTAAAAAGAAACAACTCCTACAAATTCCCTTTACCATACACTTACTATCAGCAACTCATGGGCATCTTATCAAGATCCCTTACTCAAATATGAAATAGTACTTCAATAATTGTAGTTACATCAACATACTTTTTCTCTTAAAACACATAAAGATAAAATATGAGAAAAATGCTACAGAATTGCTGCAAAGGTTGCTCCTGCAAACATATGGATAATGGAAGATCCCTGCAAGATCATCTCCATCTCAAAATCCTCCAAGAACAGGCTCAATTTCTAAATGATCCATACACCCTCTTGGTTCAACCTGCAATTTGAACTTGAATATACACTTTAAACAAAAAACAAAAGTTACCAATGCATTCAGAGCATCCATAAACCCCTGAGTAGCCTCTTATGGTTCTTCAATTGGTCTACAGGTCCTCTAGACATTGCCTCCTCCCCTGCTGACCCTGGGCATATTTTATCTTCAAGTGGGAAAAAAACCATCAAGAAGTGCTCCTATGCCTCTGAAACCTGTTCCAATGGATTCCCAGCATGCCAAAATGCTAAAAATAACTTTTCCTGAGCCCAATTTGGTCGAATATTGCTCAAGATAGGCCTCATTTACTCCAGGCCTAGAAAACTTCCACTAAAACTGGAAGATTGCTAGTTAAGTCCACTAAAAGAGGAACTCCGCCAAATTTGGCACGCTCCACCAAAATTCTGCTAACTTAACTATATTTTAATTAAATTTTAATTTGTGATTAGCGGATTGGTTAACGCTAATGGCGTGCTTAATCATTGGCCTCCGCCCTTGGTTTTCTGTGCTTGGTCATGTGGGGAGGGGGTTGGCTCCCTTCTCCCCCATCTTCGACATTCATACGAAACCTTAAATAGTGGTTTCCACCATAGACTTTCAAGACTTGATAGCGTGGCTCGATGGTATGTGATGGAATTTTTGTGGGGGAAGTCGCGGGTCGACCCCAACCTCCACCCCTCCTCTCGGCATATGTTTTTATAACGAATTATATTTTAATTAAACTTTGGCTTATAAATAATATATGTGCCCATATATAATGCCAATACATTGCCAAAATTTTCCATTGGGGGGGGGGGGACACGTGGCAGCCCCTGCCTGTGCCATGTGTCTCCTTCCTACTGGCTAAAAAATGCACCATACATAAAATTGCAAATTGCACCCAAAAAATAAAATTTTGACCTTAGAAGGTCACTGGACATTTTTCTCCTTCGCAACCAACATTGGCGAATCTGGTCGCGAAAATTTTCATAGTTTCATTGGGCGAAAACTGGAGAATATCCCTGGAGTGCTGACTAGGCTGCCATGTCATCAGCCTGTCATTGTTCTGTAATTTCTTTGCTTGTTTTGAATGGCGATCAGCAGACCATAACTCCTTCATCTAAACTTAGCTTTCAATGAAATGAGTTACGTTGGATTCTTTGCAACGGGTCGGTCGTTTTGAATCTAGTTTGGTGCAATTCTGAGCACTTTCATTTTTGAGCTAATTTTTGCCCCTGATCCAGATTCTGATAAGTTTGGATGTACTTGTGTAAGCCACTATGTTACTTCAAAACCAAGTGCCGCTCAAAGTCTTAAATACCTAGCTTTGAGCACAAGATATGGAAAATATTAGTGTTCTCGAACACTATTTGGTCTCTCTCCTATCATAGAGTTGTCCATCTCATGTATTGGTCATCATAGTTCCCTATAGGGTAGAATTCCTCCTTGAGGGCTCAAAAAAGGATTCCCATGTGAGTCTTGAATTGAACATCATAAATTCATGTTCATTATGTCTCTTGTAGCAACCCTCCCACCATTATTTTACATGGAGAAGGGATTTTCAAGAGACTTGCGAAGGCGATCTTTTCATTGTCATAATTTTTTTGGATATAATACTATCCCTCTAATATATTTAATTGTTTCTCCAAAGCATATGCATCAATTTAGTATTAAAAAAAGGGGATATCAAAGTTAATTTGTACCTTGAAGGGTATCACACCTTTGAAATTTCCACTTGTTGAAGGTGCCTTTGTTGTTGTCGGTACTTGTTGAAGGATTTGTGTGAAATTGGCTATCACCTCATTCCTCACTTGTGCGAGTGCTTCCTCAAGAAACAACTCGATAGGATCTTTTTTTCCATCATCTCTCTTTTCTTCCACCATGGGAGGTTTCTTGGGTTGTTGAGAGAAATCATTCCTAAGGGAAACTAGCTTGAGACCCAACTCATTGTATCTTACCTTCATTGGGGGCATGCACCGAGAAACAACATGGAGTAGATTTCTTTGATACTGCTGATCTAGGTTGTACAAGGAACGAAATGAAAGTTAAGAAAGAAAATGGAAAACACACATAGATATAGTAGAGAGCACATAATATAGTGAAAACCCAACTTATATTAATAATAAAATAACATAATATTATAGAACGCAAACTAGCTAGAATGGTCATAGCTTATATTTGAAGAGAGAAATATGGTGGCTACACTCATTTGCAAAATCTATTACAATTGACCAAAAGAATGGCCTTTTAACATAACTAAAGAAGCATATGGGTCCAAAATCCTAATCCTATAAGATGAAGCATCAAAATGTTTGCAATTCCCAAGGTGGTTAGTTGATACACAACTTCCCATGGGAGTATCTTTTTCATATAATCTTTGTCTAAGGTGTGCAATAAATCATTCGAAAGAACTATTTAAGGATTACAACTTTTGGTTAGGGCTAATGAATGTGATGGAAACGCTGTCTGGCCCTAATGGTGATCCACATTGGATCATTATATTATTTTTCATCCAATTTGATGTTTTTAGAATGGAAAATGTGGAGGAATACACTCACAATACTATTTGTACCGAAAGCAGTTTTAGGCATTGAATGACATGTTTTTTGGGGTAAAAATTTTCTGCATAAGCACAACACCTCCTGTAATTTTTCTACACATATATACCTTTCCAATGACACAATAATCGCCTCAACTTGAGTATGTATGCAAAATTTATGCCACTTGGAAGTCGACCTTCCTATTGTGACCACCAAGATTCAAGAGGATCCTATGTCAGACCTAACTAATCATGGAAAAGGGGATAGCCACATGATCATGATGAAGAATACTCTATAAGAGTCCATATTGTATCTCTAGTTAAGAGATGAAGGAGTCAAACTTAACCATTAGTAGGCTATTAGGATGTGTTTTAACTAGGCCATTAGGAGGAAAAGGGGGTTCCATTCCATTCTAGTGCATTTTGTTCCATAGATGAGTAGAGTAGTCGATAGTGGATAGAGAGGGAGAAAAAATATAGGGTTTTTGTATTGTAGTAGCCCACAGGCCATAGATCTCATTTCTTTATACTTTCATCCATTTTCATTTGCAACCTCACCTTCCATTTGGGTTTTCTCCTAAAATGGTTTTCCAGGTTATATCTTGTGTTTTTATGGTTGTGAGTGATTTTATTTGTGTCTGTTCTTTACATTTTGCATTGTTTTTACTTAACTATTCCAAGATGCCACAAGATATGTATATTTCACTATTATTTTACCCATACCCACCAAACACGTCATATGAAGAAAAATAAAAAGGGTGAACAAACAAGGATACTCACCCAATGCCAAATAAACCATTATATTAGTGGAAGACACCAATTCCATGTATTTTTCTATGGAAAAGGGAGAAATAAAAACAAATAATTGATGATATTCACTAAAACTGCAAAAATATAGAAATCTATAACAATATTTCATATTAAAACTTCATTCCAACTATGAGTGAAGATTAATAAATTCTTAGTCAATAAATTGGAAAAGAACAAAAATGTTGATTATGGCACTTAAGTCAACATAGATATCAAGCGAAGCATGTAAAAAAAATAATTTCCTAAGAAACCGACTTTAAGAATTCCCATATAAAGTTTAAAATGCTTAACCACTCAAACAAGTCCACCAAGGTAAATACATTAAGGGTCCCTTGTCCCACAAACAAAATATTCCCATACATCAATCTTATTGCTAAGCCATAGATAAACTATTTTATAACAATAACATATCTAATTTAAAGTCAAATTTTAGCTAAGTACCAAATTAATGTATACTAGCGCAACCACTTAACTTGTGGTTGATGAATGATGATAGGTGATGACAATGAGAATATGGAGGGGTGCTTAGAGCTATGTCTTAATGTCAACACCTTTACAAATTTGTCTTCGTGTTATATTATCACTACATGGCGACGATAAGGAAACAACTACGATATAGAGAAAAAATATCCACCTTCACTTTTAGAACAATCAATCTTCATTGTGATAAATGTTGAATGGAGTCTAACCCTAACACTTGCACCTTATGCAACCTCATTACATGAAGTAATACATTCCTTATACCTGAATTTTGATTTCCTTGGTTGAACCAACAATGCATCACAAGTGAGTGAGGTCACCATTACTAGTGCAATATGTTTCCACTACCCAATGAAGGAGCCTACCACTACTAGCACAAGATGCCACCACTACTCGACAAAGGAGCTTGCAACTAGTGCAATCTGAACTGTTTTTAAGTAGACACAAGTGTGATATGTAGCGAAATTTTTTTGCTAAACCCTAACATTTAGGCAATGAACCTTTCATTAATCACATTAAACATATGTTTATGTAATTAGAACCTTCCATTAAACATCGATGACAAAAATATTCTCTGCATCTTGAATCCTAACCACATATGTCAACACTATTGACGAGCCTCCAAATTAGACACAAATTAAGGCCCATATAACCTTTCTTAGGCAAATAAAGGCTATATTAAATCTCTCATTCTACACCTAGTAATGTTTTTACCTTAATGTGTTCTTAAGAAGGTTTAGAGATAATTGCATATTATGTGCCTAATATTATTTATTTTGCAAAATATTGAGAGAATATTGAGTAAATTTTGAAAGAGATAATATAGAGGCTTGCTCCCTACTACATGATGGACCAAGATTGGATAATAAATGAAATGATTGACAAATTATGAAGCTCCATTGATTGAGAAAATCTAGGAATATGTTCCCTATCATTTAATGAAGATTCCTAATGTTGGGAACTATATCCACTTTTTGAGGGATTTTGGAGGGGAGAGTTGCCTCCTTTCAAGGAGGATGCTTCCTCGTCTATTTGATAAGTACCAATTCTAATTTTCCTATGGGGGCATGTATTTCTTAGTATTCTTGTATAGCAAACTTGTTTTTTAACAACTCCACTTTCATTTCTAGCAGAGATGTACTTGGATTGATTCAAATTATGAATTTTTGTGCCATTTTTAGATTCTAAAGCTTGGTTTCCTTCATAGGACTCTGAGTATCCTTGGTCTTGGCCATCCTAGGAGCCTCAGAGCCTTGTTGTACAATTTCTTTATTTCCTTTGAATGTATTTTTCACTTGCATCTCTTATTTATGCATTTACTATTCATGTTTCTTTTGTTGTAGGTCATATTGGTTAAATGATTGAAGTGAGTTGTTTTGCAGGTTATTTAAAGAGTCACGAGCATGATTCATCCTTATAACAACTTTGAAAAGTCATATTCATCATTGATCTACTTGGATTGGTTTATTAGTTCACAAATATAGAATTTCTAGAAGTCTCTTGTAGCAAAATAGTAGTAATTTTTTGCTATTTTTTAGCACATGTTAATGAACCTATTTTGAGTTGATTCCAATTGGATTAAGTCCTAAAAACATTCAAGTTAATAATAAAATTTACCCCATAGAATTTTCATTTGATTAGGTTAGGCATTTGGTAGGTTAACTATCTCACTTATTTTTTTGGTGCGCAGGTGATATTGTCGATTTGCAAGGTTAGAATTGTCATCTACACTCCTTATTCTACCTCCAACTCCTTCTTTCTACCTCAATAACTCCTCCAAAACACTGTTCACCGAGAGCACATTTTTGGTTTTTTGAAGGCCACTGTCTGCATTGTTACTTGTGCAAGATGGGCTCTTTAATGGTACTAAGCTTGGCAAGGGAAACATAAAACCTTCATATACCTTCATCTACCATTTCCCACCTTTAGTTCACCCTCAGAATGTTCATGGATTCAATCCTATAACATCTTGTAGTAATCCTGTAGCAGTCTTGTAACATCCTATACCACTGTCCAATATTTACCATATTTGCTCTAAGAGCCTAATTTTCTCCTCTTGGGATTGAATAATAACCCCCAGGCTCTAAATCCATGATTAGGGAGGACCAAAGACTACTCTAGAACCACTTTTCCTTCACTGCAAGTGCAAATCTGCAATTATAATTAGAAGACAAATTTCCACATTTGAATTGCAATGAATGTTTTCTTATGAAATGTACATGTATTTCATTACTAAAGGTAAGTTGCGTTGAACAAAGTGATAAAAATGTTGATTCATCAATGCAAAGTAGAGTAGACTTGATTCTTGAATTCATGCTTCCTTAAGGTTTCAATTACAAGCATTATTGTTGAAAAGATCAAATTTTATTTTTCAAAGAAACTTTCCACATTTTGCAATTAGAGTATTGATTTACATTCTGCAAGTAGACTAATGTTTCTATTTTTGCAATTAGTTTAGGATTTTATTTCATGGTATTAATTGCATTGCATCATATCAACAAAAGAAGGACACATTGCATGTTGCACATATAGTGCCAACACTCCTTAAGTTTGTACAAACCTCGGGTTGATAATTTAAGTTTGTAGCCTTGGGAGTTGTAGCATTCTTATTGCAATACTAGGGCTCATCACTTTTTGGCATCGTTGCCAGGGAGGTGTCAAATTATGAATTGTTTTCTTCCCCAATTGATCCATTTTTGCAAAAACAGAAAAATGCATTAGGCATCTTTCATTTCAAGAACATAAAATGGCATTGCATTAGCATTCTTATTTAAAAAAAAAAAATCAATACCACAACCCCTCATTTGATCACATGGTGTAGTAAGAACCACATCACCATCCACTTTTTCAAGTAGAAGAAGAAGAGGTGGCAGAGAAGGTAGAAGAAATTGATGAATATGATGACAATGAGGAAGATCCCCTTAGATTTGATATTCAAGATATTAGTGTTCATATGAATAAAATCCCTTCATATCTCTTTCCCAACTTCCATGGTATGAGATCAGACGATCCGAAAAATTTTCTCTTTGAATTTTAAATCCTTTGTAGATCTTATGTTTACTCATTAAAATTTAAAAATTTGAGATTGTTTCCAACAACATTGAAGGATAGAGCTCTTAAATTGTTCATGAGTCTAGGGACTAATTCAATAAGATCGTGGAATGATATGAAAAAGAATAATATTTAGAATGAATAAAAAATAAGATGAGAGCATTGAGAATCTAATAGACATATTTATTTATAACGTTAAGAGGGAAAAATTACATATTTTAGGATCCGACACACTAAAAACCCTCTTACTTGAAACAATTAGGGATGAGTGGATTGATCTCGTTGATCTCATGAGTAGAGGTGATGTATACCATATCATTTGAATAAATTTGTGAAATATGCAAGTGCATATCAAGAGGAAGGGCAAGAGTAAGTAAATTAGCATCGAGATTGGTAAGTCAACTTGAGCTTGGAAATTTGTTTGATAAATTTAAAATAGAAATTCTTAGTAATCTAAGTGAACAAGTAGAAATGTTAAGAATGCAAAATGAGCAAAAAGAGGATGTTGATATTTGTGTTATCCCTGCATAATCACATGCTACTTAATATTTCCCATCATTTCCAAGGTTGAAGAAAGTTTATCAAGAGGACAATGGACCAAGTCAATCACCAAAGCAACTTTGTTATGTAGCTCCAAGAAGACCATGACAACCTAGTCAAGTCGTATGATGCACGAACCTAATTTACAATTTCAAGGCTATGCACATCCATCTCAAAGTAATTGCTACACACCCTTTCCTTGGTAACATTTGCCATCTCAACCCCAAAATAAATCTTGGAAACAAGGTTGGCAAAGACCTTATGGGAAAAATCCACAATATCCTCAATATTTTCCTCAATGTCCTCCATACCCAACTCCATGTTATACCTACCATCCACCTCCATCAAAACAACAACTGCAACCACATCCATCTCAAATATCCACTCCCACTCAGCTACATGTACAACCATTTATGAACCCAAACAATCTAGTAACTCAACCCACTTACAATTTTGAGGTACAACACTTCCAAACAATCCTCTTGATCTAAATGGTATTCATCTTAGCTCGGGAAGATTATTTCAAAAATAGATTATCTTGATGTAATTGAATGACAACAATTAGAAAAAAAAATATATATATATTCAAATGAGGAGACTAAAGCACCACATGTTGCACTTGATGGAGAGCTGACATCAGAATCAGGGATTGATAAAGTTCCCTCATGTTTACCATCAAATCCTCCATGTGTTCAAGATAATAATCAACAAAAAGAAGAATATTTGAATGTCATGGTAGAAGAGGACATAGAAAGTGATCCAAATGTGCAAGTGGACCAAGGGTATCACAACTATATTGAAATATGGTTCCAGACAATCATTAAGATGCAACAACACAATCTTCTTCAACAATTCCTTATCTCATATCAGTCAAAGAAGTTGGTCTCTCATATCTAGGTACATTTCAAAGCATATCTTTCGAGCCTACACATAATTTTATCTATCATCTTTATTTGCACATGGATCCATTGGAAGTATTCCAATACTTGAATGATATTTTGTTTTTTCAAGTAGAGTAGGATAGAAAAAAGAAATAAAAAATGAAAAAGAGAAAAAATAAGAGGAAAAGTATAAAATCTCAAGTGAAAACATATTTTGAGGTGCATGAGGATGGCTCATTGATTGAAAACCTCCATGAGATGGTCAATGGGATGGAAAAAAGAGAAAAAATAAAGGAAATAAGATCCTAGGTGAAAACCTCTTCTAAGGCGCCTAGGCAGGCCTACTAGTTGAAAACATCATTGAGTCAGCTAGTAGGCCTAGGGAAAAAAAGAAAAAATATTATTTGCCCCAGGTATCTCTATCTGATGAATGAAAATGCTCTCTAACCTCTACAAGCAACAAGAAAAAGTTAGCCATGAGAAAAAGCTAACCAGAAATCTAGTCAAGGGAAGCCAAAGTTAAGCTTTCACCTCCTTTGTCCAGATGCTCCAATAGGACCAAGGCCATTTCAATCCATCACCCTCATCCATTTCCAACACCCACCCATCATTCACAAGCCTTTCACATTCATTTTCCCCATTGTCCTGAAATGCTACATGAAAGTTTTTGCTACAAGATTGCCAAAATACACAGGGCATAAATTGTTTTTACCATATCTCTAAAACCGAGCATCCATTGACCGATATGTTTCATGGGGAGATGTATATGGATGATAGTAACATTCTCAATAAATATTAGCAAATTCTAGTGCATACTTTTGGAGAAATTGGCCTCCATCACCTATAACCATTTTTAATTTTTCTTGATATTAGTGCTTCCATCGGCTAAGATTTTTTATGGGGAGATGAAGGAGGATTATGGAAACATACTCAAAAAATTTCACATGAATCCAATCTATCGTTTGAAAGATATGGATTAAAAAATTCTGCTACAGGATTGTCGTGTAGTGCTACAAGATTGACGAGAATTGCTACAGTATTGTGATCGACATGGAGAAAAGGTTCAGATCCTATGTTTTCCATGGGGGAATAAAACGAGAGGTCCACCACGCCACCATCGCCCATCCTCCACACCATTTAGTCACTTCTCCACCCAAATAATCTTCTCTATCCATAAAAAAAAAAACCCATTTCTACCACTCCTTTCATTATTTTCACCACAACCAAAGCTTCTAATCCTTGTCCATGAGTTTAACATGAATTATCCAAGTTTTTGGATGCATTGTATGAAGTTTATTGTGATCATAAGGGGGTCTCTATGATTTCTACAAGAAATAACCCAGTCATGTAGCAGTTTTCATAAACCATCCAAAACCACAGTCAAAAGAACTTGGAAGCACCATAATGAAGAATTGACCATCATGAAGCATTGAGGGATCATCTCCTTGATCTTGGGCAACCATGAAACTTTTGCAAGGCTGCTATAGGGTGACTACTCATCTCTAACAACAACCTTTGATCCATGGTGGCACCTATATTTTGATCACATGAATCATGGAACTTGAATCAACATTGAAAATATTCCATCTAATGAAAAGAAATTGATGAAAGTGACATTTTGTATCTCAAAAAGAATTCCAACAGCTTCATCAATGTTCCAATAGCCTCATGCAAACATCAACAAGTCAATCATCATCTATAACACTCACATCATGAGCATCTTAGCAGTAGTATTTTAGCTAGGGATGTGACGCAGCAACATCAACAACAAAAAAACATAGAAGACCTCCAGATTCAAGGATATCAACAATAGGACCTCCAACAGATTATCACATGCAACTTCAGTATCGTCAAAGGAAACCTCCACATCTACAACAACATCCTACACAATAAAAACATGCATCGTAAGGCACAGGTATGCAACTCTTTAACCTCACCATTCGTACCTATTCTAGCTTGAGAAAACATTAAAAGTGTGAGAAAGAAAGGTCTTTTATAGCCAAATTTAATAGCAAGAAACCTCGATCTTATCTAGCAAGACATTTGAATTTTCTCCAAAGGACACCCACACATGTGGGAGATAAATGAGATAAAAGTGAAGAACTACTTAAGAAAGTGAGATATTATACTGGAGTACAAAAAGTAGGTGGGAGTCGGCTTAGTTAACTCAAAGCACTTGGAGTTCATTTTGCATGCAATGAAAGAAAAAAAAAACAATTTGAAAATAAATAAATAAAAATAAAAAGGAATAAAAGGTGGGCCTACCATCTCTTGGCATGCAAATATTAGTTGATACAAGATTCATATTGTGTGCTACAAGATCAGAACAGGTTGCTACAGGATTAGAACAAACTGCTGGAAGATTGAGACAATCTGCTACAGGGTCAGAACAAGTTGTTACACGATGATAACATATCGTTACAATATTGAGACAATCTACTACATGGAGCTAACAAAGTGCTACAAGAAGACAAATTTTGCCAAGAACAACCACTAGAGCCTTGGGAAGCAATTAAATATTCAAAGGAAATGGAAAGGGTGCAAACAAAGATGTTATGGAAGAAAAAAAATACTCTACGAGAAGGAACAAAACTGCTACAGGAAAGAACAAAGTTATTACAAGATGAAAATAAGTGCTACAGGAGGAGACAACAACAACTCAAGAGGAGGGAGAAGGTCCACAAGGAATCCAAGAGCTCACTCCACAACCTGATCTTGGATCCTATTACAAATTATTGAAGGGGGGAGAATTATACCTACAAAGTTTGCAATTCCCCTCCTGTTTGAGTTAGAAAAAGAGAGAGGAAAAACTCATTGGTGGATGCAAATTGAAAAATCCAAGAAAGTAGATGATGCGGGCTTCGTGGAGGAAAATGTGCAACAAATGGGTAAGGAATTGGATGACTTGAGGCTAAAGGAATATGTCATGAAGGAGTAACTGCAGTTGGAAACTAAGAGGTTGGAAGAGAAACTACAGGAAAAGGAGGCACAACTTGCCACCATGGAAAATTTGTCCACAAAGTCCATCCAATGCAAGAAACCATCCAAATAATATGTCATTTTCTTCAAATAAAAATGAGCTAAGGAAGGGAATTTCATGCAAAGTCATTTGAGGCATAAAAAAAGAACAACAACGCTATAAGATGGATAGGTTGCTCAAAGGATGAGCAACCGTTTCAATAGGGGGTATGATGGGACTCCAAATTAGACACAAATTAAGGCTCATCTAACATTTCTTAGGCACATAAAAGTTATATTAAATCTCTCCTTCTACACCTAATAATGTTTTTTCTCTTTAATATGTTCTTAGGAAGATTTAGAGATAATTGCATATTATGTGCCTAATACTATTTATTTTTGTAGAATACTAAGAGAATATTGAGTAAATTCAGAATGAGATAATATAGGGACTTGCTCCCTACTACAGGATGGACCAAGATCGGATAATAAATGAACTGGATATCATAAAATTATTGACAAATTATGAAGCTCCAGTAATTGAGAAAATCTAGGAATTTGTTCCCTATCATTTAATGAAGATTCCTAGTGTTGGGAACCAGATCCACGTTTTGAGGATTTTGGAGGGGAGAGCTGCCTCCTTTCAAGGAAGACATTTCCTGATCTATTTGTATAAGTACCAATTCAAATTTTTCTACGGGGGCATGTAATTCTTAGACTTCTTGTAGAGAAAACTTGTTTTTTGACAGCACCACTATCATTTCAAGCAGAGATGTACTTGAATTGATTCAAATAATGAATTTTGGTGCCATTTTTAGCTTCTAAAGCTTGGTTTCCTTCATAGGACTCTAAGTATTCTTGGTCTTAGTCATCCCAGGAGCCTTAAAGCCATGTTGTACAATTTATTTATTTCCTTTAAACGTCTTTTTCACTTGTATCTCTTATTCGTGCATTTACTATTCGTGCTTATTTTATTGTAGGTCATATTGGTTAAATGATTAAAGTGAGTTGTTTTGCAGGTTATTTACAGAGTCACAAGCATTATTCATCCTTAGAACATATTTGAAAAGTCATATTCATCATTTAGCTATTTGGATTGGTTTGCTAGTTCACAAATCTAGAATATCTGGAAGTCTCTTGTAGAAAAATAGTAGTAATTTTATGCTATTTTTTAGCACATGTTAACGAGCCTATTTTGAGTTTATTCCACTTGGATTAAGTCCTAAAAAAATTCAATTTAATAACAATATTCACTCCATAGCATTTGCACTTGATTAGGTTAGGCATTTGGTAGATTAACTAGCTCACTGATTCTTGAATTTATAGTTTTTGGAGTAGCAATTTTCTTCTATTTTTTAACACATGTTAAAAAGGGTATTTTTGAGCGATTTCACTTGTATTAGGGTCCTAGGACATCCTAATTAATAAAAAAAATTACCCCATCTCATTTTCAGTTGATTTTCTTGGTCATTGGCGAGATAACTTAGAGGAAAAACTAGCTGGCAGACTAGGTATTTAGTCTTTTCAAGTATAAAATTCATAATATTTTTGTGGTGTGCAGGTGCTGCTATTGATTTTTAGGGTTAGCATTGTCATTTACACTCCTTATTCTACCACCAAATCCTTCTTTATACCTCAACAACTCCTCCAAAACATTGTTCATCGAGAGTACATTTATGGTTTGTTGAAGGCCATCGTTTGCATCGTTCCTTGTGCAAGATGGACCTATGAATGGTACTAACCTTGGAAAGGGAAACATAAAACCTTCATATACCTTTATCTACCATTTCCCAACTTTAGATTACCTTTTCCACCCTCATAATGCTCACATGTCCAATCCTGTAGAAAAATAAGGCAATCCTGTAGCATCTTGTAGCATTATCCAAACTTGACCAAATTTGCTATAAGAGCCTAATTTTTGCCTCTTGGGATTGAATAATGACCCCCAAGCCCTGAATCCATGATTGTGGAGGACCAAAGACCACTCTAGACCCACCTTTCCTTCACTGCAAGTACAAATATGCATTTAGAATTAGAAGACATATTTCCACACTTGAATAACAATGAATGTTTTCTTGTGAAATGTACATGGTTTATGTTACTAAAGTTAAGTTACCTTGAAGAAAGTGATTTTTGGGCCTCAAATATGCCCATTTTTTCCACTATACAATACCACTATTCATAACCTATATTCCTATATTTTTTACTCATTTCACACCATAATTTCACAA
Organism: Pinus albicaulis; assembly: GCA_034641835.2. NCBI lineage: Eukaryota > Viridiplantae > Streptophyta > Pinopsida > Pinales > Pinaceae > Pinus > Pinus albicaulis. Next base: position 446,924,385 of record CM076582.1, on the reverse strand, counting down.
CTTGCCGCCAATTCAGATCTTACACTTTGTGGTTGATTATCATTAGTTTTCTTGACTTTTCAATGATTAGAGATGACTTCGCCAAGATTTTATAATGATGGTTTTGCCAAGTTTATTTATTGCAGGGACCCATTGCCGAAATTCTTCATAAGGCAATTAAGCTAATTAAGTACCGAAAGCCAATTAATTTAGTTAAGTAACGAATGACTAAATTCCCGTAGATTAAAATCTCAATTTGTGATCAAATGAAGAAGAATATCAAGATTTTGAGACGCGGGGTTTGTTCAAAATACCCTCATTTAGGTAACCCAGGAATTGTTTGTCAAAAATCATCACCACGAAGAAGTTATGGTCAGGGGAATATTACAATACCGAATTAAGTACCAAAATTCTTAAGTACTAGAATTCTGGGTTTTAATTAATTTGAGTTAAGTACTGTAATCCTAGGTTTGACGATTTCAGATATTTCATACCAGCCATGTGGAGGATGTGGGTTGAAGACTTATTTTGTTTCTTTTTCAAGCTATTTGGAGTTGCAATCACTCAGTACTAGGGGGAGGGTTATCTAGGGGAAGAGTAGCACAACTAATTTAGTGGTTATTGTATATTACATTATGTTTTTGGCTAAATAAATAAAGGACAATGAAGTTGTTATAAGCTTTGGTGTCCATTTCGTGATTTTGAGCTTAGACCTGCAACACATGGACATGAAGGCCCCCCTAAACCCATCGTGTTTGCAGGGTTAATATAGTTATGTAAGTGTGAATTTTATTGTTTATTTCCTTTTGTATTTTATATTTTATTTCTTGCAAATGGTTTGAAGCTAAACTTATAGATCCCTCTTTGTCAATTTATTTATGCATTCACTTCTTCGTTCTAGATTTTGTAATTGCTTTCTGATTTATGGTGTGACCCCGGGAATATTTTTGTGAAGGAAGATTGAGCGAAGTAGTTTTGAATTGGATTTTAGAATTATTTATAACAGTGGATTGAATTCTCATTTGCTTTCGTTAATGACTTTCAGAATTTCTGCACTTGATTTGGTACTTAAGTTTCCTTTGAATGTTTTCATAGATATGAGTTAAAGATAACAAGCGTAATTCTATTGGGTCTTATCAAGCCCATGGAATATTGTTATGAGCATGATCTGTACACGTTAACTTTGTGATTACTCTTCCAATTTCGTGAATGTCGAAAAAGAGAGTTTCGATTTAAAATGAATTTCTGAAGGAATAAATGCTTATATTTTAAATTGATTTTCTTCACTTAAATGGAAGTGTTTCATTGCTTATGGATCTATATACTAGTGGCACAAGAATTTTGTAGCTTATGCTCTATTTGAATATCCAAAATCGATTAGAGATATAGTATCATTTTTAGTATAGGTCGTGTGTTAATGCTTCACGAATTGTATGTCATTTGCAATGTCGTTGTTTGATTTCCTATGTGAAGATTTGCTTGAATCATAGTGCAATAATCATTTGATAGATAGTTGGTTGTTTGCTTGATTTCGTATAAAGGTTTAATTAGATTTATTCTTGTTCATCATTAGATAAATTGAACTGGAAACAGAGGATTTGTACCTAATTATATACTAAGCAGTAAACTGATTTAAGAACAAAAATTTCGTACTCCATTCAGTACCATACTCCATAATTTCTAGGATGTTAGTTTAGGCTAGATGCTCTGATCCTACGTTACCTACGATTGTGCCTCGAAGCTTACGAGCCCAAGATTGATAATTAAATGTTGGAATTAATTTTACCGTTGTTGCCGGGGAGGTGCTAAAGGGATTAGAGCATAGTTTCTTTCACAATTTTTTTTGCATGATGTTAGTTGCAGGACAACTAGAGGGTGAAGAAATACCGTAAGACATGAGTGAAGAGCCACACATCTACTTTGGTTTTGGGTCGCTCCAATGTCTAGTTGTCTCTAATTTATTTTCTAGTTTCTTTTTCTTATGCATAGAATTAAAGGTAGGATCGCCTCATTTTTCTTTCTTTTCCTCTTCAAGTATGTTTTCCTTTATATTGATGAAAATAAGAATGAAATAACTTATGTGAAAGTATAACTTGGTGACAACAAGGTCCAATTAAGCGAGGAATTCAAGTTTGGTGAGTTTTATTGCAATTAGTAGTTTTAATTCATTTAGATTAAAATTTCAATCTCTTTAAAGATAAAACATTTTTTGGGGTGTTGTAAGAAACCCTGTGTACTGATCCATGTTGTGAGACATGGATCATCAACCAGTAGGAGAAATTTAAGAATGATTGAGAGATTGAAGAATGTCCCTTGAATCACTTTCTCAAATCCTAGCAGCTAAGATATCTTCCTCTCAGGAATAATTCATCTTGACCACATTCAAGAAATTATCTATCTCTCCACAGCTAGAAAAGGATTTGGAAGTCTCCCTTGATTTCTCTTACCTATCTACCAAGGAGATCGAGAAATCATGTACCAAATCCGATGGGGAGCATCCTGTTGAACATGAGATCGAGGAACTTTCACCATGTCCATCAACAAGCCTTGTATGCATTCGAGAGACCAATTATCCAAGTTTACCTAGCACAACCAAGGAGGACTTTTAGAGTGGTCCAATTGAAGAAATGGGTCAATACCACCAGGAATACATCGATCATTGGTTCCATATCACAATCCAGTCAAATCACCACTCTCATAGTCAAATAATATTTGTATCACATCTTTCAAAGCTGTTGATTTTTCATGCTCATGTACATTCTAAAGTTTATATGTTAAATTTGGGCATGAATATATCTTTGTACCTTATCTGCACATGGTTTCATTGGAATTTCTCTTTCACTTGAAGGAGGACATCTTTTCTCTAGTAGAGTAGGAAATTTAGTATTGTAATAAATAAATAAATGAAAATAGTAAAGAGAAAAATAAGTCCTTTTCTGAAAACCAACTTGTCTGGCGCAACTGGACAAGAAATTTGCTTGAAAACCAGGTAATTGGCAGGCAAAGTTCCTAGTAAAGTTTGTAAATTTGTATGAGTTCTTCAAATCATATATCTGACAAGTCATTATGTTTATACTCGATTTGGTTGATGTGGGATCCCTTAAGGCCCACCTGCCAACAAGCCTTGTCCCATCGACATCAACACATTATCTTGGATCACGGTTAGAGTTAGATAAGGTACCTGAGAACCTGCATGCCTTAATGACATGTATCCTTGTCATATACTAAGGAAATACATCAATGTTTCTTGGTGGATGAATTCTACATTCCATTCGACTTTGACAAATCCATTCATGGCTAGTAGAATGTATCTAGTGCCTTAATTCCCATTGACATCAAAGGTGGGATATCTCGCATTGGTTAACGACCTCCTCGATGGTCAGTAATCCAATGATTCTTGCTTATGTTCGACATTGGCTCCATTTATTCAAACATGCAAGATTTCACATGGGTGTATAATTGTTGAATACTATATGGTTTTGTGATCTCAACACAGATTTGCAGTAGTTTGGATATTTTTATCAACATTTCCATTTTCATTCGCAGCAGTATATTTATTTTAGTAAAGGCTTTCATATATCAGCCTGGCCATTCATTTGCAACAACAATCACATTTCCTTGGTTGTTTGGGGACATACAACTCCTCAGGCATGGGGGATAAGGGGACATTCAGTTCATCCTTCAACCTTCTTTAGCAGATTAGATCAATAATCAAGTCAGCTCCAACAACACCGTGCACATCAACAACAAAGGTAAAACTTGAGGTAAAGTTGGCTTAAGATTATCTAATTCATTAGAAGGTTTAAGAAACTTAATGATTAACCACTTCTCATTCCATGCATCTTATATTTCATAAATCATTATCCTTATTTTTTCCTTCCATTCATTACACATATACTATGATTACAAGACCAAGTAAAAGAAAATCTTTATGGTATAATAATAAAGGCAGTCTTTATAATGTCTTCTCCTCCCATGATAACAAGCATTCTATTCGGGGGATGAAGTCTTTACTGCCATAAAATGATAAGGGAAACCACCTATAAAGCGTTGGCCTTGCGATGACAGAGTATCCAAGCACCCATTCACATACTTACCGTCTCCATCACCACCTCATTTCATCCATCATCTCTTCCTCATCCATTCCTTTCTTGTCCTCAATTTGTATTGATCTGTAAATTAGTATGATATTTTAAACATGAAGAGTGTTGCTCCACAAGAACCAACACCTCCAAATATTCAAGCAATGCTGCTCCACAAGAGCCAACACCTCCAAACATTCAAGCAATGTTGTCCCACAAAAAAGCTAACATCTACAAAACGATGTCAAGAATCTCTCAATGAGCAAGGGATTTGTTTGTATGAGGACATGTAAGTCCAAAAGCGTGGGGGATGTTGGGCCTCAAATATGTTTATTTTTTCCACCATACAATACCGCTATTCATAACCTATATTCCTATATTTTTAACTCATTTCACACCATAATTTCACAACTTTTCACCAATAATTCACATCTTACACTTTGTGGTTGATTAATATTAGTTTTCTTGACTTTTCAATGATTAGAGATGACTTTTCCATGATTTTCTAATGATGGTTTTCGCCGAGTTTATTTATCGCAGGGACCCATTGCCAAAATTATTCATAATCCAATTAATCTAGTTAAGTATCGAAAGCCAATTAAGCTAGTTAAGTACCGAATGACTAAATTCCCGTAGCTTAAAATCTCAATTTGTGATCAAATTAAGAAGAATCTCTGGATTTCGAGATGCGGGGTTTGTTCAAAGTACACTCATTCAGGTAACCTAGGAACTATTTGTTAAAATTCATCACCATGAAGAATTTAGGGTCAAGGGAATATTACAACACAAAATTAAGTACCAGAATTCTCGGTTTTAATTAATTCGAGTTAAGTACCAAAATTCTAGGTTTGACAGTTTTAGATATTTCATACTAGCCATGCAGAGAATGTGGGTTGAAGACTTATTTTTTTTATTTTTCAAGCTATGTGGAGCTACAATTTAGAGCCAAGATCTCAATCAAGTTATGCATGGGTCATGATATTTTTCCATAACAAAATTCCAAAAAAATCATTTGAAATATATTTTTGTAATATTGTTGGCATATAGCTTGTTAGGACCCTGTATTACTAGTGTAGTACCTTATTGTTGTTAATGTAGCCCCCTTATTGTTATTGTTGTACCCCTGTAACCCCCATATTGTTATTATTGTGCCCTTACGTTATTATTGTTAGGTCGGCTAGAATTATATTGGACCCCATGGACTCCTATATATAGAAATGAGGTTTTGTCATTTGATCATCCAAGAATTGTTCATTTATGTAATGTAAATGAGGTTTCCCCCTCGAAGTGGCTTATTTATAAGGTGTTGATCTCTCTTTTCTTCTATATTTTTGGAGTTGGTTTCATAACATTTGGTATCAGAGCTTTAAATTCTAGGGTTTCGCTGCTTAAAACATATCATCGTGGAATTTTTGCTATAACTTTTTTCTATGAAGGTTCAGATGCTAAAACAAAAAACCCATTTCGAATACATCTGGAGGCACTTCGTATAAAAATTTTAGATCTTGGTTTGCAATATTTTCGAGATATGATATGTGGAATTTAGGGTTTTTTCAGGCTCCCGAATTTCATCTAAAAGAGGTGACCTTGGGAAAATCGTCACAAATCTCTCTCTGAGCATCGGATTGAAATTTTGTAAAAAATGGCCAAAAGAACTCAGACTATAGTTTCATGTATATCAATTTCACAGCCGAAGGAGGAAATAGTGATATGTGGCACATCGTACAATTTTGCTCTACTGAACCAAAACATAATTAGGTCATTGTGGGAGATTGGTCATAACTTTGTCTTGAAGAATCCAAATCAGGTCAGACCTATGGCATTCGAAAGAATATTCAAAGGGCTACTACAGGACCAAATTTCATATATTAAAGATTTGAAAGCACAAAGATAATTCAGTTTCAATATCGAGCTCCTCAAAAGCTAGAAAAATGTGTATATTTTTTTTCAAATTGCATAAGGCTTGTTTGAAAAATCAGCTTGAAGTGATCCAAGGGCATATTGAAGCATAAATATTAGTATTGGGTTCTAAAATGCCACCTAAAAAGAATTCAACATCCATTAAGCCCTTATAAGGCTCTACTATGACTCATGAAGAGGAAGAAGTGAAACATGATATATCAAAATTACAAGAGCAAGTGCATCAAATTTCACTCTTGTTATCCTCCTGTATTTTACAGTATCACTAGGAGAGTATGGATTTTCTACAACCTGCTGAAGATAGCATTCCTTGACTATCAACGATCTTCAGAAATCTCAGTGCCTTCATGATCTTTATTTTTCCTAATTCACTATATCTCATTTTGCCTTCTCTAAAATTACCCTCCTGCCTTGAAAACTTATGTTTGGACCTAATCCCTTCATATTCACTTCTTCCCCTTCTTAAAAGTCCTTCATTTCTACCTTTTCCTATCTGCTTTAAAAACCCCATTCACCCCTTCACCTTCACCACTTTCCCTTATTTTATTAAAACAATGTAAAGACTCCTTTTTACATTGTTTTTAAATATAAATGTTTTGCTATTTGGGACCCATATTTTAACTAAAACTCTGTTTTTTAATTAAAAAGCCCAACCCCTGTATATTTTTAGCCCCCGCTCTAAAACCCTTACCACCCGCTCATATAACCTTACCCTACGCCCTTATTTATAAGCGCCTCCACTTATTTTCAACCTTGCCCTCCTCTTTACAATAAGTGCTTTTCGCTTAATTATTTAAACCCAGGCCCCCCACTATACATTAACCCCCCCCCCCCCCCCCACTTAATAAGCACCTCCGCTTATATATTAACCCCGACCCCACTTTATAAAAGACCTCCCCCCGTTATGCATTAATCCTCTACCACGTATCCGTCTGGGCCCCACCATTCGAACTTATCGGCCGCTACAACTCTCCCCGACCACCGTTGATCTCCATCCCTCACGATCCAACGTCCCACGATCGATATCGCAAACATAAGTGCACCAGGGTTAAGACTTCCGAAACATGCGAAATGGGTGGTATTTTCACTTGTACCCCCCGCCACGCGGCGCTCGCTTAATGGAATCACATCCATCCACTCAAACCTACCTCACCACCCTCACTCCATGTGAAAACCACTTTTCCTGCTCCACGTCTATTGCGAAAACCACCACGCCGCCTTCCCGCCTACCACTAAAACCACTGCCCCATTCAAACTTTCCAAGGGCCTATGCCTTTGCGATGAATCCCAGTAGCCACCATGAACTCCTGCAAGCACTCTGAAAGGCCCAAAAAGCCCAATTAAACGCAGAAAACCCTCCCGTGCAGGTTTTAAATTAATTAGTTAATTTTAATGTGCAGGTTACCAAGGGATCAATGCACAAATTGCATTTCTGAGGTCCTAAAATTGTTCTACAGACTCCCTAGGTGACGATCCATCAAGTCTGTTAATCAAAAGGACTAGGAACGCCACATCAACACATAAACATCAATGGATCATGACCATTAATAGTTATTCAAAACATTCCAAGGACAAACATAGTTAAAAATGCAGAGATAAGAGGCAAAGAAGGAACATAATCAAAAGAGACCGTGACAGTGAAAGATAAAGGGTTAAAGGGTTAATCACAGATCAGAGATGAAGGCAAAGTTAAGGAGAGAGACAGAAAGGTAGACAATGAAGACAAATCCAAGTTTAAAGAGTTAAACAGGGTTTAAAGGACAAATCAAAATCAGATTAACACATAGGCCAAATTCGAATGCTAAAGTAAACAGAAATCACCTCTTCAGACCCAATCTGCCACCTACAACATTTTTCATTCAAATAAAGGCAATCACAGTTATTGCAGCAGTCAGAGATATTTTAAACAACTCAAGCAGTTATTGTAAAGTTAATGAAAAAGCCTTAAAAGTCAAATATATCCCAAAAGTTAGCTCAACAGTCAGGTTAGAAGTTATTATTACAGTAAGACAGTCACAGATGTTTTGCCTTGGGCCTTGCATGGTCTCAAAGGTCAAAATGCATTAGCTCTGTCATAAATACAAATCTGAAACCCTAGCTTAGGGCAACCTCCTCATTTTGCAGATAAATACTGCATGTACTATTCATTTTTTGTGGGTTGGTTGATTGGTAGTTGCTGAGCTAGTTGATGAGCTGTTAGGCTGGATTTGATAAAACTCTGAGTTGCAGAGATCTGTTGGACTGGAGTATTGTAACTGTTTTGAATATCAGTAATACAAGCACATTCACAGGATTCTTGAGCTATGTTAATGGTGAAGTTATCCTTCTTTGTTAATGTTTTCCTTCTGTTTTCCATTTTGTCCATTGTTTCTCTGATAAAAGAACAAAAAATTTAGATTAAGATATGTTGTCTTGGCACCTTAATTATGTCTGCTTTCTTTATCTTAATGTTTTCTTCTGCAAGGTCTGATTGGAGAATTCTTAATTGCTCTCTGGTTCCACCTAGCTTGTTGTCTTGAAAATGATTTAGTAGATTCCAGCCAAAGAAGTCTATTATATACCCTGTCCTTTGGTGTAGCTTGAAATGTTATCTTTAAGGCCTTTCCTTTGAAGTTTACTTAGTAGATTCCAGCCAAAGAAGTCTATGGTTTGCCCTGTCCTTTGGTTTGTCTCAAACTGTTGCTGCAAAGGTCTTTTTAGTTTGATTAAAGAATTCTTAATTGCTCTTTGATTACAATGACTGTTATCTTGAATGTTTTCTTTGTCTGAAAGTAATTCTAGGATTATTGGATTTTTGTCTTAAGGTTTTCTTACTAGAGTCTGGCCAAAGAAGTCTATGGTTTGCCCTGTCCTTTGGTTTGTCTTAAATAGTTACCTAAAAGGCTTTTCTTGTTGAAGTAGAGTTAAAGGATTCTTAGTTGACCTTTAGTTTTGTTGTGTTCACAACTTACTGTCATTTCATATGCCATCTAATCTAAGAGATCCACTTGATATAGTTAGCTTGCCCTATGAAGTCCCTTGTAGAGTTGATGAACAATTAAATCCTTTTATGACTCCATAACCTAATGGATTAATGCTGCCCACAGTCTGTCTATTCAACTAAAACACTCAATCACTTAATCGCACAATCAATTAATCAGCCAATCAAAACAAAACAACCAGTCCTAAAATTCATAACTAGCCTAAAATAAAAAAACAAAAGCATTAAAGATATATCATTTACAAACACATACATAGGGAGAGCCCTCTTTGAGTCCAGGAAGGCTAGGTCCTTGGGCTCCAAAGTGGTTTGATGTGGTTCCCTACAGATTTGTTCTTGCCAATCTTGCAAATCACAGGGAGCCAACAGCTCTCCCAAAGAGCAACAAAAAATGAAATGGAAGTTTTGAAGGAAGGTGTGGAAGCTGTTGGGGTTCCCATGTTTTGGCCAGGTTGACAGAGACCAAAAGATGAGGCAACGTAGAACCACTTTCAGACCTTAGGATCTAGCCCTCCTAGGTCCAGAGAGGGATCTCTCTATAATAGCCAAAGGTTTATGTCTTTAAAGCTCAAAGTTGTGATTTTAGGCTAGTTGTAGGCTCAGGGTTGTTTGTTTGATTGTTTGTGTTTGGTTGGAGGGAATCAGGAAAAGGAGGACCAATATAAGACAAGGATGAGCAAAGAGGAAGCTTAGGCAGAGATAGATACCTCAGAGAACATCAAAGCCATTGGGATATGGAGTCAAGAAAGGATTTATTTGTGTTCAATGTGCAAGCTTTCATTTGGGCTAGTCACCTAGAGCATTTGGATCTTAAAGGATGATTGGTGGAACGGGACATTAAGGACAGAAAATGAAAGGGGGAGGACCAACCAACTCTGTCTATAGATCAGACCAGAGGTCATTTATCTCCAGGCTTGCTTGGACAAAATTAGAGGTGAAACAAGGGATCTTGGCAAGGTTTAATTGGGATGGAAAGCTCCTAGAGAGGCAGATACAAGATTCTGGACATCCCAGGTTCTCAACACATTCAACTAAATCCTACCAAGAACATCTAAACACGGATTTCATTAATTCATACATCAGAGAGCAGGCAATATCATCCACTACACTGGTTAAATCAATTGAAATCGACATTCAGATACACATATAAGCAGAAAACATTGAGGTAAGGAGAGCAGGAAACATAGGGCACCTATCAAGGGTGAATCCTATATTATACTTCTGTTGCCTACCAGTAGAAATGAAATGAAATGGAACATAACATAAGAGCAAGTCAATCACAAATACAGAGAAAGAGGAAACATCACCAGCTGCTTTAGATCAAGATCCAAAGAAACATGCTTGTCATATTTAAAACAACACCAGTCAGGTACATCATAGCCCATAGCTTGAACATTCAGTCTGAATACATCTAATCTCAGTCTATCTTACAATATACACAGAGAACTTGTCTCAAATAGGAACAATGCTTGCATTCCACTGATTTCTCATCAACAACCATTACAATGTTTCCTTCTGTGCTTTATAGCAAAGGATGAACCTAATATCGACTAAAGGAGTAGGTGAAAATTAAATGTATCATTAAACATAACAATGAATGCAGGGCCGAAACCCATCCTGCTTGTCATGCTGTATATTTAATCTCTGCCACCTTCTTTGTGAGAGAATGATCTGCTCCAGATTTGATCTTGACATCTTTTGGCTGAAGTACTCCTGGATGATTTGAACAAAATGAAATAAACTGCTAGGAAGGTCTGTCTCATAAATGTCTAACATTTTTTTGAGCTGTAGTCTGGTGGAAATCTTTTCAGGGACACGGTGCATAAATAAGACAGTATGGGTGCCCGGTACCTGATATAGAAAAACATTCTGCTGACGAAAACCCTGATATTACATTTTGCCTACGCTCAGGATCCTTTGATCGATCCTCGAGGTCCGTGAACGGATGCTTTGCCTCTTAAACACCGATTAAGGCTCAAGATCTTCATTATCATGCCTTAATCCCTTGTCCTCGCTCTGAACCATTCCTTCTTTTCTGACCTTGCCATACTGCGCTTTAAATGATGCCGGAAAGTTCCTCACAGGGCTCGACGTTTGCTCATTTAATAGGAACCCATGTCTCCACCTTCCCTGGTCCTTTTCCATAAATACAATCCGCGGAAAAATGGTTCTCGGCGATTTCTCGTTGCGACGGAGACTGTGTGTTAAGGCGGTCTTTTCTCCTCGAAAACCCTGCAAGAACAGCAAACATCGTCAAGAAAACACAGATGGGGAGACGAAGGTGGTGTGAACGGATGGGATGATCGTGCAGCGGACGGAATGGGGGAAAAAACACGAAAAACGGTGGAAAACCCATGAACAGAGGACCAGAAGATGTTGCATGCGGCGGAGCGGGAGATTACGTAAAAATTATTAAAAATCGCGAAGAATGGAACAATATATGCAACGGAATGGTAGAAGGTACGGATGGAACACATGGCGCTGACATGGCACGACGGGGTGACAGGGCGAGGCGAGAGACCGTGGAATGGTCGACAACGCATGAACAGATCTGGGTCGTCGATCGGGCAGAGATCGACGGCAGGGAGCGACGGAAGGCGGACCCGATGGACGAGCATTAAATGGTGAGCAGCTTCGGGAGATAACAGCCATTGGATTTAGCGCGTAGGATCGGACGGCGATGATTGATTCCGCTGCCCGTCTATCATCTGAATGATAATGCGCGAAATAGAAGCGGTTTCAGGATTGTACAGGGGACGCGTGTCGACAGACGTGTGGAATCGCTGGGTTTCCGATGAATACCGCCAGTTCGCAGATGGTGGTGCGGAAAAACCACGTACGTTTGGAACAGTGCAAGCGGGTGACGTATGCAGGCAGGGTCCACTGTTTCGGGCGCGCTCCGCGCCGTCGGATCCAAATCTTAATGGACGGCGGAGATTCATCAATCAATCCAAAAATATTAAAACCCCAAATGCGCGTTTGCAAAGGTTTGGAGGGGCTAAGCGCCTAGCAGATTTGGCGTTGGTCACGGCACCGGGTCTCATGGGAAAAGGTGCGGGGGCTAATGGGGGAAGGGAGCTAAGGCCCCAAAACTTAGAATTTACCATTTTAATTCATTTTAATGAGTTTTGGGGGCAATTAAAGGGTAACGGTAGAAGGGTCAAGGGGAATTTTGAGGGAACAAAAGGTAAAGGAACAATCCAAAGGGGATTTTGGGGGGATTAAGGGAGGAATTAGGGAGAAGACAAAGGGGAAACAGGGGTGACCATGTGGTGTTTGCAGGGATATAAAGGGCAATAATGGGCTTTTTTGAGAAATGAATCAGCAGAGGAACCATATGTTGGGCACAACACACAGAGACTCCAAGGAGGATGAATTTTCAAGGGAAAGGCATTCCTTGGAGGCTCTAGAGAAAACTAGCCCCCAGCTTGCTTATCAAGAATTTCATAGGGGGGCTAACAGTGGCTCCACATTGGGATGGCTTCTCCTTGGAGGAGTCAAGAAACCAGATATGATCTTTGGAGTAGGTCAGATGCCTGCTGTCATACGTAGTCTTTCTTCTTCCATTTTAGCTGCCACAGTGTGATATGAACATCAGCAAAAAAATTTCCCAACCAATCTACCTACCCAAACTACAGTTCTACAATTTTCCCTTGGGTGCATTTGAACTAGCAGACCCTTTTCATTTATTTGCAAAACAAAAACAGATCTATTCTAATTCTACCCTTATTGCTCCATGAGGCCAGATTAGACTGTTGGCCTCACATGTTTCTCTACCTAATCTACTACCTGTTGGGATTAAACTGTCCAACAGGTTTCTTCACCTACATTCTAAAACAGGAAATTTAAACACAGCCAAGTCAGGATTAGACTGTCTGACTTGCTGGGCAGGAGCTTGTAGAAAACAAAACTGTGAAGGCATGGAAATCTGCAACTGTGAAACACCCTTCTTTCTTTCTTGTGACTCAGGTTTTGAGCATATTTGAGTCACCCCTTTTCTTTGCTTCAGCTCTGGTTTTGGGCATATTAGAGCTGATTCTTCTTTCGCTGTTGATCCAGATTTTGAGCTTGTTAGGACCAGCTATTCTGCTTCCTTTTGGCTCAGATTCTGATTAGGTTTGAGCCATGCTTTTTACTTCAGAGGTTCATATTTTGAGCATGTCTGAACCTCTCTTTTCATTCTATTTTTTTTTGGAACTTTTCTCTTTTTTCTGAAAATGAAACATGCAATGGTATATACAATGGAGGTGAAACTGGAAATGGAAAATCAATAGAAGTAATGTTTGAGCATCCTGCCATTGACAGGACCCCCAAACAATTCTGTGCCATCAAGTTCTTGCAGAAAAAACGCATTAGGACCCACCGTGGCTTGGATGACAAATAGACCTTGCCACAAGCTGTCAAATTTACCATGTTTACCTTTGTCCTCTCTTCTCGAATCCCATCTCAGAACCTTGTCTCCAACCTTGAAATCTGAAGCTTTGGTTCTTTTGTCAAACTGTCTCTTTATGCCTTACTGTACTCTGACAGCTCTGCTATAAACCTGCTCTCTTGTTTGCTGCAAATGGATTGTTTCATTAATTCTCATTATCATGCTGTCCTCTTCTGATTGGATCTCCTGAACAAGCTTGATCACTGGAACTCCAAGACTAGTAGGAAAAACTGCTTCAGTCCCATAAACCAGCTGGAAAGGTGACATGCCAATAGATTTCTTTGTAGTGAGCCTGTCTGCCCACAAGGCATGTATCAACTTTTTATGCCATGATCTTTTGTTCTCTTCCAGCAGCTTCTTAATGATTGTGACCAGGCTTTTATTTGATGATTCAGCTAGGCCATTACCCTGGGGGTAATAGGCAGTTGAATGTCCAAGTGCTATTCCGTACTTGTGGCAGAAATCAACCATTCTTTTGGATCCAAAAGCAGCAGCATTGTCAGTGACTTTTTGCCTTGGACAACCAAAACGAGATAGGATGAAGTCTTCCAGGAACCTAATGATGACAAAGTCGGTGGCATTCCTAGTGGGTATAGATTCTATCCATTTAGTAAAGTAATCTGTAGCGGTTAGGATCCATTTATGTTGTCCAGAGGAGGCAGGGTGAATTTCTCCTATAAAGTCTAGGCCCCATTGCATGAAAGGACCTTCTATGGTGATGGGTTGTAGAGGGAGGGGAAGGAGTTTTCTTTTGCCCTCAAAGATCTGACATTTATGACAGGCAAGTATCATTTTATGAACATCACTGAAGAGGGTAGGCCAGTAGTAACCAGCCCCGAGTATCTTATTTGCAGTGGTTTTCCAACTCAGGTGGCCTCCACACTCCCCAGCATGGAATTCTTGTTTGATTCTTTCAGCTTCAGTTTCAGACAAACATTTCAGTAGAAGGCCATTTGGATTTTTCCAGTATAGACTCTCATTCATAATGCAATAATTTCTAGCTTTGAGCTTTATGAATCTGGCCTTTGTTTTGGATAGTTCTGGAGGGGCATTGAGATTAGTGAGCACATAAAGGATATCAATATACCAAGGAGAGTTCTGAAACTGCTCCTCAACAGTTGGATGGGGCAATCCTTCCTGCTCATCTAAGGTATTAATCATGTTAATATCCAAGGCCTGCAAATTTGTTTCAGCTATTAATTGGGCCAGGCCTTGACCTTTGATCAGTTTGGTGGGTTTTATTTCAATGTCATATTCTAAGATGGTAGCAATCCATTTGCCCCTTTTCCCATCTGGGTCTTGGGACAAGATATCTTTGACCACTATATTTGGCACATAGGCAATGGTGTGAGAATGCATAATGTACACCCTAAAGTCTTTTAAGGCCTTAATCAGGGCATAGGCCTGCTTTTCCATGATGTTGTACTTTAAGGGTGCATCTCTTAAGGCTTTACTAAAGAAGGCTATAGGCTATTCATTACCTTCTGAATTTTTCTGCAGCTATGGTGTGTTGGGAGGCAAATGAAAAGATCAGAAATTTTTTTGAGAAGTCAGGGCTGATAAGTACAGGGGCCTGAGTGAGTGCGAGTTTTACTGACTCAAAAGATTTCTTGGCTTCAACAGTCCACGTAATTCCTGCATCTTTCTTTAGCATTTCAGTCATTTTCCTAAGATTCTCGGCAAGATTGGGGATAAATCTTCTAAGGAAATTGATCTTCCCAATGAAGGACTGTAGCTCCTTGATGTTTCTTGGATGTGTAATTTGAAGTATCCCCTCAACTCTCTAGGGGTCTATCCTGATCCCTTTCTCAGATATAATGTGGCCAAGAAGTTTACCTTCTTGCAGCCCAAAAACAGTGTTCTTAGGATTTAGGGACAGGCCATACCTTCTACATTTTTCAAAGGCTTTCCTCAGATGTTTCAGATGTTCTTCTTCAGTTTTAGAAAAGACAGTCAAGTCATCCAAGTAGATAACTATAAAGTGCCCAATCTCATCTGAGAAAGCAATATCCATTGCTCTCTGGAAGGTGGCTCCAGCATTCATCAATCCAAAAGGCATTTTCAAGTACATGAAGGTGCCCCATGGAGTGGTAAAAGCTGTTTTGAGTTGATCTTCTGGGAGTACCAGAACTTGGTTGTATCCTGAAAAACCATCAAGCAGGGAGATCCTTTTAGAGCCTACTACCTTCTGAAGGATATGTTCCATTCTAGGCAAAGGGTAGTTGTCTTTCAGGGAGGCTCTATTCAGGTTTCTGAAGTCTATGCATAGTCTGATCTCTCCTGTTTTCTTCCTTAGAGCCACTAAGTTTGACACCCAATCAGAAAATCTTACAGGGACTATTATGCCCGCATCATACATCTTTTTAATTTCCTTCTCCACTGCAGGCAATTGTTTTGGATTGATTCTTCGAAGTTTTTGTCTGAAAGGCTTCTGATTTTCCTTTAGTGGTATCTTATGTTGTATGATGTTAGTGTCATAGGCCTTTAAGTCTTCATAGCTCCATGCAAACACATCAATGAATTCCTTGAACAGGTCAATGTATTTTTTCTTCATGTTTGCAGGCATGGACTTAGCCAGTTTTATCATTATGGGTTTGTCTTCAGTGCCAATGTTGCATTCTTCCACATCAGAATCAGAATGTTCAATTATGGGCTTTTTCGCTACGTCATCAAAATCAAAGAGGTCCTCTAAGGGTGCCAGGCCTCTGGGTATGTTCTTATCTTTGGCCTGCAGCACTTCAACCTCTTCATTTTATGCGTTCTCACTATTTTCGTTAAAATTTCCAGTTTGCTCAGAAAAATAATTTATTTCTATGTTACAGGGTGTTTCTTCCTCATCTGGGGAATCTTCATCTAGGCAGAAGCTATCAGATTTGGAGTCTGAATCCGAGAATTCAAACTCATTTCTGCCTATCAGGAAATCTTCAATCTACTTGTCTCCTTCAAAAGCCTGCCAGTATTTTTCATTGTCTGGCACTGCAGGTCTGAATTTGGTCTGAATGATAATTTGTTGGTCAACTGGGGCCTTAGGATATGAGCTAGCTAGGCAAGCTAATCCATTTGCAACTGCGTTTTGACCCCTAGGAATGAACACTAATTCATAATCAACAAACGTTTTCAGCAGATCTAGAGTGTCATTCCTGTATGCCCTAAGTCTGGGATGTTTTTCTGAATACTCACCATTCACTTGTTTGATCACTAACTCTGAGTCTCCTTTCACAGCTATCTTACGAGCTCCTAACCTTTTCAACAGATTCAGCCCCAGGATGAGGGCTTCATATTCTGCAATATTGTTTGTGCATTTGAAATGCAGATTCACAGCGTGGCTCTCTGCATGATCACTTCCTGTGTTACGCAGCCACACTCCTGCTCCCGCACTCTGCCTAGTACAGGACCCATCAAAGTTCATTTCCCACAGGGGTTCTTTGTTTAATTCATTTTCATCCCCTCCCCTACAGCTAGATTCGTCATTATGTTGAGTTGTAAGGTTTGTACTAGAAGAGGGGTTGTTTTGTAGTTCATTATGGGCATGGAGATCAGGGAGGTGGCTGGCTTGTTGTTCTTGTTCTGTTTCTGTTTCATTCAGAGTTATATTTTCAGCAGTTTTCCCATGGTCTTCTTCCTCATATTCTTCCAGAGTAGCCATTATGTTGAAATCCATGGGCTGTATGTTTGTATGTTCATTATCTGATCTTGGCTCTTCTGAGGATTGGTCATTGTAGAGAATGAAAGAGTCTAGATCTGTATGTATAGAGTATAATGGTGAGTTTTCAGGTTTCTCGGGGCTACTGACTAAAAATTTCATCTGGGACTCTCTATACAGTCTTCTAAGTTGGCCAAATATAGGGATAGTGGCATATGAGCCATCCATCTGCATTGTTCCTTGCAGTTTGGCTCCCCATGATCTTGACAATAGCATGCCATACTTTGGTGGCACATCTGCCACCACAACATCCATGACCATACACTTAGCAGGAATCTGTGTTAAACTCACACATAAGTCTTTGATGAGGCCTAGGCATTTTACTCTGCTAGAGTCAAATGAATATAAGTCTTTGTAGGGTCTGGTGATTTCTAGGCCTAGCCTCTCCATCACTACCTTAGGCATTAGATTGTGTGATGCACCAGATTCATGCATGGCATTATGAAGGATTTTGTCATGAATGTTGAGACTGATATAAAAAGGTGGAACTACCCCTTCCTGAAACTTCCCTTCAATTTTTGGACCAAAGAGCAGGGCTGGTTGATCATCATTCAGATTTACAGTATCATTGTTTTCTCCCAGATTTAATGCTTTCAAAATTTGGCCTTTATATACATTCTGAGTGGCCAGCTCATATAATGGTACAGAGATTTTGATTTTTGCAATCTCACTCTCTAAATTGAAAGTGGACTGGACCTTGGAAGCACTTGACTCTGTTTTATTTTCTGCCTTGGTAGCTGAGTCATTTGGTGTTTTCTCACTATGTACAAGGTTTGGAACAGTTGTATCAGGAGCACTAACTGAAGTGCTAGTACTGCTAGTTGTTTGACTTTGTTTTTCAGTGTCCTGGTTGTCCTTCTCCTTATGTTTACCAGAACCTTCAGCTGCTGATTTGTTGTTTGCAGCAGATGCTTTGGAAGATTTATCAGGTCTTTTCTTGATGGTTACCTCAGGAGTCTTTTTTTTGGAAGTATCTTGACTTTTCTTGCTCCTGAGTTCATATTGTTCCCTGACCTGTAACATGGCATTTTCAAATCCTAATCTGTAATTCTCAGTTTCTAACCATTCCTCATCCCAATATGAAGGTGAGGGCTGATCTTCTTCTGAATCACAGTTAAGGACTGAGTCCTCTGCTTCAAACATGTTTATTGTATTCCCTTCAGACTCTTCAATGATTCCCTCGTCCTCATCTAAAAATTTTTCTTGAAATGGGGGAATAATTTGTTGATCTGACTCTCTTTGTCTGTTGGGGGCGGCATTGTTTCTTCTAATGTTTTGAATATGATTTCTGTTTTGGTTATTGTTTTGTACAACCATCCTCTTTATCATTTGTTGAAGTTCTTCCACATTTTTTGAAAGTCTGTCATATTTGGGATCAGATGTGGAAGCTACGTTGTCATCCCTATATGTTACCCTCTTTTCAGCTTTTAATCTTGCCCTTTTTTCCATTAGGTTTGCTTCTATGGTTATTGCTCATTTCTGCATGTCTTCCAGGGTGGTGTATTCTTTGTCTCTAAGCTCATAGGCCATGTCAGCATCAAATCCATCAGGATACTTAGCCAGGGCCATACCTTGTGGAGGTTTCATGTGTGGAGGGAGAGCATTGTAGATGCTGTTGAATCTAGTGGTGTAATCATGAACACTCTCTCCTACATTCCTCTTAAGGGACATGTATTCTGCTAGGAGCTGGCGAGGGTTTGCTCTAACCTCCCATTTGTTTATAAAGGTCTGGTATAGTGCAGGGAGATCTTGAATGCTGCCAGGAGGCAATCCTTTAAACCATTTTTTCACCTCACCCCCTAAGCTTTGGGCGAAGATCCTCATTTTAATTGTTTCATCATCAATTTCCATATAATCAAAAGAATCCTCCATCTTATCTACATGTTGCTGAGCTGTGATGGATTCTTTAGCAGTGAAGTGTGGGATTTTTGATTGATAATCATTTGGTAAGGGTAACATGGGTTGGGGTAGAACTAAAGGTGCATACCAAGCTGCCATGATGATATTCTGGTGAGGCAAAGGGTTAATTTGAGCAGCTTGTATTTGAATGATAGGGATATTAAGACCAGCAGAAGTCTGTTGAGCAGATCTAGGGTGAGAGAGCCCCAAGTTTTGTAGGAAGTGAAAATCAGGTGGTGTGGAAGGAGGGGTTTCACTGTCCCTAGTATCTGGCTGGTCTGAAACACTGAATGACCTAGTTCTAGGTAATCTGTTTTGAAGGTCTACGTCGAAGAAAGGGTCTAATAGAGCTGCAAGATCTTCTGGTGCAGAATTAGCTCTATGAATGTTGTTGGAAATAGTTGATCTCTTACTTACAGGTGTTCTCCTGAGGATTTTCTCAGGATTATCAACTATTTCAGGTGGGTTAGGATCAGGGCAAGCTCTCGTATGAATGGTTCTAAAAGCCAGAATGCTGTTTATAAGCTTAAGCAGCTTAACCCTATTTGTTATTTCTACTGTGGTTAATGTTGTCTCAGGGACTGGCCTCCCAGCAGAGTCTTCATTATGTTTTGGGTCTGGTCTCCCAGTGGAGTCTGATGTGAAACCAAGATAATCAGTAGGCCTACTGATCACCAGTGGAGTCTTTTAATGTTTAGGAACAATGGAGTCGCTAGGTGGAGGGTTTAGGATGTTTCTAAGGGATACACTGTCCACCACAGTGCTCAGGCACTATCACCTTTCAAGAATCTCCTCTGAAACAATGAGCTCCAACCAGAGATTGACTGGGAGGGCATTTACCAGATATGTCACCTCTGAAAAGAGGATGAGATCTGGAGGCTACCTGGCCCTTTCCAGGCTCTGTCTAAGAGTATGGTGGATATTCAATAATGGAGGTTGATTCAAGAAAGGGGTGACTTACTATCAACCTAACCAGAGTTCTAAGTTTCTGAAGTTCTAGATGTAGTGAGATGAAACTCATTCAGTCCCCAGCGGAGTCGCCATTATGTTGGGGTTCCCATGTTTTGGCCAGGTTGACAGAGACCAAAAGATGAGACAACATAGAACCACTTTCAGACCTTAGGATCTATCCCTCCTAGGTCCAGAGAGGGATCTCTCTATGATAGCCAAAGGTTTATGTCTTTAAGGCTCAAAGTATAGGATTTTAGGCTAGTTATAGGCTCGAGGTTGTTTGTTTGATTGTTTGTGTTTGGTTGGAGGGAATCAGGAAAAGAAGGACCAATATAAGACAAGGATGAGCAAAGAGGAAGCTTAGGCAGAGACAGATGACTCAGAGAACATCAAAGCCATTGGGCTATGGAGTCAAGAAAGGATTTATTTGTGTTCAATGTGAAAAATTTCTTTTGGGCTAGTCATCTAGAGCATTTGGATCTTAAATGATGATTGGTGGAATGGGACATTAAGGACAGAAAATGAAAGGAGGAGAAACAACCAACTCTTTCTATAGATTAGGCCAGAGGTCATTTAACTCCAGGCCTGCTTGGACAAAATTAGGGGTAAAACAAGGGATCTTGTTAAGGTTTAATTGGGGTGGAAAGCTCCTAGTGAGGTAGATACACGGTTCTAGACCTCCCAGGTTCTCAACACATTCAACTAAATCCTACCCAGAACATCTAAACACGGATTTCATTAATTCATACATCAGAGAGCAGGCAACATCATCCACTACACTGGTTAAATCAATTGAAACCAACATTCAGATACACATATAAGTAGAAAACATTGAGGTAGGGAGAGCAGGAAACATAGGGCACCTATCAGGGGTGAATCCTATATTATACTTCTGTTTCCTACCAGTAGAAATGAAATGAAATGGAACATAACATAAGAGCAAGTCAATCAAAAATACAGAGAAAGAGGAAACATCACCAGCTGCTTTAGATCAGGATCCAAAGAAACATGCTTGTCATATTAAAAACAACACCAATCAGGTACATCATAGCCCATAGCTTGAACATTCAGTCTGAATACATCTAATCTCAGTCTATCTTACAATATACACAGAGAACTTGTCTCAAATAGGAACAATGCTTGCATTCCACTGATTTCTCATCAACAACCATTACAATGTTTCCTTCTACGCTTTATAGCAAAGGATGAACCTAATATCGACTGAAGGAGTAGGTGAAAATTAAATGTATCATTAAACATAACAATGAATGCAAGGCCGAAACCCATCCTGCTTGTCATGCTGTATATTTAATCTCTGCCACCTTCTTTGTGAGAGAATGATCTGCTCCAGATTTGATCTTGACATCTTTTGGCTGAAGTACTCCTGGATGATTTGAACAAAATGAAATAAACTGCTAGGAAGGTCTGTCTCATAAATGTCTAACTATTTTTTGAGTTGTAGTCTGGTGGAAATCTTTTCAGGGACATGGTGCATAAATAAGACAGTATGGGTGCCCGGTACCTGATATAGAAAAACATTCTGCTGACGAAAACCCTGATATTACATTTTGCCTGCGCTCAGGATCCTTTGATCGATCCTCGGGGTCTATGAACGGATGCTTTGCCTCTTAAACACCGATTAAGGCTCAATATCTTCATTATCGTGCCTTAATCCCTTGTCCTCGCTCTGAACCATTCCTTCTTTTCTGACCTTGCCATACTGCGCTTTAAATGATGCCGGAAATTTCCTCACAGGGCTCGACGTTTGCTCATTTAATAGGAACCCCTGTCTCCACCTTCCCTGGTCCTTTTCCATAAATACAATCCGCGGCAAAATGGTTCTCGGCGATTTCTCGTTGCAATGGAGATTGTGTGTTAAGGCGGTCTTTTCTCCTTGAAAACCCTGCAAGAACAGCAAACATCGTCAAGAAAACACAGATGGGGAGACGGAGGTGGTGTGAACGGATGGGATGATCGTGCAGCGAACGAAATGGGGGCAAAAAAACGAAAAACGGTGGAAAACCCATGAACAGAGGACCAGAAGATGTTGCATGCGGCGGAACGGGAGATTACGTAAAAATTATTAAAAATCGCGAAGAATGGAACAATATATGCAACGGAATGGTAGAAGGTACAGATGGAACACGTGGCGCTGACGTGGCGTGACGGGGTGACAGGGCGAGGCGAGAGACCGTGGAATGGTCGACAATGCATGAACAGATCTGGGCCGTCGATCGGGTGGAGATCAACGGCAGGGAGCGACGGAAGGCGGACCCGATGGACGGGCATTAAATGGTGAGCAGCTTCGGGAGATGACAGCCGTTGGATTTAGCGCGTAGGATCGGATGACGATGATTGATTCTGCTGCCCGTCTATCATCTGAATGATAATGCGCGAAATAGAAGCGGTTTCAGGATCGTACATGGGATGCGTGTCGACAGACGTGTGGAATCGCTGGGTTTCGGATGAATACCGCCAGTTCGCAGATGGTGGTGCGGAAAAACCACGTAGGTTTGGAACAGTGCAAGCGGGTGACGTATGCAGGCGGGGTCCACTGTTTCGGGCGTGCTCCGCGCCGTCGGATCCAGATCTTAACGGACGGCGGAGATTCATCGATCAATCCAAAAATATTAAAACCCCAAATGCGCGTTTGCAAAGGTTTGGAGGGGCTAAGCGCCTAGCGGATTTGGCGTTGGTCACGGCGCCGGGTCTCATGGGAAAAGGTGCCGGGGCTAATGGGGGAAGGGGGCTAAGGCCCCAAAACATAGAATTTACCATTTTAATTCATTTTAATGAGTTTTGGGGGCAATTAAAGGGTAACGGTAGAAGGGTCAAGGGGAATTTTGAGGGAACAAAAGGTAAAGGAACAATCCAAAGGGGATTTTGGGGGGATTAAGGGAGGAATTAGGGAGAAGACAAAGGGGAAACAGGGGTGACCATGTGGTGTTTGCAGGGATATAAAGGGAAATAATGGGCTTTTTTGAGAAATGAATCAGCAGAGGAACCATATGTTGGGCACAACACACAGAGACTCCAAGGAGGATGAATTTTCAAGGGAAAGGCATTCCTTGGAGGCTCCAGAGCAAACTAGCCCCCAGCTTGCTTGTCAAGAATTTCATAGGGGGGCTAACAGAAGCTAAGATGAATGGTTTGAAGAAAGGCATGGAAGCTAATATGGATGGTTTGAAGAAAGGCATGGAAGCTAATATGGATGGTTTGAAGAAAGGCATGGGAGCTAAGATGGATGGCATGGAAGCTAAGATGGATGACATGGAAGCTAACATGGAAGACATGAAGAATGATCTAAAAGCAAACATGGAAGTTTTGAAGGAAGGTTTGACAAAGTTGATACAAGAAATGATTCCTAATGGCGAAAAGGTAGTACAGGAAACTCATGATGAGAACAAAATAAATGTTAATCATGATTTCATAAGCTCTAATGTTGGATGTAAGACCCACCATATTCCAAAGATGGATATGAGCTAGTTTGATGGAAAGGATCCTGTAACATAGATACTCTAGATGGTGCAATATTTTGATCTCCATAATGTGAAAAACGCACAAAAGGTATGCATTGAAACTTTACATTTAGAACAAAATACATTTGTATGGTATCGTTGGCTTTACTCTCGTAAAAAAATTTTCACTTGGTAAATTTTTACGGAGAAAATGATAGCACATTATGAGGATACAAAGAGAAACACCTTCTTTAGCCAATTAATAAATCTCAAACAAAAGGGTACACTGGTGGAGCACATTGAGGACTTCAAAAAATTGAATATAAGGTTAATTGATATTCCAGAGGAACATAGGATTGATGTCTTCATAAGTACTTTAAAGGATAACATCCAACATGAGGTTCACCTTTGGGAACCTGATTCATTAGAGAAGACATTTAGGTTGGCAAGAAAAATTGAAAGTAAAATTTTGGTGAAAAGGAAGCCTACCACTCACATCTATAAATATGGAAGTGTTGGTACTCCTTGACTTCCACAACCTACCAGGTTGACACCACAACTATTGGAAGAAAAAAGAGAAAACGAGCTTTGCTATAGTTGTGATAGCAAATACACTAAAGGTCATAAGTGTGTTGAGAAGAAATTATTTTACATAGATTGTGAAGAGGAGGAAGAAAATGAACAAGAAACTTCAAAAGAAGAGGATATACACCAAGAACCAACCCTAGAGAATGAAGAAATGAGTCCGACCATATCCTATAATGTATTGGCATTAATTACCACTCCTTAAACTCTCAAGATAGAAGGACATATCAAGAATAAAAAGGTAATAGTGTTGATTGACTTGGGTAGTACCCATAATTTTATTCATTGTAAGGTAGCCAAGGAATTGAATTGCTTCCTATACCCAACACCAGAATGTCAAGTGATGGTTGCAAATGGAGGAACTATAAATTGCTTTGGAAAATGCCATAATATTAAGCTAATGATGGGGGAATCTATATTGAATAGTCCAATGATTTCCATTCCAATGGGAGGTGTTGATGTTGTACTAGGAGTACAATGGTTACAATCTTTGGGGATGGTAGCTTTTAATTTTCAAGAAAATTTCTTGAATTTTTTTCGAAAGGAAAGGAAGTCGAATTACGGGGTATCACAGGGAAGCCGAGAAAGATAATAAGTTCTAATGTCATGACAAAGCTTCTGAAGAAAGAACAATGACGCATAATTTCACAATTATGCTCATTAGAAATTCCAACATCAAAATCATCTATTTCTCCAGATCTCCAAAAATTCTTGGACAATCATTCCAAGGTGTTTGAAACTACCAAAGGACTCCCACCTATTCATTATCATGATCATGTTATTCATTTGATTCCAGGAAGTGTTCCTCCAAACATCAGGCCTTATAGATATCCTTATGTCCAAAAAAGTGAAATTGAACGTATGATTGCAGAAATGTTAGAGGTTGGTATAATTCAACCGATTCAAAGTTCTTTCTATGCTCTAGTAGTATTGGTGCACAGAAAGATGGATCATGGCACATGCGTCCTGATTATAGGGAGCTCAATAAGCTCACTATTAAAGATAAATTTCCCATTCCTGTGATTGATGAATTATTGGATGAATTACATGGAGCAATTTATTTTACCAAGTTGGATCTTCCTTCAGGATATCATCAAATTAGAATGAAGACTGAAGATATTCCAAAAACAACATTTCGAACTCATGAGGGTCATTATGAATTTTTGGTCATGCCTTTTGGCCTTACCAATGCACCTTCTACATTTCAAGGGCTGATGAATTCCATTTTCAAACCCTTCCTTAGAAAATTTGTGCTAGTATCTTTTGATGATATACTAATCTACAACAGGTCTTGGAAGGATCATGTTCAACATGTTGACAGGGTGCTCAAACTATTGCAGGAGAAACAATTATATGCAAAAACATCCAAATGTTTCTTTGGAGTGCAAGAGGTGGAATATCTGGGTCATATTGTATCTCATGAGGGTGTTAAGGTAGACCCTAAAAAAATTAAATCCATTAAGGAATGGAAAGTCCCCACAACCATAAAGCACTTGCGAGGATTTCTCGGGTTAACAAGGTATTATCGCAAGTTTGTTAAGAATTATGGGAGAATAGCAGCACCTCTAACAACATTATTGAAGAAAGATGCATTTTCATGGACTCCTGAAGCAACTAAGGCCTTTGAACATCTTAAAGATGCAATGTGCCTAGCACCGGTCTTAGCTACGCCAGACTTCACAAAAACCTTTATTGTGGAATGTGATGCCTCAGGAAATGGAATTGGTGTAGTTTTAATGTAGGAAGGAAGACCCATTTCCTTTGAAAGTCATCCAATCAAAGGAAAGTATTTACTGAAACCTATTTATGAGAAGGAAATGTTAGCAATACTGCATGCACTAAAGAAATGGCGAACTTACCTAATGGGAAGACACTTCAAGGTAAAAACTGATCATGATAGTCTTAAACACTTTTTGGAACAAAGACCATCTTCAGAAGATAAACAAAAATGGGTCACAAAGATGTTGGGTTATGACTTTGAAATAATCTACAAAAAAGGAAAGCTTAATGTTGTTGCAGATGCACTCTCAAGAAAGAATGAAGAGGTGGAAGCATTGCTTTGTGCCATTTCTATTATCCCACCAGATTGGATAACCGAAGCAAGAGATGAATGGAAGAAGGACAAAGATGTATGGACACTCATTCAAAAGTTGCAGCAAGATCCTAGTACATCTGATACATTTAGTTGGAAAAATGATTCCTTATGGTACAAAGATCGCTTATATCTTTGTAAGAATTCCCAACTAAAACAAAGATTCTTTTGGAATTGCACACTTCTCTCTTAGGAGGACACTCAGGATTTTTAAAAACTTACCACAGGGTGAAGAAATATTTTTTTTGGGATGGCTTTAAATATGATATTCAAAATTTTGTGGCGAAATGTTTGGTTTGCCAGCAAAATAAAGTTGAGACAATTAAGACCTCGGGTCTTCTACAACCTTTATCCATCCCAAGTCAATTTTGGGAGGATATTTCAATGGATTTTATCACAGGTTTACCTAAGTCCGAAGGAAAGAGTGTAATCATGGTGGTAGTTGATAGACTTACTAAGTAGGCACACTTTTGTGCATTACCTCATCCATTTAAAGCAAGTATAGTTGCTACTGCATTTATGGAAATAATTCAAAAGCTACATGGAAACCCAAATATTATTGTAAGCGACAGAGACCCCATTTTTACTGGAAATTTTTGGACATAATTATTTTCTTGTTTGGGTACTCAACTAGCTCATAGCTCATCTTATCATCCTCAATCCGATGGGCAAACTGAGATAGTGAACAAATGTTTGGAAGGATATCTTCGTTGTTTTGTATCTGATAAACAAACACAATGGGTCAAGTGGTTACCTCTGGCTGAATGGTGGGATAATACTTCCTTCCATACTGCAACAAAAATGACCCCATTTATGGCACTTTATGGATATCATCCACCATCCATCACATCAGCTTTAAGAGAAAATTCTAAGGTTCAAGCACTGGAAGATCACTTCGAGCATCATCAACAAGTTCTCCAACTCTTAAAGGATAACCTAAATTTGGCACAAAATCGAATGAAACAACAGGCAGATCAACATCACAGCGAGAGAAGTTTTGAGGTAGGAGACTCGGTATTTTTACGACTACAACCATACAAACAAATGTCCCTCAAGCAAGCTAAGAAAGATAATAAATTATCGCCAAAGTACTATGGTCCTTACAAGGTGTTGCAAAAGATTGGTACTATGGCATACAAATTGGAGCTTCCTGCTTCTTCTCGAGTGCATCCATGTTTCCATGTTTCATGCTTAAATAAAGTTATAGGTGACAAACTTCCAATTCAAACAATATTTCCAGAACTTGATGAGGACGGAAAAATCATATTGGAACCTGAAGTAGTCATGGAAACAAGAACTTGACAGCTACGAAATCGATCAATTTCAGAGTATCTCATCAAGTGGAAGAACTTACCCACTGAAGATTCTACATGGGAGGATGAAAATTTTATATAGAAGCATCCAGATCTACTCAAGCATTGAGGACAACACTTTTTTGAAGGAGAGGGGCATATTAGGTCCCTATATTACTAGTGTAGTCCCTTACTGTTGTTATTGTAGCCCCCTTATTGTTATTGTTGTAACCCTGTAACCCCCGTATTGTTATTATTGTGCCCTTACATTATTATTGTTAGGTAGGCTATTATTATATTGGACCCCATGGACTCCTATATATAGAAAGGAGGTTTTGTCATTTGATCATTCGAGAATTGTTCATTTATGTAATGTAAAGGAGGTTCCCCCTTGAAGTGGCTTATTTTTAAGGCGTTGATCTCTCTTTTCTTCTATTTTTTGAGCTGGTTTCATAACATAGCTAAGATCAGATCCTTGAGTTCAGGATCTCAAATTGTAAATTCAAAATATATATATTGTAATCGCTCAGTACTAGGGGGAGGGTTATGTAGGGGAAGAGAAGCATAACTAATTTAGTGGTTGATGTATATTACACTATGTTTTTGGCTGAATAAATAAAGGACAATGAAGTTGCTGTAAGCTTTGGTGTCCATTTCGTGAGTATGAGCTTAGACCTGCGACACATGGAGAGGAAGGTCCCCCTAAACCCATCATGTTTGCAGGGTTAGTATAGTTATGTAAGTGTGAATTTTATTGTTTATTTCCTTTTTTATTTTATATTTTATTTCTTGCAAATGGTTTGAAGCTAAACTTTTAGATCCCTCTTTGTCAATTTATTTCTGCATTCACTTCTTCATCCTAGATTTTGTAATTGCTTACAAATAATGGTGTGACCCCGAGAATAGTTTTGTTAAGGAAGATTGAGAAAAGTAGTTTTGAATTTGATTTTAGAATCAATTATAACAGTTGATTGAATTCTCATTTTCTTTCGTTAATGACTTTCAAAATTTATGCACTTAAATCCGTCCTTAAGTTTTCTTTGAATGTTTTCATAGATCTTAGTTAAAGATGACAAGTGTCATGCTATTGAGTCTTAGCAAGCATGTGGAATATTGTTATGAGCATGATCTGTACATGTTAACTATGTGATTACTCTTCCAAACTCGTGAATGCCGGAAAAGAGAGTTTCGATTTAAAATGAATTTATGAAGGAATAAATGCTTATGTTTTAAATTGAATTTATTGTCTTAAAAGGAAGTGTTTCATTGCTTATGAATCTATATACTAGTGGCACAAGACTCCTGTAGCTTATGCTTTAGTGATTTTCCAAAATTGATTAGAGATAGAGTATCATTTTTAGTATAGGTTGTGTGTTAATGCTTCACGAATTGTATGTCATTTGCAGTGTCCTTGTTTGATTCCGTGTGTGAAGATTTGCTTGAATCATAGTGCAATAATCATTTGAGAGATAACTAGTTATTTGTTTCATTTCGTAGAAATATTTAATTATATTTATTATTGTTCATCATTAGATAAATTGAACTAGAAACAGAGGATCTGTACCTAATTCTGTACTAAGCAGTAAATTGATTTAGGAACATAAATTCCGTACTCCATTCAATACCATATTCCAGAATTTTTAGGATGTTAGTTTAGGTTAGATGCTCTGATCTTGCGTTACCTATGCTTGTGCCTCGAAGCTTACGAGCCCGAGATTGATAATTAAATGTTGGAATTAGAATACATATAATTTTTCCAACAATGATAAAAAGGGCGATTCATCAATGCAAAGTAGATTAGACATGATTCTTGAATTCATGCTTCCTTAAGGTTTCAATTACAAGCATTATTGTTGAAAAGATCAAATTTCCTTTTTCAAAAAAACTTTCCACATTCTGTAATTAGAGTATTGACTTACATTATGCAAGTAGACTAATGTTTCCATTTTTGCAATTAGTTTAGGCTTTGATTTCATGATATTCATTTCATTGCATCACATCAACGAAAGGACACATCGCATGCTGCAGATAAAGTGCCAACACATCTTAAGTTTGTACGAACCCCTTGTTGATAATTTAAGTTGGTAGGTTTGGAAGTTGTAACATTCTTGTTGCAATACCCGAGCTTATCAACTATCATTAATTTTTTTCCTTTTGACACCCCATTTCCAATAGAAGTACACTTTTAAACATAATAATCTTTTATTTATAAAACAAGAAATCATTTTCAATATTTATTTCATTACTTAGTTTATAAAGATACAACTTACTCTCACGTAAGACAACTCAGCGCTTATTAAGTTATATGATTCTTACAAGGTATTAACTTACATGTGGTTGGCACTAGCCTACAAATAAACATGGACCTCAACCATTACGAGTGCTTCTAAATTCATTTTTTTCCCCTTTTATTCTTAATACAAATACACATACTCAACTCTTATAAAACATACTATATAAACTAATAAATCACATCTCAACCAATTTAAACTTCTAATAAAAAATTATAAAAATTCCAAATTCCTTTATCCAACCACATTTACTCCTTTATCAATTACCAATTCTTCTAAATTCCTTTTTCCAACCATACTAACTAATAAATCACAGCTCAACCAATTTAAATTTATAATAAAATTCTAATAAATCACAGCTCAACAAATTAATAAATCATAATTCAACCCATTAAATTTATAATAACATTCTAATGAATTTTCCTTAAGAGATTGAAAAGAAGAATTTTTTTGCAACTCCAAACTCCCTTATCCAAACAAATTTAACCGGTATACAATTACACACGATTTAAAATTTGACCTTATCACTACTATCAGAGGCTATGGTGCTAACTTCTGACCATCAAAAAGGATGGCAGCGGCGATAGCTTCTCTGGCTGCCTCGTTTTCTGGCTTTCAAGTCGCCCAAATCCAAAATCCAGCAAAATCCCTTAATAAATCCTTCCTGGGATCACCTCTCAGAGCCCAGAATCTCAAAGCCCGCAAAAGACCGACTGGACTGCATTTCAATGGTGCCCCTGCGATAAGAATGACCATCGCAACAACACCAGCACCAAGTGACCTTGAGATGCAGGACCTCCCAAAATATGTAAAGTCTAGGCTGCCCGGAGGTTTTGCTGCCCAGAAGCTCATTGGGACTGGTCGAAGGAAGACTGCTGTGGCACGTGTCGTCCTCCTGGAGGGCTCTGGGAAAATCATCATCAATGGCCGTACTGCTCAGGTCTCTTGTCCCCTTCGAACCCTTGTTGTAATTGGATTTTTAGGGAATGGGTATCTATATTTATACATATTCTGTATTTTACATGTACTGGTCATATAATTGTTTTTCGATGAATATAAGGGTGAATTAATAGTGTCTTCTGTTTTAGAATACATTTCTGAAAGTAGTGTTGTCTCTTGGAAAAAAACCCTTGCAAGATGCATGCCATGAAGAACAACATTTCATTAGGTAGCCCATTTGACTATAGAAACCCTGCTTAGGTTCAAAACTCAGTTTACCTGTATAGCAAGGCAAATTGTGGCTTGTGAGCAGTTGCGCCAGACTCAGGATTATAGTGACAATCCACTGATTCAATGCCAAATTTACTCAGGCCTAAAAATAATTAAAAATAAAAATAAAAAATTCACTAGGAAACACGCCTTGCAAGATGTGTGTCACGAAGAACGGCATTTCATGGAGATTGACCAAAAGGCAGTCCAGGATCAATACCCACTGCCACCACATTATTCAGTCCTTTCACTTTACTCTGGTGCATTTCCAGCCTAAGGGCGGTATCCTTGAGAAATTTGGTTTGTCATTAAGTTCTCGTACCTTGGATATTACAATTGAATGCAGGTTGTATCGTGGAAAAGTTACCGGGAACACCAAAAGTAGAGCCTTTGGAGAGATGGAACAACAATGCACCGGTGCCATGACAATAGGTTATACAGTTAATGTATTAATGTTATACAGTTAAACGCAGGAACAACAATGATACAATCTGATTCGACTATAACAACCACCCTACAAGTGCCTTAGCACTTCCGGATGATTAGTATAGGGGTGGAGAGGTATGAGGGTTAATTTTGAGACCTCCTCTCAACTAAAATTTTACTGAAAAGTGAATTTCTAACAAGCTAGAAATTAGTTTTTAGAATTCTAGGTGAAAACCTTTTGAGAAATCTAGGGCATCATATGGATTAGGTTCTTTAGGTAGATTTCTCTTGGACACTAGCATTTTCTTGTGATTTCTCTTTTCTTCTTATTAATTCTTCTTTTAATTGATTATGTTCCTTTCATCAAGACAAATGCCAAACAATGAATATCACAACAAGAGACACAAGATGTAGGCACTTAGTTAGGGCAAAACCCTTATCTAGGGGAAACCCAGTCCAACTCGTCCACTAGTATATTCAAATCAAGATGAGACAATCGAAGACCCTTTAGACCTAGACAAAGACCTCCTCCAATCACTAAGTCAACCCTTCCTTCCAGTAGATGATCCCTGCCAAAGTCTCCAAGTGTCAGCGTCTTAGATGAAACTTCAATCTAGAATTTCGGCCCCCAGTTACAAAATTTCGATCCCCAGCCTCAACATTTCGAACCTGCGATTGATTCAGAAATTTCAGCCCCAACTCCAATCTAGTAACTTCGCACGTGTGAGAGAGAGATGCCCAAAAACTCGATTTTTGTCTTCCCCAACTTCTTCCTTCTTTCTCCTCAACTTTGCTCTCCTTTTCTGCCTCTCTTGTAGATCAAACTTGTTTTTTGTGTGCGCCTCAAATGAGTCGAGCTGCCTCTCTATATATACTCCTTCAGCTGCGTCGAATAGCCCTAATCCAGGCCGAATTTACGAGGACAGGGCCAACTTGGTGTGGACTTTGGAGGTGACAAATGACACTTTTGACTCAAAAATAATTCTTTTTACATGAAACAAAAGCCCAAGAGGGGTCTAATAAAAATGACAATGACTCTATTGACTCATGAAAAGACCTAGAAGCCTTCAATGAAGACATTGACCTAAAAAATAAATATAAGAGCATGAAACCCATGCTTCAATAATATTTTTCTTTTACAATAATTTTTTTCTTTTGACAAATACAATTATGAGGACCGACACTAGTTACATTCTTCAACAAAACCCTCGTGGTTATTTCACCTAGAAATTCCGAGATTTAATTGTAAGCTTTAAAAGCGGTTGGAAATGGATTGAAAATTACTCTAAATACACAAAATATTGATTTTAATCACTATAAAGTAAAGGATAACTTTTTAGCATGGATTTACTTATTTGTATGGCTGAATCCCTCTCTGAAATTTGCAGATCCAACTTGGTATAGCAATGTAATCTTCAGATCTGCTATGCCAAATAGCTAGATACAAGTGCAAAATTATCTTGAAATAAAACTTGTACCTATACATGGTTAGATTTACAATAAGCTCTAAATTCCCCAAGGAAAATGCTTGC
Source organism: Pinus albicaulis (assembly GCA_034641835.2). Classification (NCBI taxonomy): domain Eukaryota; kingdom Viridiplantae; phylum Streptophyta; class Pinopsida; order Pinales; family Pinaceae; genus Pinus; species Pinus albicaulis. The sequence continues at coordinate 446,891,554 of CM076582.1, read as the reverse complement.
TAGAATGATAAAAATGAAAAATTAGCAAGCTTAATAAGCTAAACTACTTGTAAAAAAATAAATGATTTGATTTTTTAAATATAGAGATGGTTGTTGGATAATACCAGTACCCTTTACTTTACATCACCTTTGCCAAAATGCGAAGTTAACACCCTCTTAAGTCGATATTGCTGGTTGAATTCAAGGGACATACTATTGATTACAAGAGGTGTAATAGAGGAGGGGGAGAAAGGAGTGACATACAGGCCTACTGTCACTCTTTTGCTTCTAACATTCAAAAAAACCTGGACTGCAAAGAGTGTATAGACACGGAAGAACTGAGACAAAAGTAGGATAAATTTGCAAGTCATAGTTAGTCTATGTTGATATGACGGATCTGGCGAGCGGTGGAGTCTTCTGGATGGACATCAACACCTTGGTTTCTTGCATTTGTGGAGCTGGAACTTGGAGCTGTATTTTTCTCCAGCATGTACTTCAGAATTTCGATGGATTCTTGGGCATGGGCGCACTTATTGGAGAGATCTTTGAACTGTTCCTGAAGGGAGGTGACCCTTTGATGGAAGAAGCTTAGATCAGCTTCGTGTCTTTCTTCTGCCAGCTTGGCCTGAAAGTGCAGCTTGTTATCCATGATCTTCTGGTGGGCACGGATTTGCTCCAGCTCCGCTTGAAGGTGGGCACAATGAATACAATCTTCACTCCTGGCCATTCTTAACAGAGATAACCTGATTCCAGAGGTTTGAAACAGAGGTAAGAGGTAGGAAGAGGAAAAGGATATGGAGTCAAGCAGCCAGGGATAAGCAAATAAGAACGGAAGAGGAGGGACAGGGGCTGCGAGCAGGAGGAGATGCGGGCAGGTGGACGCTAGGAGATGCAGGCAGACGTGGAACTCACTCCCGAAGGAGCGAAAGCAGCAACAAAGGAGCGAAGGAATGATCAATAGAACTGCGCAAGGAAATTGGTGACCCGAGAGGTAGGGGAGGCGAATAAATAGACTGAGGCATGAGATAGACCATGGAAGATCACGGGGAGGCTGAGGGTGGAGTCGAGTGCGGGAGAGGAGGGTGCAGCTGCCTCGAGGAGGTAGAAAATACAGAGAGGGACAAGGATCATGATTGAAGAGGCATGAAATCGAAACAGAAATGGAGGGAGAACGATACTCGTGATCCTGAGGCTCGTGACTACGCCTCCTGTTTTGTAAACTGCTGACAGAGTCTTTCCAAGGCCGTTGGGATATGGGCCAAAATCTGGGAATCCAAAGCTGATTGGGTCTTGTTATGGCAAGTGGATTTGATGCTTGATCTTATTGCAGGATAGGATTCCTACGGGTCTGAGACAGGCCCTGTTGACACGATGGTCCGCCTCTTTTTTGAGAGTTCGGAGAATGTGAAAGAAATTGACCCCCTTCATGTTTTCAGTAAGTAGCAGGCATCTGGCTATGGTTTGCTGAAGGGCCACATTAGCTGCCGATCGATTATGGACCATAAGGCTAATGATGATAGCCGAATCTCCAAAAATCATGGCGTTGTTTATGTCGAGCTTCTGCAATTGAAGGATGCCTTGAAAAAGGGCGAGGGCTTCAGCTCTATTATTGGAGAGGGAACCCAGACCCCAATCAAAAGAGGAGATGATAATACCATCCTCAGTACAAATAATGCCCCCTGCTCCTACCACACCCGGATTAGATTTGGACGCTCCATCAAAGAACAGAGAGGGTCTTTTACATTCCCTTAACCAAATTTTGAAATCCTCCTCGCATAGTCAAATTTTCCAACTGTTGTTGGCAATGTTCAACTGTTTGTTGAGGGTATTACTTCGTTTGATGATGTTGTTTTTGTCCAACAAGAAGCTTATGAAGTTGCGCTCTTCCACACATAGATTGTTGCAGTTGATTTGGTAGGCATGCTTCTTGGTAGATATAGCTTCCAGAGTAAGGCTTTTTGTTTTACTGCAAAGCTTCCTGAAGTCTGTTGTTTTATCTTTGAAGACTTTACGGTTTCGGGCCAACCAAATATTCTACAGAGTTGTGAGGGGGAGAGTATCCCATACTCTTTTAGCGAAGCTGTTCTTTGTACATTTCCAGGGGTAACTTTTCTTCCAAAGGCCCAAGGCTTCGATGATGGTGCTGTGTAAGCTCCATGGAAGATTGGAGTTTGGGATGAGCTCCTTCCAACAACTGATGGCAAAGGGACATTCAATGAAAAGATGGCGGATGGTTTCTTCATCAGCTTGACAGTTAGGACAACGGGAGGGCCCAATAATGCCTTTCTTTTTTAGATTCTCAGAGGTTAAGATTTTCCCTTTGAGTAAGGTCCAAATGAAGAATTTGATCTTGGGGAGGGCCTCAGATCTCCAAACTAGTTTCCACGGAGACCATGTGGGTGCTGGGTAGTCCTTATTGCAAAGAGCTTGATAACCAACTTTAATAGTGTAGATCGATCCAGTTGGATCCCAACGAAAGCCATCTTCACTGTCCTGCTTTAAAGGAGCAATGCCATGGAGATAGGTTTGAAGAGTAGCATGGCTTGCTTCTAAATGAGCAGGAACTTCGGGGAATTGCCACCCGGTCCAGATCAAGGATTGAGAATCCCAGGTGGATATTTGGTTTAAGTTGTGTATCCCCATGCTGCTTAGATGGGCCAAAATATTATGAGTTTCCTGTATGTTATTGATGGGGGCCTGTCCCATGATTCTGTCCACTCCTATGCTTAGATTGCTACCTCCTTTAGGCACTTTGGATATGTTGTGAACTAAGGAGGAAATAGCTTTTTTACAAAGCCCCCAGATTCTTGAGCAAGGCTTGTTGGGGATAACTTGATCGAGTAGATGTTGTCTAGAAGTGTGCAGATATTTGATTTCGAGGACCTGTTTCCACCATGCTGTCTTGCCACTGATAAGTCTCCAAATTATCTTTCCACCAAAAGCCATATTCATAAGCTTTGGTGATCAGATACCCAAGCCTCCCCGATTTTGGTCTTGGATAACTTGCTTCCAGCTTATGAGATTGAATTTCCTTTTTTCTGATTTCCCACCTTGCCAAAGGAATTGACGAATAATGGTCTCTATTTTATGATGGAAGGAGGCAGGGGCATAAAGGAGGGAGAATTGATAAAGAGGCAGGGAGGAGAGGCCCGATTTGAGAAGAATAAGGCGGCCGGCCAGATTCAGCCAAGAGGCTCCCCAAAGCTGCACTTTCCTTTTCATTTTGTCGATGATGATGTCCCACACTGTTGCCTTCAGAGGACCTGTGCTTACATGCATGCCCAAATAAGAGAAGTGTCCCCAATCTAACTTATAAGGGACCTCAAATATGCAGGCAATGTTGTGCAAAGACTGAGCTGAAGAATTCCAACCATAAATGCAACTTTTAAGATGATTGATCAGACCTCCAGAGTAGCTCATAAATTTATCCAAGAGAGACTTGAAACGATGGGCTATGACGTTGGAGGCACCTCCCATTAAAAGAGTATTGTCAGCAAATTGAGAGTGATTTAGATTTTTGACTCCATTGCCAAACTTGATGCCAGTGATGAGTCCAACCCGACGCTTGTGATCAAGGGCCTTACTGAAGGATTCAGCCATTAATATGAAGAGATAGGGGGACAAGGGATAGCCTTGTCTTAGACCACGAGAAGACTAGAAGGAGGGAGCAGGCTTGCCATTTATGAGAGGGGAAATCCAGGGGCTAGTTATGCAGGCTTTAATAAGATCAATGAAGGAGGAATCAAATCCCATTTTTTTAAGAACTGCAAAGAGAAAGGAATGCCAGACACGGTCGAAGGCATTGGCTAAGTCAAGCTTTAGGATAAAGCCTTTTTCATTGCGGGAGAGGCTGGAATGAATAGCTTCTTGAACAAGAAGGATGGAATCAGAGATTTGTCTATTAGACAAAAATCCACCTTGGTTTTCAGAAATGAGAGAATGAAGATGGGGTTTGAGGCGAAGTGCTAGGATTTTGGTCAATATTTTATAAGAGGCATTACAAAGGGAAATGGGTCAAAATCTGGAAAAGGAGGAGGGTCGGTTTTCTTTAGGAATAAGGGCGAGATGAGTAGCATTGGTATAGACACCAACTTTGCATTTGCACTGGGTCCACTGTATCAGCTTGATCAAATATTTTTTGATTATCTCCCAATAGGTCCTGTAGAAACCGATGGAGAAGCCATCAGGCCCTGGAGCTTTATCAGGATGCAAGGTCCATATTGCTCTGTAGATCTCAGTTTCCTCAATTCCTCTGGTGAGCAGGTTATTGATGTCTTCATTTACAGTAGTGGGAAGATACTAGAGAAGGTCAGAGTAGTCCTCTTCACTTTTGGTCTCAGTGAGAAGAGTTTGAAAGTGAGCAGAAGCCACCATTTTGACTGCCTCTTGGTCAGTGTGAAGAGTGCCCTCAGCATCTGTGATGGTACTTATATTGTTACGAATTCTCCTGGCAGTAGCCTGTTTGTGAAAATAAGCAGTGTTTTTATCTCCATCTTGAAGCCATCGCTGTCTTGATTTTATGTGCCATTTTCGCTCCTCTTCTCTGTTGGCACAGTAGAGCTGATAATAAAGTTCGTTTTCCAACCCACGTTGCTCTGGGGTGAGCTCAGTTGTCTCTGTTTGTTCGTGAACTCCTTCCAGCGTTTGCTTTATTGCAGTTTGTGTCTTCTCTGGTTCTTTGTAATGAGATTTCGCCCATTCCTTGAGGGCAATTTTGATGTTCTTCAACTTGCTTTCCCATATGAAAACCGGAGATCCTTCAATATGCTGGCTCCAGACAGCCCGAACAATATTATTGGCTTCAAGAATATTGTTCCATAGGGGACTGTATTTAAAAGAAATAGGTCGTAAATCGATGCTCTTGAAGATTGAGCGTGACAGGATAGTGGTCAGAGGCAGAGAAGGGGAGGACGAGGGCATAGGCTGTGGAGAAGGAGGCAAGGAGGGTGATGTCCACAAGGATTCTGTCTAACCGCTCCATAATATTGTCTTTCCCCATTCTGCGGTTGCTCCATGTAAACTTGCGATTCTTGGGAACAATATCAACTAACTCGTGCTCCTGCATGATGTCTTCTAATTGGGCTCTAGTAGGATCTTGGGTGAAAGTTCCTCCTCTTTTTTCATTTGAATGTAGGATGAGATTAAAATCTCCTCCTAATATTATATTCCTGTTCTCCTCTTCGTCTATGTCGGCCTTGATGGAGTTCCAACACTGATCTTTATCTCTGTAGTGATTAGGTCCGTAGACGTTGTAGATGACAATTTTTTTGCTATCTGTTTTGTCTTCTAATTTGACTTTGACCCAATTCTGATTAATAATGCTGTTGTTGAGAATCCATTCGCTGTTGTTCCAAAGGGTGACAATACCCCCAGAAGCCCCTCTGGATTCAGTGATTTGGCCATTATATTGCTTAAACTTATCAATAATGTCTTTCATTTCTGGTTTTCCTTGTTTGGTCTCTTGCAGAAGAAGAATGCCTGGTTTCTCCTGCGAAATCAGATCTTTGAGAGCAACTATTTTAGAGGGGTGCCCCAATCCCCTGCTATTCCAAGAGAGAATTTTCATCATTGGGTGCCAATGTTATGGAGGGTTGCTCTCGCTCCTTGATCCTTGGCTCCCATCTCTTTGCTGTTTTGCCCCAAGATGTAGGTCTCAATAGGATTCTGAGTGCCCATTGCTATGTCTTTTTGCGCATTTTCATCTCTTTGTTGTTTGAAGGATCTCCTTCCAGGCCCTTGTTTTTTAGGGGGATCAAGGTTTGCACCATGTTCTTTTGAAGAGTTTCTAGTGGCACGGGTGGAGGGGGGATCAGGAACAGAGGGGGAGGAACTAGGGCCATCGGTTTGGGAAAGGGGAATGGTAAGAGGAGGATCGTCCTCAGGTTGGGATAAGGAGGAGAAGGGGTTGGTGGATTCCAAGTTGGAGATAGGAGGAGGCGGGGGGGGGGGGGGGTGGGGGTTAGCAGATGAAGAAGTAGGCTGAATGGGGGGATCCTGGGAAGAGGGGGTGGAGGTGGAGGCTAAGGGGATGGAATGGGAAGGAGCAGAGGATGGCCCAACTTTAGGGTTTGAGGCAGATTTCTTCTTTTTGACAGGCTCCCATTGAGCTTCTTGTTCAGGATTATCAGCATCAATAACTTTAGAATAGCAATTAGCAAAATGACCATATTCGTGGCATACCTTGCATTTGAAGGGGATCTACTCGTAGTCAAGTTGTTGAATGTGAGTCCAATCATCCACCTTGAGCTTGATGGCCTCTGGGAGCCCTTTACCAAGATCGACTTCAACGCAAATCCTGGCACAGGCTTGCATGTTATCCTTTGGTTCGCTGCGATCAATGAATTTGCCGACGGCATTCCCGATAGCGCGGATCGATTCGTCCCCCCAGCAGTGGAGAGGGAGATGAGGAAGACGGACCCAGACCGGAACCGCACTAGGCACATCTAGCTCAGGATCGAAGTCGAGGGTCCACTTGTTAAGATATAAGCCCCTCGAGTCCATAAAATATGGCCCGTTCCTAAAGATTAAATCCTTAAATCCTTGTCCTCCTTGGATTCGAAATGAAATGTGAAATACCCTTTCCCACAAAAGCGAATGGAGATTTTACCATTTATTTTGTCGGCCCAGTTGCGTTCAACCCAGCGCTGAACCATTCTCGGAGAGGGCCAAAGCCCGGTGAACTGTCCGATCAGACCCTTTTCAGCTAATGAAAGAGTGACCATCCGAGGGAGAGAAGGAGGTAGAACAACTTCTTGAAGACCCTCAAGCTTCTTGACAAATTTGGAGACAGCAGGGTGTGGCCTCTGGGGCGGCAAAGATTTGACCAGATCAGAGAAGGCAAGCTGGGCGGGATCAGCCTCCGGGGAGGAGCCCAGAGGGGCCATCTGGAGAAGAGAGAGAGCAGGGCCAAAGGGCCAAGGCAGACTAGGCGTGGTTGCAGTGGTAGTGCGACCTAGAGAGCACCAGATCGCAACATTCGGGAGTCGGGCGCGTGCAAAGTAAACTGCATATCACCAACAATAGTTAGATTAAAATAAACCCCATAACAACATCAAGAAAAAGAGTGAAAAGTTAAAACGAAATTCATTCCACACTGTGCATAAAAATTCACCTAAGGGTTTGCAAAAATGAGCTCTTTATAACACTTATTTCAATTGACAACAACAATGCATTGAGGAGAGGTTAGCCTTTTACAAAACAATTTGCAATGGCTAGATAATGACTAGCTAATGACTAGTTTTGACGACTCCTCAAAATAGTAATTTACTAGTCATCCACAAGTAAGAGACTTAGTAATTTTTTAATAAAATATTACAATACAACTGTTAATTCACCCATTAGGGGGATCGACTTGGACAAATTTCCACAATTTAATTCAAGATTCTCTTTGCTCATAGCAATGTTATCAGAACCGGACCGAACTGGTCTGATCAGTTGGAGGGAAAAATTGTTTTGGATTGGCCACTTGCACCGTTTTTGGCTGGTTCGATACAAAATACGCCAGTTTTGTAACAGAATTGGCCGGTTCGGTACCGAGGCGACCATTTTCACCGAACCGGTTAGTTCGGTAAAGCCACGTACAACGCATCATGTGGGGCCTAATTTGTTTTTTTTTTATAAATTTTTCTCTTAACTGATTACTGTCCCATAGTAGCTGCCTAATATTCAAGCCTATGGCCCTACTATTGCAATGAAATTCATGGTAATGTTAAATTCTTAAAGTAAAAGTGACTGTCTCCTTTATCTTTCATTTTCATCCTTTTACTTAAATTCTTAACGTTGCCATGAAATGACTCAAGATGTTTGAGAGTGGTTTTGAAGTCACTGGATTTCATATGGAGAAAGTAGAATTTTAGATCCCACTCAAAATCCGGTAAACTTCATGATTGGGGGGATTGCAATATTTCCATTGGATTTTGTCATGTAAGATACTATCGAACTAGTATTTAATTAAGAGCACCAAGCCCTTATACGTACCTTGATGTTAGTGGCATTGTTGTTAAACTCCTCTATCATTATCCTTCTAAAAATGTACCCATCACTCAAACAAAATCTTGAATTGACATACAAAGCATTTTTTATCTTATTTTAATTCTTAGAGGGTGATATTGATGACAAAGATCCCAATATAGCAAAGATTTTGATGATATGTAGGTAGTTGTTGTAGCATGATTTTTTTTTGGATGTTAGAAGCCATCTAGGGCCTGTTTTTGATGTATTTTCGGTTCAAAGATGGATTGCACTCGGTGTTATTTTGGTTATGTGCATCCTTACATGCTATATAAATGAGAACTTTTGCTTATTTTTCACATGAATATGTTAGGGTCCTATATTTTGTAGGATGACATGATTGTTTGTTGATTTTCATATGATGATATTGTAAATAATGTTTTATTCTGCAAATTATTTCCAAGGAAGAAAAAAAATAAGCTTGCAAATCAAAATTTAGCACTAGAGGATAATTAAATAAGTTTAGATTAGTTAATTGCCGCTTTTAATTGGGATTAATCAAATTGTAATAAAGTTTCGACATAAAGTTTATGGATGTAATAACACCGATGCAATTTTCCATGACCGCGATCTACCTTGCCCGGATCAACCACTGGGGATCGTTTTTGGGCCCCTCCAAGCTCCTTCATGCTTTATTTGCGGGGGGGAGGGTATGAAAAGGCGGGACCTACCAGGCAACGTGGCAACACCACAACATTTTGCACCCCCCCTCCCTATCCGCTCATCTCAACCCCCCCCTCCGAAAATTGCCATCCACCTTCCCACCAACAAAAAATATCGTTGACTCTCATGTCACTCATCCTGTCCACTCACCGACTGCCATGTACCCTCCATCATTCTCCGCCTCCATGTCACCTCTCGCCTCCACATCATATATCCATTTCATCCCACTCCCGCCAAATCAATAGTGAATGTTGGCAATTAAAGTCAGCACCAAGTTGGAAAAATGGTTAGTTAAAACTATTTTTTTTCCTATACAACACAGTAATTTCAAGCATGGTTTACAGACAAATTAGAATACATTTCTCAAAACCAAAAGAGTTTTTTGTTCGGAACGGACCCATTTTGAAAAACCTCTCTCAGTTTTCTAACAACTATTATGGTTTGGGAGATTCAAATGCATCTTTGAAGGCATAGTTTCCAGAAATTTCCTGTTTTAGTCATATTTTTCAAATGCGGTTTCTGAACAGGTGGAAATTAATTTTTTAAAACTGAAAGAGGTTTTTGTTGGTAACATACTCATCTACAAAAACCTCTCTCAGTTTTTACACAACTATCTTGGATTGAGATATTCAAAGGGATAACTAGACCTTATTTTTCAGAATTTCGTGAGGAAAAAGCTCATAGATAGTTAGTGACTTGGATGCCACCTCATCAAATTAGACTTGCTATCAAATTCGAATTGCTGTTCCTTACCACCAACAATCCTCAAAGATAGTGCCAAGCAGCTACAACAGTTTGAGATCTCCTATAATTTTGTTTAATCTTTGTAAAGTAGTTTTTGATATTTTGTAAAAGATCTTGAGATTTTCACTCAAGATATTTTTTGATAGTTTTGTATAAATGCTTCCAAATTCAAAGTATTAAGTGTGGAAACTATATGAAGAAAGCACACCTTTGAAGGAAAGTTGTGCTTTGAGTTGAAAGTGATCAATTTCTATTAATACAGACAGTGTTCCAGGATTCCCGTGTTAGGCTTAATTAGTGATGTTTATTCCACTTGTAACTTTGTAATTGCTTTGTTTTCCATATGTATTTCTGTTCTTTATTGTTCTTAAGACGATTAAGTTTAGAATTTGTTTCAATACACTCTGTTCTGGCTTAAAACAATATCAATGTTTTCCATTGAAGTTTAAATATAGAATTCAGGTTACAATGCTCTATATTTAAATTAATCCCAATCTTTTCTTCTCTTTGACACCACAAAGCTTCGAAGATCCAATGGCCTGCCTACCTTGCCCTGTTACTGATGATTTGATATTTCTACACTTGATCACTCCAAAACTCTTTTGACTCCATTGCCCAATGGCCTTTCTTTTCAGTTTCAACCAAACCATTCAAAAAACCAAACCCTGAACTTCACATCTAGCCTAAAATTCTAAAATCAACAAAGTTAAATCTGACAGAGAGATCCCTCTCTGAAGTTGGCAGGGCTAGATCCCAACTTCCAAAGTGGTTTTGTGGTTACCTCTGGGTTTCCTTCACAGCCTTGGGAAATTAAGGAGTGATAACATTCTGGCGACCATACTTGGGACGAAAGGTTTAATCTTCCTCAGAAAAGAGTATCAAGTTCAGATTTGTCTATTGATGGTGGACAATAGTCAGACACAGAAAGGCGAAATCTTTCAGTAGGCGACTCCATGTTCAAGAATCCAGAGCTCAATGTTAGGATATTCCGACACATAGGAAATAGTAAAGAATAACTTAGTCTAGTGTAGAGTTAGGTAAAGTGTGTTTCTTTACCATGTACATTTGTAACTTATAATCTGACGGTTATCTCTCACCTTGGTATTAACGACACTTGATCCGTGGCTTAACACCCGATTGGTCCATGATCTCTATTTAAAGAGCATGGAGAGTCATTTGTTCGGTAACCGTTTATGAGAGAAACATATGTAACTTTTCTTTTTATATTAATAAATTGCCTGAAGTGGCCGTGTTGGCTCAGGCCGTGGATTGTTTCTCTCTTTGAGGGTTTTAACCACGAGTAAATTCCTACATGGTATCAGAGCTATTTTGAGGGCTGCGTCCGTTGTTGATCAAAATCCGAAGCCGGTTTGAGTGCATGCGAATGCCTTTTTGTAGATCTATTTCTGAACATTTTTGGGCTTGGAGAACGGCTCGGTTGTGTCCGGAGCGTCTGTTACAGTGAGGAATGCCTTTCGTTTCATGCGAAAAGGTTTCCGGTTGCCCAAGCTATGACAGTTTAGATCTGGAGGTATAAAGCATTTGTTTTGCAGTTATATTTGTTAGTAGTTCTGCTTATTTCGACTCCCTTTTTTATTTTCGGTTTTATTTATTTGTCGGATCTATACCCTCTTTTCTATGTATGCTCTTTGCTATGTGCTGTGTGCGATCTTGGCAAATCAGAAAGAGGGAAAAGGGATTTTTTTTTTTTTTTGCTATGTATGCTCTTTCCCCGTGTCTTTGTGCGATCTCGGGAAATCAGAAATAGTGAAAAAAGTGATAGTTGCCAGTAAGGCTAACCGAAAATCTAACATTCTGTTGTAAGGCTCTCCATTTGGTTTTTTTTTTTTTCTTTCTTTTGTTGGTTTTGTTACTTTAATCCTGTGTTTTTTGTGCAGGAAAAGGCACGCACACCGAAGAGTTAAAAAAAAAAAAAAAAAACCAACCCTTCCTCTCATACAATAACGTGATCCTTTTACTATCTCACTTGGTGAGGGGTTAGTTTATGAGGATAGAGGTCTTGGGTTCAAGTCTCCTTCTCAAGCTTCTTTTGTAAAAAGTTTTTGTTCGAAGGGGCGGAATTTAAAAAAAAAAAAAGCTGCACTTCATTCCGTTCCCGTAACTATTCGACATCTACAACTCAAATTTTTCAAAAGGCATAACTTCTTCATCCGGAAGCCGTTTTTCGAGCTGCTTTTTTTGAAACGGCCTAATTTTTCGAGATCTTTCCATTGGAGTAGTTAGTTTCTGCTTTTCTCAGCTTCAGTTTAAAAAAAAATGGGAAGTGCATGCCCGGTTATTCTTAACAACACCAATTATTTCCAATGGCTACCTCACATGGTAGATATACTTAGAAGTAAAGGGCTTTATAGAATAGCCACAGGACAAGAAACTAAACCTTCCAATGATGATAAAGCTGCTAAATGGGAAAATAAACAAGATTAAGCACGAGGGTTGATAGGAATGTCCATTGCTCAAGATCTTCGATTTCATATCTTTGACATTGACACCCCTGATGAAGCCCTGGAAGAGCTAAAAACTGTTTTTGGCATTCAAAATCAAATCAGGGCCCACCAACTTGAAAATGAGTTGCTTACTTTGGACCCCAATAATTTCTCCTCCATTGAAGATTTTTTGTCCAAATTCAAGACCCTTAGAATTCTTTTAGAAGGTTGTAAGATCAAAAAGGATGATGTAGCCTCATCTATTGCATTCTTGCTAAGCTTGGCCCTGCATACTCTGTATTTGTTTCTGCCTTCCATTCCACCAGAGAAGCCATCATTTCTTCAGGAACCACCTACAAGAATCCCTCTTTTGATGCCTTTTGTGATTCTTTGATAAGAGAACAAGAAAAACTTTTACACCTTGGTCTTATCATTGCTAGAAACGCTTCTAAGAAAGCCTTAGCAGCCCTGAAACAACCATATCAAAAGAATCCCAAGAAGTAGTATCCTAAAAAATATGGTCTTAAACCAAACAAGGGCCCTAAGCAATTTCAGCCACAAACTGAAAAATCAAATCACCAAAATAATAAGGCAAATCAAAACAAAGGGAGGAAGACAGATAGACATTGCAACTTTTGCAATCGAGATGGCCATATAGAGTCCAAATGTTTTAAGAAGATGGAAGCCTTAGAAGCAGCAATGAAGAAGCACAACATCAATTTGGAGCACTCTTCACCTTCATCTTCAAGCATGGCACTTTTTGCTTGTGGTTGTCAAGCATCAAGATCTGGTTATGCATTAAATGTATCTTCTTCTTCTCCTTCTCATGAGTGGCTCATTGATTCTGGAGCTTCTTACCACATTGCAAAAAATAAATCCATGTTTTCTTCTTTAAATGATTGTAACACCAAACATATTTATGTTGGTGATGATAGATCTCTTAGTGTTGTAGGATCTGGAACCATTCATCTAGATAATGATCAGTTTAATGATGTATTATGTGTTCCTACCTTGTCATGCAACCTTCTATTTGTTTATCAGATAACTCATTCAGGTGAAGGGAAAATAGTAGAATTCTCACCTCATGATGTTGTAATCAAGGACCTCAAAGATCCTAAACATATTTTAGCTACTGGCATTGCTGATGATTTCACAAGGTTGTATAAGTTTGACAACTTTGGGTCATCATGTCTTCCCTATGTTTTTATTGCTCATAATGATGATGTGAGCAAACTTTGGCATAAGCGATTTGGTCACTTAAACTATCGCTCTCTTCAAACTCTTATGTAAGGAAAATATGGTGACGAGCCTTCCTATGGTATCTTGCCGAGATGGTGTTTGCTCCGAATGTGTACTTCGGAAAACATCATCGGGATAGTTTTGACAAACATGCCTCTTGGCACGCTTCAGCGCCTTTGTAGCTTGTGCAACGCCTTTGCAGCTTGTGCATAGTGATTTATGTGGTCCACTTCCTGTTGTTTCTTTCTCTGGTTGCAAGTACTTATTAATTTTCATTGATGATTTTTCCAGACGCACTTGGGTATACTTCTTAAAACTCAAGAGTGAAGTTTTTAACATGTTCTTGGCCTTCAAGGCCTTTGTTGAGAAACAATCTGGACATCAAATTCTTAAGTTAAGATCAGACAATGGAGGAGAATATGTTAACAACAAATTTATCAACTTCTGCACTAAGCATGGCATTCAATTGCAACATATTGTTCCATATACTCCACAACAAAATGGTGTAGCTGAAAGGAAGAATCGCACCTTAAAAGAAATGGCTAATTGTATGCTTCAATCTAAAGGACTTGGTCTCAATTTTTGGGCAGAAGCCATTAACTGTGCAAATTACATAGTAAATCTCACTCCTACTAAGGTTTTAAAGAATATAACTCCAGAAGAAGCTTGGAGCTCAATCAAACCAGATGTAAGTCACTTTTGTGTTTTTGGAAGTGATGCTTGGGCCCATATTCCAGATGCGAAACATAAAGCCTTAGAACCTGAGAGTGAAAAATGTATTTTTGTTGGATATTCTGAAGATGTCAAAGGATATAGACTTCTTCAACCAAAATCCAAAAATATAATCATTAGAAGAGATGTAAAATTTGATGAAAATATATTGGCCTGCGAGCTTAGTTCGGCGGGTGTGCCACCTTTGGCCTGCGACCCTGATTTGGCATATGTGCCACCTCTCTCTCTCTCTTCTATTTTTAATAGCATTCCTTCTAGTTTAGATGATGACAACGAGGATGACAATCCTCCTCCACCTCTTGAAATTGTTCCTTATACTCCACCGCTTCCAAGATGGGTCCGCTCTACTCAGGATGCAGTAGGTTCTCTTGTAGGTGACCTTGCAGATCGACGGCGTACACGTTCTCAGTTCAAAAGAGCCTCTTCCTTATTGGCTCAAGTACTAGAAAACCCTGATCCAGAAACCTTTGAAGAAGCTTCCGGTCATCCAGATTGGGATGAAGCTATGAATGAAGAATGTCGTTCCTTATTGGCGAACGATACTTGGGATCTTGTTCCTCTTCCAAAAGGAAGAAAACTTGTCAGATGCAGATGGGTGTACAAAACAAAGTTTGGACCAGATGGAAAAGTGGATAGACATAAGGCTCGTCTTGTTGCTAAAGGATTTTCACAAGTTGAAGGCATTGACTATACTGAAACCTTCTCCCTTTTTGCCAAAATGAATTCTATTCGCCTTGCTCTTTCCCTTGCTGCCTCCTTTAAATGGGAAGTCCATTAGATGGATGTTAAATCTGCCTTCTTACATGGAGATTTACATGAAGAAATCTACATGGAACAACCCCCTGGCTTTATCCAACATGACTCTAGCCTTGTTTGTCGCCTTAGGAAGTCTCTCTATGGTCTCAAACAAGCTTTTCGGGCTTGGTATGCCAAAATGGATAGATTTCTATTAGATAATGGCTTTTCTAGGTGTCATTCTGACAACACTGTCTATACCAAGAAAGTGGGTAAGTCCTTCACCATCCTTGTTCTTTATGTTGATGATCTTATCCTTACTGGTAGTGATCCAGATTCCAAACCATATAAACCATGTGAAGTCTAGCCTCAAAAAGAAGTTTGAAATGACAGACTTAAGACACTTGCATTATTTCCTTGGTCTTCAAGTCTTGCAATCCAAGGAAGGCATTACCCTCTCTCAGTCTAAGCCAGCACGCGGTCTTCTGCCCACACTTTCACCGCAGAGCGCCGCTTGACCCGTTCTCGCACAGTACGGAGTCAAAATTTCAGTCACTTGTACTACCCCTGAAGTTGATGCTACCTTATATCGTCAACTTTTTGGTAAACTTCTGTATCTAACCCACACATGTCCTGACCTTTCCTTTGTTGTTGGTCTTGTCGCTCGATTTATGCACCAACCTCATGAAAGTCACTGGAAAGAAGCTAAGATAATACTTCGATATATTCGAGGTATATTTCAGTTCAGGATTCATTACAGTGCAGGAGCATCTCCATTGTTGATTGGTTTCACTGATTATGATTGGGTTGGTGACCCTGATGATCGAAAGTCTACTACATGATATTTATTCACTCTTGGTTCAAGACCTATTACTTGGTCTTGTAAGAAAAAAAGTGCCATCTCTCTTTCTTCAGCAGAAGCAGAGTATCATGGTGCAGTTGAAGCCAGCAAGGAAGCCATGTGGCTTCGTCAGATCCTGTCTGAATTTGGTCTTCATCAGCAACATCCAACTACACTTTGGTGTGATAATCAGAGTGCCATTCAGCTATGTAAAGATCCAGTTCAGCATCAGCGTATGAAACACATTGAACTCCACATACACTTCATCAGAAAGCTCATTTATGATCGTGTTCTTGAAGTGCAGTATTGTCCAACCAATGATCAAGTAGCCGATATCTTTACAAAGGCTCTCACAAAAACGAAGTTTACCAAACTTCGATCCATGCTTGGAGTTCAGGAAAGTTGTCATTAAGGGGGGATAGGCTCTAATGCCTCCTTCCTTCTCCTATTGTGTCACTTTTTGTAAATCCTTCAATCCTATCCCAATTTGTTCTTAAGGGGGGGTGTTAGGATATTTTGACACATAGGAAATACGCTCCTTTTGTGTCACCTTTGTAAATCCTTCAATCCTATCCCAAGTTGTTCTTAAGGGGGGATGTTAGGATATTCCGACACATAGGAAATAGTTAAGAATAACTTAGTCTAGTGTAGAGTTAGGTAAAGTGTGTTTTTTTACCATGTACATTTGTAACTTATAATTCGACGGTCACGATTTGTAGTGATCCGACGGTTATCTCTCACCTTGGTATTAACGACACTTGATCCGTGGCTTAACACCCGATTGGTCCATGATCTCTATTTAAAGAGCATGGAGGGTCCTTTGTTCGGTAACCGTTTATGAGAGAAACATATGTAACTTTTCTTTTTATATTAATAAATTGCCTGAAGTGGTTGCGTTGGCTCAGGCCGTGGACTGTTTCCCTCTTTGAGGGTTTTAACCACGTGATTATATTGGTGTACTGATTTGTGATCTGTTTGTGAGCTGTGACCTTTGGTTCTTGATCTAAGGAACTTACCCTGTAAATTTCTACACTCAAAGCTTTCATAGCGACTCCATTGTCAAAGAATCCAGATTGTAGAACACTCATGGTGACTCCACTATGCGAAGGTCTAGAATTTCATCAATTATTGTTGACTGTTTTCAAGATGAGTGCAAAAATAGAACGCAAGTATGCTTCTATGGACAAATCTAGTATCCCTGGCTTTCCGCATCACATGCCTTGCATAGATTGGAAATCATATTTGCCAGAGTTCAAAGATGAGAAAGGTAATAATGCTGCTTTACATCTTATCAAATTCCATATGAATTTACGGAGGCTTCAAGTTGAATGGCATGAAGATTGTCTTATGAAGATGTTCTTGCTTACTTTGGAAGGAAATGCCAGGTCTTGGTATGAAATTTGCTAGCTGCTAGTATATGTTCTTTAAAGCATTTTAATACTCTATTTTTTGAAAGATACAAAGAAGATTATCTATCTTTGTTGCTGGTTCAAAATTGTTGTGATCATTTTGAAACTTTTATTCAATACCTGGTAGGTTACTATGAAGATGATCAATTTATGGATGATGAGATTATAGAGGCTATTCATGAGACCTTTCAACCATGAAGAAGTTGAAGAAGTTGGCTGCTATGAAACTCATGAAAATTTCCAGCAAGTAGTTATTTCTCCCATGATTGAAAATGAAGCAAATATGCATTTCAATGACTTAATTTCACATGAACTTGTTGATGACATTTCACAACCTATATACATTTCAAAAGAACGAGAGAACAAGCTGCCAAGTTGTAATGAAGAAACAAATCTTACAAATGATAGTTTGCAGCAATCTTCTTAGATTTTCAGAAATACAAATGATCATTCTAGTTGTCTTGCCATCCCTTCTTCCCTGAGTTTTTAACTCATGAAAAAAATTCTAAAATTCAGAATTCTGAGTTTGCTAGCATAGAAACTCAAGAAAGCCATGATCCGTCCATTATTTTCAGAAATAATATGCAGCAAGTTTGTTCCTTCAAACTTAATGCAGAAATTTTTTAAGAGCAGATTGTTTTAGACCCCATGGGTGTAGACCTTTTTGTTATTTAAGATGTGGCTACCTTAATTGAAAATCTACCTCTAGTTTCAGATAATGAAGATTTCACTGAAGAAGAACAGGTTGTCCCAAAACCTATGGATGTTATTGTTGTGGATGAATTGGTTGTTTCAAATGAAGATGATAAGATTGATGAACAAATTACTCCCTTTTCCTTAGAAAGCAGTTCTTTTCCAGATCATCAAGATCCTCTAGACAATATGTTGCAGTCATGAAGGAAAATGGTTGTTCTTATGTTTGTGGATTATGGTCAACAGTTTCAGTGGGAGTTTGGGTTTCTAATATCATATCTTTTCTCCCTTCTCATGAGAAGTATGAGCAGAATTCAGTTAAGTATCCATTTGCTTGACTAGTTGCATTGTGAGTTTGTTATTATTTGATATTGGAGTCATTTCAGCGGATTAGAGTGAGTAGGTGTGATGAATAAGCTCTACTCTTTGAGAATTCTTTTCAAGTTTTAGTTTGTAGCCGAGTTTTCAGATTTCAGTATACAGTTCAGGTTTTAGTTTAAAAAATGGATTTGATTGAGTTTGAGGATTGGAATTTGGAACATATTATGAATTGGTTTTCAGTTGCAGTGGTGTCACGAAAGAGCATGTTGCAGGATTGGATCGGCCCAATAGATCAAGCTACTAGTCTACGGTGTTCTTTGGCACCTCACAAGGAGCATGTCATCCCCATTGGAGCCTATGTTAGGGTCCTATGATTCATAGGATCAATTGATGATTTTTAATTGGTTTTCATATGATGATATTGTAAATAATGTTTTATTCTGCAAATTATTTCCAAGAAAGAAAGAAAAAAAGCTTGCAAATCAAAATGCAACACTAGAGGATAATTAAGTAAGTTTATATTAGTTAATCGTTGCTTTTAATTGTGATTAATCGTTATTTTTGAAATGTGGTTTCTGAACAGGTGGAAATGAATTTTTAAAAACTGAAAGAGGTTTTTGTTGGTAACATACTCATCTACAAAAACCTCTCTTAGCTTTTACACAACTATCTTGGATTGAGATATTCAAAGGGATAACTGGACCCTATTGTTCATAATTTCATGAGGAAAAAGCTCATAGATAGTTAGTGACTTGGATGCCACCTCATCAAATTAGACTTGCTATCAAATTCGAATTGTTGTTCCTTACCACCAACAATCCTCAAAGATAGTGCCAAGCAGCTACAACAATTTGAGATCTCCTATAATTTTATTCTATCTTTGTAAAGTAGTTTTTGATATTTTGTAAAAGATCTTGAGATTTTCACTCAAGATATTTTTGATAGTTTTGTATAAATACTTCCAAATTTGAAGTATTAAGTGTGAAAACTGTATGAAGAAAACAGATCTTTGAAGGAAAGTTGTGCTATGAGCTGAAAGTGATCAATTTCCATTAATACAGACAGTGTTCCAGGATTCCTCTGTCAGGCTTAATTGGTGATATTTATTCTACTTGTAACTTTGTAATTGCTTTTTTTTCCATATGTATTTCTGTTCTTTATTGTTCTTAAGAACATCAAGTTCAGAATTTGTTTCAATACACTCTGTTTTGGCTTAAAACAATATCAGTGTTTTCCACTGAAGTTTAAATATACAATTCAGGTTACAATGCTCTATATTTAAATTGATCCCATTCTTTTCTTCTCTTTCACACCACAAAGCTTCGAAGATCCAATGGCCTGCCGACCTTGCCCTGTTACTTATGATCTGATATTTCTGCACTTGATCACTCCAAAACTCTTTTGACTCCATTGCCCAATGGCCTTTCTTTGCAGTTTCAACCAAACCATTCAAAAAACCAAACCCTGAACTTCACATCTAGTCTAAAATTCTAAAATCAACAAAGTTAAATCTGACAAAGAGATCTCTCTTTGAAGCTGGCAGGGCTAGATCCCAACTTCCAAAGTGGTTTTGTGGTTACCTCTGGGTTTTCTTCACAACCTTGGGAAATTACGGAGTGATAACATAATATATATGTTTTTCTTTAAAATTTGAATATTTTATGTGTTTTTTTGGTTGACTGGTTTTTTGGTCCAGTTTTTTGCTGGTTCCAATCCAATTTTGACGGGTTCTCGGTCTGAGGGGTCTACCAGTTCAATGACCGGTCCGGTTCTGATAACATTGGCTCATAGTCTATGATGGTTAATAGTCAAAATAGTAAACAATAGTAGCTCAATGTTCCACTTGGACATCATTGAAGAATTCAACTGGGTACTTTGGATAAGAAAATTATTTTCTAATGGTTACTTTCTCGGTCCATTGCTCAACTAATTGGTTCTTTAGGTCTCCAATGGCTAGTTAGACCCTCTAATGGTTAGTTGACTTCACCAGCAATTATTTTTGACTTGACTTTTCCCATTGGTAATTCGACTTAGCCAGATGGAAGCTGGATCTCCAATGGCCTTGAATTTCTGACAATTCTAACGCTTGGGTATATTGAAACTAGCCTGGATTTGAATTATTTATCTCTCATAATCTTCATATCTTGCCTAGCATTGCCACATCAGCACCTGCCTGCCACGTCGTCATGCCCTGTGTTGGAGCTCTAACGCTTGTGGGAATTTGGAGAAATCAAGACATGGGTTTTGCTCGTCTCATTTTGTAGACCAATTTTGACATATTACATCTCAAATTGTGTCAATATTTTCCCTTATTAAGCCTCTTGGAAACCTATCTTGCCACATCATCATGCTCAAGTGGATAATCTCTAACAACCTTGAGGTTTTGCAAAATTTGAAACATGGGTTTGTTCCTCTCATGGAGTTGACCCCTTTTGATGTAATACATGTCACAAACAACCCAATGTTGCCTTTGTTCTATCACTTGGAAACCTGTTTTGACCTGTTGACCAAATTTTACTAAGCTATAACTAGCCACTGCTATCTTTGATTGGAAAAATTTGGTGTGGCATGGATTCCTCTCTTCAAACTACACATTCTGAGACCAAGTTGACTTTTTGACAACTAGGATCACTTTGCATTTGGAACCATGTATTGCCTTGAGAAACGTGAAAGGTTGTCAAATGAGGCTGACATTCTCTAAGAGTTGTCATGTGGAATATTGCACCAAAGCCAAGGTCACCTACAAACTCTATAGACCATAACCATGCGGAATGACATAGGTGCACCTTGATGTGGGCTAGATTGGCCCCTACACTGGTGATCATCCCTACAAATGCAGGCTCCCATAAAACCATGAGTTCACAAGAGAGGCCATACAAGGCCCTATAGTCTTGTATAGGACAAGAGTAACGTGAAGTGAAACTTTAAGGGACCAACCATGGTCCCACCAAGAAAACAAGATACAAACTCAAAAGACATGACAAAGGTCTAGGATACCTAATTATAGGGCCTCACATGGTTTTTACATTGCTTTTGACTTGTGACCTTGGGCTTATAATGGTGATGATAAATGTGGCAATTCTTTTTATGTACCCTTGTTGACATGTGGGGCAACAGGTTCCTCGCGCGTGTGAGAGTTTGCTGGCCGGTTAGGGTTGGTTTGTACAAGTTAGGTAACATATCGTTAAAAATTGGGCTTGTTTCCACAAAACCTAGCAATCCTTGTGAGGGGACTCACAAGGCGAGGGCCAGGACCTATGGCAATAATGATGAAGGATTACCACTATCACCTCTACAATCTTCCTCCCGTTGTTTAGTCAGATTTCACCATAAGGAGGCTTCCTTGTGTTCACCTATAAGGATATTCTGATTAGAGGGCTCAAGGTGATATTAGTAGGCTAGAGAAAGATATCTTAATGATGGAAAATGCTCCAATATTCTCTATAAAGGAGCAAATATACTGACCCTATACTAGACAAGGACTTACTACAAGCTAGAGCTTACTGGTATGCATTGATAAAGGGGTACCTAGACATGTAGAAGTTCAAGAAAGAGTTTACTTAATAACTATATCAATAAAGCAACACGGGGAACCCTCATATAGGCTTCAAGTTGAAGCTTGGCTAGGCTTCAAGGTTTCTAGGGAACAATTTTTTTTGGGAAGGATGACATCAACCGTATTAGGGGAGGATTTACCACAACAAATACTAGATTTTGCATTTAAAAGATCTAAGGAGGCAAACCCTAGATTTTCATCCACAAACATCCACCCAAAATAACCCTACAAGCAAATCGGCCTTAGAAAAGCCCTAGCGACTTGCCTTAAAAAGCCTAGGAGAGATAAAAGAAGGGAAAATATTTTAGTTTTAATGATTTTTGATCAACACAACCTTGGCTAGTACCTATTCTAACTTGGGCAAAGGGTAAAGTGAAAAAGACCTAGGGATTCCCTAAGTCATATGTCCAAATAGATCCACTCTAAAACCTTTGCACACCTAGCTCGATCATAAATAACCTCCATGAGATGGTTAGTACCAACCATAAGGGCAATGACTATCTTGAAATGGGGACTAAGAGGATGGGCTAGGACAAACCACGAGGGTCTAGAGAAACCACCTAGATGAAAAAAACACTTTACCTAAATCTTTGAGCAATGAGCATAGTCTAGTACAATATATAAAATACAATGGTCACACTTTTGGTTGATCTCGATACAAATTACAAATCATCGTGATGGCACTATTGATCAAAGAACCCTAGGATTTAACATCATTTGAAGATATACATGAGATCGATTCAGATATTGGAACAAATATGGTGAATAAAATTAGGTACTTTGAAATGAAATTGAAGGGTAACAAGATGCATGGGGACATTTCCCTCAAATTGTTTGTCTGAAGTGGAGCTATTTTTATTGTCTTCCTTAACACTATATTTACCCTTTTACCTTCTTTTCAAGGTTGTAGAGGTTGCTCCCTTTTGTTTTCAATTGTTTTGTCTTGTACATCTAGGAAGGAGGCCCCCCTATGATGTGGCCTAGATTTGCTTCCTTGATTATCAAATTAGATTTACTCACCTTTCTACCTTAGCTGTTTAGGATAATTGAGGGTCCTGTACATCATAGGGATGATATTGGGGCCCTTCTAGCTCCTCCTTTCTTTTTATGCTTGTGTCTTATTACTCATGTATATACAGGGGTAACCATAGGATAAAATTTTCACCTATGATGTAGATTCCATCCAGTAGCCTCATGTGTCCCTTTGGTAGTACTGTAGTAGCCTCTTAGATGCCTCTCACTCATGATTGGTTAGCTCATTCACTTGATCAACATGTTCATCCAATGAAGGTGGGTCAACAACCATGAGGTACATTAGCCATTGTTGAATACAAAGTGCGTACATTTAATGTTTTAGGCCTTTAATAAAGGATTATGGGTTGAAGTCAAATAATGGATCATGATGTTTGGAAGTCACACTTGTTGCCTTATTTCACCTTGGTGGGCATCTTTTTCTTCTAGTCCAGTATAACCACTTTGGGGCTTTTCTTTCACTATCTAGGAGGTGCACAAATAGGGGGCCTATATAGAGATAGTGTATCCATATCTTTCCATATTTAACACTTTCCATCTATTTCTCACTCTGTTGTCCTCTCTTTTGGGTTGGTTGTTCTTAGTCACTCGTACTAGTTCCTTGCTTGTCTCATCCTATGAGAAGAGGGCTTGGAAATGCCCAAAGGTTGATGTAACTGCAAAAAGAAAGAAATAAAAAGCATGTGTCAAATGTTAAAATGCAAAATAGTGGTAGGATGAATTATGATTAAAAGCCAAGTTAACTTGAACTCTACCCCCTCATGTAAGGCCATCACCTTAGTCCCATGCATATCATGATTTATCAAAATAAAAGGGACTTCAATAAACATCCCAACCCCTCTGAGCAATGAATTGTCCATCCTAAAGGGATTTTCAAAATAAATTGAATAAAGCGTGTAAAGCAAGGCAATTAAAGCAAATAAAAAGGCTAATTAAAGGGTGGAAAAAGTAGTGCCAAGGAAAAGGTAACTTGTTAATTTTGGGCAACTAGGTCCAAACTCCATGTTGCATTGCTCATATGACGATGGTCATATTTTTGTTGGATTGCTCTTTCGGAGAGGTGCAAGATTGTTCTAAAGATCATCTTGATCGGATGAGCAGAACATTGATTTTGAATTCCTACATGTAGGTCAATGATTCATCCCCTGCTAAGAGATAATGCCACCCTCATTGATGAATATAAATTGGAGAGACTTGGAGGTCATTTTCTCATCATCTCATCACACATTCTCTCATTGTGATCTGATTGGTTTGATAGCCTTTGGAGGCCTTTTTCCCTCACAAATGTGGAGCGAAGCTGTTGTTTTCTGCGTTGAGCTATTTAGGGCTTTTCTACTGCAGCATTGACCAACGTTGACCGTGGTCAACCCTTGGTTGTTTGACCTCAATCTTTTGTAGAAATTCCGATTTTAGGAGGCCGTACAGCTGGGCACTAAAATCGAGGACTTCCGAGTTGTTTGACCGAAGTCCTAGTTTGTTGTGTCGACTTTTCTGAAGCTGCCTGAGTTGACTTTCTGCGTTGTCCCTAGTTTGACTTGTGATGAGTTGTCTTTGAGGGCTGTGTGTGTGACACATGAAAGTGCTGGCTGACTGAGAAAGACTTTGCTGGTTGAAGCATCCTACTGACCGCTGTAACGCCACAATATCTCATATCTTTGCTGGACAAAAGGAATTGTAAACTTGATCTATTTGGCTTGTCTTCTTATTGTGTTCTATCAAAATTTTACTTTCAAGTTTATGTGATTGCTATTTTGTATTGGGCCTAAGAAAGATTGAAGTAAAAGTGCATCAAGCATAGAACACCATGGTTATCTAAATTTAAAATGGAATCAGAGCAGAGGTGAAGACAAAGTCCAAGAATCCAAGCTGGTGTTAGAAGTTATCTTTGAAGGAAGAAATCCTATCAAGGACAAATGGCCTCCTCAACTTACAAGGGTTTCAAGGCTGATGATAAATTGACTGATAAGTCTGATTAGCATGCATGGAAGATGTCCTTGGATTTGGCACTAGAAGATCAAGATGTCATGAACTATGTACAGGGGAATATTCAAGAGCCTCCATCAAATGCAGCTGTTGCCACGAAGACGAAGTATAGAAAAGGGGAAATCAAAACAAAGATAATTATCCAGGATTCTATTCATAAGCACTTGGTTGCTTACATTTCTGAGCTGAAGACATCTAAGGAGATGTATGATACGTTGGTGAGCATGTTCAGGGCTAGCAATGCTAATCCAATCCTCTTCTTCAAGAATCAATTGAAGAATATCAAGAAGGGTAAGGATGAATCTATTCAATCCTATTTTATGAGGCTCATTGAAATCATGAATAACCTCCTAGCTATTGGGGAAGCAATATCTGATCGAGAGATGGTTCTTATTGCACTTGGAGGTCTCCCCCGTGATTGGCATGTATTCAATACCACTATTCTCAATAATAATGTCATTCCTGATTTTGATGAAATATTGACGAGATGCACTCAAGAGGAAACAAGAATGATGGAGTATGCCTCTAATGGTAAAGGAAGTGATCCTACTGCCTTCGTCGCTCATGCAAAGAAGAAGAACCATGGTGGCCCGAGAAATCAAAACCATTGTAGAGCGGGGCCCAAAGGAAGGAAGGGAAGATGTTACACTTGTAACAAGACTGGTCACTATGCAAGAGAGTGCCCTAATAGAAGGGACTCTCCCAGGGATGATGACAACAACAACTCGAGAAGGAATGGCAAACACAACAGGTTCCAAGGAGAATCGAAGGCTCCCTCTGATCGTAATGGAAATGGGCAACCTTTCAAGAGGTCAAGAAATTCCAGGTACAATGAGTCTAATGTTGTTGATAATAAGAGAAATGATTTTATTCTTGTATCTGCCCTCTCTGCTGCATCTCCACCTGACACCTTGGATGTCTGGTTAATTGATAGTGGTGCTTCAAGGTACCTCACTGGTTATAAAGAAGCCCTTTCTGATTTGGTTGAAAAGGATACTAATCTGGAAATTGTCCTTGGAGATAATGCCACCTATCCCGTGAAAGGGATAGGGACTGTGACCCTCCATTTATCTCAAGGTCAAGTCATCCGATTACAAGATGTGTTGTATGTACCTAATTTGAAGAAGAAACTTGTGTCCATTTCGACAATGGAAGACAAAGGGTTCAAGTTGGCATTTGTTGATGGAAAGGTACTTATCTGGAAGAAGAACTTCAAGGAAGCTCTTTCTATTGGTTTTAGAGTAGATACACTCTACCAGGTTGGAGGAAGTTCATTGGGGGCTATAACATGTGATACAACTCTTCAAACAGAGTTATGGCACCGGAGGTTTGCACACCTTCATTTTAAAGCCCTTCCCGAAGCAAGGAAGGTGGTGACAGGGATGCCCGAATTGAGAGATGATCATGAAGGTATATGTCAGGGTTGTGCCGAAGGGAAGCATACAAGGGGACCATTCCCCTCAAGTGTCACAAAGACATCTGATATCTTGCAGTTGATACATTCTGACTTATCTGGTATGCTGCCTATGACATCCTTGGGAGGATGTTCCTATTACATGACTTTTATAGATGACTTCTCCTGCAAGACTTGGATATATTTTTTTTGAAGAAGGACGAAGCTTTCAAATGGTTCCGTACCTTCAAGGCCTTGGTGGAAAATCAAATCGAGAAGAAAATCAAAGTTTTGAGAACCGACAATGGGACCGAGTATGAGTCAAATGAGTTTAATGACTTTTGTAGAGAAGCTGGCATTAAGAGGGAGACCACAACTGCGTACACTCCTGAGCAAAATGGTGTCGCTGAAAGAAAGAACAGGACCATTGTAGAAGCTGCTCGCACCATGCTATGTGAACAAGGTCTTCCGAAGTTTCTATGGGGAGAAGCTGCGAACACTGCTGTGTATGTTCAAAACAGATGCCCGCATTTCGCTCTGGACTCCAAAACTCTCGAAGAAGTCTTCTCTGGTAAGAAACCTGATGTTTCTCATTTTAGAGTTTTTGGTTGTCCTGTTTACTTTCATGTGCTGAAAGAAAAGAGAAGCAAGCTAGATGCTTTTGGAAAGAAGGGAATGCTTGTGGGCTACAGTGAAACTTCGAAGGCATATAGAATCTATGTGCCTGGTGAAAGAGAAGTGGAGATATGCCACGATGTCACCTTCGATGAAGATGCTGCCCTCAAGAAAGTAAGAAATATTCCTAGCTCCAAAGAAGACAAAGAAGATGAAGAAGCAGGGAAGTTGGAAGAGCCGAAGGATGACCTGATGCCCGATGTTGAAGGACTTATGGATCCCATTGATCCACCTCCTTCAAATAAGAGAAGACCCTCATGGCTCAGGGATACTCTCGAAGATGCCGAGAGACATATTGCCCCAAGGGGGACATTCGTGAAACGAAGCCAGAGATACCAAGGGTATCCACGGCCACTAAATCTGATAATGCTAATCTGATGCAGAACATTTGAAGAAGTCGTAAAGCATCAAGTTTGGAAGGATGCTATGCACGAAGAATATGAGTCCATTGTGAAAAATGATCTCTGGGAAGTGGTCCCGAGACCGAAGGACAAATCTGTTGTCACCTCGAAATGGCTCTATAAGATCAAGCACGGATCTGATGGAAGTGCTAAAAAGTACAAGGCAAGATTTGTTGCCTGACTTCTCTCAAAAAGAAGACATAGATTATGATGATATATTTGCACCTATGGCCCGCTATACCACCATCTAATCTATTATTGCCCTTGCTGCTACGGAAGGATGAAGTCTACATCAGATGGATGTGAAGACCGCTTTTCTACATGGTGTTATAAAGGAAGAGGTGTATGTGGAGCAACCTTTAGGGTTCGAAGTCTGAGATAGAGACACCCATGTATGCAGGTTGAAGAAAGCCCTCTGTGGGTTGAAGCAAGCCCCTAAGGCTTGGTACGAGAGGATAGATAACTACTTGATGAAGCTGGGCTTCACTCGAAGTAATGTTGATCCGAACCTTTATTTTAAGGTTGATAGAGAAAGACTTCTCATTTTGTTTCTCTATGTTGACGATCTCTTCCTGACAGGTGCTGACCCTCTCATTCATCAATGTAAGAGATGAAAGACCTAGGACTGATGCACTACTTCCTAGGCTTGGAGGTTTGGCAGAGGCTAGGCGAGATTTTCCTTTCTCAAGGAAAATATGTCATGAAGCTGCTAGAGAGATTTGGTATGGTGGACTGTAAGTCTGTGTCGACACTGATGGAACTCAACTTTAAGAAGTTGAGTGGAAACGCTGCTGGGCTTGTGCTAGCAAATCCTACCGAGTAACGACAACTCGTAGGGGCCCTGATGTTCTTAGTGAACTCCCTTCCAGACGTATGTTTTGCAGTGAACACTTTGAGTCAACATATTGTTGAACCTCATCACATTCACTGGGTTGGTGCCAAGAATCTGTTGAGATATCTTCGGGGCACAATCAACCATGAGCTGAGATACACTGTAAGGAGTTTGAGACTCCATGGATACACTGATGCCGATTGGGCTGGCAGTGTGGTGGATTGCAAGAGCACATATGGATGTTGTTTCACCTTGGGTTCTGCTTCGATATCTTGGATGAGCAGGAAGCAGAAGTCAGTGGCTTTGAGCACCGCTGAGGCCGAATACATTGCAACGAGTATGGCCTGTTGTGAAGCTGTTTGGTTGCGAAAGCTCTTCAGTGAGTTGTTCGGGTATGTGCTAGATACCACTGTTATCCTTTGTGATAACCAAAGTGTGGGATTCATCTTTCTGAGAATCCTGTGTTCCACGCAAGCATATTGATATCAGGTACCACTTTATCCGAGATATGGTACAACGAGGTGCCGTAAGGCTCGATCATATAGGAATTGATGAGTAGGTCACGGATATTCTCACAAAACCCCCTGGGAAGGTCAAGTTCCTAACCTTACGTGAGAAGCTTGGAATTGTGGAAAAACCCTATTCTGAGGGTCTTGCTTGAGTTGGACTATGAGCTCTGGGAGCTCTAGGGGGCTTGGGGATAGCTTCTTGGAGCTATAAGCACTCACGTGGCTAGGCTTGTCGAACCTTGTGGTGCTTCTACCCCACCGTTATGATATTGAGTTGGTTCGCCTCTCTCTAATCTGTGCCCCGCATGCATCCTACCCATGGAGTTTTAGACTCATGGGAAGTACCTCTCATTTAGCCAATGAGGTGGGAAATGTGGATAGAGACCATAGCAAGACTGATGGACGCATCGGAGATTGTCGTACTCTCTATGTATAGGATGGCACGTGTCCAACACCTTGATCTGGGATCAAGTACGATGAGGTTTTATCCTCTAAACTGACTTCGAGTTAGTAAACTAACTTCGGGTTAGTATGAGACTCTTTTGAGTCCGAGAGAGGTTTTCACCTCTAAGCTGACTTCGGGTTAGCTGTGTGTGATGTCTTTGTGACTCACCTTTTGTTCTGAAATAAAGAGCCAGCAAAGCAAGTTACGGTGGGATGATGCATGATGTTTGGTTTGGTACATGATGGATGGCACTTGTGGACAGATGGAGTTCTCCCTAGTTGAGAGGGAGTGTTAATTTTGGGCAACTAGGTCCAAACTCCATGTTGCACTGCTCATATGACAATGGTCATATTTTTGTTGGATTCCTCTTTCGGAGAGTTGCAAGATTGATCTAAAGATCATCTTGATCGGATGAGCAGAACATTGATTTTGAATTTATTTTCCACATGTGCAAGGTCGGCCAAATTTATCCCACATGCCTAAGAGATGTGTCACACACCCTCATTGATGAATATAAATTGTGATTTGATTGGTTCGATAGCCGTTGGAGACCTTTTTCCCTCATACGTGTGGAGCGAAGCTGCTATTTTCTGCGCTGATCTGTTTAGGGCCTTCAGTTTTTTGCGCTGATCTGTTTAGGGCTTTTCTGCTGCAGTGTTGACCAACGTTGACCATGGTCAACCCTTGGTTGTTTGACCTCAATCTTCTGCGAAAATTTCGATTTTAGGAGGCCGTACAGCTGGGCACTAAAATCGAGGAATTTCAGGATGTTTGACCGAAGCCCTAGTTTGCGACGTCGACTTTTCTGAAGCTGCTTGCGTTGACTTTTCTGTGCTGTCCTTGGTTTGACTTGCGTTGACTTGTGATGTGCTGTCTTTGAGGGCTGTGGGTGTGACACATGAAAGTGCTGGCTGACCGAGAAAGACTTTGCTGGTTGAAGCATCTTGTTGATTGCCGTAACGCCACAATATCTCATATCTTTGCTGGACAAAAGGAATTGCAAATCTGATCTATTTGGCTTGTCTTCTTATTGTGTTCTATTAGCATTTTACTTTCAAGTTTATGTGATTGCTATTTTGTATTGGGCCTCAGAAAGATTGATGTAGAAGTCATCAAGCATAGAACACCATGGTTATCTAAATTTAACATAACTCAAGTAATGCAAGCGATCCTTCCAGAATGGTGCTCATGGATGATGGTCTTGCATAAACAATGTATAAGACTATGACACCTCTCATAAAGTCCACCCCTGACCATATCACTTATCACTTATGCCTATTGATTGAAGGGTCGACCTAGGAATTGTTCCTCCCCTCGGGTTTGGAAG
Organism: Pinus albicaulis; assembly: GCA_034641835.2. Taxonomy (NCBI): domain Eukaryota; kingdom Viridiplantae; phylum Streptophyta; class Pinopsida; order Pinales; family Pinaceae; genus Pinus; species Pinus albicaulis. Next base: position 446,861,591 of record CM076582.1, on the reverse strand, counting down.
CACCTAATAGGGGCAATTGATGACCCTCCCATACCTAAATTTGGAAACATGTATGAGGTATTAAACTGCTGTGAAGTTTGAAGGAAATACTTAATGTGATATACTTATATTGCTTTGACATTAAATATAGCCCACTTTTTATGCTTCATCAAATCTTGTATTCATGTAAGTTGATCTTACTTGATTCCTTGAGCTTGTGTTTGATTATGATCTAGACATGTTTATGGTCCTTTCAGAGGATATTGGTGATGTTTCTCTTGCACTTTATGGATGATGCTACATACCCTTTGGAGGGTGTTCCACTTGATGATGGATGTTGGACACTTGATGATGGCTTGGCACACTTCTAGAGACACTTCTCCATCATCTAGACCTGGGATATTCCCTGCTTGAGCTAGGATGTTGTGCATATGAGGTGATATGGTACCTTGCTCATGACGTGGGGGCTTGGATGGATGATGTTGGGCTTGAGGAGGCACCTTCTTCATGATGAGACGTGACGCTTGGATGGGGAGACATGCCTTTTGATGATTCATTGTACCTTTTGAGGAGATACATGTCTTTTGGAGATGATGTTACCCTTCTTGAGGCTTTACACTTGCGTATGACCTTTTTGAGGGCATTTTTCATTATATTTTCATTTTTGAGGCTACTTTGGGGGTCAAATTGGGACATATCTACCTTGTATTATGGATTTTTATGTTTTTAGGGATTTTAGTCCTAATTTAGGCTAAGTGCTTGGTTTCCCTAGTATAAATAGGGGAGTGCTAGCCTTCATTTGATCATTGCACACTTGAGAGGTGTACTTCTCTTGGATTATTTGTCTTTTTCTCTAATTCGCTATGGAACACTAGTTGAGTGACTTTTTTTGGGGTCTTTTTGAAGTGAATTTTGCACTCCTTTCATGGATGTATTATGGTGAAGCTTGGATGAATGCATGACAAACCTACTAAGTGGACTTCTTTTATCTTGGTTGTTTATGGATGGTTGTAATTAAATATTAAGCAAGTGGGCATGGTATTTTTCTTTCATTATTCTTCTTAGACAGATCCTTCTTCCAAGACTTTGAGGAAGTAGCAAGTGGGCTCCTACCCTTATCTCATCTTTGAAGATTGAGAACCTTGATTCAAACCCTAGGGAAGTGAGTGGACCTACCCTATTCTTTTGAGTCTTGAATCTACTCCAAATCTATCAATTTTGTTATTCCTAGATTCCATTAGCTCTAGATGAAGAAAGACACTAGTCCTATGTCTTGTGTCAATCACTTAAAGCTCTAAAATTTATTTTCCATACTTGTTTTAAGGTAAAGTAGGATATAATTACAGCAAAATCAAATATTTGTAACATTTATTGTCTTTTAGAAATTGTTTAAAACATATTGGAAAAACAAAAGTGTCATATTGGGTGCATTTTTCAGCCATAAATTAGGGCTGACGTCTAGGGTTTTAATTTCTGTTATGTCTTTTAACAAAATAAATTGTTGTAATTAATTTCTTGTTTAGTCTTATATTTATGCCTCAATTTTCACTTTATTATCATAGTTTCTGGGGCTAAATTTGCTTCTGTTTTAAACTAGTTGATTGCTGCAATTGCTGATTTCACATACTATTATGCTAGTTTACTTAAGCTAAAGGTGATTTCTTGATTGTGTGCTTGGGGACCTTATTTGAGCCTTTATTGGTTGACCTAAGCTTCTAGAACAGCCATTGGACCCTTTGAACTAAAATATGGAAATTACTTACAAATCCACCTTAAACCCTTATTGCCTAACCTTATTCCTTGGTGGTAAATCCTGGTAGAACTCTTAGGGGGCACTTAATTTGATTGGGTTATTTGATCCCTAAGATCTACTAGAGAAGCCTCACTTGTGTTGGATTGTATCCATCACTAAAATGAAGGGAGTAGTTGCTAAGGTGACAGTGGTGACACTCCCATTGTGGTACATTGACTAGGTCACTTACTGAGACTCTTTGCACTAAGGTGCTAGATTTTGCTGTAACATGTTTTGGCTTGTAAATCACCAATCTCCAAGTTTACACTCTTTTTCAACATTATACATCTCATTCAAAACTCTTTTAGCTACAACAACCTTGTCTAACCTTGATAACTTGAAGGAGGGTAGAAGTCCCTGCCCTCCCCGCCCCCCCTTACTAGCCCGGTCATCCCCCTTACCAGCTCTACCTAAGCTAACACGGTCTCTAGCTTCTTTACCATATTATCTTAGAGTTTGTTTCCATAGCTTGAAGGAATGAGCACGAGCAGCATATTATCCATAGTATTTTCTTATGGCCTCTTGGGACAAGCATGTTTTAAGTGCCGACATGTCTTGCACCACCACACTTGAAAGGCATGTTTACATAATCAAGGATTTGTCTAAACTCTATCCCTGCTTCTATGTCAATCATATTAGGGAGACCATCCCCAAGTCAACGTAAATTTTATCCGTGGAGGTGCTCTCCATTCTTTTGGTCTTCTTAGCAACGATGATGAAACTGCCAAATCTATTATTAATAGCTATGAAAATCTCTGCACACCAGAGTTTCAAAGGTAAATTGGGTGGCTTTACCCATATAGTGGCTAGGTTAGTTTTCCATCTCAAAGGATTGAACCTAGATTGCTAGTAGTTCAGGGTTAGGACCGAATTCTCCCATAATTATGTATCTTTACCAATTTCATTCCCGTGTTCTTTGGATATTAAAAGGAAATTTATGTATCCTTTGAGTACAATGAAATTTTTTGGAGTATAACCTTATTTCTTTTCCCATTTTTTATCTATACATTGCTCAAGGGTTTCCCCTCTATCCTTTTAGCAAAGAAACACCTAATCATTGTTGTCTCTGGTATTGTAGGGTTTTCTCCTGGATTGATTCATAATCTACACAATCTTCATCTTGATTTCTTTCCTTTATAAGTTTGACAACGCTTGCCTTCTTTCTGCTCCTACTTTTATAAATTTATTCTTTCTTCTAGGGGAATATCCTTTTTATCTGGAAGCCCTTTCCTTTCTTCTGTGATAAAAATCCTTTTACTTCTGGGGGATCCACTACATTGGGGATTTATGTTTTGACAGGTTATTTTATACTACTCGTTGAAAATATTGGACTCTGCTTTAGCTACAAGGAACCACAAGGGACAAGACATATAAGGCTTAATTGTAAGGGTGCTGTGGTCCTGTGAGGCTATGATATTCAGAATGGTGCTGTCAACATAGGGAGCTCTTTCAACTGTGGAAAACTCCAGTTGCAAAAAACAATGGTCTTTACAATTCATCCAGCCATTTAAGGAATTATGTATTCGTCAGGCTAGATCTGCCTTCCTCTTGATTTATGAATCCACATTTTCCTTCAGGAATAGGCGACCTTACAGTTACCATTTCATGATCTACTGTAGTCATGTCTTTGAGTGGATGGACTAGACCACTGCTTGCATGATTGAATTGATGTCCTGGAGGTCAAAACTCGAGGGCTTGAGTTGTGTTCCTGTCACTTTCTCCATATGTGAATGTATTTATCACATCAGCTGGGTTCATGATTGAGAATTCGACATTGCACCTTGGGTTCAGCCTGGAACTCCCATTTCCTTGTGATAGTGATCATTCTGTGGTTGTTTTCTCCATGAACTTGGCATGGAGACTTGCAAAAAAACCTGGGGTGTACTTCTAAAGGTATTTTCTTAGGGCATAAACTGAAGAAATTCTTCATCTCACCACTTACCCTATAGTCAGGATCTTCCAAATCGGTTTGATCCTTCTCCTTCCAAGCCCCAGGCACCTCCTACTGGGTTGGAAGATGAGATTTCATTCCTAGATCTCCATAGGATCTTGTGAATAGTCCTTCATTTCTTCATCCTCTTCCTTTATTCCTCCCTCAAGATCTCCTGGCATATTCTACAACAATGGCAATTGAACATAACTAGTAAACCTTGGTTGTCCAATGCGTTCTCTTGTTTTGGTGCCATAATTGCTTGTTTAGAATGAAATTTCACTAGCCATCAAAGTTATAGGACTGCTAAATGGAGCTCTGTTTGGTGGATCTGAAGCCTGCACTGCATATAAGTTTAAGAGGAAAATATGGATCCAGAATGCAGATCAGAACATCTGGAATCTTCCTCAGAAGGCCAACTTAGCATCTGGTGTCAAAGAAGGCAAGGGCAATTTCTCTGGGAATGGCCACCATGTCTTCCTTGCTTCCTTCCATGGCTAGCAAATGCAGATGGTTCTATGTCCTCTTGAAATGAGAAATCCTCTTCCATTGTTTTCTTGAGCAGTACAGTGCCTACCCATCGAATTACATCTATGCCCACCTTTGTTACAAAGGCCACACAAGTTTACTCTTTTCATTGTTTGCTACTGTAAGCACTGATCAATTTTCAGATTTTCGAAACAAAAATAAAAAATTAAGATTCCAAGTTTGGCTCATAATGGTGGTTTGAGAGTCACTTTCTTGGCCTTATGAGAGCGACTCCAACAATGATAGAGTCATCTAGGCATAGAAAAGTTATAAGGAGAGTGGTAGAGCACTTGCTAGCCTTTATTGATGGACATCCCGGCTTATAAAAATATTATAATAATCTCCTGAAGAAAGTTTCTCAAAATGTGTTCAGATTTATAAAGATCAGAGAGAACTTGAAGATTATATGGTAAGAGAAATATTAACTGACAAGGAATTTGAGGGTGCTTCATCGACATCATTTGCAGTGTTTGTTAAGGCTGGTAATGGAGTAGAGGATTCAATTGAATCATCAAGGGTTAACAACATTGCACAATGGAAAAGGGGATAATGATCAAGCTATTAATCTCAAACTTGCATCTGAGATGGCCTGAATAGCTAATCAAGTCATATATTTGAATATGTACAACCTTCGTTTAGATCATGTGCCTCACAGGTACTTATTAGATGAAGTAGAGTATACACACCTTTTGATTCTTTCGTTGGAAACAAACAGTGTAAGGATATCATAATAGGGTTATATTTCATGAAGACACTAAGGACAGCAGTGATGCTACTTGTAATTGAGGTATGACATGAGACAGCAGTCAAGCAAGACCCAAACATGACAAGTCACATTCATTTAATACTGTAATATAAAAGTGAAAAGTATAACTGTGCCTTAGCTTCACTTGTGGGTTCCACTGCCAAATTTAGTGCACTTCTAAATTTAGCAGAACCCTTCCATCTCTAACTTCAATTAGCAGAGAACATGGGCCTTTTGGAAGCTTGCTATTGCAGGGAATCTGGAAGAGGCTACTTGGAGTTGGGTCAAGAGCAGCATCCATGTTGTCTTGAATTTGGCCTGAGATGGCATCTAAACCTTCCCAAGAAAGTTTCGGAATTTATGTGTTGAGGATTTTGGGGCATTCAGGTGCTGCTACTCATAAGCTGCTGTTGGCTTTTCTTTTGTTGTGAGTGCCATAGTATCTGTTATCAAATCTACTGCTGGAAAATCACTGGAATTTCTTTTTTAAATGCTGAAATCGGTGATGCTGGTTTATGATTATCTCTGCTGTTCTTTTTGTTGTTGTTTGCTACTATCAGTTTCCAGATTTTCAAAAGAAATATAACAAAATTAGATTCCAGATTTGGCTCATAGCAATATAAATCACTAATATTTACTTAATTTATTGGTTTGTGATGTGCAGGAATATCTTCAAGGAAATCCACTTTGGCTCCAGTATCTTAAACATCCTCTTGCAACTCTAGGTTTTGAGACCAAGTATGATGTCTTTGTTAAGGCAGAAGGCGGTGGGCTTTCTGGTCAGGCACAGGCAACTTTATTAGGAATTGCTCGTGCTTTATGCAAAGCAAATCCAGACAACAGGGACCCTCTCAAAAAGCAAGGGCTTATGACAAGAGATCCAAGAAAAGTTGAAAGAAAGAAAGCTGGTTTGCACAAAGCCCGCAAAGCTCCACAGTTCTCAAAACGTTGAGTATTTCACCTTACAAGTGAAATCTCTTCAAGCTGTGTTCAGTTTATTTGCATGGAAGGTCTTGTGCTGCATATTCAATTATGTTTGTAAAGTTGGCATATTAAACTTTGATCTCTAGCAGAGTTTATTCAATTTTATGTCTTGAATTTTTAATCTCGGGAGTTAAATGCCTAGTGCTGGGAAACATGCTGAGAAGAATAATGCGGAGCCTTATCTTAGAATTGGTTTTTAAAATATGATGATTTTCTGATTCTGATGATGACTACAATATGTTGATGGCTCCTCATGTGACTGTACTGCTCTTTGGTTTCCATCTTTCTGTATTAACTGCCCATCAACATTTATTGAAAGCCATTCAACAGTGATGAGCAAAGATGTGAATCTCTTCCAGGCATAGTTTATCTCCTTGAATATTCAGTCACTTTTACTTGCTAGGAAACTAGAAGCCTAAAGAAAATTTGTTTAGAGAACTATTTTAATACTGGATGCAGAGGCTTTCTTAGAATGATTTACCTCATTTTAAAATAACAGATCGTTGCATCCTCACTTGAATGCAGCTGTATCTGTTTCCATTTTAAATTCCAAATCCATAATCCATGTTCATCGTGACAAGGTATTTTATACTGGTTAGAATTGCTATGTGGAAGTCCTTTTTATAGCACCTACCATAAGCAGAATTTTTAATCGCTTCAAGCTATGTATCAGCTAAATATATGCTGAGTGTTTCTCATCCAAGTTGATGCATTTGATTTACTTGTGACCCGCATAATTGCCATTCAGCCTTCGTTTTAATTCAGTAACATAAAATGGCTTCCAAACGTTTTTAAAGGGAGAGCATTAAGAGATTGGCTAACACTCTTGGGGCCTTGAATAATATATCATTTGCTATTTTTTTGGGACAAAACTATATGTTCCGGAAGAAATCGAAGTTCTTTGATCATTGAAGTTATGCCAAATGATGATAATGATGCAAGTGACTGCTTACAATGTACTTCCAAGTCTAATTCCAATATTTTCATCAAGAGAATAATGAGAAAATGCATATTTTCATAGTTTTCAATAAGAGTAAGTGGGATATGTGTGATTTCAGTGTAGCTGCTAATTTGCACTTGACAAGCTTTGTGCTTATAATGGTAATTTGGTTGAAGTGTATGATAGAATGTGAAACCTTAAATTGTTTACAAACAATTGTTTTGAATTTGGACATAAAGTCAAACTTGTCAATTAACTTATGCAAGAATTGATAATACCCATTTTTAAATATATGGTAGAAATTTATCAAGTTCTGTCACTCTCATTTCCTTGCAAATGTTGAATTTCCACGATCTTGGGTCTAGTTTAGAGTCTTAGAATCATTGACGCTACCAAACCAAGAATCTCAACTACGCTACCAAACCAAGAATCTCAACGAGAACTATTTTGCACAGTGGAAAATATAAAGCAGTAAATCACATATGCACAAGTATACACAAATTTTAACAAAATTGTACAATAATGTACAACCCAATCTTCGTTATATTAAATCAAATTTGAATAATACAACAGTCTATGGTATACAAGATACAATGACAAACTTCGCTGCAACTTCTATGTTGTGTCTTGTCCTGTCGGTTCTTTGCTCTTGTACTGCTCACTAGCTGCCCCTTAGTCCTTCAAAGGACAACACATCGAGACTCTAGGAGCGCTGCCACCTAACACTGCTGCATGTCACTTCTACTGCATGTACATGTGCTGATCCAATCTGCGCTCTAGGCTGAACAATACCCGAGCTCCAATCTGCTAGGCTAGCAGTCACCTTTGTCCATCAAGGTACTGCACTTTGGCACCAATCTTCACCCAACCTTCAGCTTCTCTTTGTCACTTCAAGATAGCTTGTCTAGGGCTACTTTGGGTAGCCAACACACTGCCCTTTATCAGATCAATGACACCCAATACTACACTGCAAGATCTGAACCAATGAAGGCTTATGATCACCCAATCAAGCCTCCAAATTGGCTCCCACAGAGTGCCCAACAATCTGATCCAAATCTTATCACAAACTATGACCCAACACACACAAGATGCACCCAAAATGCATACTCCAACTCACTGTTTTAGGGTCTGCTCCAATACTGCAATTCTGGACTGGTTAGGGCACACATCACAGTCCCTAACAACCCTCAAATCTGGCCCATAAGTGCTCCCCTTTGCTGTGGCTGCCCTTCAATGGGAGGCTGCCCCTCCACGTTGCTCCTTTAGGGAAGTTACAAGCCCTTATACACAGAGTTGCCCTCCTAAATGATAGCGGCACCCTACAGGTATACAAACAGACCCGCAACAACCTCTTATGAGAGATATCCACCCATCAAACAACCCTTAAAGCAGTCCCTTTGGCTGCGGTCTTCTTCCAAGGGACCTCGGCCTCTCTTCCTGCACTCGGTCACCCAAAACAGACTTCAAACAGCCCTATAAACCCTTCGTTGTTCTGTCCTTTTGTTGCTGCGGCCCCACATAGATTTCTTAGCTTTCAACGAGCTCTTCTCTTTGTAAGTGTTGCACTTTTGAATGAGGATTAGTCCTCCACTTCACCTTGTATATATACACATAAACAAGGGTTCCCAAAACGTCATCCTAGTGGCTGTCCAGCTGTCATATGTCATTTTTACACCAAGCCGACCTTGACATTTCATGTGCAATCCCATTAAATAACTTCAAAAATTCATATCTCACAAAGGACAACTCGAAATTCGATGATTCTCGAAGCGTTGGATTCTCCTTTCCGCCTTATATCATCTCATGCCATCACATGTCCAAAGTGCTCCATGGAAATGCTCCAAAACACAATTGGTGCAAAGCTCCATGCTTGGATTCCAAGCCCACTTGTGGCGCTTTGCCCTCCAATCCCCAAACCCTAAGGCTTGGAGTACTTCTCAAGCTACTCAAAAATCAACAACAAACACTCCAATAACTAGTATATAATATAAGCCTTGGTTAAAAAAACGGTTATCTCATTCCTTATAATATAATTTAATACAAGATTCTTATTCTCATCTTATTTCATTTAATTTAAGTTATATAATCTTTTTCATAGTTTAATACAAGCTTCTTATTCTACTCTTATTTAATTTAATTTATGTTATCTGATCTCTTTCTTATGTATATGTTTAGAATTATTTTGCATGCATAGAATCTTATCCTAACCAATTGTATTGTGGTGACATTTATAATTACTAACATGATGTATTGTAAACGAATGTATTAATGTACAACCCCTCACCTTACCTCTTTAATGTCTATTAAACAACCCCTCACACCAAGCATGTAATAAACATTAAACATTAATATATGATGCAGACGAATCTGTTAAAAGTCAAATCAGTAGTTGACTTCTGGAAGGTCCGAGAGGAAGTTGGTTTTCTCACTATCATGGAAGTCTCTAATTTTTAATTTTTTCTTCCTTAATAGAGTTGCGTTCTGTCAGTTGACGTTTCGTCAATCAGAAAGGTTTAAGTTGCGGGAGTTGAGCTTTCGTTTTCCCGGTGGCTTGGTGAGCTTGGTTAGGAGAACAACAATTGACAAGCAAATTCCAATTCATTGATTTCTGTCAACTGCAACAGATCGATAGAGCGAGTTCAAGATTCGATTTCGTCCGGTGGCCAGGTGGCTTGGTTGTTGCATCTCTGTTAATTGATGGCTCATCAACCGGATTGAAAAGAAAAAGAAAGGAGAGAAGATTGCTTGGTGGGCGGTTAACGAGAAAAGAAGATGAGAATTTTGAGACAATAAAGAACAACCATAAGTGATGAAAACTTGGTTGCCAACGCAAAGAAGGGAAATGAAATTCAAGGTGGATTAACGCTGAATCTAGTTGCACAAATGTTATATAGAGTCAAACAAAGTCATAATTTTTTCACAACTTTGTCTAGAAAACAATTGAAATTCTGGTAAGATTAAATTTGGCAGAAATTTTTGGAAATCTGTCAAACTTCAGGAATTTGGGTGTGAAAGAGGTTTTTGATGGTGCTGAATTCATTTTCACCCTTAAAAACTGGTTCAATCACCCACATTCCTGGGAGAATGGCGAAATTGTGGCCTATAGTAATAATAATAATAAATGAAGAGACATTTTATAAAATGACATGTTTTTTTAGTGTACAAGACACCCATTTAGGTATTTATGTAGGGCCATTGTAATTCAATATTTTTTGCATGTATTGTATTTTAGTTGATATTATATTTAATTTAGATAATTTTTTTAATATTATTTTATGTATTGTTAATTGGGGTTATCTGGAGTGGTTGGGAGAAATGATTGTTATCCTCTCTATATAGGTTCAATTACCACAAATGACATGTTGAACTCAAGTTCATTTGACATGTTGAGTTCATAACAAATATATTATTGTAATATTTTCAAGTCTTGTTGTTCAGTGGACTTGTGCCTTGAATAATCTAGGTTTTATCCTAAATATCATCCTCAAAATGAATTTTTTGTTTTTTGGTCTTGGTCTTTGACCACAGGCTTCTTAGAAACATTCTAATCCAACTTTTAGCTTTAGTTTCTGAAATTTGTTGACCACAACTAGTCTTTAGCCATCTAAAATTCCAAAATTACACTAAGAGAAAATTATTCCATTGCAAATTAAGAATTTATGATAGATAAACATATAGAAAGTTTTCTGTACAGAAGTCTTATATAGAGCTTAAAATTTAGATGCACATTCCTATTCTAGAGATACCAAGCATCAACATGCTTTGCAAAAAGTTAGCATGGAACACTAGAGTTAGGTTGAATCATCAACCAGCAGTATCAATAAGACACTGTAGTCACTGTCACCACTTCGGAAAATTCTGAAAAGAATCCCTTGAACTAGGTGAAACTTCTGCCCAATCTACTGTCACTATTCCAACCACCATCAAATGATAGGCTTGACCATTGATATGCAATTCTTGTTCCCACATCATGAAAATATTGGATTGAGTCTGTGGTACTAACAGCTACCACTGCTATAATTATTCACGTGGACTATCCCTAATGGGTATGCCAAAAACGTTGAATAGGGTGAATGCATCAGTAACGCCGTGACTTTAGGTACAATGCTTACCTTCGATTTTGAATAATAGAAAATTTGTATTAGGATACATTAAGTACGTGAGAGTAGTGTGCACTGACAAAAATATATATATATATATATATATATATATATATATATATATATATATATATATATATATATATATATATAAAGGAAGAGGGGTAGGGGTATTCAATAAAAAGTTTTTGGAAAACTGTGAAGGTATTTACCTTCATAAAGTTAAAAAATTAATTTATAATTTTTATAATTATTTATTTATTTTATGTTATGTTTAATATTTTTCTTAAAAAATTTAAGTACTTAGAACTTCTAATCTGCTGCATTTCTCTTGCTGATTCATAATGGCGATGGGCCCGGGAAGGGCCCTTCCCCGGGTGACGAGGCTGCGGTGTTTTGTGCCGTGATTTTGAAGCTTAAATACAACCCTAGGCCAAAGGAGCAACAGAGAAAATTTGTTAAAAAAATAGAGAATATTCCATCGGTAGTGCTCCCTTCGGGCTTTAGAAAGACCTTGTTAACCTTCTCTCATAGAGCCTTGGTCGGGAAGTTCATGGGCATGTGGCCCTTGCAAAAATCTGTTGAACAATGGGCTGACAAAGCATGGGTGTATTTGCTGTTGGCAACGGTTTTTTTGTCTCTCTTTGAATGTAAGGAGGATAGAGACATTGTTTTTAGGAACGAGTCGTATTTTTTGGCTCAAGGGGAATGTATCTGAATGCATGGTCCTCGGATTTCAATCCAGATGAGGATATTCCTGCAGTGGTGTCGGTATGGGTTAAGCTTCCCCGGTTGCTCCTGTTCTGTTGGAGCGATGAATGTTTGAAAGCTATTGGAAATGGTGTAGGTGTTGAAATATGTAACTAGGTTTGGTCTTCATACTGACATATGTAATCATGATTTTAGGTATTTAATGTAATAAGAAAAATAAATTTATTATAGTTGATCTTGAGGCATGGGTTTCATGCTCAAGGAAATTTATTTTTATAGGTCAAGCTCCCATTGAGAGCTTCTAGGTCATTGTCATGTATGAAATACCCATTTGGGGCATATTACATAGTATAAAGTAATTATTTGAGTCAAGATAGAGTCAAAACAAGTCAAGGGCTATCAAACAAGTCGACCTACACAAGCAACAAGTTAGTCTAAAGCAATGCCATGTCGACCTAATATCAAGTGACTGGATGCTTATATATAGAGCACTCAGCGTCATTCAAGACTCACTCACTCAAGCACAAAGAAGAGTTTGATCAAGGTGAAGAAAAGGAACCCAATACCTAGGGAAGGAAGGAGAAAGAAGAAAGACACATTTCTGATATGTTTTTGGGCTACAATTCCTCCACATGTGTGAATATTAGGGCATCATTATGAAACAACAGAAGCCAAAAATTGCATTCATTAAAGGATCCAAAGTTGGGTCAAAGGTCAATTTAGCAAGTCGAATTTTCAAGGAAAGGAGTCAAGGTCAAGCAATGTCAAAATGAGGATAATATGTCCATATTCCAGCGACACATGTGACCTAGGGTTAATGCAAAAGAGGCCAAAATTCTAAGTTGGGGTCGAAATCTGAAGCTGTGGTACAAGTTTGACGAACGTTGACTTGGAGAAGGAGATCTATAAGAAGCATTGACTTGGTCTTGGAGAGTTTATTGGTCAAGGGTCTAGGTCTTGGAATTCATCAATTGAAGATTCTATAAGAAGAAGAATTATGTGGGTTTTCCTCTCAATATTGGAGAGGTTTTGGCCTTGGATGATCGCCTATATATTGTGTCCTTTGTCTCTTTTTTCTTTATGTTTTGGTAGTTGTTTGATGAAGATAACAAAATATTAATCAAGTGAAAGAAGAACCTAATTTAGAAAATTAAAAAGTCTTCACAAGCAGTGATCATTATAAGAGAAATCACCTACATTTGCTGCCTCTAGATTTATGAACATGGTATCAGAGCTAAGGTGATAAAGTCAAGGAAGGGAAGCTCAAAGAAGGACACTCAAGGACCCAAGCACTAGAAGATCATCAAGAGCATCAACCATCAAAAGGGACCTCTCATCTCAAATACACTTCAAGGACAAGGATTGCATCATCATCTTAAAGAAAGTCTCTAGAAGAAGACCTACAAACCCTAGTTCGCTCAAAGAAGGATCCTACACTTGAAGCATTTCGGGGAACCTCGCTCAATCATCACCTCAAAGGAGACCTGAAAAAACCCTACTTCCACTTAAATTGAAGAGATCTACAAATCGAAGCATCTTAAAGTCCACTGATCCAAAGGGAAGCAAGAAGAAAGGCATTGCCATCATCAAGAATTCAAGGCAATCTCCCCTCCTTGAAGGATCATCTTTTGAAGAAAAAAATCTCCATCAAGAAGTCATCAAAATCAAGAAGGAAACAGGTTGAAGAGGAGTATCTTCACAAGTAAGTATATTTATGTCTACATTTGAATATATGAAAATGTCTTTTTGCAAGGAAAGCAACAAGTTAGTTGGGTCTTCAAACTTTCTTGCATGGAAGAAAAGGATAGATCTAAACCTTATAGAAAATGAAGTCATGGAACATGTTAAGGGCTCAATCTCTAAACCTCCAAAGGAAGAAGCTCGAGCTCTTGCAAAATTAATTAAAGGAGAAGTAAGGGCTCAAAGGATTCTCATAGAATCCATTAAGGATCCCCTCTTTCCCTATGTATCAAAATTAGAAACATCAAAAGAAATACATGACAAACTTGTAGAATTGTTCTCCATAAGCACTACAGGAGAAGTGATATCGTTAAGACAAGAGCTCTACAAGATGAAGATATCAAAAGAAGAAGGAATATCCTCATACTTTATGAGGGTGTCTGAAATAAGGGACCAACTACAAGAGTAGGGAGAGATAATGTCTGACAAGGAAATGACTACTATAGTGCTCAATGCCCTACCAGAAGAATATGGTAACTTTACATCAAGCATTTATGGGAAGAAGGAAGCTACTCCATTCAATGAACTATGGTTACTATGCAAAATTGAAGAAACAAGGTTGAAGGCTAAAAGTGATGTAGGATAAAGTGAGCAAACTCAAGCATATGATTCCATGGTGAAGAGGAAATGAAAGTTTGGGAAATATGGTCCTCAGAAAAAGGAAGAAGAACATGGCGAAGATTCAATGTTATGGATGTCAAGAATATGGGCACTACAAGAGATATTGTCCCAAACTCAAGAAGGACAACACAAAAAGAGGAAGAGAAGAAGCCCATGTCACAGAAGAAGTGGAAGAAGCCGAAAAGAAGAAATCCAAGAAGAAGAAGTAAAATATCTCTACTATGATTGAGATAAGTCTTCTCCACCTAGTTCTTTTTCGGTTTTTGTAAAATATGTCTATCATGGTAGGAATCATTAGAAGAATGGTAGGATGCATCATTTTAGGAGATTGCATCATAGGAGCATACGATTGAAGCAAGAGCTCAGGACATCATCATAATAAGCTTGAAAGGTAGTTGAAGTAGAATTCTATGACAACCATCATTAGAAGGAAGTAGCTCTTGATAACCTCATAGAAGCATACACAATACTTATGGGTAGAAGAGAATCATCTAGTATATGAAGCTCATCATACATCATTGGGAAGGAGAATTTGCAAGATGAGGATAATCATAATCCTCCATTGGAATCTTCATTAGAAAGTTAATTTCTTGAAAGAAGCAAATTTCTCGCTGAGAATTCCACTTTGGATGAGATTCATTGTTTGAAAGAATGATGGTATGATAATGAAGGAATGCAACATGTCAAGATGGTTGAAATACTTTCAATCAAGGAAAGGAATTTGTTGAAGGAAGTCTAGATGAACAAAAAGAAGGAAAGAGGTGTGATAAGATAAGTCATGTCCTTATATAGTTGCAGATAATAGGGATTTTTGAAATTTGCAACAAGAAACAGTGAAATTGGCATCCATAAAAAAGAAAAAAAAATCCAGAAAATGGCACCCAGAAATGGCTACCATGTGAGGCTTTTGATTTAATTATCCCTTAATTAAATTGAAAGTAAATTGTAATTTCATCTCATAAAAAATTGCATCAAGTTAACTAAGTGGGATAGACTTAGTTAGCTCAAGAATTTTGAGTTGAGGGTCAAAGGTGAGGCATGTAGAGTGATTCTATTATTTTCAGGGTCTAGTTGCAGTTGTAGCACTAGTGTGGTGTGAGTGTAATTAGTTAACTCGATTTTATTGAGTTAAAATCAATTTAACTATTTCTAACTGAGCGATGAGCTAGTGAAAGGTCAAGTGAATTAAATTAGATTTAATTCATAAGTAGTGATCTACCAAGTAATTGATGATTTTCTATTATTAGCTGCATTCATGTCAATTCTGATGACGACCTAGTTGAGATAGAGGTTAAAGGGATGTTAACTATCAATTGTATTATTAGCGAATTGCTCGGGCGCAATTATAAACTCAGAGGAAGGCTCCATAGGGATTGCGCAGTCAAGGAAGAATTATTATCCTATTTAATAGGGATTGATTACCTAGGGATTGCGTGAGAAACACTGGGTTAAGAAGGGGCTGAGAATTGGCTAAGTGTTGGTCAATTTTTCCTGAGAATTGCTAGTCATTTTTGAGCAAGATCAAAGTGAGAGGATCGGTAAAGTGCATTATTTTCTTGGTGTGAGAAAGAATTGTATTATTTCATGACTCTTTGACTATGTACAATATATTATAGAGGGGTTTTGAGCAAGTGCTTTCCCCAGAGACATCTTGTGTTGTGTGATTGATAATTTCATTTATCTTACTTGCATGTGATTGAGCGATTGTGTTTTATATTTTGTAAATATAGTAGAAGGATTCAATATCTTGTTTTAGTACATTACATGATCGAATTGAATCCATTGGTATAGAGTTTCTATATAATTTCTATAGGGATAGATACTCTACCTCTTTAGTATGATCAAAGGAAATTGATCTCTTTCGTCGGAAGAATGAATGAAGGCATGTGTCACATATTGTCTAGATGAAATCAACATAATATGACCTCATATGGAACATGAGGTGGTTGACAAGGATGAAGGAACTATAGATGAAAGTTCTTGGGGAGCAATATGTGAAGAAAGAAAGAAGATATCATGAAATATGCGACTATGATTAGGAAATCAACATCTAATGACTAGAAGATTTGACTATGATATCTCCATGGGAAAGATATGAAGACCTTGGTAAATTCTGTAAAGGAAAGAAGGCCCTTGCATATGAATATATTGGAGATGTGTCAATATGTATATAGGATGTTGGTTTTACAACAAGCATATGTCATGATGAAGGGCCATCACGAAAGGTTATTTTTTATTTTTATGTTCATTAGTATTTTTATCTAGATGGGTTGATACAGGGCTACCAAAAGAGAGTTGTGGAAGTCACCCATAGGCCAGTAATCTTGTGGTGGGATGGAAGATCCTAAGGGAGACATGAAGTGGAAAAGGTAGTTGTATGAGGAAAAACTAGATATGGTCTAATGGATCACTCTCTAATGAAATAAAGGATGACATCACTGCCTTGATTCGAGTGTTGGGAATAATACTGAGAGGATGGGGGGGGGAGGGTAGGAGGAAGGGTGGGCAGGGTAAATCAATATTTAAAATTCTCAGTAACTTTTCTTTTCTTTATTGACTTCTATACGCGATTTTGATTATTACAACAAGCGTATGTATGCAGATTTCTTTAAGGAAACTTGCTTATGCACAGTAAACCTATTAATCAGATAAATCTTCAGAAACTTTACTTAGACCAGTGCATCATTCATTTCATCAGACATTTAGTAAGTAGTAAACATGTGCAGTAAGAACATAATAAATCATCACATATAAGAAAGACACATGAACACGAGGATTTAAGGTGGAAACCCAATGAGGGAGAAAACCGCCGCTACTTTCGTCTCTATCTTCAATATAAAAAATTTCTTAGAATATTGTAATGGCGTAGACTCATACCATCACACAGGCACCCATTTGCAGAAGGCTGCAACCTTCACTCGTTCTCTAGCTGCTACTGGAAGGGAGCTTCAACCCCCTAATCTCGTTTACCAGCCACCACTGGAAGGGAGCTACAACCCCCTGATCTATTCACCAGATCCTACTGCAAGAAGCTACAACTTCCACACTGAAGGCTCCAACCCTAAGAAACACTGTAGACCACGTTTCATAAATTTTTACACTGGATCCAATAACTTTTAGTTCAACACAACTTGTAGATCAACTGAAGCAAACATCAACTTGATTCGAACATAACAATGAGATCACTTTAATTAAAACAGAGAACTAAACCCAAACTTCTGCATCAACCCACAAAATCAACTGCATCCTTGATCATTCATAAGACAGATGTATACGCTACTTTACTTACGACAACCCATGTGTATAGACACTTTTCTGTGGATAAACCCGCGTATTGATCTTAATATGTTAAGATTAGAGTTCTGACTAGACTCAGAAAAGATTAGAGATATTTAGACATATTTTTTCAGTTTTAAAGAGCCCTTGTACAATTATCAACATAAATCATCTTCAATCAACCAATCACTGATCTTTATACACAATCAACTAGTAACATAATCAATACTCAAACAACCCAGATCTATATGAAAACATAATTGACAAACAACAAAAACACAAAAAAATTGATAAGACATTTCCTTCAACATTCTTCAGCAAAACTGACTTGTATATGCCTTCCATAATATATATCCGCGATTGTACACGCTTATTCCAAAACCAACTTGCGTATAGATCTCAGTGTTTTTACTGAATATATATGCGGCACTATTGAATCGAACCTGTGTGTATACGTGCCTTCCTTGAGTCAAACCTGCATATAGATCTGTAAATAATTCAGGACAACGCAACATTTCAAAACTGCAAACTTCCTTATATCATACCCTTCACATGCGTCGACCATCTAAACAACTCATAAACAAATCATGCAAATACATACTCATTTCAGGTCTACAGATCCTGATCCATCATCGTATTCACGAGTGCATCATAATATCAGATCTATCTATGTATTATAGCTCATTCCATGCAGATATACTTCAGATTGAAGTATTCATTCAATACCCATGCTCATGCACCCTTAGCACTACGATCTTCACCTCTTTATATAGTTTGAGCCTTAGCCAATACCACGAGTTAAAACCACACAAGTGTCGATGGTATTCTTGGACATGATCAAATAACCATTATTGCACTCAATATTGTAGGCTAATACCATGGTAAGAACCCCTGGTATTATAGAATTAGCGTGCTGGCACATACATGACTTTGCTTCTTCATACCTGTGTGTATACACGACTTTTCCTTTACTAACTCGCGTATAGTTCTTCAATTCTGTTCTTTATCCATCTTCTGATTTTGATCTGCAAAGCCTCTATCCCATCATTATAACATTCTATTCCATCACTTTTTCACCTTTGAGCTTATCCATAAACCATATACTTGGTTTTTTACAAGTGGGTTGTCATCAAGGACAACATATGCATCATAATGCCAACAATCTCCCCCTTTGGACTTGATGGAAATTCTTGAGCCCTAAAGATGTCACTTCCTTTCACCAAATTTCACTTCATTCCATTTTTTCTTTATCAGTTACAGGCTTAAAATATCAATAGGAATGATTAAAGTCACTTTAAGAATGCATGCAATGACTGACTTATTATACTCTTGTGGTTTTGTTGTCGCAGTGATTTTTGATCAGACTTAGCTATAGAATGCAGCCATTCTGTAGCTAGTCACATATTCCGCAGCCATCTTTATGTTCACACAGGTTACATGTGTCATTTGAGGGAAAAACGCATATGGTTAAATTCCAGAACACTCCTACATCATTCCTTGCCCTCTACGAAGGTTGAGCAAAAATCTGCAAGTGGAGAAAACCAAAACTAAGAAGTAGACTTCTGCAAGGATAAGGACTCTGCAGGTGTCTTCAACAAAATACAAGTCCTCAACAGGAGTTCTAGTTCAATTTTGATTGTAAAAGACACCTATGCCTATTTCTCCTCAATGAAAATTATGTATTTTCTTATAAGAATAACTCGGTGAACCGAGAAACAGTTAGTCGGTTGATGTTTTGTTGTTAGTTCTCAAAGACTATGATACTATGTTTCTGAGTGTTTTTTTCCTTTAATGAAAGAAGTACAACTTTAATGCATGATCTGAAGCAATTTTAAGGAGTTAAGGATTCGTGTGCCAATCTGATGGTAGAGGGCCCCTACTGTCCAAAATGCTTTGTGCATATTTTCTAGATAAGTGACCTTTAGCTCTGTTTCGTTCTTAATCTAGGCAGTTTTTCTGAGCATCATGTTTTATGTTTACTTACATCAAATATTACAGTCAATCCTGTTCTCATGAACTGTTCCAATATATCACTAACACGTAAATGATATAGAGCTGTAGTACTTCAGAGGTTAATTGCATTTTAGTTCAGTTCTGTTCATTGTATTTCAAGTTTTATTAGTTAATTGCATTCTAGTCCTATTAATTAGACTTAAAAGACCCTCATTATTTTACAAGCTGCTCTTGTTCTTAATCTCTTCTAACACATCATTATCATATGGACAAGAATTAGTTATATCATTTTGAGTTCTTGATTGTTCTGCAATTTCTCATAATTTTACAAACAACCTTTTTCCAAAGTTATTCCAAGAGATCTCTAACCCTTAAATGAGGCTTAATAGTAACATTTTGAGTTGCATAATGGGTTAATTCTAGTGTCATAATTTATTTTAGCATAGGGTTCCTTACTATGTTGCAGATAATCTTTTCTCAAAATGTTCCAACAAATTTCTAACAATGGATGAGATTTTCTCTGTGATATTTTAAGTTGTTGTTTACTAAAGAGAACCTCATTACATCAAACTTATATTTTTTCTCAAATTGTTCCAACATACCTCTAATGAATTGAATTGAACTGAGTTTAATGTTATGAGTTACTTTTCTTGTCAAGCTTTACAATCTGTGGATTAGCATTTTTTGTTCTTAGATGCCATACATAGTTTAGAGTAGATTTTGCTCTGTTTTAGTGTGATCAATAACTTCTCTTTGCCAATAATTTAGTTCTTTTCCTCTCAGCATAAAAACACAAAACCAAAAACAATAAACACAACGAAATAGGAAGAAGATACTTAGGCACATATAGTGCACTTCACTTCAACAGTTTACTAGCCCTGGTTGACAATTTATGACATCAATTTAGGAACACTAAGTTGAGTAAACATTTTTGCGCCATTGCCGGGGAAGTGTAACTAGGTAGCCTTGTTTCTTACTTCCCAAAAACAATGATATGCGTAGAGAAAGAGACTCAAGGGGTAGATTTATAAGAAGCAGAAGCTTGATTCCTAGAACACCACTTGTTCCACCAAGACCAAGAGGCAGCACACCTCCAACTCAAACCCACATCCCATACTTTACTGATCATAGACTTCCAGAAGACTTAAGATAAGATATTCCATCAGAAAGACCTTCCACTTCATCCACTGAACCTGTCTTAGAAGAAGATTAAAAAACCCCTACTAGGGACATAAAATTTTCTACTTCCATAGAAGAATCAACCATCGCAGAAGAAGGGGGAGGAGGAGTCTTTAATGGAGAACATACACTATTTGGAGGAGGTAGAGGTAGAGGAGAAGGAGGTAGAGGTGAAGAAGGAGGGAGAGGAAGAGGTAGAAGGGAAATGAGAAGCTCTTTTGGGTTTCCTACAGTAGATGAAGAAACCAATGCAACTATGAAAAACATTTCACCCTCTGTCCTTCCAAAATTTTATGGACTCAAAAGTGAAGATCCTGAAACCTTCCTAGTTGAATTTGAAGTCCTATGTAGAACTTATGATTACTTACAAGATGCCCAAAAACTTAAACTATTTCCTTCAACATTGAAAGGAGCAGCATTCAAATGGTTTATGAGTTTGATCAACAGTTCTATTAGGACATGGGAAGACATGAAACATGCATTTCTAGAGAGGTATTTGGATTACTGTATGCCAGTCAACCATAAGGAGGAAGTGTTTAAAATGCTACAAAAAGAGGATGAAAATCTGGAAGATTTGTTGGAGAGGTTTAACTATAACATCAAAAGAGCAAAAATGGAAAACTTAGAGCAAGATACTTTGAAAGCTCTCTTGCTGAAGACAATTAGGGATGAATGGATAGATATCCTTAACATGATGGGAAAATGGGATATATCTCAGCTCACATTACCTGAAATAGTTGAATTATGTATCAAACTTTCAAGAGGGAAATCTAAAACTGTAAAAGGACCAAGAGACCCTGCTCTTGCAAGGGCAAGTAAGTCTACTTCTGGTACAGTAAGTAGGGAAAAAATAGGACATATGCTTGATGAATTCGAATCTGATATTTTAGGGAGTCTTAGTGAACAAATAGACACCCTTAAGTTACAAAACAAGCAAAAATCTAAATTTGATGCCTTAGAAATATTTTATCCCAAATGTAGAAAGAAGCATGCCTTGAGAGAGTGCCCTTTGGATGCAAAAATAGTAGAGACTTGTGTAATTTTTTCAGAAAAACATGAGACCAAGATTTGTCCTTTACTTCCTAGTCTTAAAGCTATCTTTCAAGAAGAAACCCCTACAAATTCCACAAAATCTCTCAATCTTGTCTCTAGGAGGCTTTGGCAAGGACCTCAAACACAAGGATTCCATTATCAGTTGTATAATCAACCCCCACCGAATTGGAATTCTTGGCAACAACCTTGGCCCAAATTCCAAAATCAATCTCAAACTTGGGCACAAGGAGCAAAAAATCCTTATGGAAGATACTCTCAGTACTATCAATATCCACCATCTTATCCACCATATCCAAATTTCCCTCCTCAACAAAATCCTCAAAATCCACCACTTCCATTACCATTTCCTCAGAAAGAAAATCAGTTACCTGCCCAACCCATACCAAACCCCAACAATAAAAATCCTCAGAACACATACATGATAGAAGGCCAACAATTTCCAACCTATTTGATTACTCCTTTAGACCTTAATGATGTTCAACTTAGGTCTGGAAGAATACTTGAAAAGAAGAAACCTTCTGTAATCATACAAGAGCAAAACAACTCCGAGGAAGATTCTCTACGGGTAAATAAAAGTCTTGAAGAGAGCACACATTTTCAAGACCCAAATATTGAAAATTCAAAACAAAAAGAACCAATAATTTCAACTCTTATATTAGAGAATCCATCAATATCTACCTCTACACCTCCCTTTCCAGAAACATTACAAATTGATATGGGTGTAGAAAAACAAATTATGGTGCCTAAATATGATTTCCTAGACGAGCTTAGGAATGTTTGTATTAAGATCCCATTATTACAGGCTATCAAGGAAATTCCAATTTTAAAACAATAAAGGAGTCGAGCATGAAAAAAATAGGAAAAAGAATAAAGGAGACAAAGAAAATTCAATTGGCAGGAAAAATAACAGATATCATGATGGGTAAGATTGCCATTCCAAAGTATCTAGACCCAGGAAATCCAGTTGTTAAAATACACATCAATGGAACTGAAATCCAAAACACACTTATTGATTTAGGAGCAGCAATCAATATCATGAGTAGACAAATCATGGATAAACTAAAACTTCATAATCTTCTTTTTACACCCACATTATTACAATTAGCAGACAGATCTGTGATCAAACATGATGGGGTAATAGAAGACATTCCAGTGTCCCTAGATTCTTGGGAGTATCCTGTGGATTTTATAATCATAACTCCTAAGAATAATCTAGGAGGGCATCTTATTATATTAGGAAGACCTTGGTTAGCTACAACTGACGCTTTCATTAGCTGTAGATCCGATGATATGTACATCTCTAATGGTAGTTCAACCAAGAAATTTACCTTGTATCCTCCAACAAAAACAATTACAGAATTAAATGATACTCAATGGATTGAGGATGAAGAAGACATACAACCTCTCTTCACAATTTCAGAAATTAGTGAAGATAGCCAAATTCTAAATACCTTAGAAAATTTTGAATCCTCTTCGGAATACAAACATGATCAATTTCAAGAAGAATCCAACATTGAGTTTTTATCATCAAGACATATGTCTCTTTACTCCATGGATAAATTTGGTAGCTCTACAATTGAGATATTTCCAAGTAAAACTTTAAACATAAACAAGAACCTAGAGAAATCTCAACAAGAAAAGCTGGTCAAAATATTACAGAGACATTCTTCTGCATATGCGTGGGAGTACACTGACATGAAAGGGATAAGCCCTAAGACTTGCACTCATCACATCTGAATAGAGGAAAATTTTAAATCAATCAGACAACCTCAGAGACGGATGAATCCAAACCTTAGGGAGATTGTTAAAGAAGAATTGCAAAAATTGTTAAATGTCAACTTTATCTATCCCATTTCAGATAGTCAGTGGGTTTCTCCTTTGGTAATTGTGCCAAATAAAATGGTAAATGGAGGGTATGTATTGACTACTGGGAATTAAACAAAGCTACTCTTAAAGATAATTTTCCCCTACCTTTCATAGATCGAGTGTTAGATACATTAGCTAGCAAAAAGTATTTCTCATTTTTAGATGGGTTTAGTGGTTATAATCAAATTCAAGTAGCACTTGAAGATCAAGACAAAACCACATTTACCTGTCCTTGGGTAACCTATGCTTACCGAGTATTGCCATTTGGACTATGCAATGCACCTGCAACATTTCAAAGGGCAGTACTAGGAATCTTTTCAGATATAATACATGATTGTGTAGAGGTATATATGGATGATTTCAAAGTTTATGGAAACACATTTGTGGAAGCCTTAGAAAACTTGGAAAAAGTTTTAAAAAGATGTAAAGAAGCAAATATTTCACTAAGTCATGAGAAATGTTTTATTATGTTTACTAAAGGAATTGTTTTGGGACATCACATTTCAGGGGATGGGATTAGAGTTGATGAGTCAAAAGTTGAAGTCATCTCTAACTTATCTGTTCCAAGTTTTCAAAAATATGTTAGGAGTTTTCTAGGATTTACATGATATTATCGAAGGTTTATAGAAAACTTCACCAACATAACATCTCCACTTTTCAAATTATTTACCAAGGACTGTGAATTCAAGTGGAATCCTGATTGCTAGTTAGCCTTTGAGACCCTGAAAACAAAAATCTCTGAAGCACCTATTTTAAGGGGAACTAACTGGAAATTACCTTTTCATATTTCAACAGATGCCTCGGATACAGCTTTAGGAGCAGTATTGGGACAAAAAGACCTGATTCCTTATGCCATCTACTATACAAGTACAAATTTGAATCCTTTAGAGTTAAATTATATTGTAACTGAAAAAGAGTTCTTAGCTGTTGTTCATGCCATAAATAAATTCAGACACTATATAATATGCTATGAAACTTTTGTTCACACAGATCACTCTGCAATTAAATATCTAATGAAGAAATCAATTACTAATGGCAGAGTCATAAGATGGTTATTGATTTTACAAGAATTCAATATCACCATTCTAGATAGGCCTGGGAAAGAAAATACAGTAGCTGATTTCCTATCTAGACTCCAAAACATTAAAGACAATACTCCAGTTGAAGATCAATTCCCTGATGAATATCTTTTTGCAATTTCTATTCAAACTCCTTGGTTAGCTGACATTGCTAATTATTTAGTTTCAGGAAAATTTCCTTCAATAATGAATGCAAGAGACAAAATAAAGATCATTTATTACAGTGCAAAATATTCATGGGTTGCTAATGAGTTGTACAAAATAGGTCCAGATTTTATCATTAGGAGATGTGTTCGAGAAGATGGGATGCCTGAGATCCTCAAGGCATGCCATGATGAACCTTCTGGTGGACACTTTGCTGATAAAATGACATCTTATAAGATCTTTCATTTAGGATACTATTGGCCATCCCTTTTTAAATATGCTAAAGAGTATGTCAAAAGGTGTGAAAATTTCCATAGGGTAGGGAAACCTTCTCCTTCAGGTGAAATGCCATTGCAACCTCAAGTACATATTGAACCTTTTGAGAAATGGGCTTTAGATTTTGTAGGACCTATTAGTCCTCCATCAAGACAAAATAAATATATATTAGTTTTCACTGATTATGTTACCAAATGGGTAGAGGCCAAGCCATTACTTTCTGCTACTGAAGCATCTGTAGTTAATTTTCTTTTTGAGGATATTTTTACTTGTTTTGGTGTCCCAAGAGAAATTTTTACAGATCAAGGAGCTCAATTCACATCAAGGCTAGTGGAACAAATGGTGGAGAGGTACAAAATCAGACACAGAAAATCTACTCCCTATCATCCACAAGCAAATGGCCAAGTGGAATCCACTAATAAGGTCATTGAAGGGATCCTAACAAAGACTGTTCATTTACATAGAAGAGATTAGGAAGACAAGCTTCCTGAAGCCTTGTGGTCTTATAGAACTACATGGAGAAGCACAACAGGTCATACCCCTTATGAACTTGTTTATGGAAAACAAGTCTTGTTTCCCATAGAGTTTCAGATTCAAACTTTTAAAATGACAGTCCAGTTAGGACTTGATCTAACAGAAGCACAAAAACACATATTGGAGCAGATTAATGAATTGGATGAGATCAGACAGGATGCAGTCCAGAGAACAAATATAGTCCAACAACAAAGGACTAGATGGCATGATAAATACATTAAGGAAAATAAATTCAAAGAAGGTGACTGGGCCGTCTTGTTTGATTCAAAATTCAAAGATTTTCAAGGTAAATTCCAAAGACATTGGCTTGGGCCATATGAAATTGTGAAATTTTTTGACAATGGAGCAATAAAAATCAGGACAATAGATGAAGATAAGGTCACTTTTCTTGTAAATGGTCATATATTGAAGCTGTATCATAAGCCACTTTTAAGAGAAGAATTTGTCAAGAGATTCCAAGAGAACAGTGATGTGAAGTTAATGAAGAAGAATCTTTCTTCTTCATCAAATTAATTTTATTTTCTGAAATCAGATGAAACAAAGAAAAAAAAAGAAAAAAAAGTATAAACATGAAAACTAATCATTGATTAGCATGTTTGTACAGAAAAGATAAGGTGAAAATCAGAATCCTTCTGACACTTTAGCTTTTCAAAATTGTTATTTTCCTGCAAACAACTATCATAAAATCATAAGTGCAGGCTCACTTTACATATCACATTCCATTTATGATCCATTTCACTTCATCATATCTCACTTCATTCATATTTCA
This sequence comes from Pinus albicaulis, assembly GCA_034641835.2. NCBI lineage: Eukaryota > Viridiplantae > Streptophyta > Pinopsida > Pinales > Pinaceae > Pinus > Pinus albicaulis. The sequence goes on along the minus strand of CM076582.1, from coordinate 446,835,392 downwards.
TTCACTCCATTCATCCATACTTCATTCACTCCATTTCATGATCCATCTCATTTTCATTTCAGATTTTCAAAATTGATCTCTTTCTGCAAATTGAGTATTACAAATCATAAGTTGTAGGCCACTTTTTATATTTCATTTCACTCCACATTTATGATCTATTTCATTCCATCATATTCCACTTCATTCATGCTTCATTCCACTATATTTCATAATCCATTTTATTTCATCTTATACTTCATTCCATCCATATTTCAAATCATTTCATTCCATGTTTCAAAGCTTTCACAGGTACATTCTGCAGCCAACTATTCAGCAACCACGGGTTCAACAACAAATTGATCCTGCACATCTATTTCAACAAGCAAAATCAAAATGATTATGAAGACTGAAAGATCAATGATTTTCAAAGGAAAGACCAAGCATATTGAAAAAAAAACAAAAATCAAGAGAAGGGCTAAGGTAAAATTGTGAAATTATTATGATAACAGATTATGAAAGATATAGTATGGTTAAGTCATATGTATGTTTCATAAAGTTATTTTGATGATTCGTATTGATCAAGCCTATCATAAAATCCTTGGACAAATCCCTTCCATTTCGCCATATCAAATCATCATTTATTAAAAGTTAACGGTTAGTACTTGAAGTGACCTATTAGGTCACGTCACTAACCCAAAATATTCAGTGATGATTTTGAAATCCTCATGGGATTTCTCCGCGGTCTTTTACTCCATGACAACTCTCAAAATCATTTATTCGTGTGATTTACCCTTACCGTATTTCACTCATCCCATAACCACTTCATGTCATTTTTCCGTAGCCAATTCCTGTCTGCAGAAACAGAGAGGTCATATTTAAGGTGAAAACAACCCTCTACAACCATTTTTACCTTGAATAGGGAAGCAGTAACAGAGCAGTAAATTGAAGTTGAGGAGGAGAAGCCATGGGAATTATTGTAAGGTTCGAACCGGTCGGAACCAAATATCTATAAGGTTACCCACAAATTAAAGAGATGTTACAATAGGTTGGATGGATAAAATTTTTGGAGAAGTTCAATGGATTTCATAAGGAGGTCACCAAGTCATTTGCCTGGTCATTCAATGGGTCAGAAGTTGAAATAGGTGATGTCAAGTTCATTATCATAAAATCCTTCATAGCAGAAGCAACATAGTTACCAAGGCAAGGTGAACGATGGTTCAAAAACAAGGAATTTCACATTGAAGCATGGAGGTAGATGCTAAAAACACCAAGTATGGATATTTCAGTTTTCAAGAAAGACATTCCTAGTTCAGCCTTAAAGAATAAATGACGAAATATGTTGCTAATTCTGCAAAAGTTTATAACTTGTGAGGGAAGGTTTGACACCCTATATGTTTATTACATTCGACTTATGATGCATTTCCTAGATGAAGAAATAAATTTACCCTTTTTCTTACTCCATAGCCTAAAGAGGATGGCTTCTAATGTCCAAAAAAGGGTTCAGCTCTTAGAAACCACCTTGTATTACCATGGCCTAGTTAAAATCCTGATTGAGCATCATTTGAAAAATGTGGGAGACAGTTGGGATGAGTTCCTCTTCAGGAATCATTTTGAAGAACCTAAAGAAACTCTATCTAAAAGAAAACTTGTAAGAAGAAGCAGGAGAGGAAAAATTTCCAAATCTGTTGAAATTAAAACTGATAAATCCATACAAGAAGACATTGAAGAGATTATCTCTGAAAAATTGGCTGAAATCAAGAAACATCTTAAAAAGGAAAATATATTAAGAAAGTATGCTAAGGAGAGAGGTGAGGGACCATCTAAACTGAGAAGAAGCCATAGGCTTAGAGGCATATTGAAGAAAACATGAATTAAGCAAACAGGAATCATAGATATTGAAGATGAAGAGACACCAACTGACAGATCTCCTGAGTACCAGTACGAAGAAGATATTGATAAAGGAACTTCGGAGGTAGACCCAGCCCAACAACAAATCTATAATTATGTTGAGTCATTAGAAAAGAGAGCCTCAGAAAACAGAGGAAGAACTCCTAGCCCACAATAATCTTCAATTGAATTGCTGAGAAGAGATAAATATGAATTGGAAGTACTTAATAGGCATATAAAAAATGAAAATGAAATTTTAAGAGAAAAAGTCAAGCTGAAAAGTGACATGAACACAACTCTCTCTCTGCAAATGGAAAAATTGTACAAGGCTAGTGAGAAGCTAAAGAAGAAATACAAGAAATTGAGCAGGGCACTTATAAATCTGAGTTTCAAATTGGTCATAAGGAAGCCTAGGATGCCATTGAACACCAAGCAAAGCAGAAAAATGAAGTTAGATGTCCTAGAATAAGTTTCAGAATACATGGATTGATTGCATGAGGACATGCAAAAGCTTTGCAGTGGGGGTATGTTGAGCCTTAAAGATGTCATTTCCTTTCACCAAATTTCACTTCATTCCATTTTTCCTTTATCAGTTACAAGCTTAAAAGATCAATAGGAATGATTAAAGTCACTTTAAGAATGCATGCAATGACTGACTTATTATACTCTTGTGGTTTATTTGTCGTAGTGATTTTTGATCAGACTTAGCTACATAATGCAACCATTTTGTAGCTAGTCGCATATTTCGCAGCCATCTTTATGTTCACACAGGTTACAGGTGTCATTTGAGGGAAAAACGCATATGGTTAAATTCCAGAACACTCCTACATCATTCCTTGCCCTCTACGAAGGTTGAGCAAAAATCTGCAAGTGGAGAAAACCAAAACTAAGAAGTAGACTTCTACAAGGATAAGGACTCTGCAGGTGTCTTCAGCAAAATACGAGTCCTCAACAGGAGTTCTAGTTCGATTTTGATTGTAAAAGACACCTATGCCTATTTCTCCTCAATGAAAGTTATGTTTTTGCTTATAAGAATAACTCGGTGAACCGAGAAACAGTTAGTTAGTTGATGTTTTGTTGTTAGTTCTCAAAGACTGTGATACTCTGTTTCTGAGCGTTTTTTTCCTTTAATGAAAGAAGTACAACTTTAATGCATGATCTGAAGCAATTTTAAGGAGTTAAGGATTCGTGTGCCAATCTGATGGTAGAGGGCCCCTACTTTCCGAAAGGCTTTGTGCATATTTTCTAGATAAGTGACCTTTAGCTCTGTTTCGTTCTTAATCTAGGCAATTTTTCTGAGCATCATGTTTTATGTTTACTTACATCGAATATTACAGTCAATCATGTTCTCATGAACTATTCCAATATATCACTAACACGTGAATGAGATAGAGCTGTAGTACTTCGGAGGTTAATTTCATTTTAGTTCAGTTCTGTTCATTGTATTTCAAGTTTTATTAGTTAATTGCATTCTAGTCCTGTTAATTAGACTTAATAGACCCTCATTATTTTACAAGATGCTCTTGGTCTTAATCTCTTCTAACACATCATTATCATATGGAAAAGAATTAGTTATATCATTTTGAGTTCTTGACTGTTCTGCAATTTCTTATAATTTTACAAACAACGTTTTTCCAAAGTTATTCCAAGAGATCTCTAACCCTTGAATGAGGCTTAATAGTAACATTTTGAGTTGCAGAATGGGTTAATTGTAGTGTCATAAGTTATTTTAGCATAGGGTTCTTTACTATGTTGCAGATAATATTTTCTCAAAATGTTCCAACAAATTTCTAACAATGGATGAGATTTTCTCTGTGATATTTTAAGTTGTTGTTTACTAAAGAGAACCTCATTACATCAAACTTATATTTTTTCTCAAATTGTTCCAACATACCTCTAATGAATTGAATTGGACTGAGTTTAATGTTATGAGTTACTTTTCTTGTCAAGCTTTACAATCTGTGGATTAGCATTTTATGTTCTTAGGTGCCATACATAGTTTAGAGTAGATTTTGCTCTGTTTTAGTGTGATCAATAACTTCTCTTCGCCAATAATTTAGTTCTTTTCCTCTTAGCATAAAAACACAAAACAAAAAACACAAAACAAAACGAAATAGGAAGAAGATACCTAGGCACATATAGTGCACTTCACTTCAACAGTTTACTAGCCCTGGTTGACAATTTATGACATCAATTTAGGAACACTAAGTTGAGTAAACAGAAACCATGTTGGTGTTTGATCACTACAACCTGTAGATACCTGATAGACACATCAACATACACATTATTCAAACACCAAATTACTCTTCCCTTTTGACATGAAGGGCAAAGGGTAGACCAATTCTGAAACAAGGTTTCTCTTTCCTTGTAGATACATCTGATCTGCACTATACTGACCATGATCCCCCTAAACACATGCTAAATCTTCAGACATATTTGCAATGAAATACATGAATCTATGACCTTTACTATCACCAAGGACTCATGCTTACATCAATAACCCAACCAAGTGGGATTACATATTTGACTCAACTACCCAACCAAGTGGGATTACATATTTGACTCTATCACTCAACCAAGTGGGTTAACATATTTGAAAAAGTCCACACATGACAAAATGTGAAAATCTGTACATCATAGGTCTCAATCATGACCTTTACATCAAATGAAATATATGACATTTATAACCAAGACGAAGGGAACTCAATAGAGAGAGATCATCGAACATAATTCAACAACATAACGCCATCAATGCATTATACCCAACAAGGCTAATGCTCCCCCTAAACCTATGCAACCTGATCAATAGAGCCAAATAATAAATGTTAGTAACATGACAAAGTCTTTTCTGGAGGCTGACCCATTGATATCATGTCAGAGAAATCCATACACCACTGTTAGAAAAGAGACTCACATATATACATGACTACGTGTCAAGCAACCTGCGTACCAAAATCATCCTTCTGAGATTTCATCTAAAAAACAGATCAGATAGGTTTAATAACATAATGAGGCATTGAGAACTCCTAGTTCTTGTCTGAGATATTAAAATGCTTCTCTAGGAAGAGGTTTAGTAAATATGTCTGCAACTTGTTCTTTGGAGGGAACATACTCCAATTTAACTTTTTTCTCAAGCACTTGTTCTCTTAAAAAGTGATACTTAATAGGAATATTCTTGGTTTTGGAGTGCATACCAAGATTTTTTTGAGATACTAATAGCACTTTTGTTATCACATATGATGGAGATGGGTGGAGAACAATTAATTTGAATATATTTTAATTTTCCCATTGATAATCTAGGAAGAAGGTCACCTTGTATCCACCCGGTAGATCCATTCAAGAGCTCAGAGACACTTTATGGTTAGACTGCAGTAGTGATGAGGAGAATTACTCTGTTTCCATGATCCATCAATATGATGAGTCCTCACAGGAGGGTGAGATTCAATATTTCCGGAACAATCTAGGCACTATGCCTAATTTTGAGTCATTGAGTCAAATTTTCAGTCTAGATTTTCAGGAAAGTCGCAACTCTCTACCTCCCTCACCACCATATTTAGTAACACCTCTGTGTACTATTGAGCCTGATACTAATCTTTTTGAGATTAGTCCGAGAAAATCTTTACATATCAGTTCAAACTTGGATTCATCCCTGTTACACAGCATTTTGTCACCGTCCCTGCAATCCCTCGCCCCGCATATTGGAGGGTCTTTCCCGTGACCTGTGAGCAGTGTCATACTCTGCAAACACCTTCTTTGCATCCTTCTGCATAAGGACATCATTTCTCCTGTTGGAAATTTCCTCAAAAAGCACACAAAAACCTATGTTTTGGCCTTGGCGCGGGTAGCCAGTTCACCCCTCGCGCTAATGTGCTAAATTTACACTAGAGCCCGTGCCACCTGGCGGTCTGTCTAAGTGTAGTGTCCGCGCCAGCTGTTTTAGGAATCTTTTTTAACAAATAGAGGCAGAAGTTTCCTTCTAACCACCTCAGGGATGAGTCACAGGAAATGGTTAAGTTGACCAGCCATGGATATCCCTCTTTAGGTAGTGGTTTCCACCTTCCATGGAACACTCCTTGAAGATAGGTCTCACTTCTATAATTATAGGGATCCTAACCTCTCCCTCTCCCTCTATATAAACAGGCCTTATCCCTTTATGAAAGCTAGCTAAACATATAGCCAAGGAGCTGAACTTGGAGAAGAGATACTATAGTTGAGTAATTTCTATTGAGAAGGTAGAACCAAGGAGAATCCCATAGAGAGAGCCCTGTCCGAATTCTCGACGAGCCTTTGTGAGACGCGCTTCGCTGGAACCCTATTGGAGGAGACCGCAATGTCGAAGCTTGGTTGTACTCTTCCTTTCATTCATTAATATACTCGACTATGGTGTTGGTTCCATCATTATGTTATGTTGATTATTTGATGCAATTGATTTAGTATTCTTCAACTGAATAATACTTACGAATGTGAATTAGTATGTTGTATATTGTCGTTGTTTCTTGTGTGTGCAGGTGTCCGAGTGTGAAAGCGAGCGGACCGTGATCTGTCAAACTAGGAGCGAGAGGTAGCCACTCTTTTTGATGACAACAATGACGTAGGACCTCCGGTAAGTCATCTGTCGAATCTCCGTCCATTCGTTAACTAGGAATCAATATTATAGCGTGTCTCGTTTATGGCTAGACCCACTCTAGGGCTAGTGGGATCGCCTCTGTCCGCAGAGGGGATTTACCTCACCAAGAAATTGGCGACTCCACTAGGGATTAGTGCGAGTTTGTCTTTCATCCATTAGGTATTCTTCTTGGTCTTTGCTTGCTTATCTTGCCTCTTCCGATTATTTTTGCTAAGTCTAAGACCCTTGTTTAGCCCCAGAGGATCATATCTGACCTCTGTTTTTAAAATTTTCCTTTTACCTGGGTTAGCTGGCTTGGCGCGTTTTCTGGTCAGACAGTCGTGCTGACTGGCGCTTGTTGCTAGTTTAGCACCCGCGCCATCCCCTCTTTGGCGTTGATTACAGCCAAACAAGCGCGCCAACCCCTGTAGGTTTTAGGGTTTGGTCTTTTTGAAGCTTTTTAGTCAGTGATTGTGCCTCTGGGTGATTTCTTGACATGTTTTGAGTGCCTTGGGATTATTTTTGATTGTGAACAACCTCCTTCTTTTAGTTGTTTTTCTGTTTCTTGTCAGCATCATGGCCTTAGGGTTTTTAAGTGCTTTGGTATGCTGAGCCTCCTGTAGGAGTTGGAGCCTTCTTGTTTCGCAGTCAACTTCATTCCCTGTTTGATTGCATTCAGATCCTTTGATCCATTTGAGTGATTGCATTTTTTGAATGATTCTTGCATCTTTCGTTCGATTTTGCGTCTTGTCACTCCAAGCATAGATCACACTGCTTGTATGGGTCTGTTTTGAAATCTTTCTTTGATTTGAGAAATTGCAACATTGATTTGAGTTTTGTTACGTTTGTTTCGGGTTGATTGCAATTACTTCCCTTCAACTCTCGCATTAACATCCTCGAACTAGTGTGTTGGTTTGTTTTTCATGTCATTTAGTGCACTGTTTACTCTATTACATTGAAAAATCAAAAAAAAAATTTGTGCTTGCATTCTTGTTTGCCTTGTGAAATTGAAAGTCTTTCGCATATTTAGCATTGGACATTCTAGGAAAGATTTCTCATTTTCATTAGCTTGCATCAGATACTGTAGTGGATGCTTCTGTGCGTTCTAATTATTTTCTATCACTTGAAAACTCCTAAAATTTCTCGTAGATAGCTTTTCATCGAACAAAATGGTATCTTTTGGCATGTAGCTTGCATTTAGGGATTTTTGAGATCCAACATTCGGTAGGACCTTGGAATTGAAACGTAAATATAATATCAACTTAAAATTTACTGAATTAACCTAAGGCAACAATTGAAACCTAACGAAACATTTAGTGGTCTAATTTGGAGCGTGTTCCGACGTCTTTAAACCTAGCAGCTGTTGCTCGACATCTGGCTTCAGACAACACTAGTACAGACTTGCGCTCCCCGTACCGTCGAGTATATAAAGGGAGATCCCTCTAGGTTGAAATCCTTTTATTCGTAGGAAGTTGAGTCTGCCGCCTTGTAACCGTGATACACCGAACACAACATTCGGGGAGACTACCTCCACGTACGTCAAGTCATAGTTAATTTATTCTTTTATTTGATCACCAAGGTGTATATCGCAGTTCACGGAAACCTGGTACACCGTTTTACCTAGACTACCTGAGCAGTCATTTTCGATCTTTACTGACTCCATAAATTTGAAAATATCATTGCGTACTTGTCCTTTCACACTCGCTTAAAACTGAAAGAGACTAGAGTCATCTTTGACTGTTTCTTGACTCTTAAAACATGAAACAACAAATTTTTGGTTTCAATGTGGTAAAATAAACTGCCTACGATTACACGCTTATTAAATTTTGATTACTTGGCTTGTCTTTGTTTTCCTTGGTTTTGGTCCAAGAGTCTTCTTTTTCGATCTTTTTTCTCTTTTTTGGTGTGCTACAGTCACAGTGGCGGAACCATCGGTTTCGTCTACTAGTAGTCCTTTCTCGGATGATTCATATGAAACTTCTCAGACCTCTAGGTCTGCTAAGCTTCAACAACCTATTATCCCGTCAGAGTACCCCTTTGGAGAACTAGTTGAATTCACTTGGCCTCTTTCAAATGCTTGGTTTGGATTTGGGGTCGGGAGCATTTTCCCCCTCTTACATCGGGATCGCCATTTTTGGCTGCTATCATACCTCCTAGCCCCCGTAGTCTTTTAAAAGATCTCACGGTGGATTCAGACATGGACTTGTCTGGTCCTATTGGCAGTGAGGGGATTCGAGTTTCTGATGAAGAATACCAAATTTTTCTGGAAGACATCCATCAAGAACCTGCTTAATCTTCACCATCGGTGTCACTTCCAGCCGGATATAGATCTTTGGGTCAGATTATGGTCGGTATTGCCTCCATGGCAGCATCAACTCCATCGAGGGGGCCAGTCCTTCCATCATTAGGAATGTCGCCTAAAACACCTATCTCGTCGACACATTTTGTTACATCTTTCACAACTAGGCCTACTGTCTGCATGGCTGCATCGACACCGGTTGTCACCGCTCAGTTGTCAGGAGTTTCGCCTTCGGTAGAGACTTCGATTGCCATGGAAATCCCTGACAACCTTTCTTTTGAGGAGTATCGGCTGGCTGTTCAGCAGCAGAGCTCCCAAACTTATCAGTCCCCTCAGGATCCTAATCATCCTTATATTTCTCATTATGACGCGGTTAGTAACCCGATTTATTCACTTCCGTTTCAATATTATGAGCACGACAACCCTATCTATTTGCCTGCTCCTGAGGCTTATTAGTTCCTTTCCGGTTTTAGACCTACCTTACCTGTGCAATCTTCTAACCAGCAAGGACAACCCTTTCAGGGACAACCTTTGGTTCAGCAAGGGTATGCGTACGACCCACAAGGGAAACCCTTACAGGGACAATGTTCGGTCCAGTAAGGATTATTTTACGGCCCGCAAGGGCAGCCTTACAATCCTCAAGGTTAACCTTTACAAGCTCAGCCTGTGATCCAATCGGGGCAACCTCAAGGACCTGCTGGGCAATCGGTATATCGACCTGGACCTTCATACGGTCCTGGGGGGCGAATCCATCCATCTCAATCTTTTGTGCAACCACAACAGCCATATCTTCCAATTGGTCCAAATGTTGCACAACCAGGGCCATCTTATGGTCCTACTCCAAGTCAACCTGGTTATCAGGCACAACCTGGCCCAACGCAACCATCAAGTCAACCTGCTCTGCAGGGGAAACCTGGTGGCCCTCACTAGTTAGGTCAACCTGCTCAGCCGAGACAACCTGCACAAATAGTTCACCTTACTCAACCACCTCTCTACTCTATGCCGCAGTCAGGTCAACCACTGTGCCCGATTTATCCAGCTCAGCAGGGCCCTACTTATCAACAACCCGTTTGACCCCAAGGCAGTTATTACCCTCAAGGTCAATATCGACTGGTATACAACACGCCTCAAGGTTCTGCTTATTACCCTCAACCGCCAGGCCATACTTATATTCCGCAGCAAAATCCTTATGCTGCTCAATGGGACCCTCGTATACTTAGAATCAGTATCTTGGTCTTCAACCTCTGTATCCTGGTCCTTAGCGGCAATATCAGCCGAATTATTCGGCTTATACCCCTTATGGTCCGAATCCTTTGGGATAGAACGAATGGGGGCAAAGTTAAATTCAACCAGGATGGAATATGGGTACGGGTCCTTATCAAGGACCTGCGATGCCTTTCAACCCTCAATTACCCTTTCTCGCCACGTTGGAATTACCGAATGTGTCCAAATTGACAAATGATCCAATTCTTCATAATCCATATTGGCCTCCGGTTCCAACGAAGGTTCTTGGTGATTGCCCCAAGTTTGAGGGAAAATATGGAGAAGACCCCCAAGCACATGTCATGACATACCATTTATGGTGTTCTTCCAATTCTTGGGTGGATGACTCTATTTGACTTCGTCTTTTCCAGCGCACTCTCACCGGAGCTGCTGCTAAGTGGTACATCGCGCTGCCTCGTGGTATCTTTCAAGATTTCAACACTCTCGCTATGGCATTCCTTACTCATTTCCAGTTTCTGGTTCGTTATGAAGCCAGTACGCATCTCCTAACATCCTTGAAACAGGAACGGGATACCCATATCTCGGACCACATTCATGAATGGAGACGTCGTCGTCGCCTAATCAAATTTCAAATTCCTGATCAAATTCTTACTCATTGGTTCACTACCTCTTTTTTCAATCATATTGCGAAAGAAATTGCAATGGGGGCATGTGTAACCGAGTGTTACACAACAATTTGTCACCGTCCCTGCAATTCCCCATCCCGCACAATTGGAGGGCTCATTCTGTGACCTGTGAGCAGTGACATGACTTGAAAAAACCTTCATGAAATCCCTCTGAACATGAGCTTTTATTGCCCTGAAGACAACTCCTTGTAAAAAACCATAAGAACAACTCTTTTTGCATTGGCGCGGGTACCCAGTTGAGCCCTCGCGCCAAGGGGGAAAATCCTCCAAAGAGGGCATGCCAATTGGTGCTCTGTCCCAGAGTCGCACCCGCGCCAACCATTTTAAGGAGTGTTTTTTAAAAATAAATGGCGGAAGTTTTATCCTAACCAATTCCTAAGCTGGTATCTATCTTGAGTTGGGAGGTTTGGCTCCGGATCTCCATGTAGAGGAAGTGGTTTTCCACCTCTCATGGAAGCTTTTTTGAGGATAGGGCCAATCCCATGATTATAGGGATCCCAACTCCTCTTCCTCCATCTATAAAAGCTTGCTCATCTCCTTTGCAAGCTAGTCTCCAAGTTCCCAAGAGCCTAATGCTGCAAGAGCTTTGATTCATTCCCTTAAGGACAAATCCAAGCGAGGAGCTTATTGTCGAGACATCCAGAGAGAGAGGCTTGTCCCATCCCTGACAGGCTTTATCGAGACACGTTCTGCTGACGACCCTCTGAAAGAGAATTCAACGTCAGAGCTATGGTTGTATTCTTCTTTTGATTGATTAATGAGAAGCGACTATTGGTTATGGTTCCACTCTTGTTATTGATGATGATCATGAGTTATGTCTTCTCTGACTGACATATAGTTTTATGTACTGGATTTTATGCTTGCGTTTGTTTTGTTTCTTGCGTGTGCAGGTGTCCGATCACAGAGATCGTGAGGATTGTGATCTGCCAGAGCTAAGGAACGGGAGCGCTACTTTCTCTACAAGCGACAGCGTTGGATTCCAGGTAAGCCTTCATCGCTAGTTGGTTTATTTGCAATTAGGAACCTGCACTATAGCGTGTGACGATTGTTTCTAGACCCGATCTGGGCTAGTAGGGATCGCCTCTGTCCGCAAAGGGGATTTACCTCCACAAAAAATTGGCGACTCCGCTGGGGATCGTTGGCTTGTTGTTGTTCTGCTTTGTAAGCTATAGACGGAGCCTGAAGTTAGCCAGATAGCCTTCGAAATGCTTTTGCCCTGCATTAGCGAAGTAGATCAACGCTGCTTCAGCCAATCTCTGGTTTAGTTTATGAACTGAACACTTGGAGTGTTGTCTTGTCTTTTCGGTTGATTTTTGGCATTGCTTGCTTGGTCAGCGCTTTGGGCTTTGTTTTTATGTTTGTTTGGCTTTTGTTTGGCCTTGTCATCACTGGTCTGTGTCTGCACTTCTCTTTTTATTTTTCCATAGTTAACTCGACTGGCTCGCTTTTCAGCTTGACAGTCGCACCCATTGGTGCAGGTTGCTTGTGTATTACCCGCGCCAATTCCATTCTGGTGCTAATTTCAGCCTCACAGTCGCACCAATCCTGTGAGGCATTAGGGTTTTCTGGGTTTTGAGCCTTATGACACTGATCTGTGATTTTGGCCTTGTTTTTTCGCTTGCTTGAGTGTTCTGGAGCCTTGTTTGACTGGCTGTGATCTTCGTCCTTTGGTTGTTTGCCCGTTTCCTCCAGAAATTTCTTCAGCCCTAAGCATCAGGTTGCTCTTGTTGTCAGGCTCTTGATTTTAGTTCTCTGTCATTGATCTAACTTGTGATTGCTTCTTTACATTCATTTAGCAGTTGTTTATCATTTTAGTGCGTCATTTGAGTGTTGGTTCTCTTCTTCATTCGAATTTCGCTTTGTCTCGCTTTGGGCCTAGATTACATGGTCCATTTGGGTCTTTGGGATTCTCTTGGTTTTGAGGGACTTTTTTGTCAATTTGAGGTCTGATTACGTGTTTGTCATTGAGTGAATTTGCTTATCTTTTCTCTTTTACTATCGCATCTCAAATTTCTCTTCATTAGTTTTCATTTTGTTTAGTGCATGTTGCTATTAAACATTGAAAATATATAAAAAAATCTCTTTTGCTTTTGATTAGTTAGTGCAAATTAAAATCTTTTCAGTGTTATTAGTGATTAGTGACTTTGAGAGAAAATTTTTGGTTTACATTAGCTGCATTAGAGACTTTTTTGGTTGTTTTCTGATCATTTTGTTTGTGTGAAAATCTTTCAACCCTTTAGTAATTAGCTTTCATCGAATGAAATGATATACTGTGGCATATAGTGGGCATTTAGGAGATTTTGTGACATCACACTCGCTAAGGCCTGAAAACTAAAACGTAATTGAAGATAAACATTAAAATTTACTCAATTTACACTAAGGCATCATTGAAAAATTAACGCAACATTTAGTGGTCTAGGCTAGAGACGTGTTCCGACATATTTAAACCTAGTAGTTGTCGTTCACCTCTTGGCTTTAGACAGCACTAGTATGGACTTGTGCTCCCCGTACTGTCGAGTATATAAAGGGAGACCCCACTAGGTTTCTATCCTTTATCCATAGGAAGCCGAGTCTGCCGCCCTATACCCGTGATACACTAGACACAGCATTCGGGGAGATTTCCTGCACGTATGTTAAGTCCTTGGTTGATTTCTCTTTCATTTTTGAAACCAAGGTGTATATTGCAGTTCACGATTATTTGTTACACCCTTTGCCTAGTATTCCTGAGTAGTCATTTGATCTCTTCTGACTCTTTAAATTTGAAAGGATCACCAAGCGCTTGTCCTTTCACACTTGCTTCAAAACTGAAAGAGATAGAGTCACCTTTTATCCATTTCTCGACTCTCAAAACATGAAACGGTGAAGTTTCTAAGTTTCAATGTGGTAAAATAAATCACCCACGATCACACGCCCTGTTATATTTTGCTTGTTGGTCGTTTGATTGTGTGTCTTGACTCCTTTTCAGCCCATGTGTGTTGTGCTTTTTCTTTTGTCATTGTTGTCACAGTGGCGGAACCTTCTATTTCTTCTACTGGTAGTCCATATACGGATGATTCATCAGAGGCTTCTCAATCCTCTGCTGAACCTCAGCAGCCCATTATTCCCGAGTTTCCCGACAAGGGACCGGTTCTGTCTGAGCAACCCTTTGGAGGACCAGTTGAGTTCAATTGGCCCTTTTCCGACCCTTGGTTTGAATTGGGAGTAGGGGAGCACTTCCCTTCTCTTACATCGGGTTCGCCTTTTATAGCTGTTGTTATTCCTCCTAGTCCTCGTCTTCTATTACGAGATCTAGTGGCAGGCTCAAACATGAGTGAATCCAGCGAGGAAATTCCCACGTCTAGTGAAGATTACCAGTTATTTCCTCGAAGATTATTTCCAGGATACAACCCTGAACCATCTGTTATGTCATCACCCGGTCTCTCATTACCAGCAGGGTATAGATCTTTGGGTCAGATTATTTCCACCGTTGCCTCTATGGGGGTATCAGCTCCTTCTACGAGGCCGGTTGTTCCTTCATTGGGGATGTCTCCACGGACACCCATTACGTCATCCCCTCAGGTCACTTCTATACCCTCCATGCCCACTGTCTGTGTGGCCGCATCTGCACCCGCTGTTACTACCCAGTCCATAACGACCACATCCTTTCCCGAAGACATCTATATAGCATCTGCTATGCCGGAGAACATCTCTCCGGAAGAGTATCGATTGTCCCTACAACAATCGAACCCCAAGGTCGGACAATCCTCTCAAGATCCCAACCGCTCGTATTTTTCGCATTATGCACAGGATGGTACACCCGTGTACGTTTTTCCAGATCAGTACGATGAGCATGGGAACCCTTTACGTTTACCTGCTCCTGAGGCTCAACTTCATGCTCAGGGTTTACCATATAACCAGGCTGGACAACCCTATAACCCGCAAGGACAACCTTTTCAACGCCAACCTTCGGGCTAGCCTGGTTATCCTTATGACCCGCAGGGACAGCCCGTACAGGGCTACCCTCCGGGCCAGCAAGGGCCATTACACAGTCCGCAAGGACAGTATTACAACCCTTCCGGTAAACTCATGCAGCCTCTCCTTAAATTCCCACCTGGGCAACCTCAAGGACTCACAGGACAACCGGGACCGGTATATGGTCCTGGGGGCAAGTCCAACCTCCCCAACCTATGCAATCGCAGTATCCTCTTGGTCCCAACGTTGCACATCAGCCAGGACCATCTTATGGTCCTGTTGCGGGTCAAATCGGTTATCAGCAACCACCTGGCTCCATTCCGCTACCAGGACAACCAGCCCATCCGGCACAACCTGGTATCCCGCCACCAAGCCAACCGGCCAATCCGGCACAACCTGGTGTCCCTCCACCAGGCCAACCGGCCCATCCGGCACAACCTGGTGCTCCTCAACAGCCAGGTCAGCCTGCATAACTAGCACAACCTGTTTATACGGGTCAACCTGTTCAACCAAGGTAGCCCGCTCAGCCAGGTCAGCCTGCTCAGCCAGACCATCCTGCACATCCTGTCAACCCTACCCAACAGCCGACTTATTCAATGCCGCAGCCAAATCAACCGTTGCACCCTAATTATCAGGCTCGGCAGGGCCCCACCTATCAGCAGCCCACTTGACCTCAAGGCAGTTACTATTCTCATGGTCAATACCGACCGAATTATAGCCAGCCCCAAGGTTCTAACTATTACTCTCAACAACCCGGCTACACCTATGCTCAGCAGCCAAATCCACATGCTGCTCACACGAGGCCAACATATAATCAGGGTCTATACTTTGGTTATCAAGCCCCGTACCCTGGTTACCAGCAACCGAATCAGGCTAGTTATACACCCTATACCCCCTACAGTCATAATCCTACTAGACAGAACCACTAGGGGCAAGGATATTCTCAACCAGCGTGGAGTACAGGCACTGGTCCTTATCAAGGGCCAGGCATGTCGTCCAATCCGCCATTTCCGTTCTTGGCTACCTTGGAATTACCGGATGTTTTGAAATTAACCAATGATCCGATTTTGCACAATCCTTATTGGCCTCCGGTTCCTACCAAGGTACCCGATTATTGCCCCAAGTTTGAGGGTAAAGCTGGGGAGGACCCCCAAGCTCATGTAATGACTTACCATCTTTGGTGTTCGTCCAACTCTTGGGTGGATGATTCAATTTGTCTACGCCTCTTCCAGCGCACTTTGACTGGTGTTGCCGCTAAGTGGTATATTGAATTATCACGTGGAATCTTTCAAGATTTCAATACGTTAGCCATGGCTTTTCTGACTCATTTTGAGTTACCGGTTCGCTACGAAGCCGAGACACACCTCCTAACTTCTTTGAAGCAGGACAAAGCCACCCACATTTCTGATCACATTCATAAGTGGCGATGTCGTTGTAGACTGATCAAATTCATATACCTGATCAGATACTAACTCATTGGTTCACCACCTCCTTCGTTAACAAAATCGCCCAAGATATTGCTATGGGAGTGTGTGTGACTGAAGAACAAGCCATAGCGCGTGCCCAATATCTAGATCTGGTGTATTCTCAGTCCGACATGCTTTATGATATTTTGCCTGATGCTCCACGGTCTAGAACCTCTAAAGCTCCACCTACCCTGGCGGTGGATGGTGTTATTGGTTCCGTGTCTCAGAATTTGAAAAAATCTTCGAATGGGAAGCAGAATTCCAACTCATCCAATAATTTTGCTCCTCCCGCCCCTCCTGATTCTGGAAAAACTGCAGAGGTTAACGCCGTTCAGGCTAATCCTACGGAAAAATCCTCTAAAGGGAAAAAGAAGGGCAAAGGAAAATCTAAATCCGACGCCCCAAAGCCAGAGTCCAAACCGAGGACAGTTCCCAACGTAAACCGAAGTACCCCTACCTTATTTTCGAAGGAGATCATTACACCAAGGATTGTCCACGATGATCTGAGGTTAGTCAACTTCTAAAAGGCTCCAAAGGGACTCCGGCAGTTCTTAAAAAACTGTTCCCGTCTCAGTAGACCCAGATGGTTGAACAACCTTCACCATCTGCACCATTTGGGTCCCAAGTATTTATGATGAATGGTGCTGCACCTATCTCTATTGCTACACGTTCGAAGGATTACAATGAATCACGTCAGGCACCTGGGAAGGGAGTTATGGATGGCCCACCTCCCCCACCTGTCTCCGGTTCGTTGGAAATTGAGAATCCTACTGTTGAACCTGTTGTGAGGCCACCTTATAAAGGTGTTCTACGAAGGTCTTCCTACAATCCGAATGCCCGTGCCGCTCAGCACTACAGTATTGTTGAGGATTTGGCACAGGCGCCTTCTACCATGTCTGCATTGGAAGTTCTTCAAAGTTTCCCATCACAACGGAAAGCTTTGTTTTCTGCAATCGGTGGGATCAATCCCACTAATTCTAATCTTCTCACCTTCGACTTAGAGAATTTCACCCCCCAACTTCCACATCAGATCGCTCTTGTTATTCAAGTTGAGATAAACGGTCTTAACATCCATAGGGCCGTTGTGGATGAAGGTGCCTCTACCTGCGTCATGTCGTCCGCCTGCTGGAAGGCCATTGGCTCTCCGGCTCTTTCGATGGTCGGGAATCCAAACCCCTGGGTGTTCTCAAGAGTTTACTGATTACTTTACAGGGGAAGATAGTCAACGTAGAAGTAGAAGTGCTTGATGCCAAGCTTAACTACAATATACTTCTCGGCCGCAATTGGACTCACGCCATGTTATGCGTGCCATCCACCCTCTTTCGACTTCTTAAGTTCCCTCATGAGGGAAAAATCGTTATGGTGGATCAGTTGTATTTCTTCACCTCCACCTCCGAGAACAACGTTCCGTACATGGATCAGATCCCAAATCCCCCTGACAGCGTAGGACCTTGTCTATTCAAAGACCCCGTCCTCATGGGTATTTTTCCCGCACCGCCACCACACACCGCTCAAGTCAATATGATCTCTAGGTTTGACGACCCATGGCTCATCCCTTTGCCTGAGCAGGTGACTGAGTTTGGAGAATCGATGCCCGTAACTCTGGTAGAGATTAACTACTGTGAAATTGTCGCCACATCTGATCCTCCCCCTCCTCGGCATGCTCCTTCGAGCATGGCTTTAGACATCTATTCTCAATCCCCCTGGCTTGGCAAGGCCGACTCACCTGATCCTCTTAAAGAGATTTTCCCTTCTGATGAAGCTATTGTTGAAACAATGTCTCTTGAGGAGCTACCTTGGAGCGATGGACATCATCGTACCTCATTCATGCCTAGCTTGGGGGCAATGTCAAATTGTCTAGAGCGTTTTGCATCTCAGGTTCCCACTCGACCTCTCCAGATGCCCATATTGACACATGAGGTGCTTTCAGAGGGAAACCTGAGCAACATCACTCAAACCATTCCAATCGACATCTCCGTTAAACCGGGGATAGTTGAGAACATACACGTGGGAGTGACTTGTTCTCATGATGAGATACGAGTCTATACTGATCTTTTTCGAGAATTCAGAGACGTGTTCGCTTGGTCCTATGAGGAAATGCCCGGGATTGATCCCAGCATAGTAGTGCACGAGATTCCTACCTATCCTGGTGCGAAACCCGTGCGCCAACGCCTACGCCCGGTGCACCCTCGCAAAGTTGCTGCCATTAAAGCAGAAGTTGAAAAAATTCTGAACACGGGCTTCACTTACCCAATTCCCCTCACAGAATGGGTCTCCAACATTGTACCTGTAGATAAGAAACAGGGTACTATAAGGGTCTGTGTCGATTACCGTGATATTAATCGGGCCTGTCCAAAGGACAACTACCCCACTCCTTTCATAAATCAAATCATTGACAAATGTGCCGGGAGTGATATTTATTCCCTGATGGACGGCTTTTCCAGGTATAATCAGATAAATATTCTACCTACTGATCAACACAAGACTGCATTCATCTGTCCGTGGGGTAATTTTGCCTATAAAAAGCTCCCGTTTGGCTTGAAGAATGTTGGAGCCACTTTCCAGTGTGCTATGTCTTACGCGTTTCACGACATACGCCATATCATTCATCCTTATCTGGACGATTTTTCAGCTCATTCAGCTCGGTGAGAAGACCATCCTGAACACCTTCGCCAAATTTTTTCTTCGCTGTAGACGCTATAATATCCGGCTCAATCCTCATAAATGCGTCTTTTGCGTGGATTCTGGCTGTCTTTTGGGGTTCATAGTCTCCAAGGACGGGATTCGCCTCGACCCTCTAAAGGTCGAGGCCATTGTCAATCTCCCATCACCCTCTTCGTTATATCAATTGCAGAGTCTGCAGGGAAAAGCTAACTTCCTACGACGCTTTATACCGAACTACGCGGAAGTGGCCAAAGGATTCACGCGTCTTTTAAAGCAAAACGTTCCTTTTCATTGGGACGACATTGCTCAACAATCCTTTGAGAAGCTTAAGACATTACTTGTTAATGCTCCGTTGCTTCGGCCTCCAAACTATCACCGTGATTTCACGATAATGGTAACGAACACGTTGTTTACTATCTATCATGAAATCTTCTCGACACGGAAACGTGTTACGCTCACGTCGAGAAGCTAGCTTTAGCAGCTGTACAAGCTATGCAACGTTTCCGCCACTACATCCTGCTGCGTACCGTTACCGTGGTTTCGGATTGCAACCCCATGACATATATTCTTTCTCAACAATTATTGGGGGGGAAATACTTCAAATGGATCATTATCCTTCAAGAGTTCGACCTACAGTTTACTACTGCTAATTCGACCAGATCACTGGTTTTCACGGATCTTATTTGCTCCCTCCCGACAGACTCCCACCCATCTCATTTTGAAGAACATATTTCGGACAAAACCATCTTCCCTATCAGGACCCGTGACCCATGGTATGGCGATATTATTGTGTATCTTCAGACCTCAACCTTCCGCTCTGAGTTGACCAAAGATGCCCGACGTCAGATTCATCATCAGTCTCAACCCTACCGCATTGTAGGAGATACATTATACCGGGTTGGAGTAGATTCGGTGCTCCGTCGGTGTTTGACTCTGGAAGAGGCCAAAAAAGTCTTAAATGACTATCATAGTGGTGCCTGTGGCAGTCACATGTTTGGATATGCCACCGCCCAGAAGATTCTGCGTGCGGGTTACTTCTGGCCGTCAATATTTAAAGACTGTATCGTTGCAGTCCGCAAATATCACGCGTGCCAGGTATTTCAACGCAAGATGCGCGCGCCACCCCTCCCTCTGCATCCTGTCATTACTGTTGGCCCTTTTGCAAAATGGGGCATAGATTTCATGACGTGTAACCCTCATTCGACCGGGGGGCATGCATACATAATCGTCGCTATCGACTACTTTACTAAGTGGGCCGAAGCGATGCCTACACTAGCCGCCGACGGTAAGACAGCTGCCCAATTTATCTTCAACCATATCATTGCATGTTTCGGGGTCCCTCAGGCCATTGTTACCGATCATGGTACTCACTTTCGAGATTACATGATGGCCGAGCTGACATCAAGATTGGGCTTACGACACGATAGCTCAACGCCATATTACCCCTAGGCAAATGGCCAGGTTGAGGCTGTGAACAAGGTTTTGGTCACAATGCTTCAACGAACAGTTGGAGTTCATAAGTCCAATTGGCACCTCCAATTTTTCTCAGCTCTATGGGCATACCGGACGTCAGCAAAGAGTGCAACCAGATTCACACCATTCCAATTGGTGTATGGTCTGGAAGCAACTCTTTCAGTTGAGTGCGAAATTCCTTCCTTAAAGTTGGCTGTGGAACTTGTGCCCGATAATTCTCCTGAAGAAGAGTGTCTCATGTATTTGGAACGGTTGGATGAAATCCGCCGCTTGGCTGCTCTAGTTATTGAAGCACAGAAAAAGCGGGTCAAAGCGCACTTTGATCAATCAGTCTCTCCACATTCCTTTTTCGAAGGGGACCTTGTCCTCCTATATGACCAAGCGCACGAAAAACTCGGGGCAGGAAAGCTCCAACCCATGTGGCATGGGCCCTATATAGTAAAACGAGTATTGAAGAATGGGGCTTATGAACTCATTGATTATGAAGGAGTTCCGTTGGCGCAGCCTAGAAATGGGCTATACCTTAAGAAATACTATGCTTGAAGTTATTTTTTAGTGTGGTGTGTGTACATAGGTGTGTATATTCATTTGTGTGCATGTGTGGTGTGGTGTGCGATGTAAGCGTCTTTCTGCTAATCAGATCTTCCTGATTGTGCAGATGTCCATTACTCCGTTTGTGGGTTTCGCAGATGGTGCCTCCCGCAGTACCAGGAACCTGTCTTCGGTAGCCTGGGTAATCTACAATCCTGCTGGTGAGTTGGTCAACCTGCAAGGTGTGTGTCTAGGGCGTGCTACAAATAACATCGTGGAATATAGTGCTGTGTTAGAATTATTAACCGAGGATGTAAACCTTGGTATCCGTGAATTACTTGTGTATCTAGACTCACAACTTGTAGTATTACAGCTTAACAAACATTATTAAGTGAGAAACCCATCCATTTTACGTCTGTATCTGCGTATTCATCTGCTGGAAAGAAATTTTGACTATATTACATATCAACACATACCCAAACATATGAATACATTAACGGATGCAGTAGCTAATTTGGTTCTAGATAGACATTTGCACAATCTATAAACAAAACATCATCACATGTAAAAAGATCCATCCAGAAATAGGTATGTATATGTATATGTGTCGAAATGTTTACATAGTGTGCATCACATAAAATAAAAAATATACATGTTCATCTTAATACATCCGGAGACAACATGTCTCTCAAAAAATATGCATGAAAGAAGCCCTAGGTGTCTAATCCGCATGGTGCTCGTGGTAACATGCTACCGCGCGCACTAAGCGTCTCAGTAGTCGGTGGAGGCGACTGGGCACCCCCACTGTGTGTCGCTGGTATGCTAGCGGAACATTTGCTAGCCATGCGTAGTCCGGGATCCCCTGGGAAATGCCATCCAGGTTCTGAATCAGTTCACCTCCCTCGCCACCCTCAGCCTGAGGGTCATGATCAGCTTGGATTCTCCGCGCAATGGGCGACATGCTCGCGGGTCTCTCTGGGCCGACATCTGCATGCACATAACAACAGTTATTAGAACAAACATGTATTACCAAAAAAAATCATAAAACATAAAAATTAAAAAAGAGGTCATACCCAACTCTTCGTCCTAGTCATCCCCCTCCGGGAGCGGAAGGTTTGGGTCTCCGGTGAAATCGGTCCCAGCATAAGGCCAATCCTTGACCACAATCAACTGACGCTGTAACCATCCGAAAAACTCGGGCTTCTAGGACATCTGTTGCCCTCCTCCTGACCTGGGCATAAGTGCTACCCAGCGAGCCATCCTTGGCTCTCTTGGTATCGGCTCAGCGACAATGGCCCCTTGGCCCTGAAAGATAGGTAATCGTTCCAGAATGAACGTTACCAAAATCGAACCGTAGCCAAACTGTTTCAGCTTGGCTTGCTTGCACTTTGTAAGCTGCCTCTTGATATTGACTGTCACCGTTGTAGCCCAATCAAACAGTGTAGGACTCATACACTCAGAGGCTAGTATGAGTTGGGCTTTGGTTGCCTCGTGTGGAGCCTGCGATCCCGCAGCTCGTGTAATGGTGTGTAGCACTACTCTGAGTGCTAGATCCTCAACAGTGTGGATGTCCACCTTCCCACTTCCTGATCCGGTCCGTGCCCTTGGGCACACCCTCGCCATTACCTACTCCATATTTTCCCCATATGGTCTGCTGCCTGTCAAGATGGGCACCAGACCTCTGCGTGACAATCCTGCTATGAAGTATACATCAGAAACCTCCAGTTCCAGCACTTGGTCCCGAAGTTTGAACGCTTCTTCATTTTCGTCCCAAATACTGACCAAGTACTGTAGGAGCTCAGGTTGAGCTCGTAAGCAGGTTGTCAGGAATAACTTTTTTAGCCCACAGTTCTTAAGTGCGTTCATGCAGTTTTCATTCTCCTTAGCCATTTCATCCTCTTCCCCGTGCTCCCTCTCCTTCCATTCGATAACCATTATGCTTGGTTGCCTGCATCAACATGATCAAAAATCCTTGATTAGGCCTCTATTACATGGAAAAATCCATTGGATCGTTCTCTATTTTGAAATTTAAAACGGAAAACCACGTTGCGCCATTGGCGCAACCCCTTTGTATGAAAAAGGCCATTGGCGCGGGTTCGTGCCCGATACCCGCGCCAATGGGCGGAGCCCTAAAATTTTAAAAATCTTCCATATAAGTCTAATCCATAATGGAAATCTCTATAAAATAGATCAAAATGGGGTTCAGGGAAGCGCCTCTTACCTGGAACAAACGAGGATCTGAATGGTAGCTCGGATCGGTCGCAGTCGCCGTCAGAAGTTTGCACACCAATGGACCACTGTTGCTCTCCAATGAGGTAAATAGTAAAAGTAATTTTGTTTTTACCATTTGAGACTTATTTATAACTTTTTGAAATCTAACTATGTTTTAAAGGTCATTTTTTATTAATATTTTGATATATTTTGTCGGAAATGGATTTTACACTTGCCTTCTTGTGAGCAACAGGTTTCAGGAAACTTAAACGGTGACACGAGTTGTATTTTATACTTTTTCGGACTCGGTAAATACACGAAAAATTCATTTTGGAGTCACCTTTCAGCTCTTTTTTGAGTCTCTAAACATGAAAAGATTGCCGAGGCCCTTGTCATTTCGATCTCGTTAAAGTGGCCACGAAACAACATCTACCTAGTATACATTTACCCCTTTTTCGGGCTGGGATAGATCATTTATGAAAAAGGAATACCCTAGCCTATCGCGACTAGGAGGTTTTCTCAGACAAAGTTTTCTACCTTTTCGGATCTGAGGAACTATTTACGAAAAGGGACCTTTGGAGTTTACTTTTCCGCTGTCTTTTCAAACTCTCTAAATATGAAAAGACGCCGAGTTTTTCCTCTGTCAGACTCGTTAAACCCTAATGATATTGGATTCAGTCGTAATGACATTATCCGAGTCGCTCCTTCCTAGGGCTCGTTAAATGTACTAGGATGGATTCGTCCGAAGGATGAACTTATATTACAAGCATATGCTATCGCCTTCAAGCTTGTTATAAAAAATAATTGGGGTGCTCGCCAAAAATGGTGGGGAAAAATGGAACCAGGACCATTGTCGTGTCGGCAGTATGTCGCTCTTGAACATGGCACTTTTCTGCATTCGTGTTGGGTTGGGGACATCTCATCTCGTTTTCCACTTGCCTCCGTGGGTTTGGGTAATCCCTTTTGACCTATCATCTGCTCTTTGCCTCGTCGCCATGACCTCTGATCCGTTGATGTCAAATAATGCCAAACTCATTGTCGTGCCGTTTATATGTTCAAGAGAAGTTGACCTCTGCAAATATCAACCTTTCTCTGATTCTCATCTGATCCTGATTCACAAAAGCATTATGTTCCTCTCTCTCGCGTCGATGATGTGGGAAACACTATGGCCCACCTTCGATCAAGGTCACTTCCTGTCGACTTCAGCTCATTATCCGGGAAGCTGGTCTAGAGACTCCCTTCCGGTACCTTGGAGCCTGCATGCCTCAATGGCAGGTTCTTCGCATTCGACGTGAGGTTTTCATCATTGGCCTCCGATCGAGTGATTCTGCGGGTGTTCGACGTTAGCTCATTGATTCACATGCCGTAGATTGTACCTATGGTACCTTGAGGACCATTGTCATTATTGGTGGTTCCTCTCGCGTCTGTTAACAACTCTCATCACTGGCTGGTAATCAGACGATGTTCTTGCATGTTCGACTTCAGTTCACTCATTCACATGCTTGAACTTGTACTATGTTTGGGTCACGATGGAGCGCAAGACCCTGGATTCCTGTCTGTTATAATCCAGGCTGCGATTTTGTGGATTATTATGATTAGTTACATGACTCGCTGATTGGATGGCTGCGACCATACCTGAGTCTATTTATCGATCCTTACTGGATGGCTGCGTCCATGCCTCGGATCTGGATTATTACGTACTCTGTTATGGATGGCTGCGCCCATACCACATATATATCATGTATTTTGAGACATCAGTTGTACTTCTCTACGCAGGTTTTCCGACGGCGGTGTTTTCAGCTGGACACGTTCTCGTAAAGCATTTCACCCCTCTCTCTCTTTCGGGCCTCATGCTTTAGGGGGCATCTGTTACACAGCAATTTGTCACCGTCCCTGCAATTCCCCATCCCGCACAATTGGAGGGCTCATTCCGTGACCTGTGAGTAGTGACATGACTTGAAAACACCTTCATGACATCCCTCTGAACATGAGCTTTTATTGCCCTGAAGACAACTCCTTGTAAAAAACCCTAAAAACAGCTCTTTTTGCATTGGCGCGGGTACCCAGTTCAGCCCTCGCGCCAAGGGGGAAAATCCTCCAAAGAGGGCGCGCCAATTGGTGCTCTGTCCCAGAGTCGCACCCGCGCCAGCCATTTTAAGGAGTGTTTTTTAAAAATAAATGGCGGAAGTTTCGTCCTAACCAATTCCTAAGCTGGTATCTATCTTGAGTTGGGAGGTTTGGCTCCGGATCTCCATGTAAATGAAGTGGTTTTCCATCTCTCATGGAATCTTCCTTGAGGATAGGGCCAATCCCATGATTATAGGGATCCCAACTCCTCTTCCTCCATCTATAAAAGCTTGCTCATCTCCTTTGCAAGCTAGTCTCCAAGTTCCCAAGAGCCTAATGCTGCAAGAGCTTTGATTCATTCCCTTAAGGCCAAATCCAAGTGAGGAGATTATTGTCGTGACATCTGGAGAGAGAGGCTTGTCCCATCCTTGATAGGATTTATCGAGACATGTTTTGCTGACGACCCTCCGAAAGAGAATTCAGCGTCAGAGCTATGGTTGTATTCTTCTTTTGATTGATTAATGATAAGCGACTATTGGTTATGGTTCCACTCTTGTTATTGATGATGATCATGAGTTATGTCTTCTCTGACTGACATATAGTTGTATGTACTGGATTTTACGCTTGCGTTTGTTTTGTTTCTCGTGTGTGAAGTTGTCCGATCACGGAGATCATGAGGATTGTGATCTGCCAGAGCTAAGGAACGGGAGCGCTACTTTCTCTACGAGCGACAGCATTGGATTCCAGGTAAGCCTTCATCGCTAGTTGATTTATTTGAAATTAGGAACCTGCACTATAGCGTGTGACGATTGTTGCTAGACCCGATCTGGGCTAGTATGGATCGCCTCTGTCCGCAGAGGGGATTTACCTCCACAACACCGAGGAACAAGCCATTGCTCGTGCCTAGTACCTTGATTTAGTGTAGTCTCAATCGGGCATATTGTATGACAACTTGAATGATGCTCCACGACCTGGGACTTATAAAGCGCCGACTACCCTTTCCGTCGACGGTGTTATTGGTTCCATGTCTCAGACTTCACGCAAGTCTTCCAACACTAGGAAGCAAAAATAAAATTATTCCAATGGTTCTGCTCCTCAGCCTACCCCGAATTCTGGTAAAGCCTCAGAGGTCAATTCCGTTTAGGCTAATCCTGCGGACAAGACATCCAAGGGGAGAAGGAAGGGAAAAGTCAAGGCCAAAGCCGATGCCCCAAAACCAATCGTCTAAACCTCGTGCTGATGATGGTTCACAGCACAAGCCGAAGTATCCCTGTCTGATTTGTGATGAGGAACATTACACTAAGGATTGTCTTAGACGAGCCGAAGTTAGTCAATTTCTCAAAGGCGCTAAGGGAACTCTGGTTGTCCTCAAGGAACCTTTTCCATCTCAGCAAACTTAGATGGTCGAGCAGCCTCCGCTATCTCAATCGTTTGGCTCTCAAGTATTCATGATGAACGGTTCTGCACCCGTTTCCATTACTACTCGGTCGAAAGATTATGCTAGATCACGCCAGGGAGCCAGGAAAGAGATCGCTGATGGTCCTCCTCCCCCACCTGCCTCTGGTCCTCTTGAGATTGAAAGGCCTAGTGCTGAACCCGTTGTATGACCACCTTTTAAAGGTGTTCTCTGGAAATATTCTTATAACCCTAACACCCATGCTGCTCAACATTACAGTATTGTTAAGGATTTAGCACAGGTGCCATCCATGATGTCCCTGTTAGAAGTGCTTCAGAATTGTCCGTCTCAACGAAAAGCGTTATTATCTGCGATCGACGGGATTGACCCTACTGATTGTAGCCTTCTATCTTTTGACTTAGAGAATTTTGTCCCCCAACTTCTGCACCAGATTGCGCTTGTCATACAAGTTGGCACTAACGGTCTCAAAATCCATCGAGCCGTTGTGGACGAAGGTGCATCCACCTGTGTCATGTCATTTGCTTGCTGGAAGGCTATTGGCTCTCCAGTCCTAACTTCGTCACCCAATTCCCTTGAGGCATTTGGTGGAAGGGAATCAAAACCCTTGGGTGTTCTCGCTAGCTTGCCGATCACGTTGCAAGGAAATATGGTCAATGTTGAAGTAGAAGTCGTTGACGCTAAACTCAATTACAATCTTCTACTCGGTCACAGTTGGACTCACGCTATGCTGTGCATTCCGTCCACCCTCTTTCGTCTTCTGAAGTTTCCACATGAGGGTAAAATAATTACTGTCGACCAGTTGTCGTTCTTTACCTCGTCTTCTAAGAACAACGTTCCATACATGGATCAAATTCCTTCTCCCCCTAACAGTGTAGGGTCGGGTCTTTTCAAAGATCCCTCCCTCATGGGTATCTTTCCCCTTCCACCACCAAATACCGTTCAAGTCAATATGATCTCTCGGTCAAATGACCCATGGATCATCCCTTTACCTGAATAGGTTGATTAATTTGGGGATTCAATGCCGCTTAGTCCAATTGAAATCAATTATTGTGAGCTTGCAGCTACATCTGATTCTCCCCCTTCTGAAGGTGCTCCTTTGAGCATGTATCTCAACATTTATTCTCAATCCCCCTGGCTTGGTGATGCGGATTCGCCTGATCCTTTGAAATAAGTGTTTCCATCCGACGAGGCTATCATTGAAACCATGTCTCTCAAAGATCTACCGTGGAGCGATGGGCATCACCGTTCCTCGTTTATGCCTGGCCTCGGGGTAATGTCTAACTGTCTTGAGCGTTTTGCATCTCAAGTTCCTTCTCCGCCACTTCAAACGCCTATCTTGACTCACAAATTCTTCGCTGAAGGTAACTTGGGTAACATCACCCAAACGATGCCTATCAACATTTCCGTGAAACTGGGAATTGTTGAGAACATCCATGTGGGAGTCACTTTCTCTTCTGATGAAGTCCAAGTGTATACTAGCCTCTTTCGCGTATTCCGTGATGTTTTCGCCTGGTATTACGAAGAGATGCCTGGACTTGATCCCAGTATTGTGGTGCACGAGATTCCCACCTACCTCGGAGCGAAGCCTGTTCGCCAACATCTTGTTAAAGTTTTAAATGACTGCCACAATGGCACCTGTGGTGGTCACATGTCTGGTTATGCCACCGCACAGAAGATCCATCGTGCTGGCTATTTCTGGCTGTCCATTTTTAAAGACTGCATTGTCGCAATACACAAATGTCATGTGTGCCAGATATATCAATTCAAGATGCGTGTGCCACTTGTTCCTACCCTGTCATTACCATTGGTCCTTTTGATAAATGGGGCATCGATTTTATGATGTGTAACCCTCGTTCAGCCGGGGAGCATGACTCTTTTATCGTCGCTGTCGATTATTTTACAAAATGGGCCGAAGCAATGCCTACACTGGCTGCGAATGGTAAGACAACAATGCAATTCATATTCAATAATGTTATTACTCGATTTGGTGTCCCTCAGGCCATCGTTACCGATCATGGTTCTCATTTTCGATACTATATGATGGCAGAGCTGACGTCTAAGTTGGGTCTGCGTCATGACAGCTCAACGCCTTATTACCCTCAAGCTAATGACCAAGTTGAAGCCGTAAACAAAGTCCTTGTTACAATGCTTCAATGAACAATTGGGATCCATAAATCAAATTGGCATCTCATGTTGTTTTTAGCTCTATGGGCTTATCGAACGTCGATTAAGAGTGCAACTGGATTCACCCCGTTTCAGTTGGTATACGGTCTGGAAGCCACTCTTCCGATTGAATGTGAAATTCCTTCACTCAAACTAGCTGTGGAATTACTGCCTAATACTTCACCTAAGGAAGGGCGTCTCCTCTACTTAGAGAGATTGGATGAAACTTGTCGCTTAGCTACCTTGGTCATCGAAGCACAAAAGAAGCGAGTCAAAGCTCATTTTGACCAAACAATTTCCCCTCATTCTTTTATCGAAGGCGACCTCGTTCTCCTGTACGACCAAGCTCATGATAAGATGGGGGCAGGGAAATTCCAACCCATGTGGCATGGGCCCTACATCATCAAACGTGTGTTACAGAATGGGGCTTATGAGCTTATTGATTATGAAGGTTATCCCTTAGCACAACCCATAAATGGGTTGTACCTGAAAAAGTATTATGCTTGAGTCATTAATGCATGATATGTGTACAGAGGTGATTTTTTCATTTTTGTGCATGATTTGGTTTGATGTGATTTGTAAGATTTTTCTGCTTATTGGGTGTTGTTTGTTATGTAGATGTCTAATTCCCCTTATATCGGTTTCACGGATGGTGCTTCCCGCAGTACCAGGAACTTGTCTTCGACATCCTGGGTAATTTATGATACTGTTGGTGAGTTGATTAACCTACAAGGTATTTTTCTAGGACCGACTACAAACAATGTCGCTGAATATAGTGCTGTTTTGGAACTATTAACCGAGGTAGTTAACCTCGACATACGTGCATTGCTTGTGAATCTAGATTCACAACTTGTTGTTATTCAACTTAATGGTAATTATTCGGTTCGAAACCCATGCATTTTGAGATTGTATTTGCGTATTCATTTGCTTGAAAGAAATTTTGATTTTATTACATATCAACACATACCAAGGCAAATGAATACATTAACTGATGCAATAGCTAACATTGTTCTAAGTAGACATTTGCGCAATTTATAAAACATCATCATATGTAAATAGACCCATGTAGAAAATAGATGTATATATATATATCGATTTTTTGCAACGTGTGCATCGTAAAAACCAAAAAAATATATATGTATGTTTTAGTTACATCTCGAGACAACATGTCTCTCAAAATGTGCGGAAATAAAAGCCTAGGTGCCTAATCGGCATGGTGCTCATGATAGCATGTCACCGCCCGTACCAACCGCCTCAGCAAGCGGTGGATATGACTCGGCACCCCTACGGTGTGCCTTTGATAGGCTTGAGGAACATCATCAAAACGAGCATATTCCGGAACCCCACGGGCAATCCCCTCTAGATTCTGTACTATCTCCTCATCACTGCCCTCACCATGAGGATCGAAATCGCGAGGAGTTAACCTCGCTATCGGCGACATACCTGCAGGTCGCTCTGGGCCAACATCTGCATGCATATAATATTAATTGTCAGAACATGCATATATACCAAAAAATCATAAACTCATGAAAATAAAAAATGAGTCTCACCTAGCTCTTCGTCCCAATCCTCTCCCTCCGGGAGAGGGAGGTCTGGATCACCGGTGAAGTCTGTACCAGAATAGGGCTAATAATCCACAACAATTAGTTTTTGGTGGAGCCAATTGAAGAATTCCGGCCTCCAAGAAATCTGTTGGCTGCCCCCTGCTCTGGGCATCAGCGTAGCCCATTGGGTCATCCGTGGTTCTCTGGGTGGTGGCATCGGGACAATGACCTCCTGGCACTGGAATATCGGTATTCGTTCCAGGAAGAACGATACCAAGATCGATCCATACCCAAACTGCTTCAATTTGGTCTTATTGCACTTGGTTAGTTTCCACTTCATATTAATGGTCACGGCCTCTGCCCAGTTGTAGAGAGTCAGGGTCAGGAAGTCTACGATAAGAAGCAATTGTGTCTTTGTGGCCTCATACGGTGCTTGCGACCCTGCAGCCCGCGTAATAGTGTGTAGCACTACTTTTAGTGCTAGATCTGGGATATTTTGGATGTCAACCTTTCCACTCCCTGATCCTTTTTGTGCCCCTCGGCACACCCTATCAATTACCATCCCCATGCTCTCCATGGTAGGATGGGTACCGGTCATGATAGGGACTGCACCCCTGCGCGACAATCCTGTGATAAAATAGACTTCAAAAACTTCAATTTCAAGTTCCTGATCTCGAAGCACAAAATTTTCTTGGTCTTCATCCCAGATGCTTATCAAATACTGAAGCAATTCTGGCTGAGCCCGTTCACGATGTCAGGAAGAATTTATTTAGCCCACAATCTCTGAGGGCATCCATGCATCGGTCATTCTGCATGGCAAGTTCATCTTCCTCACTGTGTTCTCTCTCTTTCCACTCAATCACCATTTTTTCTGCTTGATAACTGCACACATTGTTCATTTGAGCATTGTTAGTCTACTTGGGCATCGAAATTTGCAAACAAATGGCTGAAATTTCCTTAAATTAATGCGGCTTTTTTGGGTTGCGCGGTTGGCGCAACTGTCTCACTAAAAATCATGCCAATGGGCACGCCTTCTGTGTAAAAAGTGGGCGATTGGTGCGGGTCCGTGCTTGAAACCCGCGCCAACAGTGATGCCCTAGATTTTGATAATCCCCCTCCTAGGAAATCAAAATGGCATGTGCAGAGAATACAATTTAGCTTAAAATATGGGAAATGGTGTCGGCTCTTACCTGAAACTGACGGAATCGAGATTGGTTCACTGGATCACTTGCAATGGTCGCCGCAAGATCGCAAAGCACAATGGATCACTGTTGCTCCACAAAGAGGTAAAAGTGAAAAGTAAATAATTTTTACCACTTATGGCATTTTATAACTTTTCAAGATCTTAAATTAGGTTCTAAAACATATTTGTCGATTATTTTATCATATTATTTTTGAGAAATGGGTTTTACACGTGTCTCTTGTGCAGCGACAGGTTTTCACATGGTTATGACGAAGTAATGAGTTATATTTTATACTTTTTCGGACTCGGTAAAAACACGAAAAAGTCACTACTGGAGTCATCTTTCAGCTCTTTTCTGACTCTCTAAAACTGAAAATATTGCCGAGACGCTTGTCGTTTTGAACTCGTTAAATTGGTTGCGAAATGATATCTACCCAGTATACGTTTACCCCTTTTTCGAGTTGGGATAGATTATTTACGAAAAAGGAATACCCTAGCCTATCGCAACTAAGAGGTTCTCTCAAACACAATTTTCTACCTTTTTGGATCTGTGAGACTACCTACGAAAAGGGACTGCTGGAGTTTTCTTTTCCACTTTCTTTTCAAACTCTCTAAACATGAAAATATGCTGAGTTCTCCCTTTGTTAGACTTGTTAAAAAATGATGACATCGGACTCCGTCGTTATGACGTTACTCGAGTTCCTCCTTCCTAGGGCTCGTAAAATGTACTAGGTCGGATTTTTCCGAAGGAAAAACTTACATCGCAAGCATATGCTATCCCCTTCAAGCTTGTTTTCAAAAATAATTGGGGTACTCACTAGAAATGGTGGGGGAAAATGGAACTAGATTGTAGTCGTGTTGGCAGTATGTCGCTCTTGAAAATGGCACTTGTCTGCGTTCGTGTTGGGTTGGGGACATCTCACCTTGTAATTTATTTGCGTCCATGGGTTTGGGTAATCTCTTTTGACTTCTCATCTTCTCTTTTCCACGTTGCCATGACCTCAGATCCCTTGATGTCAAATACCGCTAAATCTAGTGTCATGCCACTGATATGTTCAAGAGAAGTTTGCCTCTGAATTTTTCAACCTCCCTCTGATTCTCTGTTGGTCTTGATTCACAAACATCATATCACTCTGTCTCGTGTCAATGATGTGGGAAACATTATGGCCCACCTTCGATAAGGTCACTTCCTGTCGACTTCAGCTCATTATCCAGGAATCTGATCTAGAGACTCCCTTCAGGTACGTTTGAGCCTGCATGCCTCAATGGCAGGTTCTTCGCATTTGACATAAGGTCCATATCATTGGCCTTTGACCGACTAAATCTGCGGGTGTTCGACGTCATATCACTGTTCACATTCCGTGGATTGTACATTTCGTACCTTGAGAGCCATTGTCATTATTGGTGGTTTCTCTCGCGTCTATTAATGACTTTCATCATTGGTTGGTAATCATACGATTTTCTTGCATGTTTGACTTCAGCTCACATATTCGCATGCTCGAATTTGTACTTTGTTCAGGTCGAGATGGAGCGCAAAAACTTGGGTTTTGTCTGATGAAATCCAGGCTGCGGGTTCTTTGTGGATTACTATGACTTAATACATGACTCTTCTGATTGGATGGCTGCGACCATACCTGAGTCTATTTGTTGATCCCTGTTGCGGATGGCTGTATCCATACCTTGGGTCTCACTATTTATGTAATCTATTATGGATGGCTGCGTCCATGCCATATGTCATGTATCAGAAGTATCAATTGTATTTGTACTTGTAGGTTTTCTGACAGCAGTGTTTGGGTCGAACGTGTTCTCATAAAGCATTTCACCCCTCCCTCTCTCTCGGACCTCATGCTTTAGGGGGCATCTGTTACACAACATTTTGTCACCGTACCTGCAATCCCTTGCCCCGCATATTGGAGGGTCTTTCTCGTGACCTGTGAGCAGTGTCATACTCTGCAAACACCTTCTTTGCATCCTTCTACATAAGGACATCATTTCTCCTGTTGGACATTTCCTCAAAAAGCACACAAAAATCTATGTTTTGGCCTTGGCACGGGTAGCCAGTTCACCCCTCGCGCCAATGTGGTAAATTTACACTAGAGCCCATGCCACCTGGCGCTTTGTCTCAGTGTAGTGCCCGCGCCAGCTGTTTTAGGAATTTTTTTTAACAAATAGAGGTGGAAGTTTCCTTCTAACCACCTCAGGGATGAGTCATAGGAAGTGGTTAAGTTGATCAGCCACAGATCTCCTTCTTTAGGTAGTGGTTTCCACCTCCCATGGAACACTCCTTGAAGATAGGTATCCCTTCCATAATTATAGGGATGCTAACCTCTCCCTCTTCCTCTATATAAACCTGCCTTCTCCCTTTATGAAAGCTAGCTGAACATATAGCCAAGGAGCTCAACTTGGAGAAGAGATACTATAGTTGAGTAATTGCTATTGAGAAGGTAGAACCAAGGAGAATCCCGTAGAGAGAGCCCCGTCCGAATTCCCAATGAGCCTTTGTGAGACGCGCTCCGCTGGAACCCTGTTGGAGGAGACCGCAACGTCGAAGCTTGGTTGTACTCTTCCTTTCATTCATTAATATACTCGACTATGGTGTTGTTTCCATCATTGTGTTATGCTGATTATTTGATGCAATTGATTTAGTCTTCTTCGAATGAATAATAGTTACAAATGTGAATTAGTATGTTGTATATCGTCGTTGTTTCTTGTGTGTGCAGGTGTCCGAGTGTGAAAGCGAGCAGACCGTGATCTGTCAAACCAGGAGTGAGAGGCAGCCACTCTTTTCGATGACAACAACAGCATAGGACCTACGGTAAGTCATCTGTCGAATCTTCGTCCATTTGTTAACTAGGAATCAATATTATAGTGTGTCTCGTTTGTGGCTAGACCCACTCTAGGGCTAGTGGGATTGCCTCTGTCCGCAGAGGGGATTTACTTCACCAACAATCCCAGCAAGAGCAGCTTGTGAATTTGTTGTGAAACCATCTTGAAGCCTTTGCATGGGGCTTTGAAGATATGAAAGGCACCCCTCCTGAAACTTGTAATCACCATATCTATATTCAGGATGGATCCCGACCTTTCTGACAACCCCAAAGGCGTATGAATCCAACTCTAAGAAATGTTGTAAAAGAAGAATTGAAAAAAATCTTGGATGTTGATTTTATCTATCCTATTTCCGATAGCTAGTGGGTCTCTCCATTGGTATTAGTCCCGAAGAAAGATGGGAGATGGCGTATTTTCATTGACTATAGAGAATTGAAAAAATTCACTCCTAAGGATTACTTTTCCCTTCCTTTTTTCGATCAGGTACTTAATACCTTTGTTGGTAAGAATTACTTTTCTTTTTTAGATGGCTTTAGTGGTTATAACCAGATATATATTGCACCCAAGGATCAAGATAAAACCACTTTTACATGTCCATATGGCACATTCGCCTACCGAGTACTCCCTTCAGGCTATGTAATGCCCCGACTACCTTTCAAAGGGCAGTCTTGGCCATTTTTGATGACCTTGAGTGTGTGGAAATCTATATGGATGACTTTTTAGTGTTCGGTGATTCATTTCAGGGAGCCCTAAAAAATCTAGAAAAAGTTCTTCTTCGTTGCCAAGAAGCTCATCTTGCCTTAAGTGAAAAAATGTTTAGATTAATGTGCAAGGCAGGAGTGGTTCTTGGCCATATTATTTCAGACGAAGGTATCCAGGTTGACCCTGCAAAAATAGAAATTATTTTGAGTCTTCCTGTACCCAAAACTCAAAGGGAAGTGAGAGGTTTTCTAGGACATGCAGGCTACTATAGGAGTTTCATTGAGAAATTATCTAGGATATATACCCCCCTTTTTCTACTTTTGGCTAAGGATAGTGAGTTTCCTTGGTCTACAACTTGTCAACAATCCTTTGATAAATTGAAGGAAAAACTAGTTCAGGCACCGGTTTTGAGAGGGCCAAACTGGTCCCTAACATTTCATATTTCTTCTAATGCCTCAGATACTACTATTGGCGTAGCTTTAGGACAAGAATAAGATAAACAATCCTATGCCATTTACTTCATCAGTTAAAACTTGTCACCTTTTGAATTAAATTACACAGTTACTGAGAAAGAGTTTTTAGCTGTAATATTTTCCATTAATAAATCCAGACACTACATCATATGATATGAATTATTTTTACATACTGATCAATCTACGATAAAATATTTAATGAATAAACCATTAACTAGCAGTATAGTGACTAGGTGGTTATTATTGTTGCAGGAATTTAACATTACTATTGTTGATAGACCAGGAAAATATAATGTGGTAGAAGATTTTTTTTCAAGATTAAATAATCCTGGTGAAACAATTCCTGTTGATGATGATTTTCCTGATGAACATCTATCTGTTGTGTCAAAAGAATCCCCGTGGTTCGCTTACATAGCTAACCATTTAATCACAGGAAAAACACCACCTCACTTATCCGCTCGAGAAAAGAGGAGTATCATATAGAAAAGTGTTGCATATTCTTAGGTTCAAGGAGACCTCTTTTACACTGGACCAGACCTTATTATCCGTAGATTTGTAAGAGAGGAAGAAGTGTTTGATATCTTAAAAGCTTCCTATGATGAACCTTGTGGAGGTCACTTCGTTGATAAGAAGACTCCATACAAAATTCTGCGAGCTGGCTATTTTTGGCCTTCCTTGTTTAGGGATGCCAAACAATATGTCAAGCGATGTGAGAGCTGTCAGTGAGTTGGCCAACCTAATCAAACCAATGAAATGCCTTTATGTCCTCAGGTTATGATTCAGCCTTTTGAAAAATGGGCCATTGATTTTGCAGGACCAATAAATCCAACGTTATTAAATAAAAATCATATTTTGGTTTGTACAGATTTTGTTACAAAATGGGTAGAAGCTAAAGCTGTTTCTTTTGCTACTGAAAAAGTTGTTGTTGATTTTCTTTTTACTGAGATATTTACTAGATTTGTTGTGCCTAGAGAGATTGTTTCTAATAATGGTCCGCAGTTTATTTCTAACCTGGTACAGGGTGTGATGGAGCAATACAAAATTCGGCACTGGAAATATACACTATACTACTCGCAAGCAAATGGTCAGGTGGAGTCCACAAATAAAGTAATTGAGTCCATCCTTACAAAGATAGTCAATATCCATAGAAAGGACTGGGAAAATAAATTACCAGAAGCCTTGTGGGCTTATCGAACCACTTGGAGTAGTAGCACAAGAAATACACCATATGAGCTAGTGTACGGGAAACAAGTCCTTTTTTCGATAGAGTTCTAGATCAAGACTTTCATAATTGCAGTCCAATTGGGGCTAGATCTCTCTGAGGCACAACAACAGTGTCTCCTACAGTTGAATGATTTAGATGAATTTTGAAGGGATGTTGTTCAACAGAACATATTGGTTCAACAACAACGCAAAAAGTGGCATGATAAGTCTATCCGGAAAAAGAAGTTCCAACCAGGTGATTGGGTACTTATTTATGACTCTATATTTAAACATTTCAAAGGGAAATTCCATACACGCTGGATGGGACCTGATGAGGTAGTTAAAGTGTTTGAGAATGGAGCGGTAGAAATTAAAACCAATGATGGACGAAATTATGTGTTCCTTGTAAATGGGCATAGATTAAAGGTATATTTACAACCCCTTACTAAAGGATATTTTATGCAGCAAGTCCAACAGAAATATGAAAAGGAGATGGTAGGTGACAACATTGACCCATTGAAGATATGATCCTTTCTTTTCCTTATATAAAAAAATGAAAAAAAAAATCCTGCAATTATGAAAATCAGTTGACTAACATGATTGCAGAAGGATCAACCTGAAACCAACATGCTTGTAGGAAGATCAAAATTTCAAATAAAAAGGGAATGTTGCTTAATTTTTAGATATGCTGGCTGTCACCAAGAAGAATTAGGTTCAAGGAACCAAACCATTACCCAAGTTTGGGATAACTAGCATGGAAATTTATATCTAAGTAACGCTTAATTCCCACTGCATTTACTTTTTCCGGCACCAGTGCAGGCATATTTTCAAGTTAAAAATTCTGCCTTTCTTCTATTTCCCATTTCGTAAATCCCCACTATATTTCTTTTCTTAAATCCCGTAATAAATTACCCTCCTCTTTCTTCTAAGGAAATTACCCTTACCCGATTTCGTAAAATCCCTCTTTCTCCCTTGATTTTTTTTTCTACATCTCGTTTCGCTTATCCCCATTTGTGATATTATTCTTGGAATCCCTGTTGTAATGTTCCTTCCCATTTTGAAAATTATCCCCTTCCCACTTATTTATTCTCTCATAAATTTATTGTAGGATTTGATGCAGTCAATCCATAAGGCATGCTCATGAAACACCAAAGGATGGCGAATAAAATTTTTCTTGTATATTCAGGAATTTTTTTTAAGTCCAACTGAAGAATTGTGTTCTATCATAATTTTTATTTTTATTTTGGTAAAGTACCTGGTGCAAGAACGTGCAGTGCAAGAACGGTGCAGTACAAGAAAGCTCAGTGCAGTGCATGCAGGATCAATGCAGTCACGATTAGTGCAAGAACGCGGCCGACTGTGAAAGCACAATGTAAAACAATTTTAACACAGTACAAGAGCGCTTCATGGAAATTTTTTATGGAATTTTTTTTCTTTGCACATGAATGATTACATCACCGATAGATCATATCATTGTATTTTTTAATTAATACTTTGTTTTATCATTTACTGACTTAGGGAGATTTTTTTAAAGTGCAAGATATATTGGGTTTTGAAATCTAATATTTTTAATAAGTACCGAAATGTGTCTTAATTGAATTATGAGGTAAAACGTGGGATAGTACAGATTTTCTGAAACCCCATACTTACCTCCTTTGAAAGGATCCTCCATCACTTGTTCATCATTATCTGATCTGAAAATGGGCTGGATAACTTGTATGTATTTCAAGAACCTACCACTCAGTTTTAATTAAAATGATCTAGCTTGTACTTGACAATTTTGCGGAATTATTTACTTGAAAGTGGTGTAAGAATTTTTACTATTTATGTGTCTTAAGTTCATTTGTTCTTGATGCAATTTAACATGTATGACAACAACATAATGCAACAAATAATCATTCAAACACAACAACAATTTTAATCTAGGAGTTCACCCGAAATCTCGTGGGCTACGTCTCCTTTGAGCTTGGTCATCTTGACTCGGCTCTTTGGGATTATGGTAAGTTTTTTTACAAAGTAAATACTTAACTCCAATGAATACAAAAATGATCCAAAGGACTGAAAATACCATTTAAATCCCTCTAATGGCTGTCCAAACTTTGTAAACAGCTTTAGGTTCTTGTTGACACGATTCCTTCTGTCGGTGCACTAAGGTACTATGAGCTTCTAAATGGCACAAAATCCCTCAAAATTTTGTTTCTGTCACTGAAACCACTCCTTCTATATCCAATACACATCAGAAATCAAATACAAACTGATAAATTTCTCAAATTGAGCACTGCGTTCCCCAAATAGGCTATCCTCCACAGTTTTCCCAAGGTTGCCCAAAACTTCACATCAGCTTCTCGAGCTCTATAAGTTCTCAAAATGTTCTGAAACTACTTCCATTGGTTCCAAAATGTCTGAAATAGTCAAGATATACTTTTCATTCATCAAAAATGGCCTCCGGCTGCTCCGGTTTCGCCTGAATCACCTATCGGCACCCCCTAGCACTGGGATCAATGAAAACTTATCTGCTGAGTTTTCGAACTCTAGAAGTCTTCAAAACTTGCTGAAACATCTATCATTATATTTAGAATTATTTTTCCAGTCAAGAATGACCACTGGTTCACTGCATATGGTCTCAAGCTGTTGGAAATATTGTCATTGATGGCAAAGGAGGCACCACTCAGGCAAAAGAGGCAGCGCTGTAGCAAAGGAAGGCAAAAGAGGCACAACGATAGCAATAGAGGCAGAAAGAAGAAAGTCAAAATGTAACAGTCATAGAAGCACAGTGAAGAACCGTTATCGGAAGATAGAGACAGAGGCAGAGTGACAGAAGCAGAGACAGAGGCAGAGAGCAGTTACAAAATTTCGGGAATCGCACTCTCCAACCAGCGGAGCATAGGCAGAGACAGAGGCAGAGAGCTGTTATAATTCCGAGAATCGCCCAACCCGGAGGACAGATATAAAATTCCGAGAATCGCCCAAGCCGGTAGATACAGTCGTATGTATAATTCCGAGAATCGCCCAACCCAGAGGACAGATATAAAATTTCGAGAATCGCCCAAGCCGGCAGATACAGTCGTATGTATAATTCTGAGAATCATTACCCGATGGGCGGTACATATAACATATAAACCATATTCCGGGAATCGCTTAACCCTTTGGCAAAATATACATATATGTCTGTTATATTATGGAGCGCACAAAACGAAGTTTTAGATGGTGGGACCTCTCCCCAATTGCAATCGGAGATTGCAAGGGCAGCGGAACATCGCAACAGAAAGTTGCGATTGCGATTGAAATGCCGGACCCGATCGAGTTATGTACCACAGTTAATTGCTAATCGCATCCGAGTTCCCAATCGCATGTCTTTTGTAAAACGCTGCGATTGAAATGCCGGACCCGATCGAGTTATATACCACAGTTAATTGCTAATCGCATCCGAGTTCCCAATCGCATGTCTTTTGTAAAACGCTGCGATTGAAATGGCGGACCCGATCCTGTTATAAGCAGGAGTTAATAGATGCAAATCGCATCCGTGTTCTGATCGTAATCGGAACTTTTCTATTATGCGCCCCGATTGCATTTGTTTGAAGTTCCGGACCCGATGGGTGTATAAACGGTGGTTAATACATATTTGAGTTACGGTCAAATCGCATCGGCACTGGTCAATCGGAACATATGTTAAAGACTTGCGATTGCGATGGAAGCCCGGACCCGATGGGCTTATAAATTATGACTAACAAATGTTTCAGTTCCATGGCCAATCGCATCGGAGGTAAAGTGGAGGGCGATTGTTTATATAAAATAATTGTTGTTAGATATATAAAACATGGTTGCGGTTGTATTAAAACATGCCGCGTGGTCTGTAGACCCACGGGCCTCAGCTTAACGGGAGGGCGATTATTAATGTAATACAATTGTAATATATGTATGTTCCGGCCTGCGGAACTTGCCACATCAACAAGACACTTGCTGCGTGTAAAGGATTGAATTACAGTCAGCAGATTCATTTATATATAAAGCGCTGGTATAAAAATAAAATAAAAATGCAGTTCATAAATTCAGGAGTTACGCAGCATCCATAAACAGAAAGGCATACAGAGAAGAGAAAGGGACAAAGATACAGTTAGAGAAAAGACAAATGCGTAGCAAGCCAAGAGACAAAATGAGTGAGCTGGAGTTCACATTGTAGTTCGAATGTAAATGTTTTAATTGTTTTTATTGTTTGTGATGCATTGGCAAGTCTCCGAGAGAAAACAAACTCCCACTGTAATGTTAAAATTGACGCCTACAGTTATAATTTCTGAGTAAGATGATAAAAGGAGTAAGAAGGCAGAAGGCAAAGAGACATGACTTTCCATTTCGAATTCCAAGCAGAATACAAACAGTCATGTGAGGAAATCTATAAATAATATCATCTTGATATGCAGATAGAGTTTTTTTTTGAGAGCAAGGGAGAGAGCATATATAGAGAGAATGTAGAATATAGAAGGTAGAGAAGATTAAGAGAAGCTACAGAACAGAGCTGATATCTAAGGTAAATCAGAAAACATTCAGTTTTAGAAAATGAGGAAGTTGGAGCTTCCCTATCAAGTTGCAGCCTGATAGCTGTCAGTTGTAGCTGACTGAGGTTGGAGCCTCCTGTAGGTTGGTGCCTGCAGAAAACTAAAGGGAGTTGGTGCTTCCTTGCAAGTTTTAGCTTGCAGAATTGAGGTAGGAGCCTCCTGTAGGTTGGTGCCTGCAGAAAACAGTGGTGAGAGGGAGTTGGAGCTTGCCTTTGCATCACAACAATAATAAGATGTGGTTTTCTCCCTTTATGGGTTTCCACTTATATCTGGTGTCTCTGTGCATGATATTTATGTATTGATCTGATATGTATTATTTTCTTAATACCTGCTACTCTCATATTAAGTCTACTGCTCTATTAAACTAATACTTTCTGATTACATTCTAAAATTACTCTCACATCAAATAGAGTTTGAAATGAAGGTGTAAATAAGTTTAATGAAAAGTTTAAAAGATCAGGAATGTATTAAACTGATTCACCCCCCCCCTCTCAGTTTAATTAGAGATTCAACAATTGGTATCAGAGCGGGTTCCTTTGTACAAGTCTAACAACTGAAAGGAGATCCTAGGTTCCCAAGATGGATAGTAAAGAAGGATGCTCAACCAATAAAGCCCCTTTCTTCACTGGTGAAAATTATGCTTTCTGGAAAATCAGAATGAAGACATACATAATGTCACTAGGAGTAGAAGTCTGGGCTGCTGTGCAATTAGGATATGCCCCGAAGTCAACTGATACAGAGAAAGAAGCTAAAGAAAGCTTTGTAGCTAATGCAAAAGCCATGAATGCCATCCTGAATGGATTATGTGAAGTAGAGTTTATTAAAGTAATGCACAAAGACACTACCAAGAAAATATGGGATACTCTTGAAGACATACATGAGGAAGACCAGAAAGTAAAAACTGCCAAACTTCAAGTATATAGAGCCCAGTTTGAAAACTTAAAAATGAATGATGATGAAGATGTTGGCAGCTTCTTCTTAAAAGTTGCAGAAATTGTTAACAATATGAAATCTCTTGGAGAAACCATACCAGAAAGTATAGTTGTGCAAAATATTCTAAGATCACTCCCATCCAGATTTAATCCCAAGGTATCTGCAATAGAAGAGACATCGGATTGGGAGACTCTGACCATGAACCAGATACTTGGAAATCTAACAGCCTATGAAATGAGGCTCCCACACAAGAAGCCAAGTACAAGGGAAGCAACATTCAAAACAAAAAAGAAGAAAGAAGAAAAGGAAGAAATATGTTCTTGCTCTGATGAAGAAGAAGCTAAATTTGTCAAGAAATTGGATAGAGGCTCAGGTAGATACAAAGGTAAACTTCCCTTCAAATGCTTTAACTGTGGAAGAGTTGGACATTATGCTGCTAAATGTCCTCACAAGAAAGTAAGAAATCAAGCTCAAGAATCCGAGAAAGACACATCAAAGTTCTGGTAGAAAGGAAATAAATTCAGTAGAAAATCCTTCTATTCTCAGCAAGACAGTAGTGCATCTGAAGACTCAGATGAACCCTCAAATGAAGAAGGAACCTCAGAATTTTTATTGATGGCCATAGAAGATCTTGAGGGACTCCTACTAGAAGATGAAGAAGAAGAAGGGGAAGTAGACCTTGAGGGGGAGCTAAGAAGTGCTCTGGAAGAGATTGACAGACTCAAACTAAAATGCAGAAAAAAGAAAGAGATTCTCCTAAAATGTGTGAAAGAAGAACAAAATTCGGAAGTCCTCATGCAACTGAAGGTAAAGCTTGAAGAAGCCAAGAAGATAGAAGATATTTTACTTCAACAAATCAAAGATAAATCTCGAGAACAAGAGAAGTTGGAAGAAGAAATTCTGTGTCTGAGAAAGAAATTAGAAAATGCTCAACAGAAAGTTTCTATATACCCTTCTCAAAAAACAAGCTCTATTAAGTTGAATGAAATTTTGGTTGCTCAAAGATCCCCTATGATAAAGACTGGAATAGGCTACGAAGGAGAATCAAGTAAAGGAAAAGAAAAGGTTGACAAAGAGATTACTTTTGTAAAAGCAAAGAAGGATGAGGAAGTAGCTCAAATAATTCCTACAAAAGAAGATATCTGCAATAAGAGAGACAGAGAGCAGAAGAAACCTCTAGTAACAAAGAATATAATGAATACTAAGATGGCAGAAAAAGAATCATATGCCCCTAAGTATATCAAATTTGGAAGTCATCAGAGGAAATTCTTCCCTCCTATGAAGAATGCCACCTGCTATGTCTGCCACAAGCTAGGACACATATTGTTATGCAAGGAAGAGTAATTCAGACTTGAAAAAGATGCAAACAGTGAAGAGGCTATCTCAAACAAACAAATGGAGAAAACAACCTTACATCAGGTATGCAAATAATTTCTATGGTTATTGTTTTTATTGTAAGGAATTTGGCCATAAAATTATTGAATGTAGAAAGTATAGACAAAGACTGATGTTCAATACCTCAAGGAGGTTTATGAGTCAAAGCAATTTTGTTCATGCTCGCAATTCTGCAAAAACTATAATCAAATGTTCAAAAGGGGGCCTCCAGTGGATAAAGAAGGTGAATAACTGTGACCTGGCTCTAACTGCTCAAGATCCGAAAAGCCAGTGGTACTTGGACAGTGGTTGCTCCAAACACATGACTGGAGACAGAAGCAAGTTTATAACTCTTGATGAAAAGAAATCTGGCAATGTTATTTTTGGTAATGATAAATCAGGAAAGATCAAGGGAAAAGGCTCAGTCAGCATAGACAATGGCAGAGGAAAAGCCCAAGAGGTACTATTTGTGGATGGACTGAAAGAAAATTTACTGAGTGTCAGTCAGATGTGTGACAAAGGCCGTGAAGTTCTTTTTAGAGCAGAAGATTGTGTATTCAGGTCAAGCACAACAGGAAAGACTCTGCTCAAAGGTGTTCGAACAGAGAACAATGTATACATAGTGAAAGAGGAAGATGAAGCCTGCCATCTTAGCAAACTTGAGGAGTCATGGTTGTGGCATAGGAGATTGGGACATCTCAGGTTTGACCATATCATTAAATTGAGCAAGAAGAAAGCTGTCAAAGACATGCCAGAAATAAAAAGGCCTCCAAATACTATATGCAAATCTTGTCAATTGGGGAAACAGACTCGCACATCCTTTAAATCTAAAGAGGATTTGTCAACAAGAAGACCACTCCAGCTTGTGCACATGGACCTGTGTGGACATGCTAGAACTAGAACACCTAGTGGAGAAT
Organism: Pinus albicaulis; assembly: GCA_034641835.2. NCBI lineage: Eukaryota > Viridiplantae > Streptophyta > Pinopsida > Pinales > Pinaceae > Pinus > Pinus albicaulis. Next base: position 446,791,060 of record CM076582.1, on the reverse strand, counting down.
CCTATTTCATGCTGATATAGATGACTTCTCCAGAATGACATGGGTTGCCTTTCTAAAAAATAAATCAGAAGCATTGGAAAAATTTCAGATATTCAGAGCATTAGCAGAAAATCAAACTGGATGCAAGCTGAAATGTATCAGATCAGACAGAAGAGGAGAATTCACAGATTATGACTTTGCAGACCTATGTAATGAACATGGAATAAAGCAACAATTTACTATTGCAGGGACACCTCAGCAGAATGGAGTAGCAGAGAGACAAAATAGGTCTGTACAACAAATAGCCAGAGCTATGATGCAAGAGAATAATATTTCTCAAACCTTCTGGGCAGAAGCAGTACACACAGTAGTACATATCCTTAATAAAGCTCACTTAAGGCCAAGCAGTGACAAGACTCCATATGAACTATGGCATGGAAAGCCAGCTTCAATAAAACATTTCAGAGTTTTTGGTAGCAAGTGTTACATAAAGAATAATGATGAAAACCTTGGGAAATTTGATGCAAGAGCAGATGAAGGGATTTTTCTAGGATATGCTTCCAAAAGTAAAGGATACAGATGCTACAACAAGACTCTTCGGAAAATAGTTGAAAGTATTGATGTGAGATTTGATGAAGAATTTTCAAACAATACAAGAAATACATATTGCTGCAGTCCATCAGTTAATCATGAAGAAGAAGACCAGAATGATGAAGAAACTAGCAAGACAATAGAAGACGCAGAGCTGAGCTCAAAAACCCCCTCAAGATACACTCAGAAGAATCATCCTGAAGATCAGATCATAGGAGACAAGAAAGCAGGAGTCCATACAAGAAGGCAGCTAACAGAACAAACAGAAGAAGTATACATAGCCATGTTATCACAAATAGAGCCAAAGAAATTTGAAGAAGCCAACAAGGACAAGTATTGGATAAAAGAAATGAATGAAGAATTGGACCAAATTGAGAAGAACAATACCTGGGAACTAGTTCCTAGACCTATTGAGAAAAATATCATTGGTTCAAAATGGGTATTCAAAAACAAAATGAATGAGCAAGGACAAGTAATCAGGAATAAAGCAAGGCTGGTCTGCAAAGGATACTCACAAATAGAAGGACTTGATTATGATGAAACATTTGCCTCTATAGCTAGAATGGAAGCTATCAGAATGTTCCTGGCATTTGCATGCTATCAAGACTTCAAGGTATATCAAATGGATGTAAAGTCTGCTTTTCTTAATGGAGATCTAGAAGAAGAAGTGTACATGGAACAACCAGAAGGCTTCTCATTGGCAGACAAAGAAGACTATGTGTGCAAACTGAAGAAGGCCCTATATGGACTGAAACAGGCTCCTCGTGCTTGGTACTCAAGACTGGACAAATATTTGCAAAAACAGGGTTTTAAGAGAGGTGGAGTAGACAACAATATATACATAAAAGCACATGAAAATGAACTCCTAATTGTTGTTGTATATGTTGATGACATTATGTTTGGAAGCAACAAAGATGAACTAGCAAAAGGGTTTGCTGATGAGATGAAAATAGAGTTTGAAATGTCTATGATTGGAGAACTCAGCTTCTACTTGGGACTGCAAATTCAGCAAAAGGACACAGGCACATTCATTTCTCAAGAAAAATACTTAAAAGAAATGCTGAAAAAATTCAAAATGGAGGACTGCAAACCAATGACAACCCCCATGATCACGGAATGCAAGCTGTGTGCTGATGATAGGTCTGCAGATGTAGATCAAAAACTCTACAGATCCATGATATGAAGCCTACTGTACTTGACAGCTTCAAGACCAGACATCATGCTAGCAGTAGGACTAGTGGCAAGATATCAAGCAGCACCTAAACAAAACCATCTTCTGGCAGTAAAAAGAATACTCAGATATCTACAAGGAACCGCACAATATGGGCTTTGGTATCCTAAAGGAAAAAGCTTCACCTTAACAGCATACACAGATGCAGATTGGGCCAGCTGTGTGGATGATAGGAAGAGTACAAGTGGAGGTGCATTCTATCTAGGAGAAAGTCTGGTGGCATGGCTAAGCAAGAAAAAAACATCCATCTCTCTGTCTACAGCTGAAGCAGAATATATAGCAGTAGCAGCATGTTGCACACAAGTCATGTGGATGAAGCAGACACTTCAAGACATGAAGGTAAGCATTAATGAACCTATCTCAATCAAATGTGATAATACATGTGCTATAAGTATATCTAAAAATCCCGTGCTTCATTCAAAAACTAAACATATACCAATCAAGTATCATTTTCTCCGAGAACAAGTGGCTCAGAAGATAGTTAAACTGGACTATGTATCAACGAAAGAACAGATAGCAGATATATTTACCAAACCACTTGCCACAGAACCATTCGAATACTTGAGAGACAAACTAGGGGTAGTATCTGTAGATACTATTCTCTAATATGAAGAGAAAGTACAGTCTCAGGGGGAGAAAAAAACGAAGATATCATTCCAGGGGGAGAACAGCCAGCAAGATAAGCATAAAACAAGTCCACAGGATCAACATTCAGAAGCAACAAGAACCTTTCAATCGTAAAATGCATCATCTCTGTCTGCAATCTAGCACATATTACAGGCACTACAAATGAAACACAACATAGTCCAATTTCGGCAGAAGAGGACCTAAACGTAACTCAGAGAAAGGAAATACAATGACAGAACCCATACGGAGGGATGAGGAGTCATCCTTTGCCATTGATGTCAAAGGGGGAGGAAGAACAAATAGCAAACAGGAAGAGCAAGCAACAAGAGAAAGAGAAAGCAAACAGAGCAAGTGGATTGCCATCAATGCCAAAGGGGGAGACTATTGGAAATATTGTCATTGATGGCAAAGGAGGCAACACTCAGGCAAAGGCGGCAGCACTCAGGTAAAAGAGGCAGCGCTGTAGCAAAGGAAGGCAAAAGAGGCACAGCGAAAGCAATAGAGGCAGCAAGAAGAAAGTCAAAATGTAACAGTCATAGAAGCACAGTGAAGAACCGTTATCGGAAGATAGAGACAGAGGCAGAGTGACAGAAGCAGAGATAGAGGCAGAGAGCAGTTACAAAATTCCGGGAATCGCACTCTCCAACCGGCGGAGTAGAGGCAGAGACAGAGGCAGAGAGCTGTTATAATTCTGAGAATCGCCCAACCTGGAGGACAGATATAAAATTCCGAGAATCGCCCAAGCCGGCAGATACAGTCGTATGTATAATTCCGAGAATCGCCCAACCCGGAGGACAGATATAAAATTCCGAGAATCGCCCAAGCCGGTAGATATAGTCGTATGTATAATTCCGAGAATCATTACCCGATGGGCGTTACATATAACATATAAACCATATTCCGGGAATCGCTTAACCCTTTGGAAAAATATACATATATGTCTGTTATATTATGGAGCGCACAAAACGAAGTTTTAGATGGTGGGACCTCTCCCCAATCGCAATCGGAGATCGCAAGGGCAGCGGAACATCGCAACAGAAAGTTGCGATTGCGATTGAAATGCCAGACCCGATCAAGTTATGTACCACAGTTAATTGCTAATCGCATCCGAGTTCCCAATCGCATGTCTTTTGTAAAACGCTGCGATTGAAATGCCGGACCCGATCGAGTTATATACCACAGTTAATTGCTAATCGCATCCGAGTTCCCAATCACATGTCTTTTGTAAAACGCTGCGATTGAAATGGTGGACCCGATCCTGTTATAAGCAGGAGTTAATAGATGCAATCGCATCCATGTTCTGATCGCAATCGGAACTTTTCTATTATGTGCCCCGATTGCATATGTTTGAAGTTCCGGACCCGATGGGTGTATAAACGGTGGTTAATACATATTTGAGTTACGGTCAAATCGCATCGGCACTGGTCAATCAGAACATATGTTAAAGACTTGTGATTGCGATGGAAGCCCGGACCCGATGGGCTTATAAATTATGACTAACAAATGTTTCAGTTCCATGGTCAATCACATCGGAGGTAAAGTGGAGGGCGATTGTTTATATAAAATAATTGCTGTTAGATATATAAAACATGGTTGCGATTGTATTAAAACATGCCGCGTGGTCTGTAGACCCACGGGCCTCAGCTTAACGGGAGGGCGATTATTAATGTAATACAATTGTAATATATGTATGTTCCGGCCTGCGGAACTCGCCACATCAACAAGACACTTGCCGCGTGTAAAGGATTGAATTACAGTCAGCAAATTCATTTATATATAAAGCGTTGGTATAAAACTAAAATAAAAATGCAGTTCATAAATTCAGGAGTTACGCAGCAGCCATAAACAGAAAGGCATACAGAGAAGAGAAAGGGACAAAGAGACAGTTAGAGAAAAGACAAATGCGCAGCAAGCCAAGAGACAAAATGAGTGAGTTGGAGTTCACATTGTAGTTCGAATGTAAATGTTTTAATTGTTTTTATTGTTTGTGATGCATTGGCAAGTCTCCGAGAGAAAACAAACTCCCACTGTAATGTTAAAATTGACGCCTACAGTTATAATTTCTGAGTAAGCTGATAAAAGGAGTAAGAAGGCAGAAGACAAAGAGACATGACTTTCCATTTCGAATTCCAAGCAGAATACAAACAGTCATGTGAGGAAATCTATAAATAATATCATCTTGATATGCAGATAGAGTTTTTTTTTGAGAGCAAGGGAGAGAACATATATAGAGAGAATGCAGAATATAGAAGGCAGAGAAGATTAAGAGAAGCTACAGAACAGAGCTGATATCTGAGGTAAATCAACAAACATTCAGTTTTAGAAAATGAAAAAGTTGGAGCTTCCCTATCAAGTTGCAGCCTAATAGCTGTCAGTTGTAGCTGACTGAGGTTGGAGCCTCCTGTAGGTTGGTGCCTGCAAAAAACTGAAGGGAGTTGGTGCTTCCTTGCAAGTTGTAGCTTGCAGAATTGAGGTAGGAGCCTCCTGTAGGTTGGTGCCTGCAGAAAACAGTGGTGAGAGGGAGTTGGAGCTTGCCTTTGCATCACAACAATAATAAGATGTGGTTTTCTCCCTTTATGGGTTTCCACTTATATGTGGTGTCTCTGTGCATGATATTTATGTATTGATCTGATATGTATTATTTGCTTAATACCTGCTGCTCTCATATTAAGTCTACTGCTCTATTAAACTAATACTTTCTGATTACATTCTAAAATTACTCTCACATCAAATAGAGTTTGAAATGAAGGTGTAAATAAGTTTAGTGAAAAGTTTAAAAGATCAGGAATGTATTAAACTGATTCACCCCCCCCCTCTCAGTTTAATTAGAGATTCAACACAAGCAGCTCTGGTTAAGCCTTGCACTGCTGCTGGAAAAAGCTGGCACTAATGGCCCCTGGAAGTTTACTGAAGCTTTTTGGCCTTCAAACATTCTCTACAGGCTCTGCAAAAAATCTCATTAGATTCAGAACATCTTAATTATCCAATTTAGACTATTGGAACTCTAGAAAAGGACTCTAGCTCCCATGGCTAGGCCTCAAACTGATTTGGCCTCATGGTGGCCTTGATGGCCCTTTCATCTTCCTTGAAGAAAAAACTGCTGAATATGACCTCTGTTCAACCTGCAACCTATGCCAAACTCTTCAGAAGGTCGAAGAGACCCAAAATTGACTAAAATTTCATGTTGTTTGGTTGAAAATTGAGAGAGTTATGACTTCTGCAACAAAAATGCCCAATGTCCCCCCAAAACCCCACTAAAAGTGGGAGAACTCCAGTTAGCTCCACTAAAAAGGCGGATTCTCCAAGACTGGCGGAACCATGCGCTAAATTTGGGGGTGACATTTAATTTAAATTTTTGTTTCATGGCGCGTTCACATGCGAAAAAATCGAACTGTTTGGGTGGGCAGATAAGGTTTGAAGGCCGCCACATTTAACGTCATCAGAGTTGACACATAGGTGGCATTAACCACCACCGTAACTATCGGAGGTAGCCCTCGGTCTCTGCCACAAGTCACATGGGTGACGGCTTACCGCCTGGAGCTAGCCCTCTTCCAAACTCCGCCATATCAACTGGTCTTACCCTGTGGTTTTGAGCCCTGGTTACATTACTACGGGGCTGCCCCCAATTCCTCTGCCCGATTTAAAGGCCGACGACCTGAATACACATTCACACTTGCCCGAACGTTCAACAAACTTCCACAGAAGGGCCGGTCGGGTCCCTCTGCCCGAGTTGTCGGGTTCGGGGTTCAAACCCTATGAACCAACAAAATTTTGCATAGTCTTTTCAACCCTCGGCCCGGGGCCACGTGGCAGCCTTCGGGCAGGCCATGTGGCACCCACTCATAGGCCCAAAATTTATGAATAAAAATTAACTTTTCCCATATATATATTTTTTGAAAAAAATGGCTAAGTCAATTTAATTAAAAAGTCATGTTTTGCAGTTCATTGGACGATTTCAAACTTGAATAACTTTCGCATACGACCTCTGTTTTGCGAACCGTTCATGGCGCTAGAATCGCAGTGACGAGACCTTTCCGTTCATTCATATTGAAAGTGATTTTGAACACTTTAATTTTTGAGAAATTTTCATAAATTGGAAATTATCTCTTGATCATTATCTTACCTCATAACTCGATCATCCATGACTGTTACACCGTTGCCGTATAAGCCTCCAACACATCAAATTATTATTTCTTGCCCGTAGCAGAGTGATACATGTATGCATCCGATCCGAGGAGTTTTTTTTAATCATTAAACATGATTGGATGGATGGGACCGAAAAGATGGTGGATGGATGAACCTCTGGCATAAAATTCTTGGAAACCTATGATATTTCGCACTGTGAAATCCTTTTGAGGCTGTGATATGGAATTGAGATGGATTCAAATACATAACCTATAAGAAATGAGCCATCATCCTTGAGGGAGAAAGAGCAGACTGCAGAATACTAGAACAATCTTGCACTATTGCAAGAATCTGGGTTCCTTCCATTTTTGCAGAAGTTTGATGGCTTCGACATGGCCGTGCTTTTGGAGTTTGCAAAGAAATTTGAAGGAGGCCGAGTCAGAGTCGGCTCATTAGAATTTGAATTCATGAAGAAGTCCATTGCGCAAGCCACAAGCTTGCCAACTACAAAGGAACAGTGGTTCAAAAAGGAGCGGCTTGAAAAGAAACGATGGTGTCTATTTGTGGTTGATAAAAAGCTCAAAGTTGATTGGAAGAGGGGTTTTCCACGCAGTGCCATGCTCGGAAAATGGTGAGACCTCCTCTTCAGTTTACAGAAGTTCCTGACCTATGAGGACGTTATTCCTTAACGTTTGTCTATCACCTTTAGTTATTACTGCACTTTGAGTTGGGGAAACTTATTAATTTTCCCTACTACCTGCTCTGAAGTCTCGAGAAGATGGCGAAAGGTGTGTAGAGTGGGGATGCAAGCCAAGTTGCACATAAGTTATATCATCATGGGCTCATCACAATCCTTGTTAAGAAAGTGCTGGAAGAAAATGGAGTGACTTGGATGGCATTCCTGAAAGAGTTTCGGGAAAGGAGTGCATGGAAGTCTGCTAGCATGAGTGCAAGCAAGAAAAGGAAGGCAGAGACACCGTCCCCTGCCAAGAAAAAGAGTAAAAGAAAGCAGGTGCAAGCAGAAAAAAAGTCTGTCGAAGACACTCCACCCTCATCAAAGAAAAGAGTGACGAGAACCCCGACCGAGAACAAAACTGTCTCTCCAGGGACAAGTCAGCATCGGTCAAGCTCTCCGATTGTGATCGATGAATCACCCCAGGTTTCACCTGGAGATAATAATCTTTTAGTTCTTGCACACACGGTAGCTCACACCATGGTGAATGAAGAGAATGCGGAGAGGGAGGATGAAATATCTCTGTCGGCCTTCATCCACAAGTTAAAAAGACAGAAGATGACACTGAGTGCAAGAGAAAATCAGGCAGAGGGTCAAGAAGATGATGAGGCGCAATACATAGAGACCCTCGACAATTTTGATGAACAAGGTATTGAAGTGCCTGATGGTTTGAATGAGAAGGGTACTGAAACTCCTGACGAGTTGGATGAACAGGGAACTTAAGTCCTTGATGAATTAGGTGTGAAAGGTACTGAAGCCCTTGGCACAAAGGATGTGGAGGGTACTGAAACCCCCGGTGACATGGAAATCCCTGGTGCAGAAACCCTTGGTGATTTTTACGTTGGCAATGATGAGACTTGCTTCAAGTTTGTTGCATAGAAGGTATTCACATCAGAGGATATGGGAATAGAGACCTCTACACTCTATCTCAATAACTAGATAGTAGAATTGGAACAACAAGTTCATGACGTGGAGGCTTTGAACTAGGTCATGAAGGAGAAAAATTGGCAAAAGCAAGGCCAGATAGGGTCAGTTGCAGAGGTCAAAGAACAGAAATGACAAGTGAGAATATGGAAGTTTTCGGCTTCTAAATGCTACAAGTGCCTCAATAAGGTGACAAAAAAACTGAAGAAATCCCGAGGTAAAAATGCAAAGGTAGTGAAAGCCGAAATCAACATTGAAGTGCAGGATTGAAAGATGGCCCCCATTTTTGAATATTTTTTGAAGTAGGTAATACGTTATGTGAGGACACACAACAGCTTAGGGATGTGAGGATGTTGGTGTGCCAAAATGCCCTATTTTTACCCTCTTCCTATAACCATTAACCTCTATTTCATCTCTATAAACCTTGTCATTCCTGCACTAGTCTAAGATAACCGTCTATTCCTACATATACTTCGTATTTCATAATTTAGGGTTATTAGGTGCTTAATTAATTATTTTACATTGATTTCATGCTTTAAAGTATTTCTTGTAACTTATGATTACTTTCCTAAAATTAATTGAGAAACTAAGTGTTAATTATTATGTAGCGTGATCTAATGCAGGCAGATTCCTGCACCGCCAACAAATATTGCTCCATGATCTCCGCAACATTTCAGTCACTCCATGCAGGCGTTTTGATCCTCGTCTCCTAGTTCGGTTGTGGATTATATGAAGATGGATATAGGAAGAGTATAGTCAGGGATACTTGCCAAAGATATGGCCTACAACCAACAAATCTCGTATCTTATTATAACCATTAGCCAGTTTTGTAATGTTGTTTGTTAGTCTGTTCAGCCGAAAGGCTCGAATTGGAAATGAATTTGTAATTAGCAGATTATGGCTATAGGCCGAAAAATTGTATATAATATAGATCTTAGGTAGAGCCAAGTAGCAATATCAGGAGATTGTAATTTTGTTTACTTTGTAATTTCGTATTGCCCTCGTTCTGGGCTAGACTCGCATTATAATGTATGTTTGCTGATCGAAGTTAATACAAGGAACTATGCCATGATTTCTTCACGCTGTGTTTAAATATTATTTATGCGTTGATTAAGTGCTGAATCATTTCGTTTCCTAAACGGGAAACAAGCTGGTTGGCTAAGGCCTAGCCAAACCAACTTGTTTACCCTTATGCTTTCATCATTTAAAAGGTCCGTGTGTGTATTTATTTATTGGCAGATACGTGGTTTGAATCATTATTATTTTTGTTCCGAGTTCTGAGCTAAATTCATTCCATAGTCAAAGCGTGAACGGATCCGTGTGTAGAAGTTTGAATTAGGTTAATTTCTTTCCTACAATTCCGTCCTTATTTTGCTTCCGCTCGGATCGTGCAGGAAGATTCTTCCTTAACCAGTGCATGTAGGATTCTGCACTCTGGTTTACTCATTTAATTTACATCAAGTGTTTCGTTCCTTTTCCTATTTATGATTTCATTTATTCCTGCAAGTAAAGCATTATTAATTCAGGTAACCATTCTTAATATTAAAAGTCAAACTTCTGAAGGTTATAAGAGTGACTACGTGAATTAAGAAAGGACGCCATTGCAAACATCACACTTTACACTTGCATCTCATGACTTAAGAGAAAGGATCAGAAGTAATATGTAACGTTATAAGTGAATTTCTGAAAGATAGCTTTGATTGCATGCAAATAACTTTGATTGTTGCTTTGATCATTAAGAATTGTTTCTGCCTTACGAATTTTATTTTCATTGCAAAGATCAATCAATTAAAGCATTCCTTTTTCTGTGTGTAATTTATCTCAGAATTCAGCCTACAATTGCAATTCTTTTTAGCATGTATTTTAATTATTTCGAAAGTAATTGGAAACTTTGGTGAAGGAAGCTTTGTCCCTGTGCAAGAGTTGGTGTCTTGTCATAGGAACAGAGTGCTCTAAGCCTTACGGCTTAGAGAACCAACACAAAGACATAAGTCTTCAATAAAGAAGGTAAAATATACTTTTTTAACATAAGTTCTGTACCTGCACTAGTGAAAGCATATTGCAAGAGTACAAGAATGGTTGCTTGGTGTAGAAGGAAAATAATTTGGAAAACAGATCTTTGCAAGGGCCCACTTGTTAAGCTGCTAGCCATCTATACTGAAGATAAACATAGATTTCATTGTAGCATTTAATATTGCTTTCAGTTGTGTGAAAGTTCCTTTACTTGATTTCCTCGCAAATCCATTCTTTTACATTCCGACACTAGAATTGCTTTGGTGTCAATTGCCTTTGAAATTGTCTTATGTTTGATTCTGCTATATTTCAATTAAGAAGTAGGAATAGGAATAGGAAAAGTTCATACCAATTAAGAAGTAGGAATAGGAATAGGAAAAGTTCATACCAATTATGGAATTCCTTTGCTTCGTCTCTAATTTTATGAAACCCCCGGGTTGACAATTAAGTGTTGAGGAGTTTGCTTAAGTGTAATTCCTGCACCCAACAATATCCATAGCTCTTTGAAATGTGGCACCTGCATTAATCAAACCAAAAGGCATTTTTTGATAAGCATATGTTCCCCATTTAGCTCTGAACATGTTTTTCAACGTGTTTTTCAATCTGTCATCTGGATGGACTAGGATTTGGTTATATCCCGAAAATCCATCAAGAAAATACATGAGCTCAGAACCAGCTACTGACTGCAGTACTTGATCCATGGTTGGCAATGAAAAGTTTTCTTTCTGACATGCTTTATTCAAATTTCTAAAGTCTATGCATATATGAATGTCACCATTATTTTTCCTAACATGCACTAAATTGGATACTCATTTTGAATGACTAACAAGAAATATGATTTTGGCCTTAAGGAGTTTATTTAGCTCTGATTTGATTTGATTCTCTAAGTTCAAATGAATTTTCCTTAGTATATGTTGCACTGGTTTATCATTATAAATCATAGGTATGTTGTGATGTATAACAATGGTATCATAAGTTTTGAGATCAAAATAATCCCAAGCAAAGATACTTGTTTAATTATTGAATGAATGATAATCTTTTATCAGAGGATAGACCGAGACCTAGATTGATATTCTGAGGCTTGTCATCAGTTCCAAGGTTCACTAATTCAAATTTCAGAGTCGAACTTTGGATTTTGGCATTAGTTACCTTTTAAAATCTATCTTTGAGATCATAAAGATCTTCTAATGTGACTACAGCTTTGGGTATTGGATTTTCATCAACGTTCTGCTTTAACTGAATGTCGTGCTCATTTTCATCTATGATTTGGTCATCGTATGACCCTTATGATGTTAGAAAATCTACAATATCATAATCATTGTTGAAGACTTGCCAATTAGTGACATTTTCAGGAATAGATGGCCTAAAAATTAGTTCAATGGAAAATATATAAGGACTAAAATCCTTAGATGGTATGGGTTTTGATGCAACATTAGCTAACAGATCGGCACTAGAATTTTGCAGTCTAGGTACAGGAGAAATATTAAATGCCAAAAAATGAGATGTAAGAACTTGGACTAATGATTGATAATGTTTAAGATGTCCTGAAAGAAAATGAATAGCATTTCTTACCTGTCTAATGATAATTTCTGAGTCTCCAAAAACCTGCAGATATTTGATGTTGAGGTCAATTTCTTTGTATAATCCTTGAACCAATGCCTCATATTCTGCGGTATTATTTGTACACTCACATTATAATATGAAAGCTAACATGGTATTTTCTCCTTGTGGGCCGATTAAAATGCAATAAGCTCTTGCACCATCATTAGATTTGGAACCATCAAAGTACAAAGTCCAAAATAAAGTTTTAACTACTGGTTTATTTACAAAATTTTTGCACTTGGAAGCATCTGTTTGTGAGAAATTTTCAATCTGTGAGATGACAATATTATCCATAAATGGAGACTTTTGCGCATTACAATTCCCTAAAAACGATTCAGCTGAATAATTCCCAATAATGTTGTTATTGAATGATATTGGCTCGTTATCACCTTCAAATTGGGTCACTATATGTTTCAAGTGTTTCTCTTGATCAAATCGAATTTGATTTGGCTTCCCATTAGATATGGTATTTGGTGGCTGTTAACTAGAAGTCTGATTTCTCCTAAAATAACTGAAAGTATTTTTTGTAGTAGAGGATTCAACAACTTGTTTCTTCATTTCAACCAGTTTGTTAGACATGTTTTTTTAGCACTTTCTGAAGGCCTTCAAGATCAAAAGGATATTTTTGGACTTTCTTTTTAGAGTCATCTTTGAAAGACACTTTTTTAGATTTTCTGTCTTCATGGGAGCTTTTCTTTTCAAGAGAAACAATGCATTTCTCTACAGATAAATCTTCCTTCATGTTTTCTGCTAATGTGGCTAACTGTGCTCTATCTACAACAATGGATATATTAGAGGGAAGAGAAGCTATGTACCACTCAATTTGAACATCAACACTAGGGGCTGATGCAGTAGGAATTTTATTGAGTAGTTTATTGAACCTAGAGTTGAAATATTTGATAATTTCTCCCGTTTTAGCCTTCAGATTGGAAATTTCATTGATGAGCGATGAAATGGTTCTATCATATCCAAACTTAGCTAAGTATTGTTGTTCAAACATATCCCAGCTAGTTATGGAGCGAGGGGGTAATAAAAAGTACTAGGATCCTGCATATCCTACAAGAGTATATGGAAATAATATGACTACGCAGTCTTCTTCAGTAACTTCATTTAAATTGATGGACAACATATAGTTATGGAGACGTTCTTCCACTGGTAGGCCATCATCAAGATTAAATTTGGGCAACCATTTTTCAAGATGTTTAGGAAGAGGGTGAAGAGGACCTGCTATTTCTAAAACAACTGTATTATTCCATGGTTTTACTCGTGATGGTGGTTATTTTCCTGCCATGATGATAGGAGTATGGATGGACGAGGATATGAGTGGAGTTTGAGTTGAATAAGAGGCAGGTTGGCTGCCTGGACTAGAAGAAATAGCACCAATAGTTAGAATGGAAGCTCTTGAAATGAGTGGAGGGAATGAATGGATTTGAGGTGGAGAATTGGATAAAGCCTCACTAATAGATGTCTGTGATTTAGATTTATTTGTATTATTTCGGAAATAAGTGATGGGAAATTCCAAAGTAGGAATTCCAATCTTCTCACTTAGAGAACAAGTCAAGATTCGTCTTGGTTGTAAAACTGTTGAAACACTTCCTTCAGATGACTGAGATATTATATGCTTTTAAGTTGAAATAGAGATTTTCTCTAAATTCTCTATCAAAGTCTGAACTTCTGGTGATTCAAGTTTGTAATTTGAATAAAGTAACTAGGATATTTAAGAAAGGTTTTTTCAAATTTTGATCTTAAAATTGTAGTTCTATATGGGGATCCAGAAGTTGGAGGAGATCTAGAGGGAGAACGACTATTAGGATGGATTCTTGATTTATGATAATTTTTCTTTGCCATTCGAGTTTAGGCCATCCTTCTAGCGCCAAAATGTTGAAGCCTCGAAATTCTGTTGCAACAACATGGGCGATAACCACCCAGTCCGGAACTTAGAAGTAGCTCCTTTTTTGTTTGGTATAGTGGCTCTGACTAGGGATAATGGGACTGGTTTCCAAGCAAGGATTAATATGATAATTATGTGGTTTTGATATAAGGTGAAATGGAAAATGATTTTTAACTAAAAGAAATGATCTACTTAAACAACAAACACATGCATCTATTTAATCTAATATTTATCTTAATCTATCCTCGGGAATAACTTTAAATCATGTGATCCACAAAGATATCTTAAAGAAAAAGGTAATCAATATCATTCACTGTGATATAAGAGATGAAACTGTTAAAGATAATTATTTTGACTAAATAGCTATGCAAAATAATTGTTAAAAATATATTGCATATATCGATTGATCATATACTCAATAAGGAATTACAACTGAAACATCATACAAAAGTGCTTTAATGAAAAAATGTAACTCAGATCTGATACATAATACAATATAAGAAAGATTATTGCTAATTCATAAACAAAACTAAATCATAAAGATAGAAGTACCAGATATGAAACGTCCTACTCATGAAATCAACAATTTTGATATGCTTATTTTCAACTAAATATACTCTAAGAGTACATAAATGAAAATTCAGTAGAGTATGCTTCAATTTCCAAGAAAATCAAGATCCCGTTCCATATATTTCACCAAAACAGTCACAAAAGTAGAAAAGAACAAGATTTTGCAAAGTGTTTTTGATAAAATCCCAGACCTCTCTCTAAATGCATGAGAGAGGTTTAAATAATGCTACATATGTATCAAAAATAGATTATTACATAAAAATATGAGGAGGTTTCAAACAACCTTCCTTAGAATATGAAAAATAAAAAGATGAAAACTAAAAAATATGATGATGTGCTTTCTCATGTTGAACGATCCTTATTTTTCATTAAGCTCTTGAGTTCACAGATATCTATCATTGGCTTCACCTGGGGTGGCTGGCTGACTTTAGATCTTAGTTGTCCTGTAAACACACCATCAGTGAGTGGTGGAACCATATTTTGAGTGGAATTCGTTAGACATCCCAAAGCCGTCCATTGACTGTATGGTTTCACTAGAAACTGCCAATAAGTTTCTTGGTAAATTTTAGATAGCTGTTTGACTTCCTCAACTTGATTTTTGGCGGTCTCTTTCCACTGTCTCTCTAACTGTTTAATGTATGGGAAAACTCCTGGCGTACATTCTTTGATAAGATTGATATTATGAATATTTTCATTAACAACTTCAATTATATTTCGTGCTATACTATCTACTCTGGTTGTTGCCTTTTCTGCTTGCTTCAATTGTATATCCCATTCTGTGAATACAATATCTTTATGGGATTTTTCAATCTTTGGAAGATCGATTTTTCTTCCTTCTTCAGATTCTTGCCAAGAAATAAACTTTGAAATATTTTTACCTACCTCTTCATTTTCTAATTTACGATCAACCATTTGATTGAATAATGTATCACTTGTTTCACAATATGGTTTGATCATTGAGATTATTTGGTAGAATATTTCTTGCTGTTTTGACAATTGAGTGTTTAATTCAACTGTATCTTTAATGAATTCTTATTTTTGAGGGTGATTTTGGAGTTTTCCACTTCATTCTGCATTTTCTGAATCTACGATTCCTTCTCTATGATCCTTGCCTGCTGTTGTAACCTCTTTTTCTCAAAGTGTTTTTGAAACTGTGTCATTTGCAACTCTGCTTGCTTATTGATATTATGTTTTTCCTGTTCAAGTTGTTGCTCCAACAAATGAATTCTTTCATCTTTATCTTTAAGAAAAAGACTAACCTTTGCTGCCTTATCCATTGTTGCTGTTGCATAAGCACCTACAAATTGTGATAGCCTTGTAATATTTTCTAATGGATAAATGGGGGTGTCTTTCCATACTACCTCCATTGATTCGTTTTCTGGAGTTTCTACGAATCAAGTTTCCTTTTATTCCTTTTCCTCCTTACTACTTATTTATGTGTTGGATTGTAGAATATGTCCAACGGGGGTATCTATTCAATTCTTAAATTTTTTTATGAAGTTGGGTAGGCCGGGATGATTTCAACATCAATTTCTGGATTTGTAACCTGTAGGGTCTGTTTAGGGGTCTGAAATCTAGAAGTTCCTTCAATACCTATCTCTATCTACAATACTTGGAGCTTTTGTCTGAATTTCTCCCATTCTTTATCCAGATCATTGACTATGATTGTTTGTGCTTGAACCTATGTAGAGTCAATCTCCAATTTTTCCTCATCCGAGGTCTCTTTTGTCGTTTCTCCAACATTTTTCTCTGTATTCTTCTCAAGATTTTCCTTGGGGTTTTTTTCATGATTCTGAGATTGATGTTTAGAATGTTCTAAAACTTGAATTGACTTCTCTAGAGATTCTTGATCAGAATTGTGATTGGATTTTTCCTCCAGAATTATGCTGGGAGTAGGTTCTCTTATTTTCTCAATTTGTAATAGGTCCAAAGGGACCCTTGTCAATATTTTATTCCTGTATATGTGAAAACGATTGAGGTCGGTTGGGGTCAGTTTTATTGATGCTAAATGTAAGACCTGTGAAATTGTCTCGGCCTTTTCAAAGAGATCATCAAATTCATCTTTCTTGTGAATGAACTATCTGATTTTGACCATAGCAGTGAAGTCTTGGGCGACTTTGTTAGGGTCATAGTGTCTGCCTAGAATAGTAGCCAGATTCAAGCATGCAATATTCTGTATTTATTTTACTACGTGTCCAAAATCAAATAAGGAAAAATAACCACATTGCACCGAGAAAATTGGCCAGATATATTTCTTCATATCTTTGAGGGTTTTGGTAATACCTTCCCCTACTGTTTGATAGGAAATCTCTCTTGCCAATAGCTTATCAGGAACATAATATGGAAGAAAATGTGTAGCTGCAATACTCCCAAAAACTTTGATATAAGTAAAGGATTCCTCGCCAAACCATCCTGCCACTAGCAATATGTCTATCTTTGCTTCCTCTGAAATCCCGGGGGATTTTACATCAAAAATGGTCTGGTAAATTAGCAAAATAATGCTTTGAAATTTTTTGTAAAAATGGGGGCGAAAATGTGATTCCCATAAAATTTTATGATAAACATGGTTGGGAGTAGGGTCTTTCAGAGTCCAATTCCAACCCATGTTTTTAAATCATGAACAAAAACAAATAGCATCCATTACGTATGCACTCATAAAAAAGGGAGGGATAACTCAAGTGGAGAGAACTCTGTTGTGACTATATTGTCTAATGGCCATAGCCAAATTGTATAACAAAATATTACTCCAATTCATAATTTTGGCATTTAGCAACCACATCAATCAATGGAACCCATTCCATAGAAAACTTGGTATTGTCATATTTTCCAAACAACCTACATATCATCGCAGCTACATAACTATGTGGGGCTGATAAAGGTGCAATTGGGTAAATACCCGATTTTTCCTTCTTGAACTTGTTGGAGCCAGACTTCCAAGTCTGTATAACATCTATCGGTTCTTCATTTTCTTTTGTGAACTGCTCAATGAAATATTTTTCATATGGCTTCTGAGGTTCTGGCAGGTGATACATTCTGCGTAAATTGTCTGAGGTAAATGACCCCATGACTTCCTGCCTTGCATTTCTGAATGTCTTGTCCGAAATATCCACATTGTCAATAATATACTTCACCATATCCGCGTATGGCATGATTTTGGGCCTTGCAACTATCCTGTGCAGGAAAGAACATGCTGCTTCAAAATAAGAAGCCTCAGATGAGATTTTAGCATCGACTATTACTTTGATTTCCAGTACCGTTGGATTTTCATCTTCCAGTAAATTATACATTGCTTCCCATGATGTAGTCTCTCCATATTTGCTGCATGTAGTATCAGTAAAGAGTGGATGCATGTCTGAGTATTCAAACGCAGTAGCCTCGACTGTCGTTTTCCCCTTCTTAGCCATTTCTGAGTGTTGTTTCTTGAAATTGACCAATTGAGAAAAAAAAATGAAATGTAGAGCGAAAATGAAAGCGGAAACTCAATTAACATAGTAAATTATATAAGGACAATTTTTTTATTTCAAACACAATTAAAAAGATATAAATATTATCGAGCCTTTAAAAGAGTAAATGCGGTTGATCATTATTAATTATGCATTAAAGCATACATGTGATTCTTTTTAAGTCTTATCAAAACATCGCATCGCAAATCCCAATGATATTTCAAATTGGTATGACTGTGATACTAATCCCGTGATTGCGATAAATCGCAAAATCACAAAATCGCAATGTCGCACTATCGCAAGGTCGTAAGGTCAGGAATATTTTAATTCAAAAATCGTTTATGTTTTTCGATTTACGATGCACACAATTTTTATTGAATTTTTGAGCAGCTTTTCCTTATGCGAAAGATTGTTTCATTAAGACAGACGCTTTATTGACTTAAGGAATATTTAAAGGCCTTTTAAGTTAGAAAAACTCAACACTGCATTTGGTCTTATAAAAGGGTTTTACTTATCGTGTTTCACATATTCTGATTTATGACTAATCTTTGTTACTTTGGATTCTACGTTTTTCAATAAAGCGAGAAATTCTTGGTCCTAAGTGACTTAGCTCAATGCCTTAATATTATCTAAGGTTTTATTACAAATTGTTTTTAAAAGGAAAAATCTTACTTGCTAAGTCTTTTTGGAATTTTTTTTAAAGGGTCCCCATTTATTATTACAATATTAACTATTAATAATAATAAATGGGGGGTTGCTGAATAGTACAACAAGACCCTTGCATGAGAGCCACATGCTTCATCACTCCATATCCATATTATATCATGCAAGTTCTGCACCATGCCATGTTAAGCTGCAATGTGTCAATATAGACTGGTGGATCTTCGGCGAATTCTATGGTGTTGTCTTCCAGGCATAAATGGAAGAAAGACAAGGCTTCATTTTTAAGTGGGTTGGGGCAGGCTAACCCAATTTGCAGCAGATGGATTTTTTTAATTTTTTTACAGCCCCAGAAACACAGTTGTGGGATTTTATTCAAAAAAAGAAATCAAATGGAACTTAAGCCAGATAGGCACTCGAAATACTAAATGCCCGATCACATAAAAGACATTAGCTTGAGGTTTCAGGTCTAAAACAAATGAAATTCGAAACATAGATAACTAAACCAATTGTGAGGTAAGGTTGCACCAACAAATGAATTGACCATGGAGGTGAATCTCTGCTTGCACCAAAGGATGCACATTTACACTAAAGGAAGATAAAATTATGGCAAGATCCGGATTACGAGGGATTATGTGTTCCCTGTAAATATAGGTGTCGAACCAATCATTGTGTAACCATTGTGACATTATTTTTTTGCAATATATATTCCCACAGGGGCGTGTATTTATACTAGAAGCTAAAAAAAACCCCACTACACGGTAATGAGCTAAAAAGCAATCACACAGGGGATAGATGTTAGCATTGGTGTTGGGGATGTATTTTTGATTCCTAAGTATTACCTTGTTGTCCAGATTTCTGCAAGGAGCGATTCCATGGAATTATTCGGCTTCACCTCCTCTTCAAGAAAAAATTGTCCCCAGTTCCTCGCAAGTAGTAGAAAAATATTAGAATCTCAACATTTTCTTCTCTGCATTCAATATTTTTCGAATATGCTCATTTTGTTTTCTCCCCTATTTGATTTCAGGGAGAAATTCTATATTCAATATCATGAAAAGCCGAAGCTTGGCCTTGACCTTTAATCTTAGTGAGAAAAGGTTTAGGGAGATCTCGCAATCGCAGGGGGTGTCAGTGATTCTTCCTCCATAATCGCTCGCCTACCACCCCTGAGAGAGAAATATCACAAGAACAAGGAACACGAGGAAGAGCATGAGATCGAATGTGAGGAAGAGTGGGAGAGAGAACGAGAATGCTCCTTCTTTGGTATCTTAGAATTCAAGTGAAAACAAAGAAATAAAAACAAAATTTGTGCCAAAAGGTGAAATAGATTGGGTAAAGCGAAAATTAGAGTGGGTCACTGGAAAAATTGCTTCCTTAGAGAACTCTTTTCTTCCATTAACACGCCCAAAAAAAATAATTCCCACCTACTAAATTATAGAAGGATGGGAAGAAGGGGCGGGCGAGACTACTACAACGTTATAAGAACGTGTGAGTTATATAAGAGTCATGAATATATGTTGAGTCTATGGCTTAGAAAGGATAGTAGTAAATTGTCAGTAGGAGAATCCATAGGTAGAAATAATTACCTAGAATGAAAATAGGTATATAACATTGTTTCAAATCGATGAATTGTATTGGCAAGGTGGGACGACATTCAACTAGAGAGAAAAGGAAAAAAAACCAATTACTACGAGACGAAATTTAGCATCGCACCTATGCTTTATTTGTGCTTTTTTAAACACACCTAACTTCTGGACACAATAAAATTCCATGAATTCTGGACGCAATAACCTTCCCTGCTTCTGTCTCCATTACCAGCAGGTATGTTATCATGCCCATCTCAGAAGTAAAAAAAAAAAAAATGCTTACACCTGGAGGTAGAGGATTGTCAAGAAGTAACATATGGCATCAATGGCATCGACACCAGAGCTAAAATTTTTTTTTATATAAATAAGTTGCAACATTGCTCAACTTTGGATCAATATAACTTGTCATACTATTTCTATATTGGGATATGCGAAACATACAATAAGAGGTTGATTTTTTTCCAACTAGAAACTTTGGTTAAAATTTGTTATCCAAATTTGGGTGGATAACAATTGCCACTATAAAACTTTGGTTAAATGGTGAGAAACCTAAAAAAAAATAGATAAATAGGTCAACGAATTAATTAATGAAACGTCAACGATCTATCGATCAGTATAATCTGATTTAACGATAACTATAGTCCTGCTAAAAGAAGGAACTAATAATAATAACTATGATTATATTAGATTATTTTCTTATATTTAACACTCGATTTTGTATGTTATAGTTTTATAATATTTTATCTTTGAATATGTATATGAAAACTCAAATAATATGTATATTTGTATCTAACATTCGCACAATCTTATATTGAGATTATATATTTTATAATTTTATAGTACATCTCTATATCTATAGTATAAATAACTACCATATCTATAGTTGCAAGCCATTTTTATTTACTCTCTCACACTAACTAACTAACTAACTATATATATTCTTTCTATGTATGATTATTATTATATCTACCACTCACACTATAATTGTTCACATGTACCATTTACCATGCAAATACCTTAGTCTTAGCTACATGTACAATCGTCCACCATTTATAATTTCAATTACATCACTCTTTCCATGCCCTTTCTTAGTTTGATAATAAACTCAACTAACCTTCACATTATATTACTATCGTGTTAACCATTACCACACTTCCCTCACTATCTAATGAATTATCACTACTTTATCCCTCACCATGGATATCATTTATACTTTCCTCAAGAAATGCTTACTACTACACTCCAAAATGTATACACTTCTTTATATTTTAAATCTCTACACATAATACTTGTACTAAACTTTATTATGATTATTTATTCTTATACATTACGTACTGATTTGTATTGTACATGTTGATCCTTAATTCATAGCTTTCATTTTCCAGTGTGTGCACACTCATTAGTCAATTATTGCATACATAGTTTGATTATTATCTTTAGACACCCTATTGTCTTCTCCACATAATTATTAAATGTGGAATTACATTACGACCCTTTAATACATGTACTTTGCATTTATAATATATCTTTAAATAAACTTGGTTTTCTCCATAAGATTTAACTTGGCCTGGATCCAACAATAGTAAGGTCCCATGAGATCAATATCTAGGTTATATATATATAACCTTTTATATTATATTATATTATATATATATATAATAATTAATTAAATTACTATATTTATAGTGATTAATAATATAATTTAGATTATTAATTTTATATATCTATATATATATTCTCACAAAAAAAATTTGTAATTTTTCATTAATATAAGGAAATTACATTTTATAGATGTATTTTATAATGTTTTTTTTGTTCAAAGGATGTATCTTTCAATGCTGAAACTGTGAAAATCAGGCAAAAAGATAGCTCTATGTTGACTGCTAATAAGCTTTGTAGCATGATCAATCTATATCAAGTATATTCTCAAAACATATAAAAAGGTACAAAACTATAAAAGGAAATATAATACTCCATGATTCAGTATATAAATATACACATAAAAAATATAGTGTTGTGCAATAGGTCTCCCATCCATGATCCGGATTTACTCAGGAACGCAACAGAATAAACATATAACCATAAATACAAATATGCAGCGGAAATAACACTTCATTTCATTAATATCAAAGAACTGAAATTTGCTTACAGACATAATGGAAATAAAAGTAGCTAGGGCGCTGGTAGCTATCTCTGAGAAGAGATGTGGTGGCTACAGGCCTCTGAACTGCGTTACAATGAGGTTCGAGGGCCTATTTATTACTTAGAAACAATGAGAAATCCTAAGCAGCCAAAACCCTAACCCTAGGAGATGAAGCGCCAAAACTATGGGCCCCGTTTGGGTAAATTGGTGTTTCAACTTCCCAGGGACGTAACTTTGGCATACGATCTCCGTTTGACGTGTACCATACCTCGTTAGAAATATCTATCCGAGGACTACAAATTTCGAGTGAGCAACATGGGTCCAT
This sequence comes from Pinus albicaulis, assembly GCA_034641835.2. NCBI lineage: Eukaryota > Viridiplantae > Streptophyta > Pinopsida > Pinales > Pinaceae > Pinus > Pinus albicaulis. The sequence continues at coordinate 446,768,617 of CM076582.1, read as the reverse complement.
GGGCCCATGGACCCATGTTGCTCCTTGTTTTCCTAAAAAATGTTGTTTAGGGCCTCAAAATGGCTCTGGAAGTTCAGGACCTGAAAAAATGCTAAAAATAGTAAGTTGTGCCGAAACTGAAAAACTGAAAGAGACAATGGTGGGGCCCCAAGTGGAATAGGCGGGTGACCACCAATATACACCTGGATCATTCCTCCCCCCTTATGAAGCAATGGTCCCCATTGCGTTAAGTTCCTCCATGAGATGAGGAAATTTTTGCTGAACTTGGTCCCTGGTGAACCACTTTCCTTGGTGCAGGAGTTGGCCAGATTTGACAACCCAATATAGTTGGATTTGCTGCTGGCGAGTGTTCTTGATTTTCATGTCCATGATGTAATCTGTGGTGGCCTGTTCCATGCAGTCTGGATTTAACTCAGTTGGTGTGAGTTGTTCTGCAATGTCCGAGGTGGGAAGTAAGGACGAAGGCGATCCACATTGAAGACTGGGTGCAGACCAAGGAATGGTGGAATACTGAGCTCGAATGCATTGTTCCCTACAGCCTTGGTGATGGTGTACGACCCGTATCGGAGCGGGCGAAGCTTACGGTGGGGTCCAGTGAGGCGCTCCTTCTGCAAATGTAGCCATACTTTGTCACCCACCTGGAAGTTGTGTGGCACCCGGTGTTGATCATGGCGTTGCTTGTACTTAGCATTGGCTCTGTCCAATATATCATGAACCTGTTGGCGGATGTGTTGAATGCGCTCGATGAAGCTACTGGCTTTGTCAACTTCAGACTGGACATGAGCTGAATTGGCCTGAGCAGCTGCAAATGGCATGGCTACGTCAATGGGACATAGTGGCTGGAATCCCAAGCCCACCCGAAAGGGGCTATGGCCGATTGAACTGTGGAGAGCCCGATTATAACTATGTTGTACATAAGGGAGGCTCTCGTCCCATGTGCGTGGATGCTTTGAATTGTACATGCGCAGAATGTGTACAATCATTCCGTTGACGACCTCTGTCTGGCCATCTGTTTGGGGATGGAAAGCTGTGGACTTGGTGAGCTTGGTATCCAACATCGACCAGAGGCTGGACCAAAATGTGCCGAGGAACCTGCTATCCCGATCTGATATGATAGACTGTGGGATCCCAAAGTGCACCCACACTCGTTCAAAGAAGAGTTTAGCAGTGGCTTCTGCTGTGATATTCTTCTTGTAGGCCACCATAATGGCCATCTTCGAGAATCTGTCGACGACCACAAAAACACAGTCATTTCCATGCTTAGTAGAAGGCAGGCCCGACATGTAATCCATGGAGATGGATTCCCAAGGTCGACTAGGGGTAGGTAGATGAGTATATAGGCCTTGCTTCTTGATGGTCGGTTTGGCAATGGCACAAGCAGTGCAGGATCTGATGTGCTTCTCGACATCCTTTCGAAGGTTCGGCCAATAGAAATACTTCTGCAGGATTGCTACCGTTTTCTCGACCCCGAAATGCCCAACGACTCGACTGTAGTGTGCTTCCCATATCATCTTGGCACGCTCGCTTGAAGGAACACAAAGGTGTCCCATGTGACATAAAAGTGCATCTTGGAGGTGAAAATTTGGAACTTGCGTACCCCCCAAGAGTGCTTTGTAAGTTTGGCCGAATTCTGGGTCACTCTCATAGAGAAGCGGCCAATCAGAAGTCTCGTGCCCACAAGAGTTGAGCATAGTGGTGAGCGCCACGATCGGTGGTCGGCTGAGGCAGTCTGCAACATGATTGGTGCTACCCTTCTTGTACTTTATGTTCAAATGAAACTGTTGCAGATATGTGGACCACTTTTGATGGCGATCATTCTGCAACTTCCCTTGTGTCTGTATGAACTGCAGGGGCCGGTGGTCTGTGTGGATGATTGTTTCCTTCCCCAAAATGTAATGCTTCCATTGTCGACAGGCTTGCACAATGGAATACATTTCTTTGTCATAGGTGGGATACTTGCGAACTGTCTCAGACAATGTCTCACTGTGATATGCCACTGGATGTCCCTGTTGAGTAAGAACTGCCCCAATAGCATAGTCAGAGGCATCTGTCTCGATCTCAAATGGTTGTTGCAAGTCTGGTAATGTGAGCACTAGGGCAGAACAGAGGCGATTTTTCAATTCTGTGAACGCCTTCTGTTGAGATTCCGACCAAAAGAATTTTTCTCTCGCTCCTCCCTTGGTGACTTGACTCAAGGGCCAAGTGATATGAGAGAATCCCAACACGAACCTATGGTAGAAATTAGCAAGACCCAGAAAGTTGCGAAGCTCTGTTATAGTGGTTGGGGCTGGCCAATCCCGAATGACTTGGATCTTGGCTGGATCCACATGCACCCCCATTTCATCAATAATGTATCCTAGATATTGAACCTGGGTCATGCCAAACGTGCACTTCTCCAAATTGGCACACAACTTGTGTTGCCGCAGTTTTTGGAGGACTTGTCGGATGTGATGAAGGTGCTCTTCCCAAGTCTTGCTGAAGATCAGAATGTCATCCAAGTACACCACTACGAATGAGTTGGTGAATGGGCGCAAGATGTCGTCCATCATCCTCATGAAGGTTGCGGGATCATTCGTCAACCCGAAAGGCATGACCAGCCATTCAAAAAGGCCTTCCTTAGCTTTGAAGGCAGTCTTCCACACATCAGAGGGTTCAATTGGTACCTGGTGATACCCAGACTTCAGGTCAATCTTGCTGAAATATTTTGCACCTTTGAGTTGGTCCAAAAGGTCATCAATCCGTGGGATTGGGTACCTATTCCGGACAGTGATCTTGTTCAGCGCCCGATAGTCAATACAGAGTCTCCACGTCCCATCCTTCTTCTGTACCAACACGATCGGGCTCCCACAGGGCGATGAACTTGGTCGGATGTGACCTTTCTGCAGTAGCTCCTGAATTTGCCTCTTGATTTCATCGCTCTCCAGAACAGAGCGCCGAAAGATCGGTCCATTGGGTAGCGGCGCACCAGGGGTCAGATCAATCGGGTGCTTGACTTGAAAGTGCAGAGGAACCCTTGTGGGTGAGGTGAAGATGTCCCCGTACTCCTCCAGAACCTTATCCATTTGTTGTTTTCATGCAGAGGAGTCCTGTTTGGAGGTCGTGGCCACAATATTCTTCTTTCCCTAGGGGCGGATCATCAGGAAAACGAATTTCCTGGTTTGGGAAATGAGCTTACTGCATTTTTTTGTAGTAACCAAAGAGATAGCAGCAGGAGCTGGTACCTCTGGTATCCTGTACAACTTATTTCCCAAAGTAACAATAACAACGCGAGGTCGAGACTCATACACAGCGTGACGCTTCCAAAAGTATGGTTGTCCTAATAATACATCAGAAACATCAATAGGAGCAACGTCACATAATACCTCATCCATGAAGGGCTTGATGCTATAGGGAAGGCGACACTGCTGGCTGACGCAGAGATCTCGTCCTTGGTGAAGCCACCCTATGGTGTATGGATGTGGGTGAGCTGTGGTCAGCAAGCCCAACCGCTTCACGATGTCTGTAGAAATGAGGTTCTTTTGGCTCCCATTGTCGATAATGAACTATACCAGGGAGCCCTTTACCCACATCTAGGAGTGGAATAGACGTTCCTCCTCCTTTGGATATTCCGGTTCCTCCTTTTGGATCTTCGTAGTGGCAACAGTGGTGTTGGGCTCTGCAGCAATAATCTATTTCCCTTTGTCATTCCCCTTGTTAGGTTCTGATTCAGAGTCGGAGCATGCATCTGACTTAGAAGCCCTCATCTCGGCCACCAGTGATTGCTTGGCCCGACAGTCACTTGTATTGTGAGTGGAGCTCTTATGGAACTCACACCACTTTCCCGTGTCCTTCTTTGGCTTCGACAGGTTGTCTTGAGTCGCCATGCCTTGGCTCTGTCCTTTGTTCTGCGGTTTGGGAGCACCTTTCCCTTTCTTTTGATTCGCAGATCCAAAGTCTCACTTCTTCTGTTTGAATTTATGCTCAATCTTGGCAGCATACCGGTGTGCTGTATCAAGCGAGGAGATGTCAAGGAACTCCATTTCCTCCTGAATGTATATGTGTAGACAACTACGATACTTTAGCACCAAATGTTTCTCTGAATCTTTTATACCCAACTTGGTGCGCAGGGTATGGAACAGATTCATCAGCTCATGCACATCTTGATCCCTTTGTTGTCGCAGCGTGGTCCATTGTATGTACTTGTCCTCATAGCTCCCCATGGGATAGTATTGTTCCTTGATGGTGTCTTGGAAAGAATTCCAAGTGGTTACGGCCAAGAACAGAGAGGGTTCTGTCTCGTCCTTTTTCTCACAGTGGGTTTCCCACCAGTCCTTAACATGGGGGGCAGCTTTGAGGAGTGAAAAAATAATCTTCTCCTTGTCGGAAAAGTCATGAACCAAGAAATATCCTTCTAATAGATTCAACCATATATCTACGACATCTGCATCTATTTGACCCTCAAATATGGGAATGTCAAAATTTACTTGTACCTTAAAAGGAATCGCACCTCCAGAGTGGCTGCTGGATGCAAATGCGCCACCAGTGGGCAACTGTTGAAGGATCTGGGAAAAGTTATCCATCATCGCGTTCCTTCGTTTTTCGAGGGCCTCCTCGAGCAATACTTTGATAGGATATCATGCTCCCTCATCTTTATTTTCGTCCCCCATGGGCGTCCGTCGGGGTTTGCGAGGCTGATCTTGCAAAGGTTCCACCAGATCGAGCCCTAACTCCTTATACCCCAACCTCGTTGGGGACATGCAAAGAAGGATCGAGAAAAAGAAGATTGCTATGATACCACTGATCTGGATTTATTCAGGAATGCAACAGAATAAACATATAACCATAAATACAAAGATGCAGCGGAAATAACACTTCATTTCATTAATATCAAAGAACTGAAATTTGCTTACAGACAGAATGGAAATAAAACTAGCTAGGGCGCTGGTAGCTATCTTTGAGAAGAGATGTAGTGGCTACATGCCTCTGAATTGCATTACAATGAGGCTCGAGGGCCTATTTATTATTTAGAAATGATGGGAAATCCTAAACAGCCAAAACCCTAACCCTAGGATATGAAGCGCCAAAACTATGGGCCTTGTTTGGGTAAATTGGTGTTTCAACTTCCTGGGGACGTAACTTTGGCATACGATCTCCGTTTGACGCGTACCATACCTCGTTAGAAAGATCTATCCGAGGACTAAAAATTTCGAGTGAGAAACAAAAAAACATCGTTTAGGGCCTCAAAACGGCTCCGGAAGTTCAAGACCCGAAAAACTGCTAAAAATAGTAAGTTGTGCCGAAACTGAAAAACTGAAAGAGACAATGGTGGGGCCCCAAGTGGAATAGGCGGGTGACCACCAATAACCACCTGGATCAATCCAACACTAAAAAAAAGAAACTAATACTTTTCCACGATGTCTATAAATGGTATGTGGTAGTACTCCTGAGTGTTCCCTTATAGTTGTTCATAGATCTTCCACCTTCCCATAACCTGTTGAGCACTTGATTTTGATAGTTGGTCTCTAGTTGTATTTTGCTCCTTCTAAATGCAACAACATGAAATTTTTTAAAATATTGTTTTAATTTAAGAGTATCCTCTAGAATGTTTAGAAGTGTGTGATTTTGGCATCTATGTGTCTCATTAAACCAATTAATCATAACCATAGAGTCTCCAAAAATCTGAAGGAAGAATGAGATATTTTTAAGGCTAGAAGTCCAGCAAAATTATTTGCCCCTCTTCCAAAAATGAGTTTCATTTTGAAAGAGTAATGTTGATGAAGAAACATAACAACCCCCCCACCACACATACCATTCTCTAGGGATTATCCATTAAAATATGCCCATGGGGAGAGGGTGTCGGTTTTTTCAATAATGATGATACATGGGATAAGTGTGGAATATGATACCTACAGATGAGAGAAGGTGGATAAAAATTGAGCTGCTACTTACTCTACTAAATAAATATTATCTTGAAATATGTATATGTACCTAGCTAGCCACACACCTCATTAGATTAGTGGTGGTATGTTTACGAAATTATTTTCATTGATCTACTCCCACCAAGACTACTAAGCCTCCAAAAATGACTTCCCCAGCCAATCAATTTCTATACATGTCCTTTTTTGTAGTCTGTCCAATTTTTTAAAGTGAAAGGGTGGGATAGAAACAAGTGTGCAATTGACTCTTCAATTTTTTTTCGTAAAGTGCAACAACTAGGCCCTTCCTTCCACCATTTTCAAATATTTTCTTAAGTAGGAATTTTGTTTTCAAGGATACACCAAATGAAGACCCTAGCCTTCACCAGACACACTTTAATTTCCATAATCTCTTCCACCACCAGGATTGGGATTTCGGTATTTTAGCAAGGATAAGGCGTTGGTAGCCTATTTTGGGTGTGTATTCCCTAAAAGGAGAGTGAACCCAACACAAAGTATCCTCCTGATCACATATTCTAACATGTGACAGATTTAAAGTTGTGGTGTAGTTCTTCCATGTTCCCATGTAAGCAGCTAGATGATTGAGTTGATTTCTATGCGCCTATCCTTGTGCCCAAATTGAATATCGAATTCCATCCACTACTTGATTCAGGGTATGCCATTATTTTTTAGGAATGTAACCAATTCAGTTGGTAGTCGAAAAATTTCCCCACATCCCACCCAGGGGTCTACCCCAATCCTCACTAGTTCTTCGTTTCCCACATTCCATGTCATTTAAAAATATAATTAATTTATAAAAATAAAAAAAATTGTATAATAAAAAAAATCAATAAAAAATAAAATTGTAAATAATAATAAAAAATAATAATCAAAATAAAAATGATAATTAAAATTAAAGGGTAGGAAATGAAATTCCTTGTATGAGGTCCATGTGTTTCCCCTCACAACCCCAAGCCATTAAGAACAAACTCAAGGATCTAATGCTCCACTGGAAACCCTCCATGTCACTTTTTTCCTCCTCAGTTTCACTCAAACGATCCTCTCTTTGCTCATGAGTTAGGTTTTCACCAATTCAAAGGGTATGGCCCTAGCTCCATGGTTAGATACTCGAAGGGAAAAAACATGGCTTTGTCACCAACTACTCGAAAAGAACAACCCTAGCTATCATTATATCCTCTTCCTTCAACCCTACATGGGCTTGGATGAAAAACTATGGCTTGGGTAATTGGTTTAACAATATTACATAGGCTTGTGGTGAGGTTCACGTACCATAACACAGATCAAATTATAAATAGCTAGATCCTATGGTAATATTCCCTTGACTTTGGCTTTGCATGAAACAAATCAAATGGTTAGAACAAAACTATTATACAACAATAAACACTGGTGGTGCCCATCAAAATTATTTTTGAATAAGGTATATTTGTTGGAGGTATGATTGCATGAGTGGTATATATATCCATAGGAATGCCCATGCGTATTTTCATATGCTTAATGTTAATTTTTTTGGAGAAGGGATTGATACATGGATTACCTATATAACACATGACCAGGGCTAGCCCCTTTTGGGTTCAATCATGGCCGCCATGGATTATATCCCTTGACCCCATAACCATAGTGTCAAACTGGCTTACTTGTTAGTTTTATTTTGTTTTAAATTTTAATTTGTCAAAAAAAAAAAATGTAAAACCTAAACACCAAACATATCAAATTGAAATTTGTTTTTTTTTGTAAGTCAAGAGAATTTTCATTAAGTCAAAATGTCACATAACTATCTATAACTTTTCAAAAATATGTTAGCCTCACTCCTCATGGATTTATTGGTTGGCAACTGATTCACCAATTTTTTACATTCACCAAAAAGGACTGAGTAAGCCAGAACAAGAGGGAACCCATCATTAGGGGAATTTTGAGGTCTAAAATGGGCCTCCTAAGAAAAATGTACAACCAAAATAAACTTTATAAGAACCAATATGATTCAAGATGATGATGTCAACCATGGGGGATGATTCACCATTTTTCAAGTAAAAGGGTAAAAAGATTAAAAAATAATAAAATAATAAAACTAATTTTTCAACTCGTATTTTCAACTTATCTCCCAAAGTTTTTACTCAAATTTCGAGTAGTAGTACTCTTTGGATGCAAAATTTAATTCCTCATCTAAGGAGTACCCATGTTATATACTTTTGATGGACCCTGATACACAAAAAATGAGAAATACATGAAAAAATGTGATTGCAATCACGTTTTTCATGTATTTCTCATTTTTCGTGTAGTAAGATCCATCGAAAGTATGCAACATGGGTACTCCTTGGACGAGGAATTAAATTTTGCATCCAACGAGTACTCTCGCTCGAAATTTGAGTAAAAAATTTGGGAGATAAGTTGAAAATACGAGTTGAAAAAGTAATTTTTTATTTTTTCCCTCTAAAATTTGATGATGTAATCAAATATTATTTTATTATTTCCACTATTATTTTATAATTTCCTTAGGAGGCCCATTTTAGACCTCAAAATTCCCCTAATTGAAACCAAAAAATAACAAAATCAACACACACCCTCTAGTCATCAAGTATCAGAAGAAGTTACCGGAACATGATTTTCCAAGCTACAATGAACCCTCTCATTATGGTCATCCACCCCCAACGAGGACACTTTGACCTCCTCTAGCATAATGTGCATCTAATTGGACCAACTTAACTGGGTTTGCATTGGCCAAATAGAGTTAAAACTTAGATCTTGCTCTTGGAATCCCCAATTTTCTAAGAGATATGTCGCCTTATTCCTAGTATGATTAGGATGCGATGTGATTACATATGGGAATGTAGACAACAATTGTTGGATCAAAGAAACGAGAAGTTCCATATGCCAACTCTTGACCACTTTAGCCACAAAGGTACCATAGATAAGTGTTTGTGTTGTATATACTACTAGTTGGGAGTCCCTATCCAGTTGTACATTGGAAAAACATTATTTTCTTGCAATCTTCATGCCTCATTCAAGAGAAACAAACTCTGCCAAATCGTTATTGGCGAAGCCAAAGTGGCCATTGTATATCCTTATAGGGTTTCCAAACCAACCACTAAATATTCCTTGAGTTCCAATTGAGCTAGGGTTTCCTTTAGAAACCCCATCAAAGTTGAGTTTAATAAAACTAGGGGGTAGAAGGGAAAACTAAGAGGGCGAAGGCTTGGATTTTGACTTATGCTTGGATGTTCCTAGGGATACCATACCCTAAGATATTTTTAGATTGTTCAAGATATGTTCCTCTTGTTGATCAACCTTATAACCCTCTGGGAGCTTAGATTCTAAGATAATAGTCTCCTTTAAATTTCATTTGATGGTTTGTTGGACGAAGTCATGTGAAGTCCTATGGTTCTTGAAAATCCTCCTATTCCTCACGTTCCATACAATCTAATGGGCCCCATCAATAGGTATATTATAAGGCCATTTTTCCATCCTCCAGCCTATAAATTCTTCTTTTCTCACATTAGTTAACATCTCTTTGGCTATAATGTGCTTAGTAGGAAGACCAAAGGGTGTTTGTCATACTTCATGGCCTAATGTGGTTAATGTGTAAGAAAAAGAGAAGTTTTAAGTGCATTTACTATGCAGTGGCATAATATTGGAGGCATATAGAGGAAATTTAGGAGGCTTTTCCCCTGCATTTACTCTCCTTCAACTCGACTTGATCCCCAAAATCACTCGTCAACATCTCAAGGTTTACCAGAAGCTAATGAACTCAAGTAATTGCAATTATCTAGGGGAGATGGATCCACTTTTTTTCGATATTTTGGAGGGAAACATTGCTCTTTACAAAGAGGTTTCCCCACAGTCATATTTGTATAAATCAAGAAGTCCAAGGGCTCACTATGATTTGATCTTTTGGAGCAAGGAGAGCTACTAAGAGCCAAGTGCTTGAGACCCTCATTTTCATTTTTATTTGCATGATTTATTTGAAATCCATTTTATGGTAATGAAAGGTCTATTTTTTTTTCCCATATGAGTTTCTTTCGTAGGTTTGATTCCCCTTGGGTTAGGGCCTAGTCCAGAGGCTCCAATATCTCTTTATGTATCTTATTTATGAATTGTTTTAGTAGTAGTAGTTCCTTCTTTGTTCTAGTAGAAGTTTACTTGCCAGAAAAATTGTGGTTGCAGACTTGATTAACACCTCTCTTGTGGTAATTTTGGTTGAGGAATCTACAACAACAAACCAAAAACATTTGGTTGCCTTCATTTGCATATTGCTAGGCTTCAACTCATTTTGCTCTTGCATACTTCGTTTCTGCAATCTATGAGTTAAAATCATCTCTTTCTCAATATTTCAGTCATCTAGGTTAGATGCATGTTGTAAGGTGTATTAGTTCTTAATGAAATAAAATTCAACTCATCCTTCTTTATTTTATTTCATAAAATTTGACTCACCCTTTCTTGCCTAGTTTTTCCTACTGCAATCTGATCATTGGTTTGGCATTATTTTCAAGAACAAGAAGGGGTTGATTGTTTGTATGCAGGTACTAGCAGTGGCTTGCAAATTTGGCACACTCATCCTACATATATTTTTTCACCATCAACCTCTTCCTTGACCATGTTGGGTATGTGTTATATTCTTTCCACAATTAGTTGCACGCGTAGGGGGATCACAGGGGGGCCGAAATCCCCCCCCCGTTGTATGTTGTGCTGGGCGCAGTGGGGGCGATAGCCCCCCTGTCTAGGGGTTCACAGGGGGCAATTAGCCCCTTGCGCAGGGTCCAAGGCAGTGCCTCGGGAATTTTTTTTCTCCTTATTTTTCAGTGGGCATGCCCGCCTATGGTTTTGTGCATGGGTTTGCACATGGTTTTGGGGCATGATGGTTTTTGGCCCCTGGTATTTCGTAGATCCGGTCAAGGGAACTACGGTTATGTTCTAATCCAGGGTTAATGGATTGGGGTTTATGAATGCTTCGCCATGTATATATATGTGTTGTAATACTAAAAGGTATATAATGAAAAATCAAGCTGGTAGTCCCGATTTGTGATCCAGGGGAAAAATATTTGTGTATATTTGTTTATGTTTTATGCTCTCTGTTGGTACTATTTTATTGCTATCCTTCTCTTCTAAAATACCATCATTTATCTATCATTTTCTTCTATAAACTCCCCATAAGTCCATTGAAATTGATTAATGAATCATTATAATTGTTATTTTACATTAAATTTAATTTATGGGTTTTTATGTTAAAAATTGGAATTTTTCAACAAAATTACGGGATGTAATGACTTCCTGTAATCAGTTTATGTTGTGACATGTGGCATGGAAGGAAAATCGAAACAGAAGGCAAGGACGTGATCTAGGATGTACATACATGGTGGAAAATATATTTAGCATCGAATTTGGAGCTCCTGAATATATGGAAAATGACGGTCAAACTCAGCCTATTCAGCAGAAAAAATTAGAAGTCATAATGAATGTACTTGATCTTTTGCTTAAGATTAGGAACTCTAAACTGATTCGAACTGTTTTGGAATCAGTTAGGATGAGGGAGGAACGAAAATAGCCTTTTGGTTGTAAATTTTAATAAATAGGAGGATTTTGATTAGAGAAAAAGGCTAGTAAAGACATTGAAGAAAGCAGACTTAAGACTGTAAGCGTATTCCAGAACTCTGTTTTGAATGTAATCCATTCTCAGAATTTAATGAAAGGCAGAATTTCATCAATTACGGTGTTTATGAGTTAACGGTCTTATCACTTGAAGTTTATCACAGTGTTCCATCAGAGCGTGGAAGGGCCCTACATGAGGATTGGTACACTTTCTTTTATGTTTTATGTTTCATAGAATTTAGTATTCAAATCTGAAGAACATTTTATTCCATTTCATTGCTTGTGAGTTCATTAATTTAATTAGAAGTTCTTGTGATTTTTATTTTATGATTCATAGTAGTAGCTTGAAAATTCAATTGCAAAATTATTGAATAAGTCCTTGTAAAAAGTTTAATTGAGCATTGAATTTCAAAACATTTCTATGAACTCTGTTTTCATGAATTTGATTTTTAGTATGCTTAGTGTGTTATCTTGAAAGAGTTTTTGTGAAACATATCCTTGTAAGAGGATTGAAATCTCAGACTAGTAACACTCTGTTTTTTTTAGATCAGTAGATTAAATTTGATAATATAGGTGTTTAAATTGTGAAAAGGAAACATATTTTAATCTCTTGTAAAGGAGTGCTGGAGCCTGTCACAATTAGACATTTATTTAGACAGATTAGATTCTTTTAGGTCTATAAATATTAGACGTGTGCCTCTAAGTTTACCTACTTTGGTTGATATTAAATTTAGTCTAATCTAGAACCCTGGATTGGTCTTTACATTTTGGCGCCGTTGTCGGGGAGGCGCAACTAGAGGATTTCTAAAAAAAAAAAAAAAAACAAACAAAAACATAGATTTAATTCATCATTGTAGAAGTCATGTTTACTTATGTCTAGACCTAGAGATGATAAAGGTAGATTCATAAAAACCCCCCATCCAAGAACTAACCCACCACTAGGAGCAGACCCTTTAGAAAGAATTGAACACACAACTTCAGCTGGGAAAGTCACTGTACAAGAATTAGAGGATAAACAAAAATCATGCCAAAGACTTACACTTATAGAGAGACAAATTTTATTGGCATACGAAGCAAAGAAGAAACATCTCCCTGAATCGTCTATAACAGGAGAAAGTAGCAGAACAACTCAACAATCTCTCCTTGAACCTACACAATTTGAAAAATTTCAAGAAGGAGAAAAACCAACAGAACAACTTTTCTTTGAAACAAGTGACACTGAACAAGAACTTAAATCAACAGAGGAACCTATCAAAATGGTTGAGGAAGGAGGAGGATTAGCAAGAGGTCCTACTCATGAACAACTTAGAGAATATGAGAGACAGCAGGAGGAAAGAAGAAGACAGAGAGAGGTTGAACTGAAACAAAAGCAAGATCAAGATCAAAGAGAAGAGGAAGAGTCAACCTTTAAATTTCCCATTCAAGAACCAGGAGAAAATAATGATGAGGAAATAAAAATGAAAAACATACCCCCATCTGTGCTACCAAACTTTTATGGCATGGCTTCAGAAGATCCAGATTCATTCTTGTTTGAATTTCACATAGTATGCCGAACATATGGTTACACAGATGATGCCCATAGGCTTAGACTCTTCCCAGCAACATTAAAAGCATCAGCATTAAGATGGTTCATGGGACTTGGTGAACATGCAATAACTGATTGGGATGGCATGAGAAAAATATTCTTAAAGAAATATCAACCTTATTGTAGATCAAAAGATTCTAAAGATGATATTTTTAGAATGAATCAACAAGAGGATGAAAGTTTAGAAGAGTATTTGGAACGATTTGTTTACAATTTAAAAAAATCAAAACATAGAACCATGTCTCTTGATCTGATTCGAACAATATTTTTGAAGGGCATTCGAGAGGAATACTTAGATGATCTTAATTTGATGGAAAAAGGTGATATTTCCACCTTACCTTTCGATGAAATTGCTGACTTATGTGAAAATTATTCCAGGAGCAAAGCTAAAAATGGAAAAAGAGCTATATCATCCAAAGCCACAAAATCTGCTTCAGCTAGTGTCACAAGGGCTGAAATAGAAACTTATTAGAAGAATTCAAAACAGACCTATTAAGCACCTTAGGAAATCAAATTGACACTCTGAAAGCAAAGAAAAGACAAGAATAAGAAGATCAATTAATGGCTGTCTTTTGTCCAAAATGCCGGAAGAAACATGCTTTGAAAGATTGTCCTTTAGAAAACATTCAAGTGTGTGCCTTTCGTACTGAAAATCATGATATATTTCATTGTTCTAAAATCAAGATTTTGCAGAATTGTAACTTGGAAGCCAATGCAGATATGGAAAATGTGTATTTCATGGGTGCCAAGAGACCATGGCAACCGAGACCTCCAGCTCCAGGTATATTTCCAAACCAAAATTTGCAATTTCCTGCACAAGATCAGATGTATGTTCAGAATTCTTGGAATGTACCCATGCCATGGCAACACCAAAATTACCTACAACAACAATGGAAACCATTTCAGCAATACTCATCATATCCTCAACCATACCAACAATATTCTCAACCATATCAACAGTATCATCAGCCATATCAGCAGTATCCTCAAACATATCAGCAATATCCTCAGCAGCAAGTTGTCCATCAACCCCAAAACATTCAACAAACATTGCCTGCTCCTCCACCAATAAATTCACCCCAATTACAACTTCCATCTAACCAACCTCCTATACCCACTCAGATTCCTGCTCAACCTGTACCAAATCCAAATAATAGAGCAGATAGACCAGCTTACAGTGTAGATGAGGGACCATCATATCCCACATTACCTTTACAAAATATTGAGTTGAGGTCTGGTAAGGTACTTCAAAAAGAACTTCCCATAGTTGAAAAAAAAGAAGAAAACAAAGACAATGAAAATGAAACTCCAAATCAAAAGAAACAAAATGATGACATCAAAAATAAACAAATCCAACCATTGCAGCCATCACCTTTTCTAGAAAGATTGATCCAAGCGAAACTTCCCATGTCTTTACCACAGTTTGATGCTTTAGATGAGCTGAAGAATGTCTATATAAAAATTCCACTACTCCAAGCCATAAAAGACATTCCGATATATACTAAAGCAATTAAAGAACTATGCCTCAAAAAGCCTACAAGAAAAATACTTGATCCACAAACAATTCACGTCATTGGACATCTAGCTGGCCTTATGACAAACACCATTTCAATGGAAAAGTATGTTGATCCTGGCATTCCCAGAGTCACTACAATCATTAACAACATACCTATTCCAAATACTTTAATTGACCTAGGGGCAGAAATAAATGTGATGACTCTTGAAACAATGAAAACACTCCAACTGAGAAACTTGCGATACACACCAATTGTTCTAGAACTAGCTGATAGGTCTAAAGTGATTCCTGAAGGGATTTTGGAGGACATAATTGTTTCACTGGACTCTTGGGAGTATCCAGTGGACTTTTTGGTTCTTCAACCAAAATCTAATTTAGGAGGTCACCCTATCATCCTTGGTAGACCATGGTTAGCAACTGCTGATGCATTCATAGGGTGTCGATCAGGTAATATGATCATTTCACGAGGAACTGAAAGGAAACAAATCACTCTTTACCCAGCAGCACAAACACCAGCAGTAGCAAACAACTTATGGCTTGATGATAAATACAATGATAAGGAAGAAGTTCAATCTGTTTTTAGCATCAATCAGATCTATGATTTTCATGAATATAATAATGATGATTTGATAGAATTGTTCCTTTCTCAACCTGATATGTCTGAAGAATTAAGAAATGATCAATACCATGCTGCAGATGAACTTTTAGCACAAAGTTTTCAAGAAATATGTATCCTCCATTCTTTGCAAACATCATTTAAAAACAATTTTCCCATTCAATATATCACAAACACTCAGAGTAAGACTATAGAGATTAGTCCGGGAAAAACATTGAATACTAGCACTCACCTAGACTTATCTCAGGAAGAAAAATTGATTCAATTATTGAGGAAGTATCAAAAAGAATTTGCTTGGGACTACACCGATATGCCCGGAATCCACCCTGAAACATGCACTCACCATATTTACACAGATAATAATATAAAACCAGTGAGGCAACCACAGAGAAGAATGAATCCCATTCTTCAAGATATTGTTAGAGATGAATTACAAAAACTATTGAAAGTCAATTTTATTTATCCTATCTCTGACAGTCAGTGGGTATCCCCATTGGTAGTAGTGCCTAAGAAAAATGGAAAGTGGAGGATTTGTGTTGATTATAGGCAATTGAACAAAGCAACCCTCAAAGATTATTTCCCACTACCATTTATTGACCAAGTGCTAGACACATTAGCTGGGAAATCATCATTCTCTTTTCTTGATGGTTTCAGTGGCTATAACCAGATCAGGATAGCCTTAGAGGACCAGGACAAAACCACTTTTACTTGTCCCTGGGGCACTTATGCCTATAATGTTTTACCATTTTGACTTTGTAACGCTCCAGCTACATTTCAGAGAGCTGTATTAGCTATTTTTGCTGGTTTAGTTCATGAGTGTGTTGAAGTTTATATGGATGATTTTTCAGTGTATGGTAATTCATTTGAGCATTCATTAGAAAATCTTGAGAAAGTTTTGAAGAGATGTATTGAAGCTAATCTGTCCCTGAGCAATGAAAAGTGTTTTATGATGCTAAATGAAGGGATAGTATTGGGTCACTATATTTCTTCTCAAGGCATTAAAGTTGATCCATCAAAAATTCAGATCATTGTCAATTTTCCAATTCCGAAGACTCAAAAAGAGGTAAGAAGTTTTCTTGGGTATGCAAGCTATTATAGAAGGTTTATTGAACATTTTAGAAAAATAGCTCTACCTCTGTTTAAACTTCTAGCAAAAGATACACCTTTCAACTGGAATGAATATTTTCAGAAAGCTTTTGAAACACTCAAAGAAAAACTATCAACCACACCAGTCTTAAAAGGACCTAACTGGACCCTACCTTTTCACATCTTTACAGATGCATCTGATACTGTAGTAGGTGCTTCATTAGGCCAAAAAGAAGAGTCTTTAAATTATGCTATCTATTTTATCAGTAAAAATCTAACACCTGCAGAATTAAACTACACAGTCACTAAAAAAGAAATGCTTGCAATCATACACGCTGTGAATAAATTCCGACACTATATAAATGGTTATGAGGTTTTTGTACATACTGACCACTCAGCCATTAAATATCTAATGAACAAACTAATCACTAATGGCAGAGTTACCAGATGGCTGTTATTACTACAGGAATTTAATATTACAGTGTTAGATAGACCAGGCAAGGAGAATCAGGTGGCAGATTTTCTTTCTAGACTCTAGAACTCAGGTGAGATTGTTCCGGTTGAAGATTCTTTTCCAGATGAAAATCTATTTGCAATTTTAGTAGTAGATCCATGGTATGCTGACTTAGCCAATTATTTGTCCACAGGAAAGACACCTCCATATTTTACTACAAAGGAGAAGAAGAGGCTCATCAAACAAAGTGCTAGATATTCATGGATCAATGGAGATTTATTTTACACCGGTTATGATATGATTATTAGAAGATGTGTAAGAAGTGATGAAATAATTGACATTTTAAAATCTTGTCATGACGAACCGTGTGGTGGGCATTTTGCAGCAAAAAGGACAGCATTCAAGATTCTCAGCCTTGGCTACTATTGGCCATCTATTTTTAAGGATTCCAAGAAGTACGTGAAGAGTTGTGACAATTGTCAAAGAATGGGTAGACCCACAGCTTCAGATGAAATTCCACTTCAGCCCCAAGTACATTTAGAGCCATTTGAAAAATGGGCTCTAGATTTTGTAGGTCCCATCAATCCACCATAAAAGGGCAAAAAGTACATCCTAGTATGTACTGATTACGTGAAAAAATGGGCTGAAGAAAAAGCATTAGTACGAGCAACAGAGCAAACAGTGGTAAACTTCCTCTTTGAAGAAATTTTTGTAAGGTATGGAGTACCTAGGGAGATAGTCATAGATCAAGGTACTCAGTTCACTTCAAGGTTGGTTCAAGATATCATAGAAAAATATAAAATCAAGCACAGAAAAAGCACACCTTACCATCCACAGGCCAATGGCCAAGTGGAATCAACAAATAAAACTTTGGAGGGAATTATTACTAAAACAGTAGCAATGAACAGAAAGAATTGGGAGGAAAAGCTCAAAGATGCACTGTGGGCTTACAGAATTACGTGGAAAGATACTACAGGATTTACACCATATCAGCTGGTGTATGGAAAAGAAGTAATGCTTCCTATCGAATTTCAGATACATACTTATAAAATGGTTGCAGATTTAGGAATTGATCTCAATGAAGCACAAAAGGAGAGAATTATGCAATTGAACCAGTTAGATGAGATGAGGCAGCAAGCAGAAGAGAGAACAATCCTAATGCAGAAACAAAGGAAGCAGTGGCATGATGCACACATAAAAAAGAAGCAATTTAAAGAAGGAGACTGGGCTTTACTCTTTGACTCTAAATTCAGAGATCATAAAGCCAAATTTACAACACATTGGATGGGCCCATATGAAATAGTTCAAGCATATGAAAATGGATCGGTCAAACTTACTACAATTGATGGAGAAGGCAACACCTTTATTGTCAATGGACACAGGCTGAAACTCTATCATAAGCCCATCAGCAAGGAAGATTTTATTCAAACTGTATCTCAGCAAAAGGAGGTTGAGATATCACAGCCTTCAGCTGTGATATCTCTACCTTAGTCATTTCAATTTAAAAAAAAAAAACACATAAAAAAAAAATAAAAAAAAATAATAATAATAAATAAATAAATAAATAAATAAATAAAATAAAACAAAATAAATAAATAATGGTTTAGATGTGAAAACCAGACTCTGGCACACTCTAAACCCGAATTCTTACTGGAAAACCAATCATTTGGTTGGTAAGAATTCCTTGTTCTACTTGTTTACTGTTTTTCATCAATTCAATAATGACTTGAAGACAAGTCAAACACTTAGTGGGGGAGAAGAATCAGTGGTTTTTCTCTTTCCTATTTCATCTCCTCATTTTTAAATTTTCAAGAAATTTGTTTCAGTTATTCAGTATTTCAATAAAAGAGCTACTTTTTTTCTAATTAGAGGGACCTGTTTAAGCAATGAGATATGCAGTGGGACCTGTTCAGAAGACTATGTCAACATTACCAATATGCAGTGGGACCTGTTCAGAAGACTATGTCAACATTACCAATATGCAGTGGGACCTGTTCAAAAAGACTATTTCAACATTACCAATATCAGAGGGGCCTGTTAAAGATTGCATTAAAGATACATCAGGCTACTTCAACAAAGTTTTCAAAGGTTGCTTATCATCAGAATTCTAAGGCTACATCAACACCAAGGATAAAAGAAGCTTCACAAACATGGTTCTTCATATTTTAAAGGGACCTGTTATATTCAATTTCATTTCAAAGGGACCTGTTTTGAAAAATAAAGATCAGTCATACCTGTACAAACAGATCAGTCACACCTGTGCAAGCCAAATCAACATTCTGTTAGCCAACAAGTGTAAAGTATTGTTGAAATTTTCATTTTTAACATTTAAAATTCTTAAATTATTTTAGTGTTAAAAAATGATAATTATTATTGCTTGTTATCAATTTCAAAAAATCCTTATATCCATAACCTTTGTAATATTTCCTATTCCTTCTGCCTATTTCTAAATGAACATTTCCATTCATACCTTAGCCTATTTTTATTTCCTATTCCTACTACGCTCTTCAAACCTTTTCATAAACCGCTCTTCAAAAACTCATCATTTTTAAATCTGACCTCTGTCAATAAAAGTACCAACAAGTAGTGGTCTTAATAGACACTCAATGAAAGAGTCCGCTCAATAGAAAGACATTTGTTAAAACGCATGTCCTCAAATGATTTCATTCATTTCGACTGATGGAGTTACAAAAACAATGCTCTGACCCAAATTTGCTTATGGAATGTATCTGTTATCATCACACGATTTGTATCATGATTATGCTTCTACAAATCAGTACTGCTCCTCTGTATTCATGATTTGAATGCGCCTTCTGACTCTGCAAACAAACTCATGACCTCTGATAGTAAGACTCTGTTCTCTGCGTTATCATATGACATCAAGCAAAATGAAGGTCAACTGTTGAATTTTTATTTCTCTGAGTTCATAAAGTTAGTTAAAGAGTTAATTTTCAGACTCTGAGTTTCTTAAGGAGGGCTGAGATAGCAGGTGCTAAAAAAAGGGAGAAAATATAGTAGACAGGCTTATCCATAGTTTTTCTTTACTTCCGCTCAGAATTTGAGGAAACAGCCCAGGCAATTGAAGAAGTTAGCTCAGAGAATTAAGGACGTTAACCAGGTCAGATCAGTGGAACGCAAGAAAAGAGGTAACAAGTTGAAAACCCTGATTGAATTTTTCAGCATAAAAAAAGGGTTAGAACAGAGATTTAAAAAAAAAATGACCAATAGAGCAGAGCCCGAAAAATTTGATAGTTCAAAGTATCACGAAGACTGTGTCAAGATTTTAGAGGAAATACACTGGTTGTCTTTTCTACAGAAATTTAATGGAAATAATGAAGAGGTTACGAAGCAATTTGCATTTTCCTTCAATGGAGAGAAAGCTTTAGTAGGAAATGTTTCTTTTAGAATTTCAGAGGATATAATAGCACAAACATTGGAAATCAGTCCTGAAGGGGAAAAGTATTTCAAAACCAAGCAATTTAGGGAAAAATCATGGACTCAGTTTATATCCAGGTCAAGGGTTTCTTCTGTTAGCTGGAAAAAGGGTGTTCCTAGAAGTTGGTTAATTCACCCATGGGATGAGATGGTATACATTATTCAAAAATTTGTTACATGTGAAGGACGTTACAGTATAGTATACCTATATCACATAAAACTTCTGTTGCACTTGAAAGGCCAATGCACTATCAGTCTGCCCTATTTTCTCTTACAAAGTTTGACTAAAATGTCGAAGACCATTCAGAAACACAAAGGTAATGAAGATAGGAGTTTATATCATTTTGGTTTGATCAAAATACTAATTGAATCTGAGTTGCAGAGGAGAGGAAAAACATGGAAAGAATTTTTAATTGACAATCAAATCAAAGTTAGAGAAGAAGAACAGGAGAAGCAAGGAAGCACAGAGTTGATGATTGATATTGATGAAGAAACCCCTGAGCTTAAGTCAAGCAATGTTCCTCAACCCAGCAGTAGTGTGAAGACAAGAAGAATGAGGCAGGACGATGCCAAGAAGATTGCAAAAGAGAAAATCTTCACTACTTACAGAAGAAGATCAAGGAGAATAAAAAGAAATCAAACACAGGATGATCAACCAGAGCATAATGCAAATACACCAATGGAAATTGAAAGCAGTGCTAACTCACAGCCATAACAAGAAGCAGAGATGGAAACTGAAAGCAATAAGAAAGAAAAGGAAGAGACAGTACCTACAAATAAGAAACAGAGAAAGTTAGAGAAACAGATTGAAGAGCTAAAAGAGGAATTGATGGAAGAAAATATGTTAGAAAAGGTCATAAAGAAGGAAAATGAAATGTTGAGAGCTCAGAGCAAGAAGATTCAGCAGAAAAATGAGAAAATGAAGAAGAAAGTCAAAGAACTTAAAATTGATCAAATTGAAATATGCAAATGGGCAACAAAATGGTACACTCAGAAAAATGTTCTTAAAGAAAAATATAAGAATATGAAACATGAGTCCCAAGTTCAGAAGAATGTAGATGTATTGCTACAGGCAGCAGAGGCACAAGCAGAAACAGAATATAAAGGGAGCACATCAGGATTAGCATGAGGACATGCTAAATCATTGAGTTTGGGGGAGATGTTGGTACTATTTTATTGCTATCCTTCTCTTCTAAAAATCCATCATTTATCTATCATTTTCTTCTATAAACTCCCCATAAGTCCATTGAAATTGATTAATGAAGCATTATAATTGTTATTTTACATTAAATTTAATTTATGGGTTTTTATGTTAAAAATTGGAATTTTTCAACAAAATTACGGGATGTAATGACTTCCTGTAATAAGTTTATGTTGTGACATGTGGCATGGCAGGAAAATCGAAACAGAAGGCAAGGACGTGATCTAGGATGTACATACATGGTGGAAAATCTATTTAGCATCGAATTTGGAGCTCCTGAATATATGGTCAATGACGGTCAAACTCAGCCTATTCAGCAGAAAAATCAGAATTCATAATGAATGTACTTGATCTTTTGCTTAAGATTAGGAACTCTAAACTGATTCGAACTGTTTTGGAATCAGTTAGGATGAGGGAGGAACGAAAATAGCCTTTTGGTTGTAAATTTTAATAAATAGGAGAATTTTGATTAGAGAAAAATTCTAGTAAAGACATTGAACAAAGCAGACTTAAGACTGTAAGCGTATTCCAGAACTCTGTTTTGAATGTAATCCATTCTCAGAATTTAATGAAAGGAAGAATTTCATCAATTACGGTGTTTATGAGTTAACAGTCTTATCACTTGAAGTTTATCAAAGTGTGCCATCAGAACGTCGAAGGGCCCTACATGAGGATTGGTACACTTTCTTTTATGTTTTATGTTTCATAGAATTTAGTATTCAAATCTGAACAACGTTTTATTCCATTTCATTGCCTGTGAGTTCACTAATTTAATTAGAAGTTCTTGTGATTGTTATTTTATGATTCATAGTAGTAGCTTGAAAATTCAATTGCAAAATTATTGAATAAGTCCTTGTAAAAGGTTTAATCGAGCATTGAATTTCAAAACATTTCTATGAACTCTGTTTTCGTGAATTTGATTTTTAGTATGCTTAGTGTGTTATCTTGAAAGAGTTTTTGTGAAACATATCCTTGTAAGAGGATTGAAAGCTCAGACTAGTAACACTCTGTTTTTTTTAGATCAGTAGATTAAATTTGATAATATAGGTGTTTAAATTGTGAAAAGGAAACACATTTTAATCTCTTGTAAAGGAGTGCTGGAGCCTATCACAATTAGACATTTATTAAGACAGATTAGATTCTTTTAGGTCTATAAATATTAGACGTGTGCCTCCAAGTTTACCTACCTTGGTTGATATTAAATTTAGTCTAATCTAGAACCCTGAATTGGTCTTTACACTCTCGCTATTGTTTATTTTTTGTTTCTTAAGAATTCGTTTGCAGACAATTTATATACAGGGTTAAAACCTACATTTATTATTAGAGTTGTTTCGGCTTCAAGGGGATGCCTTTTCTACTAAGGGGTTTTTTTCTTGGG
Source organism: Pinus albicaulis (assembly GCA_034641835.2). NCBI lineage: Eukaryota > Viridiplantae > Streptophyta > Pinopsida > Pinales > Pinaceae > Pinus > Pinus albicaulis. The sequence continues at coordinate 446,745,851 of CM076582.1, read as the reverse complement.
CCTGTGGTAGACCCTGTTCGGTGGGAGATCCGCGGGATCGATTCTTGCGGTGAAAGAAGATGGCAAGCAGTGGAAAGATAGAGATAACGAAATTTAATGGTTAGATTTTTGAGTTGTGGAAGCTCAAGATGGAGGATCTACTAGTAGATAAATATCAGCGGATTGTGGTAGATCCATGTACTAAACCAAAGGCAATGTTAGATGAAGACTGGGCGAAGTTGGATCGGAAGGCAAAGAGCACAATACGGTTGTGTATCTCAGATTTGGTATTGTTGAATGTATTTGGGGAAGCTATGGTGAAGGCTTTGTGGGTCAAGTTAGGGACTTTGTACCAATATAAGTCTCTGGTGAATAAATTGTTCCTGCGGAAAAATTTGTATAACCTGAGGATGAAGGATGAAGACTTGGTGATAGAGCATATTAATGCCTTCAATATTGTGGTAAGTCAGTTTTCATTTGTTTACATTAAAATCTTAGATGAAGATAAGTGCATCGGTTTTTTGTGTTCTCTACCAAATTCGTGGGATAGTCTGGTTATTGCAATAGGTAGCAATACAACTACCTTGAATTTTGATGAAATTTTCTAAGCCTTGTTGTCGGAGGAAATCAGACGAAGAATTATGGAGGGCCATAATGGAGTTGCCTTATCTGTATGAGGAAGGTCCCATAATAGAAACAAAAATAATTTTTCGAGTGGGAGATATAAATCTCCAGGAAATCGTGTAAAGGTGTGCTAGAAATGCGGAAAGGAAATGCACTTCAAAAAGGACTGTAGATCTAAACCTCCTGAGAAAGGAAAGGGATCTGATGATGCTCCTTCTGCAAAGGCAAAAACCACCTCAGATGAAGGTGGGGATGTGTATTTGGCTTCTTATTAAAATAAACATGTAAATCATGAGACATGGTTGATTGAATCAGGTGCACCCTTTCACTTCACTCCTCATAGGGAGTGATTCTGTGAGTGATCTAGATTTTATGTAGGAATGCAACAGAATACACATATAGCCATAGATACAGAGATGCATCAGAAATAATGCTTCATTTTATTAATAAAAGAATGACTGAAATAAGATTAAAAACATAATGGAAACAAGCTAGGGTGCTGGTAGTGTATCTCTAAGAAGAGATGTGGCATACGTAGGCCTCTGACCTATGTTACATTGAGGCTCGAAGGCCTATTACAGAGATAATGAAAATAGATGAGCTAGGGTATTGGCAGCGTATCCCTAAGAAGAGATGTGACGGCTACCAGCCCTTTAATTGTGTTACAATGAGGCTCAAAGGCCTATTTATTGTTGAGAAACAAAGTAAAACCTGAAAAATCCAAAAACTTAACCCTAGGAGATGAAGCTCCAAAACTGTGGGCCCTGTTTGGGTAAATTGGTGTTTCAACTTCTTGGGGACGTAACTTTGGCATCCGATCTCCGTTTTACGTGATCAATAGCTCGTTAGAAAGACCTGTTTGAGGACTAAAACTTTTAGTGTGAGAAACATCAGTCCATGGACCCATGTTGCTCCTGGTTTTCCCAAAAACCGTCGTTTAGGGCCTCAAAATGGCTCTGGAAGTTCACGACCCAAAATACTACTAAAAATATTAAGTTGTGCTGAAACTTAAAAATGGAAAGAAATGATGGCGAGGGTTCAAATGGAATAGGTGGGTGGCCACCAATATCCACCTGGATCATTAATGCCCCAAAATGGCTCCGGGCGTGTAGGACTTGAAAACCTGCTAAAAATAGTATGCTGCTGGAAGTGAAAAGCTGCAAGAATTGATGTTGCAGGTCCAAATGGAATAGGTGGGTGGCCACCGATATCCACCTAGATCATTCCTCCCTCCTTAGGAAGAAATGGTCTCCATTGCGTTAAGTTCCTCCATGGGGGGGAAAATCCTGTTGAACTTGGTATTGGATTTGTCCAGAATGTCGCAGACCTGTTGGCAGACGTGCTGGATGTAGATGTGTCGTCAATGGGCAACCGTTGAAGGATTTGGGAAAATTTATCCATAATCGCGTTCCTTTGTTTCTGGAGGGCCTCCTTGAACAAGATTTTGATAGGATCTTATGCTCCCTCATCTTTCTTTCCTTCTGCCATGGGGGTTCGTTGGGGTTTGCGAGGCTGATCTTGGAAGGGTGCAACTGGATTGAGCCTGGACTCCTTATACCCTGACTGTGTTGGGGACATGCAAAGAAAAACAGAGAAAGAGCAGACCCGCTCTGATACCACTGATCCAGATTTGATGCAGGAATGAAACGGAATACACATATAGCCATAGATATAGAGATGCAATAGAAATAATGCTTCATTTTATTAATAAAATAATGACTGAAATAAGCTTACAAACATAATGGAAACAAGCTAGGGCGATGGTAGCATATCTCTGAGAAGAGATGTGGCGTACTCAGGCCTTTGAGCTGTGTTACATTGAGGCTCGAAGGCTTATTACATACATAATGAAAATAGATGAGCTAGGGTACTGGAAGCGTATCCCTAAGAAGAGATGTGATGGCTACCAGCCCCTAAACTGTGTTACAATGAGGCTCGAAGGTATATTTATTGTTGATAAACAATGTGAAACCTGAAACGTCCAAAAACCTAACCCTAGGAGATGAAGCGCCAAAACTGTGGGCCCTGTTTGGGTAAATTGGTGTTTCAACTTCCTGGGGACGTAACTTTGGCATCCGATATCCGTTTGACGCGATCAATAGCTCGTTAGAAAGATCTGTCTGAGACTACACCTTTTGATGTGAGCAACATCAGTGCATGGACCCATGTTGCTCCCGGGTTTCCCCAAAAATGTCATTTAAGGCCTCAAAACGGCTCCAGAAGTTCAGGACCCGAAAAAATGCAAAAAATAGGAAGTTGTTCTGAAACTTAAAAACGGAAAGAAATTATGGCGGGGGTTCAAATGGAATATGTGGGTGGCCACCAATATCAAATTGGATTGTTAATGCCCCAAAATGGCTCTGGGCATGAAGGACTCGAAAACCTACTAAAAATAGTAAGCTGCTGGAAGTGAAAAGCTACAAGAATTGATGTTGCAAGTCCAAATGAAATAGGTGGGTGGCCACCGATATCCACCTAGATCAGTGAGTATGAGAAGTATGATGGTGGTGATGTCTTCTTAGGGGATGATAGGAAGGCCATAATCATCAGACGTGGAAAATTCAAGCTGAAGCTCCAAGGTGGAAGGATTAGAACACTTCCCAGTGTTCTGCATATTCCTACATTGGCCAGAAATTTGATTTCTGTAAGCAAGATGGATGATGCAGGTGTAAAAAAAGTTTTCGAGAAAGATACCTGCAAGATGGTTCGGGGAGCACTGGTATTAATGCGGGGAGTTCAGATTGGAAATTTGTACAAGCTTCAGGGTAGCACTATTATTGATGGGCACAACAATTTTTTGGTTCTTGAAAGTGGAGCGGAAAGCTTAGCGGCCTCTGGGGAAAAGACCATGCTATGGCATCAAAGGTTTGGAAATATTGGAGAGAAGGGCCTTCGGATACTGTATGGTAATGGTATGGTAGAAGCTATGTATAATTTCTCTCTGGATTTTGATTTTTGTGAACATTGTATATATGGGAAGCATAATCGGGTGATTTTTCCTTCTGGTGCTAAGAGGGCAAACAAGATATTAGATCTTGTGCATAATGATGTGTTTGGACATGTGTCAGTTCCATCACTGGGAAATTCTATGTACTATGTTTCATTCATAGATGACTTCTCAAGGAATACATGGATATATTTCTTGAGGAAGAAATCTGAATTCTTTGACAGATTTAAAGAATTTAAGGCTTTGGTGGAAAACTAGGCAGAGAAGAAGATAAAGGTGTTGAGGAAAGATAATGGTGGAGAGTTCTGCAAGAGTGAATTTGAAGAGTTATGTAAGAAGCGTGGTATAGCACGACAGAAGACTACTCCATACACACCTCAGCAAAACAGAGTTGTAGAAAGAATGGACATAACGCTGATGGAAAATGAAAGAAGCATGCTCAGTGGTACCGGGTTAGGACAAGAATTATGGGCAGAGGTAGTGGAGACTGCATGTTACGTGGTTAAGAGATCACCTTCATCAACATTGGAGGATAAGACTCCACATGAGGTATGGATTGGTAAGAAACCCTCTCTTTCACATTTGAGTGTATTTGGATGTGATGCATATGTACATGTTCCAAAGGAGAAAAGGACCAAGTTGGATAATAAATCTGAAAGGTGCATATTTATTGGGTATAAGGATGGTTTAAAGGTTACAAGCTTTGTAACCAAGAAACAAGGAAGGTTGTGTACAACCGAGATGTGGTGTTTAGAGATTTGAAAGATGTTGTTAAACATGAAGTCCTACCAAAGGAACATGAGAAGATAGAGTTTGAGCAAAGGGAGAATGAATCAAACTCTATAATAGAACAAGATTCAGAAGAGGAAGAGCTAAAAAATCCAGCTGTGAGAAGATCAGTTTGGGAAAGAAGGCTGCCAGAAAGGTATTGTCCAACTACTTTCTATTCAAAATTTTCTTTAACTATCACTGATGATGATCCCAAAACTGTCAGGGAGGCAGTGGATTCAGAGGATGGAAAAATCTGGAAGGAGGCCATGGTTGATGAAATGGCATCCTTGTACAAAAATGAGGCATGGTATCTGGTGGAGTTGTCAGCTGGAAGGAAGCCCATTGGGAGCAAATGGGTGTTTAATAAGAATATGAATGTAGGAGACAAGGTGGAGAAATACAAAGCTCGATTGGTAGCAAAAGGTTATTCCTAGGTGCCAAGAATTGATTTTGGTGATATTTTTTCTCCTGTTGCCAAGGTATCTTCTATTAGATTACTTTTATCTGTTGTTATCACATTTTATTTTGAGGTAGAATATATGGATGTGAAGAAAAAATTTATTCACGAGGATATGGAAGAGGAGATCTACATGAAGCAACCTGAAGGCTTTATGGTGAAGGGTAATAAATAATTGGTATGCAGGTTAAAAAAATTCTCTATACGAGTTAAAACAATCACCAAGGATGTGGTATTAGAAATTTGATACCTATATATGGGTACTTGGCTTCACTAGAAGCAAAGAGGATCACTATGTGTATTTTAAATTAATTGGTGACCGTGTTATTTATTTGGTCTTGTATGTGGATGATATGTTTCTGATTGGAAATGACAAAGAAATTATCCAGGATTTGAAGACCCAATTGTTCTCCAAATTCGACACGAAGGATATTGGTGTTGCAAACTATATTTTGGGCATGGAAATTAAGAGAGATCAGGAAAAGAGGAAGCTCTGGTTAAACCAAAGGAATTATGTCGAGACAATATTGCAGAGGTTCAATATGCAGGATAGTAAACAGGTGAAGGTTCATATTCATGTAGGTGTAAATATATCTGCTGAATAGTGTCCCAAGACACAAGAAGAAGAGTAGGATATGTATCGTGTTCCATATGCAAGTGCATCGGTTAGCCTGATGTATTCAATGGTCTGTACTAGACCAAACATTGCACATGCACTAGGAGTATTGAGCAGGTTTATGTCAAAACCAGGGAAGGAGAATTGGACAACAGTGAAGTGGGTTTTCAGATATTTGTGTGGCACTAGTGATTATGGTTTGTGCTGTTAGGTCTCTGTAATTTATTAGCAAGATTGGGAGAGTCCAATCACAGAGTTAACATCATTTCAACCAACTTTGGGATTCTAGGATCTAGCCCTCCTGAATCCGGAGAGGGATCTCTCCAATATGTACAAAGATGGATATTGTCTTTGAAAAGCTTAAGGTAATGATATTAGGCTAGTTATGAAGGCCAAGGGTTTTGTTTTGTTTTGTTTTGGATGGCTGAGCATGAAATGTTACTTGAGGGGAAAGTCCTAAGTGCAAAAAGTTTCAAAAGTGAGAAGTTGCAAGCAAATAGAACAGTTTTGGCAGATAGATAGATATAATGCTGTTTTTTAGTCCATTGGGCTATGGAGTCATATCTGGGCTTTAATTGAACAACGACATCAAGTGTGATCCAAGGGGCAAGTCATCTATACCACAAGATTATTGAGATTAAAATGATGAAATGGAAACATTAAAATGTTGGAGGGGTGGAAACTGATAATAATTTCTCAGAGGATTTATAGTCAGTCCAAACAAGAAAAGCCTCTTAAGTAACTATTTTAAAACCAACCAAGGACAGGGTTAACCATAGACTTCTTGGGCAAGTTCTTATTAAAGCAGCTTAATTGACAAACAATCCGGTAATCCACATAATTACCTTCAGAAAGTATGAAAACACATAAGAAAAACAGAGTGTAACTTAAGATCAGATAAAGTACTTTTAAACCTAGTCTGCTTTCAGTCAACACCAAGGGAAACTTTCAGAATCTGCCTTTGGAGAAAAGAATCTAGGAATCAGGGCAAACCATATCTTCTCTAGTCTAACTTTAATAGCAAATAATGGAAATAACATTCGAGAACAATGTTTGAGCAAACAGAAGGACGAGGGAACACCAACATTCCTAACTGTTTAAGCTGTATTGAATCATTCTTAAATAAACAAATCTGAAGAAAACATTAAGATAAAGATTTCTCAGCCAGAGAAGGTTACTGCTATACAGAAAATCCTAACCATGTTTAAACTGTTCTTTACAGAGGGAAAATGAACAATATGGCATACATAGAAGAGAAAACGATTAACAAAGAAGAAGCACTTCCCAGTGATAAAGACCGGGATCCCAAGAATTGACTTTTTTATATTGATGTCAAACCAGCTACAAACTTCAAGTCCAATGTTTCAGTTCAGCAATCATCTTCACTATTCAACCTAACTACTCTAGCACAAACAGAGCTTCAAGGGCCAGTGAATACTATGTACAAAAAGAAGTCTCAGGTTCAAGTGTATTTCAAAGTTCTGCAACCAACAATTTCTCATCTTCTGTAAAAGTATTTATAGAAGAATGAGGAGGTGATCTGAGAAAATATCTCTCAGGATAATTAATACAGTTTGAAGACTTCTCGGCCCTTTGAGAGGCTCGATGAAGAAGTTCACAGCTGGAACACTGTATTAACTGTACATTTATGATTTAAAACTCGAAGTGAGTTTTATTTGACTTTGAGGCTCATATGTTGTGTGAAATAACTCCGCAGATATTTGTTGCATCAGTTCCCTGTGGCGGAATTAACTCCCTGGATGCGCTGAAGGTAGATATCATTTTAGGCAATAACTTCGGCCTTTGTTTGAAGGGTTCGAGGCAACAGGTGGCTTGGTGGTAGTTGAGGAATCAATTTGCCTCAAGATGTGGCGGTGGAGGCTTTCCGTTTGATAAAACACTTTCGGTTTTCTCTAAACTGTGTTTTGAGTTGGGGATTAGACTTTTGATAACTGTCTTAGCCGTAATCCCTGTAAGACTGTCTTCAATCTTCAACTGCTGTGCTCTGGTTCTAAGCTGATACTCTTTGACTGTTTTTGATTTAAAACAGTGTCTTTTCGATGTGCAGACCCGCGCTGGGCTTTACGGCATCAATGCTCATAGAGTACTGACGAAACATAGAATAGAGCCCCGCGAATGGCTTCTTTTAAGATAGCTCGAAGGCACAGGAAACGTCTTTCCCATCCCTCGGCTTTCCTTCATTCTATAATGGAAAACCATTAAAACACCTGCAAAACACAACAACAGTTAAGAAATCCTGCGGGAATAGGTTTAAACTGCTTCAGATGGCGGGGGAGGAGCGTAGCCGTTGGATGAAGGCAACCAACGGTGGATATCTGCGCAAAGAGGAAAAAGAGGAGCGGGGGAAAGAAATGAGGCGGGGTGAATCTGGGCCGTCCGATCTGGACACGTGGACGGTCCAGATTCAATCGAAGGATCTCAATCGGAGGTGACAGAAAAGGAGAGGCGATTAAAAATAAAACTCCGATGCGATTTGCGCAATCGGGAGGGGAGAGGCGATTAAACGATAGCCGTTGGATCCGAGGATTAGATCAACGACGGGGAGCGAATCGGAGGAACAGCAATCGGGGGAAAAATAAATGCATACGGGCCTAATCGCAATCGAAACTTTGGGCCTGATCCTTTCGATCAACCCATTTTAAATTCTTCGATCGCGATTGCGCGATTGGTCTTTTTGATCAACCCATTTTATTAAAACACGGGACTTTAAGTTTTTAACTTAAAACTTCGGAAAGTGGGTTTTTGGGTTTACAAAGGAAATTATTGATCAGAAAGGGTTTTTTCCAATAGTTAAGCGCCTGATTGCGGGCCCACGGGTAAATGAAATGCCAATATGATCTGCGGTCTAGGGAAAAGGGGCTGATCGCAATCGATGTTTTGAAATGGTTCACAAACATGCACACTTGAATCTTTTCGATTCGATCAGCGCTTCATGGGTTTGGCGCCTGGTTTTTGTGATGAGGGCGTGTTGGGGAAGTGGTTTAGAGCTTAGCCCAAGGGGCTTAGGTCCATAAAAAGACTTGTATTTTTATGATTTTTCACGGTTTTTAATGGAAACAAAGGGTGCCGAAAGGGTTAAAAAGTGAGTTTTTAACCATGGGAAGGGTGATTTATGAAGGGAAGAAAGGAAAAAGGGATGGCTTTGCAGTAGTTTCTTCTTTGCATTTCGGCGGAAATTTCTGAGTATAAAAAGGGACAGCAAATGAGGATTTTGGACAGAGGCATGAGGCCTTAAAGAGAGTTCAAGAGCCAACAATTTTTTAATGATAAAATTTGTTCCTTGGAGGCTCAAAAATATTTAGCCACCTTTTGGTATAACAAAATATTATAGGTGGCTAACGGTGGCTCCACTTGGGGATGGTGCCTTCTTGAAGGCATCAAGAATTTAGTCTTGATTTCTGGGAGGCTGATTAGTTGCCTCATCTATTGGGCTGTCCTTCTGTGATTGAATGATCTTCTCTAAAAACATATTTGGCAGCCATGAAAACAATGGACCTTTGTAAACAAACTTACCTACCCCAATCCTACGGATCTAGCATTTTTTCTTCATCAGAGTGCACTTGGATTGGCAAACTCTATTCACAACATTTTATTCTTTTGAAAGCAGGAAATCTAATCTTTTTCTACTCCTTATTTCTCCCCGAACTCAGATTAAACAGTTGAGCTCAGATATTTATCTACCTAATCTACTGTCTTGTTGGGATTAAGCTGTCCAAGAGACTCTCATTCTCTAAATTCTATGACAAAAATTTAAAAACAGTCAAGTTAAGATTAAGCTGTTTAACTTGCTGTGATCTATGGCATAAAAACAAGCTGCACATAGATTATTATTTGTAGAAAATTAAAAATCAAAATGGAAGGCTTAAGATCTGAAAGTTTTGAAATCTTGCCTTCTCTTTCTTCTACTTCACCAGCCTACATTTTTTCTTTGTTTGGTATTATTTTCTTTTCTTGGTTCATATTTTGAGCGAATAAGAACCCAGTTTTCTCCTTTATCACTCGAGAAAAATAAAGCAGTTTTGAGTCATCTCTCTTTGGAAACTTTGGTTCGGATTTTAGACATGTTTGAGCCTTAATTTCTATCCTAATCTATCTACTGATAAGCCAAGATTAAACGGTTTGGCACATCAAATTCACTACCCTATCAGCAGAAAATTGAAAGCTAATTAGTCAAGATTAAACAGTTTGACTAACTAGAAGTGTGTTTTTGAGGAGTGGCATTTGAGATTGCACACTTTCAGATTTATCTCTCTTTTTTGGCATGGGGCCTTGCCTTTATTGTTTTGTCAATTTGCCCTCTTTTCTTTCTTTTTGTTGTTTTTGTATTTTTGAAGTTTTATAACTTTGAATGCAATGGTTAGACTGTGATATTTACAATGGGGAAACAAAAATGCTTTGAAATTTAAGACTCTTGGCAGACGTAATGCTTGAGCATCCTGCCATTGACGAGACCTCCAAACAATTCTGTTCCATCCAGTTCCTGTAAGAAAAATGCATTGTTACCAGCAACTGAATGAATAGAGTAAGGGCCAAGCCATAGGTTGTCAAATTTTCCATGCTTGCCCTTTTCTTCCCTCCTTGAGTCCCACTTTAAAACTTTGTCCCCAATCTTGAAATTGGTGGCCTTTGTTCTTCTGTCAAAGCTTCTTAAATGCGAATTTGTTTTACGCAATATTTCATGGTACTCTTCCTCTACGATTTCTTTGAAGATGAATGGTCGATTCATTTATTCTTGATCATGTCATTATCTTCAGCACTGCGGTGTTAGATAAACTTCATAACTGGTACACCAAGGCTGTTAGGAAAAATTGCATTTGTACCATACACAAGCTGGAAAGGTGACATACCAATAGATTTCTTCAAAGTTAATCTGTCAGCCCAAAGTGCATGGACCAGCTTTGTGTGCCAAGACTTTTTGTTGTCCTCCAATAGTTTCTTGATTATGTTCACTAAGCTTTTGTTGGAAGATTCTGCAAGTCCATTACCCTGAGGGTAATAGGCTGTGGAATGCCCTAATGTTATCTGGTATTTATGAGAGAAGTCAACCATTTTCTTCAATCCAAATGCTGCTGCATTATTAGTGATGATCTTGGTGGGACAACCAAATCTAGAGAGAATGTTAGTCTCCATAAATTTTATGATAATTGAATCATTGGCTTGCCTACAAGGAATGGCTTCTATCCACTTGGTGAAATAGTCTGTGGAAGTAAGGATCCATCTATGCTGGGCAGAAGATGAGGGATGGATTTCACCTATGAAGTCAAGTCCCCACTGTTGAAAAGGAGCTTCAACAGTGATTGGATGCAGAGGAAGGGGTACTAATTTTCTCTTGCCCTCAAACAATTGGCATTTATGGCAAGTAGTTGTCATTTTGTGAACATCAGGAAAAAGGGTGGGCCAATAGAAACCAACCCTCAAAATTTTGTTGGCTGTTGACTTCCAGTACAAATGGCCTCCACACTCTCCTTCATGAAATTCCTGCTTAACCTTCTCTGCATCAAACTCAGGCAAACATTTAAACAATATACCACTAGCATTTTTCCAATAAAGACACCTATCTACAATGCAATAGTTTACTGCTTTCAGTTTTAAGAACCTTGCCTTTGTTTTCGACAAACCAGGAGGTGTATTTAAATTAAGAAAAACATAAACGATATCAGCATACCAAGGAGAATTCATAAAATGGTTTTCAATAATGGGAGTTGAGAATTCTTCTTGGCTGTCCAAAGCATTAATCATATTAATATCAAGAACTTCAAAATTGGATTCGGCCATTAATCTAGCTAGACCTTGGCCTTTGATGAGTTTAGTGGGTTTTATCTCTAAATCATATTCGAGAATAACAGCAATCCACTTACCTCTCTTACCATATGGGTCCTGTGTTAGAATGTCTTTAACAACCGAATTAGGGACAAAGGCAATGATGTGTGAGTGAAGGATGTATACTCTGAAGTCTTTCAATGCTTTAACCAAAGCAAACGCTTGCTTTTCCATAATATTATACTTCAAAGGGGCATCCCTCAATGCCTTGCTAAAGAATGCAATAGGCTGCTCTTGTCCTTGTGGATTTTTCTGTAAAAGGACAGCAGCAATGGTATGTTCTGATGCAAACGAGAAGATATAAAAATCTTTTGAAAAATCGGGGCTTATGAGAACCGGTGTTTTGGTTAATGCTTGTTTCACCAGCTCAAAGGATGTCTTTGCTTCCAAGGTCCATTTTATCCCTTGCTCCTTCTTCAACATGTTTGTGATATTTATAAGGAGCTCTGCCAAGTTAGGGATGAACCTTCTCAAAAAGTTAATCTTTCCAATGAAAGACTGCAACTCTTTGATATTTCGAGGATGAGAGATTTGCAATGTAGCCTCAATCCTCTTTGGATCTATCTTTATACCCTCTTCTGAAATAATGTGTCCAAGAAGCTTACCTTCTTGGAGACCAAATAGTGTCTTCTTAGGGTTTAAAGATATTCCAAACCTTTTGCACTTCTCGAAAATTTTTCTCAAATGTTCTAAATGTTCTTCATCTGTTTTTTAAAACACAGTGACATCATCTAGATAGATAATGATGAAGAAGCCCAATTCTTCCGAGAATGCTATGTCCATGGCTCTCTGAAAGGTTGCTCCAACGTTCATTAGACCAAAAGGCATCTTCAAATACATGAAAGTGCCTCATGGAGTAGTGAAAGCTGTCTTTAATTGATCAGCAGGGTGAACTAAAATCTGATTATACCCTGAATAGCCATCAAGCAACGAAATCCTTTTAGACCCCACCACCCTTTGTAAAATGTGATCCATTTTTGGTAAGGGGTAGTTGTCTTTTAACGAAGCTTTGTTTAAGTCTCTAAAGTCTATACAAAGCCTGATTTCTCCAGTCTTCTTCCTAACGGACACCAGATTAGATACCCACTCATAATATCTAATAGGGACAATAATGCCAGCCTCATACATTTTCATGATCTCCTTCTGAACCAATGGCAACTGGACAGGGTTTATTCTGCGCAGTTTCTGTTTAAATGGTTTTTGGTTTTCTTTAAGAGGGATTTTGTGCTGTATTATTTCAGTGTCATAGGATTTGAGATCTTCGTAACTCCAAGCAAAAACATCAGAAAATTCTTTGAACAACTCTATGTATTTGAGTTTAATGTGAGCTGGCAAAGTTTTGGACGGTTTGATCATTTTCGGTTTTTCCTCACTGCCTATATTGCACTCCTCTACTTCAGTCTCTACAGGTTCCAGTTTTGGTTTATTGGCCACATCGTTAAAATTGAACAACTCCTCTAAAGGCGTTAGACCACTCGGCAAATTTTCATCTTTAGAATGCAGAGTTTGTAATTCTTCCGTTTCTAACTCTGCACTTAATTCTGTTTTGTTCCTAAGTTCGCTAGACAATAGGTTAATATTGGCAGGTTGAGGAGACAATTCTTCTTCACCAAGAAAGTTTTCTTCACTGCAGTCTGTATCATAATCTGAATCTGAACTGTGCAGTTCGAACTCATTTCTGAATTGCATGAAGTCTTCTATTTGTTTGTCATTGTCAAACACTTGCCAATATTTTTCGTTATCAAGCACTGCCGGTCTAAATTTTATCAGAGTTGTGTTGTCTCCGGTCTCATATGGCGTTAGACATGTTCTGGCCGCAAAAGATAAATTGTGGGCCATAATGTTGTTTTTCCTTGGGATGAAACTCAGGTTTGACTCCTCAAATGTTGTCAACAGATCCATGACATCATTCCGATAGGCTCTAAGTCTGGAATGATTCGCATTATACTCCCCATTGACTTGCCTAATGATTAACTCAGAATCCTCGTACACATTAATTCTTCTGGCTCCTAATTTCTTCAAGAGATGCAAGCCTAAGAGAAGGGATTCATATTCTGCTATGTTGTTGGAACACTGAAAGTTTAATTTGCATGAGATGCATTCTGTGTGGTTGTTTTTAGTGTTAATGATCCAAACCCCTGCACCAGCATTATTTCTAGTGCATGACCCATCAAAATACATACTCCATAAAGGACTGTCTTTGGTTTCGTCTGTTTGGCGATTGTCCTTTTTAACTATGGTGCCTTCTGACTGTTCATGATTAGCGGCACCCAATTGAATTTGTTTTGACTCCTCAAATTCTTCAATAGATTGAGGGATGATGTCAGAAACGTTAGGGGTATTTTCTGGGTTGTTAAGTCCTAAAAACAATGGACTCATAACCGGTAAATCAAGACCTATGCTTTGTTTACTAATGTTTTCACATGTGGCAAACTGTTTGGACACTTCTGCGGTATTATACTCTTCTTCCCTGTCGGCCTTTAATTCTGTTAAAGTGACTTGCTCACTAGGAGTTTCATTGTTAAACATGATAAAAGAATCAAGGCCTGTATTGACAGACTATATAGGAGAGTTTCGTGGTCTGTCTTGACTTGTAACCGTATATTGCATATGAGACTCCCTATAAAGTCTTCTGGTCTGATTGAAAACCGGGATGGTCGCATATGTCATGTCCATCTGCATAGTCCCCTGTAACTTAGCTCCCCAGGATCTTGATAATAGCATTCCATACTTTGGGGGGACATCAGCCACAACAATGTCCATGGGTAAACATTTGGCTGGAATCTGGGCTAGGTTAACACAGAGGTCTTTGATCAATCCTAGACATTTTACTCTATTTGAGTCAAAGGAGTATAGGTCTTTGTAGGGTCTGGTAATTTCTAAACCAAGGCTCTCCATCATAGCTTTAGGCATTAAATTATGAGAAGCCTCGGAATCATGCATAGCGTTGTGTAGAATTTTGTCATGAATGTTCAAACTCACATAAAAGGGAGGAACTGGTCCTTCTTGAAACTTCCCTTCAATCTTAGGGCCAAAAATCAACTCTGGTAGGTCGTCACTAAGATTAACTGTATCTCCATTTTCCTCTATATTTAAAGCCTTCAGAATTTGGTTCCTATATACATGTTGGGCAGCTAACTCAGTTAATGGAACAGAGATTTTGATCTTTAAGATTTCTTGTTCCAGGATGAAAGGGGTTTGATTCTTTGAAGCACTTGTTTCAACCTTATTAGCTGTCACTCTATCAACAATTACAGCTTGCTGATTTGTTTTACTTGACACAACTGTTGTAGAAGGAGTACTAGCTGAAGCATTAGTACTGCTGATGTCTTCACTATGTTTTTCAGAATTTTGAGTGTTTTTCTCCTTATCCTTATCAGAATTAACAGCCACTGTTTTGTCTTTTTGTTTGGCTGTTTTGGGTTTAGCTGCGGTGCTGCTTTGAGAGGATTTGTCAGAGGTTTTGGTGTTGGGGGCTTGTTGACTGGTCTTGCTTCTAAGGTCATATTCTCTTTGAGGTTCTATGACGACATTTTCCATGTCCCGATAATAATTTTCATTATCATCTCTTTTGTCGTCGTAAGGTGTGTAAAGACCTTGTTTATTATCATAATGAACCTCAAAGTCATCATCCTCTTCCCCAAACATGTTGATATCCTCTCCCTCTGCTATGTCTTATGTTTCTTCAACCTCACTTACATATTTTTGATGAAAGGGAGGGGTGATCTGTTGATCATCATCCCTGGGTCTGTTTGGAGGTTGGTTCCTTCTAACATTCTGATTTTGGTTCCTATTTTGAGGAGCAGTTTGATTTTGATTTGCTTGTGCTCTCTTAATTATGCTCATCTCTTTCATCATTTCTTCCATCATTCTCTCCATCTTTGAGCTTGAAGTGGAAGGGGTGGATTCCTCTCTAAAAGATACTCTCTTCTCACTCTTCATTCTTGCTATTTTCTCCATCAAGTTTACTTCCATAGAAAGAGCACCCCTTTGCATGTCTTCAAGAGTTGCAAAGACTCTTTCTCTAAGTGAATATGTCATGTCTGGATCAAACCCTTCAGGAAATTTGTTTAAAGCTGAGCCCTGAGGAGGTTTTAGTTCGGGGGAAAGTGCATTATAGACGTTGTTAAATCTGGTACAATAAGATTGTACACTTTCCCCAGGGTTCCTATGGAGATTGTTATAGTCGGCAAGGACTTGGAGAGGATTCTTTCTCACTTCCCATTTTTTTAAGAATGTTTGATGGAAGGCTTGGAGATCGTTAATACTATGGGGGGTTAAACCTTTAAACCATTTTCTTGCTTCTCCCCCCAAACTTTGAGCAAATAGTCTCAACTTGACAGAATCATCATCAATTTCGTTTATGTCAAAGTAGTCATTCATCTTGTCCACATGTTGAGATGCTGTTATAGTATTACTAGCATCATATAATGGAATTTTGGACTGATAGTCCTGTGGAAGATTGCCTAATGGTACAGGAAGGACTAAGGGAGCATACCATGTTGCCATGGCAGGAGGTGGAGGTGGATTTACAGAAGGGAAAGTGGGCTAAGGTGAAGTGGTTTGAACAGTGGATGTAGGGTGAGTAGAAGTGGATGGACCAGGAGTATACTGTTGAGATGATCTTGGATGGGAGACACCTAAATTGTGAAGGAAATGTAAATCAGGAGGTGTTGTTTCCCTGCTACCAGGATGTTCACTTGTTTCAGGAGATGAAAGTGAAGATTCAAAGTCTAACTGGATTATATCATCAAATGACCTAGTCCTAAATGGGTTCACTAAATCAGTTTGTGATTGTTGCAGAGCTGAAAGATTTTCAGGGACTGATTTAGCTCTCAAGGGTGATCTGAAAACAGTTAATAATTTAACCTTAGGAGACTTCCAAAGGATACTTTCTGGATTATCAACTATCTCAGGTGGGTTAGGGTCTGAGTGGGCTCTAGTGTGAATCTTTTTAGAAGCCACTATGTTATGTTGTTTAGACCTAAAACAAGAAAAGTTCAACCAGATATGACAATCTTGGAGAGGTTAACCAATCTGTTTTTACAATTTTAAATCCCACAGTCCTCTAACTGAGTTTGAATGATTTTATTATGATAAGGGTTCTTCCCAGTGGATTCTTAAGGTCTGTTCAAGGATTGTGGAGTCGCCAAGTGGAAATTTTTAGCTCCTTTCGGAGGTAAAAGGTCTTATGGTCCACCACCATGTTTATTTAATTCCAATCTGAAATATTTTTAGGTTTTTATAAATCATTTTTCAGTTTTGTGGTTGTTAATAATATCCTAACTTTGTTTCAAAACTTAGCTAAGGTTGCGAGACAAAGGCAGTCTACTCTTATGGCTAAGCCAGCTGATTTTTCAAGGTTTAGATGAAGTCTTAAGAGAAACCTAGGGTTTACCTAGTTTGTCATTGATTCAAACAAGTTCCATCATGATTACCTATAATAGGCAGTGCTTGAAAAGGCTGCTTTTTACTCTGGTTAATAAAGCAAATGCTCTATGAACCAAATCTCTGACGTCGTATGATTATCTTTAAATGAAAATGATTCTGGGTTCGATGTTCCCCAGTGGAGTCGCCAGAAATGTTAGCTTCTGGTGGCTCAGCTGCAAAATAGAACAATTGTCATGGAACCAGAGATTCTGGGTTCGATCCCCAGTGGAGTCGCCAGAAATGTTAGCTTCTGGTGGCTCAGCTGCAAAATAGAACAATTGTCATGGAACCAGAGATTTTGGGTTCGATCCCCAGCGGAGTCGCCAGAAATGTTAGGTCTCTGTAATTTATTAGCAAGATTGGGAGAGTCCAATCACAGAGTTAACATCATTTCAACCAACTTTGGGATTCTAGGATCTAGCCCTCCTGAATCCGGAGAGGGATCTCTCCAATATGTAAAAAGATGGATATTGTCTTTGAAAAGCTTAAGGTAATGATATTAGGCTAGTTATGAAGGCCAAGGGTTTTGTTTTGTTTTGGATGGTTGAGCATGAAATGTTACTTGAGGGAAAGTCCTAAGTGCAAAAAGTTTCAAAAGTGAGAAGTTGCAAGCAAATAGAACAGTTTTGGCAGATAGATAGATATAACGCTGGTTTTTAGTCCATTGGGCTATGGAGTCATATCTGGGCTTTAATTGAACAACAACATCAAGTGTGATCCAAGGGGCAAGTTATCTATACCACAAGATTACTAAGATTAAAATGATGAAATGGAAACATTAAAATGTTGGAGGGGTGGAAACTGATAATAATTTCTCAGAGGATTTATAGTCATTCCAAACAAGAAAAGCCTCTTAAGTAACTATTTTAAAACCAACCAAGGATAGGGCTAACCATAGACTTCTTGGGCAAGTTCTTATTAAAGCAGCTTAATTGACAAACAATCCAGTAATCCACATAATTACCTTCAGAAAGTATGAAAACACATAAGAAAAGCAGAGTGTAACTTAAGATCAGATAAAGTACTTTTAAACCTAGTCTGCTTTCAGTCAACACCAAGGGAAACTTTCAGAATCTGCCTTTGGAGAAAAGAATCTAGGAATCAGGGAAAACCATATCTTCTCTAGTCTAAATTTAATAGCAAATAATGGAAATAACATTCGAGAACAATGTTTGAGCAAACAGAAGGACGAGGGAACGCCAACATTCCTAACTGTTTAAACTGTATTGAATCATTCTTAAATAAACAAATCTGTAGAAAACATTAAGATAAATATTTCTCAGCCAGAGAAGGTTACTGCTATACAGAAAATCCTAACCCTGTTTAAACTGTTCTTTACAGAGGGAAAATGAACAATATGGAATACATAGAAGGAAAACGATTAACAAAGAAAGAAGCACTTCACCAGTGATAAAGACCAGGATCCCAAGAAACAGCTTTTATATTGATGTCAAACCAATTACAATCTTCAAGTCCAATGTTTCAGTTCAGCAATCATCTTCACTATTCAACCTAACTACTCTAGCACAAACAGAGCTTCAAGGGCCAGTGAACACTATGTACAAATAGAAGTCTCGAGCTCAAGTGTATTTCAAAGTTCTGCAACCAACAATTTCTCATCTTCTGTAGAAGTATTTATAGAAGAATGAGGAGGTGATCTGAGAAAATATCTCTCAGGATAATTAATACAGTTTGAAGACTTTTTGGCCCTTTGAGAGGCTCGATGAAGAAGTTCACAGGTGGAACCCTGTATTAACTGTTACATTTATGATTTAAAACTCGAAGTGAGTTTTATTTGACTTTGAGGCTCATATGTTGTGTGAAATAACTCCGCAGATATTTGTTGCATAAGTTCCCTATGGTGGAATTAACTCCCTGGATGCGCTGAAGGTAGATATCCTTTTAGGCAATAACTTCGGCCTCTGTTTGAAGGGTTCGAGGCAATAGGTGGCTTGGTGGTAGTTGAGGAATCAATTTGCCTCAAGATGTGGCGGTGGAGGCTTTCTTGTTTGATAAAACACTTTAGGTTTTCTTTAAACTGTGTTTTGAGTTGGGGATTAGGCTTTTGATAACTGTCTCAGCCGTAATCCCCGTAAGACTGTCTTCAATCTTCAACTTCTGTGCTCTGGTTCTAAACTGATACTCTTTAACTGTTTTTTAATTTAAACAGTGTCTTGCCGATGTGCAGGGCCGTGCAGGCCATTTTACGTGCTATCAATGCTCATGAAACATTAATAAACCATTGAATAGGGCCCGCGGATGGTTTCCTTTGGTAGATCATGGGAGCAATAATCGTTATTCCCACCTCTGACGTTTCTTTATAATTCACAGAAAACCATTGAAATCACCTGCAACAAAACAAAAAAACAATTAAGAAATCCTGCGTTTTTTAGGTTTAAACTGCTTCAGATGGCGGGGGAGGAGCGTAGCCGTTGGATGAAGGAAACCAACGGTGGAGATCTGCGCAGAGAGGCAAAAGAGGAGCGGGGGGAAGAAATGAGGCGGGGTGAATCTGGGCCGTCCGATCTGGACACGTGGACGGTCCAGATTCAATCGAAGGATCTCAATCAGAGGTGAAAGAAAAGGGGAGGCGATTAAAAATAAAACTCCGATGCGATTGCGCAATCGGGAGGGGAGAGGCGATTAAACGATAGCCGTTGGATCCGAGGATTAGATCAACGACGGGGAGCGAATCGGAGGAACAAGAATCAGGGGAAAAATAAATGCATACGGGCCTAATCGCAATCGAAACTTTGGGCCTGATCGCAATCGAAACTGCGGGCCCAAACACAATCGAAACTTTGGGCCTGGTCCTTTCGATCAACCCATTTGAAATTCTTCGATCGCGATTGCGCGATCGGTCTTTTTGATCAACCTATTTTATTAAAACACGTGACTTTAAGTTTTTAACTTAAAACTTCGGAAAGTGGGTTTTTGGGTTTACAAAGGAAATTATTGATCGGAAAGGGTTTTTTCAATAGTTAAGCGCCTGATTGCGGGCCCACGGGTAAATGAAATACCAATATGATCTGCGGTCTAGGGAAAAGGGGCTGATCGCAATCGATGTTTTGAAATGGTTCACAAACATGCACACTTGAATCTTTTCGATTCGATCAGCGCTTCATGGGTTTGGCGCTTGGTTTTTATGATGAGGGCGTATTGGGGAAGTGGTTTAGAGCTTAGCCCAAGGGGCTTAGGTCCATGAAAAAGACTTGTATTTTTATGATTTTTCACTGTTTTTTAATGGAAACAAAGGGTACCGAAAGGGTTAAAAAGTGAGTTTTTAACCATGGGAAGGGTGATTTATGAAGGGAAGAAAGGAAAAGATGAATAATAGAAAAAAATATGGAAAGGGAAAGGAAAAGAAGGTTAATTTTCGAGTGGGAGAAAGGGAAAAGGGATGGCTTTGCAGCAGTTTCTTCTTTGCATTTCGGCAGAAATTTCTGAGTATAAAAAGGGACAGCAAATGAGGATTTTGGACAGAGGCATGAGGCCTTACAAGGAGTCTTCAAGAGCCAACAATTTTTAGTGATAAAATTTGTTCCTTGGAGGCTCAAAAAGATCTTAGCCACCTTTTGGTATAACAAAATATTATAGGTGGCTAACATGTGCTACTGTGGAAGACCAGGATTTGACAGAGTTTTGGATATCCATGGTTTTGTTTATGCAGACTGGGTTGGAGATCTAGATGAACGAAGATCTAAAAGTGGGTATGTTTTTAGCCTATTTGGAGGTGCAGTCAGTTGGATGAGTAAGAGACAGTTTGTAGTGGCTCTTTCAACTATAGAGGCAGAATACATGGCAGCCACTCATGCAAGCAAGGAAATAGTTTGGTTGAAAATATTGTGTTCAAGTATGGTATTGGTGTAGCGAGCTATAAGGATAGACTGTGATAGCCAAAGTGAAATTTTCTTGGCTAAGAACCTTGCTTATCATTCAAATACAAAGCACATTGATGTTCAATATCACTTTGTGAGAGATATAGTTGAGGATAAAAAGGTGTTGCTGGTAAATGTGGACACTTTGAAGAATGTTGCAGATGCACTGATGAAGTTTGTGAGCACTCAAAATTTCTCTTGGTGTAGAGAAAAAATGGGTGTTGCAAGGCTGGACTAATGACTAAGCTATCATGTGGCCCCCTGCAGAAAGAAAACAACAAGTGGGAGAATGTTGGGTATGTGTTATATATATATATATAATTTTTTTTTTTTTTTTTCTATGGTTTTGTGCATGGGTTTGCACATGGTTTTGGGGCATGATGGTTTTCGGCCCCTGGTATTTTGTAGATCCGATCAAGGGAACTACGGTTATGTTCTAATCCAGGGATAATGGATTGGGGTTTATGAATGCTTCAGCATGTATATATATGTGTTGTAACACTAAAACAGATATAATGAAAAATCAAGCTAGTAGTCCTGATTTGGGATCGAGGGGAAAAATCTCTGTGTATATCTGTTTTATGTTTTATGCTCTCACTATTGTTTATTTTCTGTTTCTTAAGAATTCGTTTGCAGATAATTTCTATACAGGGTTAAAACCTACAGACCACTCATAATGCCCTCAAAACTTTGCCATCAACACTACATTTGTTTATCATTTAAAGGCACCATGAGTATTTTCTTTTGTGTAATATGGGCCTCTAAGGGGTGCTAAGTTTGGAAAAGGAATCACATAACCTTCATACAAATTAACCTACCTTTTTCCACCTTCAGAACACTTTTTCTACCCTCAGGATGCTCACAGATCTAATCCTGTAGAAAAATAGGGAAATCCTGTAGAAATCCCATAACATACATGTAGCATCCTGTAGCGCTATCCAAACTTGATGATATTTGCTCTAGGAGATTTATTTTTACCTCTTGGGATTGAATAATGACCCTGAGGATCTGAATCCATGATTAGGGAGGACCAAAGACCATTGTGAACCCACCTTTACTTAATTGCAAGTACAAATTTGCAATTAGAATTATAAGACACATTTTCACATTTGAATAACAATGAATGTTTTCTTATGAAATGTACAAGGATTCTATTACTAAGGCTAATTTCCCTTGAAAACAATGATAAGAAGGGTGATTCGCCAATGAAAAGTAGATTATACATGATTCTTGAATTTATTCTTTCTTAGGATTTTAGTCACACACATTGTTGTTGAAAAGATCAAATTTCCTTTTTCAAAGAAACTTTCCACATTCTGCAAGTAGAGTATTGGTTTACATTCTACAAGTAGACTAGCACTTTTCATTTCTACAATTAGCATAGTCTTTACATTCTTGCAACTAGAGTCATTCTTTACATTTGGATGGATATTACTTTCATTTCTACAATTAGAATAGTTGTTTCATTCTTTCCAATACAGTAGAACGCTCTCTTTTTATGCAATTTATTTCTCTAAGCTAGTTGAAGGATTGGTCTCTATATTCCTTGATATGATCCATTTATTGAAGGTGGCATGCGTATAACTTGACCTACTATTCATATAACAATATCACCTCTAAGTTTGTACGAACTCCAGATTGATAATTAAAGATGCTAATCTCGGGAGTCTCAACATTCTTGTTGAGATATTGAGGCTCATCACTTTTTGGCGCCGTTGTTGGGGAGGTTTCCAAGTAGGTGTTGTTTCTACTTATAAGTTTCCTTTATTTTTTTGTCTTTTGATTTTCATCAGTACTATTGACTTGGAATTTTTTTTTAAAGAGGGGAAAATCCAAAAAGAAAAACAAAACTAGTTCTTTCATGCCTCATAAGAGTAAGTATAATCAAGGGAAATTGCTATCAAAACCCCCCACCCCTTCAAGAATTCAATCATCATTCTTCTTTGGTAACTGTAAGATTCCCTCTCTGACCACAGGGAGTTAGAAAATCCTCTAGGTGAGCAACCCAAATTTTTTGAAGAACCCATAGGGGAGGAATATCCCATATCAGTTAGCTAAACATGGGTGAAAACTGGTAGAATGAGATCTTTCCCATTCGATAAACCAATGGGGAGGCTAGGATGAAGAATATAAATCCCAATACCCTTCCACACTTCCATGGTTTAGCCTATGATAACCCTGACCTATGATTATACCTCTTATGAAAAAAATTGAAGTTTTGTCCCTCCACCCTTAAATATGCAACCTTGCATTGGTTTATTAGTCTACCTAGAGGCAACATCACTACTTGGGGTCTAAGGAGACAAAAGAAGAAATATTTAGGATGACCCTAGGGCCAAATGAGTCCTTGGAAGACTATGAGGAAATATTCCAACTCAATTATAGGAGGGATAATTGTACCCTTGATCCTAAATCACTCAAGCTTGTACTTCTTCGAGGGACCGGGGAGGATGTAATGGAAACCCTCAATATGTTGTTTAGAGGAAATATTTACCAGCTGACCTATTATGAAATCAAGACAATATTCAAGACCATTCGAGGGTTTCTAGGAAAATGGGAAGGTCCAATCAAGACCTAGTTAACTCTTCCCCCTCCACCTCACCCATAAAACATGAGATATTTTAAGAGTGAAATGTTACATATATTTTCCTTGCAGATGGACACTATGCAAATTAAAAGGAAGCGAGAGGAAGTAGAAAGGGCACTAGTTATCTTTTACCTTAATTGCACCAAGAGGCATCCTAGAAATGAGTGCCCATTGAACACCATCGAGGTATGATATGTATGTGAGGAAAACCATGCAACAGATAATTTTCCATCTCTACTAGGCCTAAAGTCTATATACCAAGGAGCAGAGATTGTCTTGGAACAACTTTTTTCCATAAACCAGAGGAGGCTGCGGGGCCTTCATCCATATCAATAGGGCATGTAAGGTGCACAATATCCTCCTTACAATTCAAATCAGAATGCACCTTTCTATCCTTAGTATCCTCCAACTCATCCATCATGGTCCATGCCCTCTCCTTGGTCCTATGCTCATCAATACCCCCCTCATCCTGTCAACCTGCCTTTCCAGTCATATCAACCTCAACCTCCTCAACGGGGAAAACATTCACAAGGATGGAGGCCTTAGACAACCCAACCTTCTGCATTAGTGCCTCCTCCTCACCCTCAACCACAACTACCTCAGAACAAACCACCTAAGAAACCTAAAATTCCTACCCAACCCAATCTGAACCCGAGAAATAAGTAGACACAACCAGTTTATAGTGGGGAAACATCCTATCCTGGTTATGTTGTGGATATCCAAGAGATCAACCTTCGGTATGGGAAGGTACCCCTGGATGCTCACCCACCTTCTCGTCCCTATCATGAAAGGTTGGTCCAACCTAAATAGCACACCCTAGAAGACGCTGAGCTTCTGGGAGAATTTAAGAACTTGTGTGTTAAAATATCCCTTCTCTAAGACATAAAATATGTCCCCATTTACAAAAAGTTTATCAAGGAAGAATGTTTCAAGAGGCCTAGGATAAGAAAAAGAGATGCCCCTACTATCAATGTTGTTGGGTTGTTGTGTGATCTAATGCTTGGGAGGGTGATATTCCTAGAGTACTTCGATCATGGTAGCCCAATAGTGGGTTTGAAAATTAATAGAATTTTTTTGCCCAATACCTTAATTGAACTTGGGGCTGCAATAAATGTTATGAGAAAGGAAAATATGCTAAAGCTCAACCTCCAAGGATCCTTGAGGAAGACCACCACACTACTGTAGTTGTAGATAGGTTCACAGTATCCACTAAAGAATTTATTAAGGGCGTGATGGTCTTTATCAACCCTTGGGAGTATCCCATAGACTTCCTTGTCCTTCATCCCAAGACCAAGTTTAATGTTTACCCTCTCATCTTAGGGAGACCTTTGTTGGCCACTTCTAATGCTTACATTAGTTGCAGGGCTGGGAACATGACCTTCAAGAATGGGAATCTCTTAAAGCAGCTTGTATTATGTCCCCCTATTCAACCCTCTGTTGAGCATGAATTGCCCTTGTGGATAGAGGAAGAGGAAGAAGAAGACCTTTATCGGTCATCCCTCTACCCAATTTGTACACTAGACATTATTGTGGGATGTAGGAAGCTAGATGAAGATGACCTTATTGGTCATTTCTTACAGAATAAAGCTCCTAATTCCATGCAAATTGATGAACTGGTGGAGGAATCCTTAGAACAATATGAGAAAAATAAATAAAATGATCTGTTCTCTACTATCTATGACCTAGATCATGCAAAGGTTGTGGAAATCAACCCAGCTAGGACCCTAAAAATCAACCCTTCCTTCTTAGTTGAGTAAGAAGAGAAATTATGTACAGTGTTGAGGCAACATCTTGATGCCTTTGCATGGGAATAAAAGAAAATGTAAGGGGTGCATCCATCAATTTATACTCATCATATCTACATTAAGGAGGGATGAAAACCTCTACACAAACCCTAGAGGAGGATGAATCCTACCCTTAAGGATATTTTAAAGGAATAAATGCAAAAGTTGTTGGATGCAGGGTTCATATACCCCATTTCATATAGTGAATGGGTGTCCCCTCTTGTCATAGTAACCACAAAAAATGGAAAGTGGAGAATTTGTGTTGATTATATAGAACTTAACAAGGCTACAAAGAAGGACCATTTCCCATTTCCTTTCATTGATTAAGTCCTAAATGGCCCTGCAGGGAAGAAATTAGTTTCCTTCTTAGATGGATTTAATGGGTATAATCAGATTCAAATCAGCCTTGATGACCAAGATAAAATCATATTTGCATGCCCATGGGGAAACTTTTCCTATAGGTTCCTTTCATTTGGTTTGTGTAATTCTCCTGCTACTTTCCATAGGGAAGTATTGAGTATCTTTTCTAATATTGTGCATGACACTGTTGAGATATACATGGATGATTTCACCCCTTATTGGAGAGATTTTATAGAAGCCCTTTCAAATATATGTAAATGATTGAGGAAATGTATTTAGATGAATATTTAATTGAGTCTCAAGAAATGTGAAATTCTGATGAACGTAGGGATTTTCCTAGGCCATTTCATATCCAAGGAAGGGATCTAGGTTGACCCCAACAAATTTTCCATCATTAGAAAGGTCCCTACCCATAAAAAAAAAGGGATGTTATAAAGTTCCTTGGGTTAGAAGGATACTATAGAAGATTCATCAAGGACTTCAGTAAGTTGGCCTCACCCCTTCTTCTTTTTTTCTCGAGAAAAAAGCATAATTTTATTACTGCAGGTGAGTATAAAATTACAATGAGATTCACAGAGATGTGTGAACAGAGATAAACAAACTCTAAGCGTTTGTAGACCCAAGACAGTTACAAAGGAGAAAAGTAATCCTGTGCATAGCCAGAACTAGCAAAAATACCCTGTTCCATTTTGAATACATGTTGATCAAAATAAATATACAGAACGCAGCTTTCCATTAGCAGTCTAGCAAGAATCGATCTGTAAAGAAACTGCCCAGAACCCAAAGTTCTTCACGGAGCAAATCACAGCCCAAACAGTCATAAGACCCGATGGATGAACCAACAGAGAAATATAACGCATCATATAGCCCATACTGTCATAAGACCCAATGGAAGCACCAAACAGAGAAATATAACGCAACATACAAGCAGTGATGTAGCGCCCCCCAGGGAAGAGTCAATGTCGATGTGTATCATTTACAAGAGAGTCCATCCTGCTGAAGCAGCCCTTCAGGCGAGAAACCCAAGCGAAAAATTAGTGGTTACTCAGCGACCATCACAAAAAGATGTTGAGTAAAAAATCTCACCAAAGTAAGCAGCCCGTGACTTTTAGTTGTCATTCCTGAAAAATAAATCTAGCCCATAGCAGACAGTCCATCTTACATGACCACCAAAATATAATCGAGTGATAATTCTCAACCACCATCACCAAACTGATGAGAAAAAAGCACACCATGTGTATGATTTCTGTTGGAAATTTGTTGTCAGGCCAACATATAAACCTGTAGCCTCTTAATCAAATAAATATGGATGGAAGTATTCAGAAATAACTCCATCCAGATGTTCTCTGATCCTCCAGATACCCTCGTCCTGCAGAATCCCCCTCTTTGAATCTCGAATAACCTCGTCATTATTTTCTTGATAGATATGCTGGCAGGAGAAAGAAACAAAAGAACTGAGGATCTCCCTAATAGAGCGAAACAGATTTTGTAAATGGTGAACTCTGCAAATCTGAATTCCTTTTATCCAATTTATCACATTCAAGGAATCCCCAAAAAAATTTAACTGCCTGCAGCCTTTCTCCACAGCGAACAACAGAATAATCTTGAGGCTCAGCAATTCAGCAAAATTATTAGTTCCTTCCCCAAGCCCAACAGAGATCTAAAACCAATGAGAATCCGAAAGAAACAGCAGAGCTCCACCACCACAAACATTTTGCTGCATGGCTCCATCAAAAAAACCCCAAGGGTTCCTCCTATCAATATCCAATAGGAGGACCTCCCTCTGATTGGTAGCATGGAAATGAACAGGAAAAGCTGAGTGAAATCCAACAGTCATGGCACCAACGATCTCTGGCGTATTGACAGAACCATCAAAAAGTAGACAGTTACGATCCAACCAACAACCCCAAATAACAAGGAGAGGCAGAGCTTTTAGATTCTTCTCAGCACAAGACACCCACCACGAATCCCGTGCATGAGACAAAGCTATGCCCTCCCATCTACAATGGATACCCAATAACCTGGAACACTCCAGCCAAACACCTTTAATGAAAGGACAGCTGAGGAAAAGATGGTTAACTGTTTCAACATCAGAGTTGCACAAACAGCACCAGCCAGGGCCCTGAAAACATCTGTGTTGCAGCACATCCCAGGTAGGGACTTTATTTTCAAGGACACACCACATAAAAAGGCGAGTCTTAAGAGGAAAATTTAGTTTCCAGAGTTTCTTCCACCACCACCGCTCCTCTCCCAAGACTACCCCAGCACTAAGTTTTGTGTAGCCAGCCCGGGGAGAATAGATCCCCGAAGGATCAAAATCCCAAGCAATCTTATCCTCCCTATCCAGAAGCAAAATATGAGCCTGTTTTAAAGCACGGATATATACAGCCAGTGCCCTGTCATCATGTTCATCCAACCCCAGAGAAGAGGCCAATAACCAAGGCTAAATGCCCAACCTTCTCCGAACCAAATCAACAAGTTGGAAGAGAAACGTAATCCCCCACTACCTTAAGGCCTCAACCATACACCTGGGAAGGAGGTGTTGTAGAACACTTCCCATCCAAGGATCCTCACCAACCCGAAACTTCCTGCCACTACCCACATCCCAAGCCAGGCTTGTTTCCAGAATGTGAAAAGATTTAACTAGAGCCTTCCAAATCACCGACCCACCTGCAAAGGATTTTATTGGATTCCTTATCCAATCAAAAATAGAAAAAGGAGAAATATATTTCTGAGAGATCACCTGAGTCCAAAGACTATCAACATTGATGAGCCTCCACCCACCCTTAGCAGTAAGAGCCTAAGCAAAGAGAAAAATATTTTTCAGACCCCATCCACCCAACCCTTTTGGAACAGAAATTTTCTCCCACCGAACCCAAGGGGTCACCAAATATTCCTGTTTCCCACTCCAAAGGAATCTAAAGCAAATCCTTTTGGCAGCCTCCAAAATACCCTTTGGAATCCAAGACAGGGACAACCAATAAACCAGGACAGCCTCCAAAACAGACTTAACTAAAGTCAACCACCCAGCTCTAGACAACCATTTATGAGACCAAAATTTTAAACGTTTTTCTAGCTTTTCCAGCAACCAACTCCAATCATTTTTCCTATAATCATTGGGTTTTAAATGGAACCCCAAATAATTCAGCCCATCATCCAAACCAACATAATTATAGGGAAAGATCCTCACGAACTCTCGCCTATCCACATCCCTCAGAAAATGTGTAGTGATGGATGACTTCCTAGCATTCACTTCCATTCCCGTAGCCTTGCCAAACAAGTCCAGAATCTCACCAATAGAGATAACATCACGCATCGACCAAGAGCAGAAGATTAAAACATCATCAACAAAAGTAGATGAGTGATGAAAAAGTTAGGAGCAACCTGAATGCCCTTCAAAGAACCCTGTCTCTTTGCCTCATGAAGAGCTCTGCTCAAACCCTCAGCAATCAATAAAAACAAAAGGGGAGAAAGGGGGCAGCCCTGGCGTAGACCCCTTTCAGCATGAAAAAATGGAGATGCAGCCCCATTAAGCAGAACAGAGAAGGAGACAATTGTAATACAGCTCATAATCCATTTTCTGAATCCAATGCCAAAACCAAGGTGATTCAAGAGCATACGAATATATAACCAGCTTACCCGGTCATAAGCTTTGGAGAGATATATTTTCAGCACAGTCCCTTGAGGTTCTTGGTCTTCATGCTGTAGAGAGCCTCTTGTGCAGTTCCGATTGCTTCATGTATTTGACGGCCTTCCAGGAATCCAAATTGTTCACCAGAGATATGAGTAGACAAAATGCCTTTGAGTCTTCTCGCGACCACCTTGGAAATCACTTTATAGATGCAGTTGCACAATGAGATAGGACGGAAATCAGCCAGAGAAAGAGGGTTATCCACTTTCGGAATAAGTGCTATGAAAGTGGAATTAAAACAAGTAGGAATCCGCCCTGAACTCCTGGTATCCTCCATAACTTTTAGCAGATCTGTCCCTAAAACATCATAAAGAGCCAAGAAAAAATCGATCGACCATCCATCTAGCCTAGGAATTTTTTCTTTTTGGAAGCTATGAAGAACCTCCTTTAATTCCTTCTCAGAGACCTCAACCATCAAAGATCTGTTATCATCCTCCTCCACAAACCTCAGAAAAAATTGAGCAACTCTTATCACTTCCGCAAGTGATGCATGAGTTGGGGCCTTTAAAATATCCTTGAAATGATCAACCCCCAGCTTAGCTTTAACCTAAAATGAAGAATGCTCAATGCCCTGACCATCTCTTAAGCTCCAAATAGAATTAGACGCCTTTCGACCACGAGCATATGCATGAAAATTTTTTGTATTATCATCCCCACATGCCAACCATGTGGCCCTACTCTTCAACCTCCAAGATTCCTCCTTATCCATAAGAAGGGAGTTCCTTCTTTTTTCAAGAGAAACAAGAGTGTCCTTATCAACTTGGGATTGAAAACCCCCACCAATCCCCTCATAAATCAGGCGAAGATCCTCTTCCACCTGCTTCAACTCCACATCCTCTCGCTGTCTCTTAGCAACCTACCAATATTTCACAACATCCTTAATGCGTTTTAAATTTTCAGAAAATTGAAAAGCCACAGAAAGAGGACTATCCTCCCTAAAAGGAATCCACCTAGCAAGAACAAGAGCTTTGAATGAATCGTCCCTGAGCCAGCTTTTGTTGAACTTTAAAGGGCTAGGAGGCTGTCTAGGACCGATCTTGAACTCGAGAAAGAAAGGAAAATGATCAGATGCACCCCCACTTCCGATCCACTGCCTAATCTGAAAAGGCCTATACACAATCTACTCAGCCACTAGGAAACAATCAAGTCTCTTCGCTATTCTGCCTTCAACACATCTATTGTTCCTCCAGGTGGGTTTCATCTTTATGGGCTCAATATCGAGCAAATGATTCTCCTCCAATTTTTGTGTGAAGTATCCAGTCAATGAATCGATTTGAGCATGGGGACCCCAGACTTCAGACTGGCCCAAAGTAAAGTTCAAATCCCCACCCAATATCACCGAGTCTCTCTTGAGTAAAGATTTACCCAGGAGGGAATCCCAGAAAGGGATCCTGTCATGATATGGGCCATAAATATTTAAAATATTAAATGCTTCACCAAGCTCCAGCGACAAAAAGTTTAATCCCAGGACCGACTCCATACCCCAAAAGTTCTGAGATTTGATTGTTCTTTCATTCCATCCGACAGCCAATCCACCCGACATTCCTCTAGCATCCAGCGACTCAAAATTCCACCCTGGAAACCATCCTTCCAATCTAGCTTTGACCACAGTCCCTTCACCTAAAGTCTCTTGTAGCAGAATAATATCCGGACAATCCAAAAAAATAATTCTCCGGAAAGCAGCTTTCTTATGGGGACCTGCCAAACCCCTGCAGTTAAAGGACAATATCTTCATTACACACCAGGAAATCTGCCAAACCCCTGTCAATCGAAATCTTCCTCCCAACATGGAAATCCATCATAGCTCGATCTTGAGCTTTTGCCAAAAATGAGATCCTTCCCCTGCCCCGAGCTGATGGGGATTTTCCCCTCCCGAGCCCACCTACACCTTTTTTAGCACTAGATCTCAGATTATATCCAGTGACCAAAGAGGCAGAGGTTACCACAGGGGCCAACAGCTCTTCACCTGGATCGATAACAGAAACAGAAGCCTTGTCTTGGAGTGCAAGCTGAGAAAAAACTGGCTGAGAAAAAATAGTAGGAACAACAATAGGAACCTTACCACAAACTTCCTTCTGAATCGAGACTGAAGTCGAGATCAGGTTAAAAGAAATATTGATGTCAGGGGAGAAAGGAAAGGAACCCATGAGTGAAGAGTTAAACAAAGTTAACACTTCTTTCAACATGCCATCATCCTTTAATTGGAAATCCGCTCCATAATGGCGACTATGAACCTTCACAACAGATAACGCTCCACACCCAGAAATCTGAGAGAGTGACTCCTGCCCAGAAGATGGACTAGACTCCACACTCAACGCCTGGAGACCAACAACAAGCGACATGCTAGAAAAAATGGCATCATAATTCGAAATGCTTGAGAAGGTTGACGTAGGCAGTGACTGCGAATTGGGAGGGCCAGGGCCAGCCCCCTTCATGAAAGGTTCCACCACAGATGGACTAGACCCCCGGCTTTTAACATTTAGAGAGGGAGAACCACATTCGTAGGCAGGATGGCCATAAACATGGCACCCACGGCAATGGAATGGAACCTTCTCATAGTCAAGGATCTGCTTAATGTCATAATGCCCCCACCGGAGATTCAAAGATTCTGCAAGGCCTTCTCTGATGTTAATCATCACAAGAATTCTAACCACCCGCCTAAGATTTGTCTTAAAGAAAGATAGGTCTGCCTCTAAGAAAACCCCAATCGTATTGCCTATACCACGGAGATGTTCCTCTGTCCAGTAATGAAGAGGCAGGCCAGGTAAACGAACCCACAAAGGGACCGAATCCACCCTTTCCCTACTTGCATCAAAGAGAGGATGCCAAGGTTTTAGGAGCATAGGAGAATGATCTACAGCCCAACACCGATGCATCACCCATTGGATATGATCAGAATGCAAGAAATTGAAAGCAAACCACCCCTTTGAGAGGGATACCACCTTAGGCACATAACCAAGAACAGCTTTCCAATGCACTTCAGCCCAATCAACAACGGTTTTCGGAGCGAAAAGCCTCCCCACAGCCCTGCCAACCAGTGTTCTGCTAGCCATTAGTGAGACCTGCTCCCAACCTATGTCTTCACCCAAGACATAGTTATACTCAGCTCTTTTGACCTTGATCCATTTCTTTTTTCTGCCCCCCTTCTTCGACGCTCCAGCCTCTTTTACATTGTTTGGACTTGTTTCTTTAGTACCTTCAGAAGCATGAACCCCACTCTGTTCTTCCCAGCTAATATGGCTTGGAGCAGCTCTCAAGCTCTCCCTTTCACTGAAACCATTCACCCTTCTATACGTGAGCACAGATGGGTCCTGTTCGATTTCGTACTCTACAGAAAAGACTCTCTGTAAACCACCCAGATCCGAATCCTTCTCTGCCGCATTCAAGCACTGATAGAGTCCTTTCCCCTTCAGAACATGTCCCTTTTCCAGTGCCACGCTCCTACTAACAGAAAAACTACCTCCCGCCCTCCCGTCAAAACCGCCTTTGAAAACAAAAGGCGACAACCTTCCATCTGAGAGTATTGGGGGCTCCACCTCTCCTTGTGAACACAGCCCAATCTGCACACTGGTCCTGGTCCAATCAATGTGTGTAGAAGCACGCATTCCCTGCACATTCTCAGTCAATGCCCCGGTCTGTTCATCGAAAGCAGAAGTGCGCCCATCGCCATTCAAAATCACCTGTCTCCTGCCCAGCTCCATAATTGACAACCAAGTTGGCCTCACCCCTGTTTAGATTGTTGGCTAAATATTCATACTTTTGTTGGACAGACAAGTGCCTAGAGGCATTTGAAAAGCTAAAAGAAAAAGTGACCAATACGCCCATCCTTAGAGCCCCCAATTGGGAATTTCATTTCCAAATCCACACAAATGCATAAGATAAAGTTGTAGGAACAACCTTAGGACAAGTGGAAGAAAAATTTCCTTATGCAATATACTTCATTAGTAAGAACCTTTCTAAACATGAAATCAACTATATAATCACTAAAAAGGAGCTCCTAGATGTGGTGCATTCTTTGAATAAGTTTAGGAACTATATCACTGTATATTAAGTCTTTGTTCATATTTTTGATGCATCCATAAAATACTTAGTGTATAAACCTGATGTCAATGCTAGAATCATCATATGGTTGTTATTATTACATCAATTTGATTTAATTATTGTTGACAAGCCATGAAAAGAGAATATGATTGCATATTTTTTCTCAATACTAACCTTGCCTATAGGAAATGAAGAGATTGTAGATGATCAAATTCAAAATGAACATCTCTATTCCATCTTGATGCTATCTCCTTGGTATGTTGATATAGCAAATTACTTGGTTGCTGGGAGGTTCCCTCATAATCTATCCTCCAGGGAAAAGAGAAATATTGTTAGGAAGAGTGCCCCTTTCACCTGGATTGGGGGGAATATCTTCAAGTTGTGATGAAAATTAGATCATTACATTGTTTTTCATCGATATCGATGCATTTGGAGTGGAAAACATGGAGGAATAAGCTCATGGGACCATTTTTACCGGCGGGGCCTAGTTTGGAAAAACAAGGTCCAAAACGTTCTCAGAGCATTTTGAGGAATCAAACGACTTTTTTTAGGGTAAAAATTTGTCACTTGAGTGCCACACCACTTCATGTTATTTTACACACAAATTTATTTCCAACGAGGCAATAAGCGCGTCAATCGAAGCTTGTATGCAAAATTTATGCCACTCAAAAGTTGACCTTCCTGTTTTCACACCTATAGTTCAGGAGGATGCCGCATCAACCCTCGTTATTCATGAAAAATGGGCTAGAGACGTGTTTTAAATGTAAAAGAATCTAGAAGAGTCTATTTTGTAACTCTAGTTAAGAGTTGATGTCGTCAAACTTAACCACTAGTAGGTTATCGAGTCGTGTTATAATTGGGTGACTAGGAGGAAGAGGCATTGCATTCTTTCAAGAGAATTTTGTTCCATAGTTGAGAAAAGATAGCCAGGAGAGATATGAGGCAGAGAACACAAAGATGATATGTGAATTGTAGCATCCCATGGGTTATAGGCATTACTTATTTGTACCTGCAGTCATATTTCCTGACAGAGAAAGAGAGTGAAGCGACCTCACCTTCCAGCTAGGTTTTCTCCCGAAAGGGTTTCCCATAGAGCATATCTTCTGTCTTATGTCTATGTGTGAGTTCATTTTTTCGTTCTCTAGTTTTCTACATAATTTCCATTCGCATGAATTTACTAATTACAATTAAATCTACAAATATAGAATTATAATAAAACTATAATAATGTAAAATTTCAGTATTTTAATATATTATTTCTAGATCTGTTGTGATGAATTGTGCAATGGAATATCCACGACAGTTTATGGATCATTTGGTATCAAAGGAGGTTTATTTGTGTATTTTGTGGAGAATTGCAGGGATCTAGATTATTAGGGCCGAAAATCATAAAACCCTAATCATGGACGATGAATCTGTATAAGAACCTTGTGATCCTGCAGAGATGAGGTTTACACGACTGGAACAACAATTCACAAATATCAACCACAATGTAAGCCTCCTCATGGAAGTATTGAATAAAAATCTCTTGATATTTGGAGAAGATGGGGGTTAAAATGCAGAGGAAAATTCAAAATGAGGATCAAAATATCAGGGAGAAACGGAGAACCAATCAAAGAAAGGACCCGAAAAATATCAACCCAGTTCAAGTGTTGTGAACCAATCACAGTACTTGTTTAAAATTAAAGCAAAATTCGATATCAACCCACACCGCAACGAGATTGACACTATGAAGTTCAACCACTGGTTGCAGAAAATGGAACTTTATTTCAGTGTCCAACAGATCAAGGAAGGGGAAAATATCTCATTCGTGCGGATGAAATCGAAGGGCCATGCAACGACTTGGTGGGAGATCCATATGGAAAACCTCTGCTTGGAGGAAGAACCTCCAGTGACTAATTAGGAATATTTAAAAACCCTCATTAAGTGACATTTTTATCCCATTGGGTACGTGGAGTACCAGTGGATCCGATGGAATCACTTTAGGAAAAATTCGAACCAAAGCGTGCAGGAGGACACCACAAAATTCAGGAAGATGGATACAGTGTTGGGTATCTCTCCAAAGGACCTAGATGTGCTCCACAAGTATTTGGGGGTTCTGCATCACCATCTACATGAGCAACTGATGTTATACAAGCCCAAATTGATGGATGAGGCTTGTGTATAGGCGCAATACATGGAAACAATAGGCATAAAGAGAGAAAAATCAAGAGGATCGAAACATAAGGAGCAACATGATGCCTCTAAGGAGGGGAAGAAGAAGAAAAAAGGGGGAAAAGATAAAAATACATCATCCAAAACACACCAGTTTAAATATCACAACACCACTACAACCACTGCAACATTGATGGCCATATAAAGGAGAAGTGTTGGATGTTGCATCTAGAGCTAAACCCAAAGAACAAGGAAATATAATAAGAAGAAGAATCTCATGGCCAGTAATTCGAGAAACCGAGTTGAAAAAAACTCAAATGTGGATGAGAAAATGATCTATACATCAGTGCAAAAGGATTTGAATTTGAGTAGCCTTCAGTAGCAGGAAGAGAAAGAAATGACCAAACTCTTCAATATAAAGATATAAGTCAAGAAGACAAAGATTGATTCTCTATTTGAATCAGGACCACGAGCGAATCTCATTGCAGTAGAGACGGTCAAAAAGTTGGGGCAAGAAGTTCATGATCATCCAAACCCATATCCATTGGCATGGGCAAAAAAGGATGTTGAGTTGAAGGTAACAAAATAGTGTAAAACTAGATTTGCTATTAGTGCTGATTTTATTGATGAAGTAGATCTAGATGTGGTTCCCCTCATTAGGGGAATTTTGAGCTCTAAATTGGGCCTCCTAAGAAAAATATACAACAAAAAATATACATTATAAGAACCAATAGAATTCAACTTATCTCCCTAATTTTTTACTCAAATTTCGAGTGGGAGTACTCGTTGGATGCAAAATTTAATTCCTCATCCAAGGAGTACC
Organism: Pinus albicaulis; assembly: GCA_034641835.2. NCBI lineage: Eukaryota > Viridiplantae > Streptophyta > Pinopsida > Pinales > Pinaceae > Pinus > Pinus albicaulis. Next base: position 446,709,869 of record CM076582.1, on the reverse strand, counting down.
CATTTTGCATACTTTCGATGGACCCTTCTACACGAAAAATGAGAAATACATGAAAAACATGATTGCAATCATGATTTTTCATGTATTTCTCATTTTTCGTGTAGTGGGGTCCATTGAAAGTATGCAACATTGGTACTCCTTGAATGAGGAATCAAATTATGCATCCAACGAGTGTTTCTGCTCGAAATTGGAGTAAACCCATTGGGAGATAAGTTGAAAATACGATTTGAAAAATATTTTTTTTCTTTTTTCCCTCTAAAATTTGACGATGTAATATAATATTATTTTATTATTTCCACTATTATTTTATAATTTCCTTAGGAGTCCCATTTTAGAACTCAAAATTCCGTGTGTTTGTGAGTCCATACATGAACATGCGTGATGCAATATTCATGAGGAGAGCCAACCAATACTGACTTGTCAAGGATGGAAAATCATTCATCATCAAAGCACACAAAGGCAAGTCAAAAATTTCACTGGTAAGTGCCAACCAAGCCAAGAAATTTATCAATTCTAGCAAGAAGTATGTTTTATTTTTTTTAAGAGAAATTAAGTCTACAAAGGAGTCAATAAGAGGCAAGGCATCCCTGGAGGCGTGTACTAAGAAACAAAAACAAAAATTGAAGGAGTTGTTACATGCATACAAGGATGTGTTCCAAGAGGCTAAAGGATTACCACCTAAGAGAGAAGTGAGGCATGAGATCCAAATATTTCCAGACTCCCAAATGCTAAATATTGGGTTGTACAAGAAGTATATTATATAAGCAAGTGAGGTGAAAATACAGTTGCAGCAGCTACTGGAACATGGTGTCATTCGACCGAGTACATCAGCATGTGGGTCACCCATCATCATTGTACCGTAGAAGGATGGGACTTGGTGGATGTGTATAGATTATAGGGCGCTAAAAAAAATCATGCTCAAGAACGGATACCCCCTTCCTAGGATATATGATTTTTTGATTCAATTGTAACAAGAAAAATACTTCACCAAGCTGGACTTGAAGTCTGCATATCACCAGGTTCGAGTAAAAGAAGAAGATACCTGGAAAACCACCTTCAAAACTAGGCAAGATTTTTATGAGTGGTTAGTCATGTCATTTTTCCTATGTAATGCACTAGCTACATTTATGATATTAATGAATTATGTACTGCACCATTTTATAGATTCATTTTTTACTGTCCATTTTGATGATATACTGGTATATAGTGCTACCTGGGAGGAGAATATGTTGCATTTGACACAGGTGCTGGAAACATCGAAGAAGCACCAGTTTCTAGAAAATCTCAAGAAGTGTAAGTTTGCACAATAGTCTTTTGTGTATTTGGGGTATGTGATCGGTGGAGGAGAACTGAAGATAAATCCTTCCAATATGGATGCCATCATGAAATAGTCGGTGCCTACTAATATTTCTGAGGTCGAGAGTTTCATTGGGGCAACACAGTACCTAAGGAAATCCATAGCCTCATTTTCAGTAGTAGCAGCACTGATCCATGCCATAACAACAAGTGGAAAGGGTTTCCAGGGGGGAAAAGGTCAGCAAAGGGCTTTTGAATAACTAAAGAAGAAGATCAGCTAAGCACCAGTTCTGGAATTACCAAACTTGCAACGTCCCTTTGAAGTGGAGACATATGTGAATGGGTATGTTATGGGAGTTCTCTTAATGCATGGAGGAAGGCATGTATGCTACCATTTTGAATCATTTAATGAGGTAGTCCTTAACTACCCTACCTACGATAAGGAGCTCTATTCCATTTTGCAAGCTATGAAGAAGTGGAAGCATTATCTAATGGGAAAGGAGAGTGTAATCCACACAGATCACCAACCATTACAGTACTTGTAGGACTAGAGTAAGATACAATAGACCAAGAATTACAAGTGGATGGGTTTTTTACAACAATTTCATTTGGTGATCAAATATAAGAAGGGTAACATAAACAAGTTGGATGACATGATTTCACGACCACCCACATCGAATATTAAAAATTTGGGGACCCTTATGCACATGGAGCCATTCACCCATGATGCATAAAGAGAGGCATATTTAGAGGGTGAGGACTTCAAGGAGGTGTATAAGAAGTTGCATAGTCATATCCATGTGCATGAAGGCGACAACATCGTTGAATACCATCTCCAGTATGGGTTACTCTACAAGATGGATAATATCCGTGTTCCTAAATTTGAGTGATTGTAACTGATTAGAGAGGCTCACACCTCAAAGATTTAGGGGCACTTTGTTGTAGGGAAGAAAATGGCTAAATTACAGAGGTATGTGTATTGGCTTAATATGCAAGAGTAGGTAGCTAGGTTCATAAGAGGATGCATGCTTTGTTGTACCGGCAAGCCTAGTCACACATGAAACAGGGTCTATATCATCCCTTATCTGTACCTAATCTTCCTTAGGAAATAATTTCCATGGACTTTGTGGGATGTTTACCATCAATCAGGAAGGGACATGACTACCTTTTTGTGGTAGTTGATAGGTTCAATATGTGTGTTTTGATGCCCCAAAAAATACTATCATCGAGAAAGAATATGAAAACTTGTTATTTTTACATGTTTGGGTGCACTTTTGATACCAAGGAGCATCATTTCAGACATGGATACAATATTTATTAGTGCATTATGGACTACAATGTGGGAGAAGATGGACACAAAGTTGAAGATATTTACAAAATTTCAGCCATAGATATATGGGTGGAGAGAAGTGGTGAATAGGAATTTGGTGCATCTTCTAAGGGGATACAACCAGAAGCATCTGAAGGCCCAATATGAAAATATGGTATATATGAAACATTCTTACAATAGAGAATTCCACACTTCTATAGGGAAGTCCCCATTTGAAACTTTTTTGGGATATTTTCCACCTTCACCTTTGGATATTGCATATGGGCAACAAGGAGGAGTGATGGAATATCTTAAAGAAAATGCTTTGAGGGATGAAAAATATATAGAGAAGATAAAGAAGATCCATCTACAGGTACAAGAAACATTGCAAAAGTCGTAGGAGAAGTATAAGGCCAGGTATGATCAACACAAAACAAAGAATTAATTCAAGGTGGGAGACATAGTATAGTTACAATTGAAAAAGGAGATGTTGCAGGGGCTTGGTAAGAAAATCAAGGCTTGAGGCATGGTCCCTTCGAGATACTGGAAAAGGTGGGTGATAATTCCTATCGACTCAACTTACCACCATATATGCGCATTTACTCAGTTGTGAATGTAGATTATTTGAAACTCTATGAGTCTTCCATGCTAGATCAGGAAGAGGAAAAGTTCCTACCTTTTGTGGAGGATTTGGCACCAGATGCTCAGACAGAGTTGATAGAAGATACAATTTTGCAGAAGAGGTACACAACTACAAGACAAGGGAAACATGACCTTTGGAATATTGGGTTGAAGGGACAACTTCGAGGCAAAGATAAATTCTACACCAGAGATAAGGTGGAGGAAAAATTCCCTCACCTCATTCAGTAGAAGCTTTTGGGGAGAAAAATCCTCCCAAAATGGGGAGGTGTGATCCAGATTGGATCATTATAATTTTTTCAATGCATATCAATGCATTTGGAGTGGAAAAATTTGAGGAATTAGCTCACGGGACCATTTTTACTAGTGGGGCCTAGTTTGGAAAAACATGGTTTGAAACTTTCTCGGAGCGTTTTGAGGCATCAAATGTTGAAATGACACCCAAGGGGGGCTTCTGATTTAATTTTCCCTTAATTAAATTGGAAGATAAATTCTAATTTCATCTCATGACAACTTTTATCAGTTAACTGAGTCAGGAAGACATAGTTAGCTTAGGAAGTTCGAGTTGAGGGTTAGAGAGGAGGTATATAGAGTTCTCACATGATTTTAGGAGGTCTAGTTACAATTATTTGTGAGTTGTAACTAGTTAACTCAATTAATTGAGTTAAAATCAGTTTAACTAGTTCTAACTGAGAGATGAGATAGTGATAGGTCCAGTGAATTAAAGATGATTTAATTCAAAAGTAGTGGTCAATCAGTTAACTGATAATTCACTATAAATAGTTGTTGCATGTCAGTTCAAAGGAAGGCCTAGTTGAGATTGAGGTTAAAGGGAAGATAACTATCATTTGTATAATTATAAAATTAATAGGAAGCCTTGGATGAATTGCACAATAAATCCTTGGGAATTTCCTATTTAATAGGGCCAAAATTCCTCCAAGAATGCATGAGCAAGGATGGTCAAACATAGGCTGAGAATTGGTTAAGTATTTGACTGATTTTGCCTAGATCAAAGTGAGACAGTTAGCAGAGTGCATAAGTTTCTTAGTGAGAGAAAATCATTGTATCATTTCATGGTATTGATTTTAAACAATATACAGATAGTGGGGTTTTGAGCAGTTGTTTTCTCCAGATAAATCTTGTGTTGTGTGATTTATTATTTCTTTCTCTTACTTGTTATGTGATTGTGTGATCGTATTTGGTTTCCGCAAATTGTAGAAGGATTCAATATTTTGTTTTAGTAAATTACAATATCAGATTGAATCCCTTTGGATAATTTCTACATGGTATCAGGGTGCCAAGAATCATAATAGAAGAGAAGAACCAAAGTCTTTTTTGAACACGTACATCGAATTTGTAGATTTATTATTTAAGACCTAGCAACAGATCAAGATGTCTTTTAATTTCTTGAGACTCGAATATCCCCTTGAGGTTAATTTGAATTAAATAGCATGGAAGGATAGGATGGATGTAGTGCTTGAGGACAATAGACTAAAATAATTCATAGACAGTGATATTTCCCAGCATGCAGCAACAGATGCTCAAATTATTGATGCATGGAAGAAGAATGTAGCAAATGTGAGAAGGATCTTGTTAGAGGGATTTCAAGATAATATTGGCTTGATTCTCCATGGTAAGGCAACTCCATATGCTATGTGGAAGGCCTTGAAAGATCTATTTCAGAATAGCAGCAACCACATGAAGTTGGCGTTGAAAGACAACCTTAGAAAGATCAATATGGAGAAGGATGACACGATCCAAAAATACTTGACGAAGTTCACTCAATGTCGAGATGAGCTTGTAATTTTTTGGATAAAAATTTCATATGATGATTTGGTGAGCCTAGCTCTTCTAGGTCCTCCCAAGAGCTGGCATAGCTACCAGGAATCTGTGAATAGGAGGGAGAAGCTACCAGACTAGGAGCGATTATGGTCTGACTTGGTACAGGAAGAGATTCAAAGTTGCACTAGAAATGAGTCCTCATCAAAGAATGTTGATGAAGAGAATTGTGCCTTGGATGGAAAGGCTAAGAAATGGAAAGGGAAGGCATACCATTCCAAATCAGAGTCTGAAAATGCAGGCAAGAAGCGAAATTGTCAAAGGTGAAATTTTTTCACTGTCATGAGCATGGACACTATGCCACAAATTGTCCACAAAATAAGACCAACAAGAAGGCCTCAAGAGGAGCATCAGGTGAAGCACTCGCTTCACAGTTCGAGTTGGATTTCACTCTCATCGCATGCATGGCGTCATTGCTGATGGGTTATGCGTAGTTCTTGTATAGTGGAGCTTCGTTCCATATGACCAAGAACAAAGAATTCTTCAATAGCTTGGAGGAGAAGGATCTCTAGATGCACATTGAGATGGGTGATGATGGTAGGTATAACGCTACTGGTGTAGGTAAAATTACCTTTCAGAGGGATTCTGGTAATCCACTCACATTAAAAGATGGCATGTATGTTCCTAGTTTAAAGAAGAATTTGGTTTATGTTGCTATGTTGGAAGATCGTGGCTATGATGTGATTTAGTGAAGGAAAGGCGTTCTCTCGTCACAAAGCCACGTGACAGGTGAAAAATATTGGAGTTCAAGTAAAGAACCTCTAAAAATTGGATGTAGAAGATTGTGTTGCCTTGAGCATGAAAGAATAGAAGGTGGAGAGTCGAGACATCAGTGAATTATGGCACATGAGATTGGGAAATATACACCATAGTGCTTTGATGATCATGCATCAAATTTATACAGGACTTCCAAAGGGTGCACTTGCATAGTGAGATACACGCAAAGGGTGTACATTGAGGAAGTATACCAAATACACCTTTCACGATAGGAAAGCCAAGCCGAGGTGATCCTTGAGAGAGTTCACTCAGACGTGTGTGGACCATTCTCGACAACTTCCACAACAAAACATAGGTATTATGCGATTTTTGTTGATTATTTTTCAAGAAAGCATTGTATTTTATTCATGAAAAAGAAAGATCATACGTTCTCCAAGTTCTGTGAGTTCAAGACACTTGTTGAGAAATATACAAGGAAGAAGGTGAAGGCTCCGAGGACCAACAATGGTGGAGAATACATCTCTAAAGAATTAAATAACTTATGTGCCTCAGAAGAAATTCAAAGGGAATTGATAGCACCTCATAACCCACAGCAAAATGGGTTTGCAGAAAGAAAGAACAAAACTATTGTGGGAGTAGGGCGAGCTATGTTTCATGATCAGGTCCTAATGTTGCATATGTGGGCATAAACATGAAATACAACAATATTTATGCAAAAAATAAGTCCTCATCAAATTCTTTGGATTAGTACACTAGAGGAGGATTTTTTAGGTAAGAGACCAGATGTGTTGTATTTTAAATTTTTTTTATCATCTGTTTATTTCCATGTGACCAAATATGTTGGGAAGAAGCTAGAGCCAACAACAGAGTTGGAGATATTTGCGGGGTACATTGATACACCTCACAACTATCGGGTGTACTTTCTAGCACACAGGATGAAAATGGTTAGAAGATATGTGAAATTCGATGAAGAGAAAGCCATGTGATTTTCCCTTAAGAGGGATCTTGAGTTGCATGCAGTTGAGAAGATATTGGCTCCAAAAGAAGAACCTCAGGATGTGGAGCAACCACAAGCAGAGGAACAGAGAGTGGTAGAAACAACTCACGTAGATCCATCCACCAAATATGGAAGGAAGCACACCAGAGAGGCTGAAAAATTATTGCTAGATGAAAGAGAGAATGTGGGAGAATCCACATCACAATGCAGGTAGAGAAGGTCCCCAGAGTGGTACATTGGATACATTACTCTTATGAGAGAAGCAGTGCAGCAGCTAGTGTGGGTTGGTGCCATGGTTGAGAAGTATGACTGCATTATCAGAAATAGTGCATGGTATGTTTTCCCATGGGGGCTTCACTCAATGAACCTCTAACATATCATGTGCTATCATAACATATTAAACAATACCCTTAATTTGAGTACATATTGGAAAATGACTCTAAAAATCACATTGTTTAACCCCCTACCAATATAAACCCAATACACTTTCCCAATTTAAAAGTACCCTACTTTCACTATATATTGTAGGTATCTATTTTTTCAATAACATTTTTTATACCCCTTTATATTTTTTCATTTACTTTGAGCTCCAATTTTTATACCTGCCAATATAAAAACCCTTTAACCACTATATATACTCCAATATATTATGTCATTTTTCCTCATTATATATCCCCCAATATGAAACCACGTGATATGGTATTGCTCCCTGTTGAAGCCTAGAAAATCTCTGCTTCAAACATTGGGGAAAACCACCCGGTCGGGACCTTAAGACAACTCCTTTTCCGTTTGGGATGGTGGCTCCGACTGGATTTAAAGGACCAGTTTCCTTATAACTAAATGGATTGAATTGGATGGGTGAAAATGGGACTAAATTAACCGAAAATAAAACTATCTAATCTAAGCTAAATACTGATAAAGAAATTCTAATTTTAACCCGGGTAATTATATGTGAATACAACTTAAGATTGTTTCAATCTAATAATAACCATGGAAATGTATTATTAATTAAATTGAAATGTGCAGAAATGAATAAAGATAACTCTGTTTAATAAATTAAACAGAGTTATATTAGCATATTGCATTCATCATTATATACCATTCATATATGCTTATAAATGATAACATTCCAATTCTACTCAGAAATGATAATATAAAAAGGAAATGTTATGAAAACCAAATATATAAATGATAGCAAATTCTTCAAATGAATACCATATAACAGAGAAAATCAACAGTGAACAGATAAAAATACCTCATTCATCTTGAAGACTGTCAAATGAAATGTGATACTCTGATCTAGTAACTCCGATGTAAAATTAAATCCAAAGGCACAAAAATGCAACACTTCAAAGATAATTTCAGCACAAAAATCACCAGATGTGATCTTTCATATAAATATAATAAGGAATGAAGTACAGAAATGTTAGCTCCAAATCCAAAAAATATTACAACTTCCGATCCCTCTCTAAATGCATGAGAGGGATTTAAATAAGAAATTACATAACAAAATCCTACTACTACTGCTACAATCTATCAAATTAAAAACTGAAAGGCTATCTTGAATGAAATTGATTCATTGTTTTTCTCTCTCGCTTGATGAAGCCAAGTTGCAAATCTTCAACATATCTTGGAGTCTCGGTGGATGACTCATCTCAGAATGCAGCTGTCCAGCATAGGTGGCATCGGAAAATTCTGGAATTAAACAATCAACAACATTTGAAAGGAATTTGATAGCCATTTTTTGATTGTTTGGTTTGATTAAATGAGTCCACATACTGTCCCAGGATATTGTTTGAAGTTTGTTGATTTGTTGACTTTTCTTCTCCATTTCTTCTCTCCATCTGTTTTCAGTTTCTTTTACTTTAGGCAAACTGCCAGGAACACAGTCTGAAATGAGATTGATTGAGTACAAGCTGTCATTTATGAATTGCGTGATATTATTCATCATACTTCGGGCCCTTGATATTGCTCTCTCAGCTTTCATTATTTGATGTTCCCATTCTGTAAACAAGACTTCTTTGTGTCTTTCCTCTATTCTAGGAAGATTGGCTTCTTTTCCTTTTTCTGTATCTTGCCAATTGAGAAATTCGGAAATCTTTTCATCAGCATCATTTATTTCTTGTCTGAGAGTAATAACATTTTGGATCAAAGATGAAGTAATATCACAAAAAGGTTCTGCCTGTGATAGCTTTGCACAAAATTCATTCAATTGCTGAGACAATAATTTATTAGCCTCAAGGGCTTCTGATTTGAATTCACTTAACTTCGGGAAATCTTTAAACTTATCCAAAGTTGCTTGAAATTCCTTTTCTTGAATCATTTTTGCATTTTTCTCATTTTGTAACAGACTTTGTAACTTAGAAATTTCTTCATTTAGTTGTTTTTGTTTGCCTAAGAGTTTTTCATCAACTTTCTTCTTTTCTTCAGCAAGTTGTTTTTCCAATTCTTTGGACCTGAGTGTCTGATCTTGTAGTTGCTGTTGCAATTGGCTAATTTGTTGCTGATTTTCTTTAGCTTGCTCTTCCAGTGAAGCTATGTGGAGATCTTTCTGAGTTATCAGCTGAGAAACTTCTACAACTTTATCCACTGTTGCAGCACTATAAGCTCCTGTATACTGGGACAATTTTGTGAGGTCTTCAAATGGATTCACTTCATTGTTCTTATAAACAATATTCATAAATTCCTCTGATGGAGTAGAAAATATGTCCTGTTCTGTCTTTCTTTTCTTTCTTTGTCTTTTAACAACAGCCTTATGTTTAGGGCTGTAAAATACATCCAAAGGAGGGATCTCCTCAACTTTTAATACAATATGCCCTGTAGGATGTTCAGGAATGACTTCAACATCCTGCTCTATTTGTTCTTTATCTTTATCCTGCAATCCAAGCTGTTGAGCAAATTGATCATATTGTTTTAATAGCTAAGGAGAAACATTAAGATCAGTAGAAACCATAATTTCCTTAGTTGTTTCTTTTCCTTTTTCTGTATCTATGTTCTGCTCAGTGCTTTTGCCATCCTATCCACCCTTTTGATTATGCACATCATCATTGATACTTGTGCATTTCTCTGTCATTTGAGCAGTAGACTTCTGACCAGTATTTGGACCGGATTTATCATCAGTATTTCCCTTTGGGACATCAGGTTTGTCAATAGTGACCACTTTTTGAGTATGTACAGTCGGCTGGGTGACATCCGATTGTGTAATGATTTTGCTGGTAGATGTTTCTACTAGCGTTTGGCCGGATGTACCTTCTGTCTCTGATTTTTGGATTTGAGTTCTCAGCTGGTCCAGAGGTACTCTCAACAATCTCTAGCTTCTAAATAAGAGAAATTTATTTATTTCCTCCTGTTGAAATTTAGACTTGACCAAGTCAAAAATTCGAGGAAAATTATCTAATGAAACAAACAAATCATCGAACATATCTGGTTCATGCTCAAAATGAGCAATTGAAACTGAAGCAGTGACATCAAATGCTATCTTTTTTGGATCATATTGTCTCCCAGGAATGGTTGCAAATTTACAACCTCTTACCTTGGAGACTTCCTTTTCTGCATGCTTGAAATCATTTAGAGTGAAATGACCACAATTGAGTGGGAATTGAGACCACATTTTCTTCTTACTGTTGTTCAAAGACCTGGATATACCTTCAATTGTCAATTGATAGGAAACTTCTTGAGCGAGAAGTTTGTCTGGAACAAAAAGCGGAAGAACATGTGGCTCCACTATACTACCAAAAACCCTGATGTATGTAAATTTTTCTTCCCCAAACCAATCTCCGATTGCAGATAGGTCGGCCTTAGCTTTATCAGAAAATCTAGGAGGAAAGCAATTAAAAATGGTTTGGAAAACAGGGATGAGGAAACCATGACAGATTCTATATACATTAGCTTGGAAATGAACCTTCCAAAGCAATTTATGATAAATATGAATTGGAACAGGGTCTTTGGGAGTCCATTTCCATCCAAATAAGGGAAATTCGGAATTGAAACAAAGAGCATCAAGAATATAGGCACAAAAGAAAAAGGGAGTGGAATTTCCAGCGGTTTTTTCTATTCGTATTCAAGTATCCTATCGCTATTCTATCGTAAAGAATAATGCCTCAATCCATAATGTCGGAACTCACAGCTAGCCTAGGATTAATGGGACCATTTAGATCGAAAACCCAGTCAAATTATTATTGCCAACAACTCACACATCATGGCAAAATTTATTAAAGAATATGGAGGCAGGAATCTACGAATACAATGGATAAGAACTTTTCTAAGCTTCGGTTTTTTTTCCAATTCGATAGGGTCGTATTGGACTTTGTTATTATCGGAAGAAAACCTTGAGCAATTAGAAATTATACACCTTCTGTGGGTCTGGAAGGTGGTACATTACTTTCAAGTCTTCAGCTTTAAACGAGCCGAAAGGCACTCCAGATGCTGAAACAAACGTTCTATCTTGTATCTTTACACTGTCGATAACCCATCGGACTACATCATAGAAAGGCATGATGCTCGCTCTGGCTGCAATTCGATGTAGAAATGAATTTGCAAGTGATTTTTCAGTGATCTCAGAGTCGGAATCTGAGCTATCTTCGTCTGGAACTGATGCCTTCTCCACTGTGACCTTGGGGTTTTCTCTTTCCAATAGGTTGTAGACTGCTTCCCATATCATTTTCCCAAGCCCCTGGCATGTTGTATCTGTGACTAGTCTTAGTTTTATGGGCTTTTCTTTTGAAACCGTAGGAGTTTCAACAAACTTAACTGGAACAACAGTCTTGCCTCTTCTCGCTCTCTTCGACATTTCTTCGTTTGCTATTGCTTCCCTTTGTCTGTGAATGAAAGAGCTTAGTGTTCTTCGGCTCTGCAAGACAATAAACCCTCAGTCGTGATAAACAAGCAACTCAAACGGAATGATTTATGAACTTATGATTTTCATTTATTTGTTTCGTATATCGCGTAAATGCTCCTTTTGGGTCACACTCACGTATTTAAAACCAAAATCATTAACCATATTCGTTTGATTCGTTATTGAATGCCCTCGTACCAATAAAGATTTGGCGCTTGTGAAATATTAAAATATTCACTCATTCTGAACTTTTCGTATGTAATAAATGAATCGCATCGAAAGTTTTCGAATGGCAGATGAAGATCACAATACGTTTATCCTGATTAATCGATTGCGATTGCATATTTTTCCGATCTCTAATGGTGGGGTCTACCATATAAGACTTTGAACAAATGTTCGATTTTTCTTTTGAAAGCGTTTATTGTCAAACGCGCGTCGGATCGGGGAATTTCAATTAGCGTAAAGAGTTTCTAAAAGACTGTCCCGATTAATCGATTGTGATTGACCGCATCGCATCGGAAGTTATAAATGACTGTTTTAAACTCTTAGCGATTCAAAATTTCCGATCGAACTAATCGCATCGAAGGATTTGAAATAGGCGTATGAAATTTCTTTTAAAGGTTATCTCCGATTCTCCGATTGCGATTGAACTTTTAAATTTGATTTGTTTTTTATGATAAGGCCTTGTATATTAGATCGGATCATAAGTTTTTTGAATGTTGAATCTGTTTAGTAACAATATGAAATTTTCCAAAATAATGAATTTTATTTCTAAGTGTTTTATTTCTATATATAAAAAAGAAAGGGACCCTATTTCTAAATTTTATTTCTAAAATTTAAGAAAAAGGGAGGGTTGTTGTATAGTACAAAAATTGGCGATTCACTTGAAAGAACCAGTTATCTCTGAAAAATAGAATGAATACTATATTTTAAGTAAGTAAAGATTTTTAAAGGTAAATAAAAATTATCCTAGGATAATCAGAAATAAAATCTAACTTATGAAAAAGAATAAAAAATTATTAACAATTTCTTTCTTAGCTTTCTTGAGAATAGCTAAAAACATTTTGACTTATCTAAGCTTTGATTGGTTGTAATAATAGCGAAGTGATTTTCTCCAAGTTTGGTTTTATAATATACTCTATTGTCATAGGTATTGCCTCTGCTGCCCGCAAACGTTCATAGTTTCGACATGGTTACCTTTTAACCATTGACTATTCATTGTCCCATCCAACTAAAATTATGAATTTTTAAAAGATAAATTCATAAGACATATTATCTCATGTTTTTTTTTTTGTCTTTTATTTATTTTTTTTTAAGAGCCATTGTTCTGGTTTGGTAGCCAGTTGTTAACAATGCCATTCAATAGTTATAATTAAAACTGAACAAGCTGGCTCGTGATGAGACCCCTTTTCTTATATTAATAACCCATTACCCTGTTTTGATAGGCAGTATTGGTAATGTCAGCTTTATTATTTCTTATGAATATGGTAAGTCGGCTCATGATGAGACCTCTTATCTCTTAAAAATTTTACATAATTTCTTAGAATTACATTCTAAAAAATCACAACCTAAATGAATGGGGTGAAATAGTTTTATCCTTAAGAATCAATGGATGACAATTTTCAGAGTTTTTTGAGTACCAAAACTTGAATAATCTTTAATTTTATAGATAACCTTTCTCTACTTAATAAAAATATAATGATTTACATTTCCCTCAAGTTTTCAAAAGATCATGCAAATAATTGGTATAATCTTTCAAAGTTTATTATCTTATTTAAAACTATCAAAAGACTATGATCATTTCTTTAAAAATTCTTATTTACACAAAATAAATATTTATAATATTCTTCCTAAGAATTTTTCTAACAAGTAAACAGTCAATTAAAGACTTATTAACAACTTTTATTTGCAAAAACAATTAAAAACTTTGCAAAAAGGAATATGTACAATTTAAGAAGGGGTTACCTCCTTATGAGAAGAATTTCTTTAAGATAAGCCCGTTTATAGGAAGAGATTCTCTCTTACCTGTTAGATCTTGGAGCATGAATGTATTTGAGCCTATATTTTCAACGATCTGAAATGGTCCAAGCCACATCTTTTGAAATTTGGTATAAGCCGTACCTTTTTTCATAAAATACATCCCATTTTAGAACAAAATCACCAATCGATAAAATTTTTGAGCCAGTAGAACTTGCATCAAAAGAAGATTTCACGAGTTGTTGATGTTTTTCATGAACAATTCTAGCTTTATCTCTTTCTTCTTCTAGTTTAAGGATTTGATCATACCTCAATTGAACGGATGAAGAAGGATTTTCTTCAATAAATTGTACTAGGGCTAACGATGGAAGAGTTAAATTTGATGGTATCACAGCTTCTTTTCCGTAAACTAAATTAAAAGGTGAAGTTCCGATTGAAGCTTTCTCTGTAATACGATCAGCCCATAATGCAAAGATTAAATATTTATGCCAATTCTTTTGATTTTGATCGATAGTCCTTTTAATAATCTTGATGAGATTTTTATTGGTGGATTCAGCTAAACCATTACCTTGTGGGTAATAATTTGCTGAATATTTCAGTTTAAAACCTTTTTTGACTGCAAATTCTATTAAACTGTTTCCGAAAAAATAAGATGCATTATCAAAGACAAGAGCTTGAGGTACACCAAACCTGGTTATGATGAATTGATCAATGAAATCAATAATTGCATTAGAATTGGCTACCTTCAAAGGGATTGCCTCTACCCATTTTGTAAAGTAATCAATTGCAGTAAGAATGTACTTGTGTTGTTTGGAAGAATGAGGTACTATCTCACCAATAATGTCAAGCCCCCATTGTTCAAATGGTTGTTCAATACTCACTGGTTGCAAAGGAAAAGTCAAGCTTTGTCTTCCACTCGCGCTTTCGCGCATTCTCGCACTTTCACATATTCATGTGTATCTTTAAAAAGGGTAGGCCAATAATAACAACAGTTAATTATTTTCAGGAGTCGTGTATTCACTCTAAAATGACCTCTCGTTATGTCCATCATGCAACCCCCGTAAAACCTTTTCACCAGTTTTTCAAGACATCTCAACAAAATTGAATCATAATTTTTTCTAAATAACACATTATCAATGATCTCATATTTAATAGCCTTTAACCTTAAAGCACATTTTCTCTTATAGCTGAGATTAGAAGGAGCATACCCATTTTTCAAGTAATAGATGAAATCAGCATACTGAGATTCATAATCTGTAACACTTATCTGACTTACTTGAATATCTTGATTTGAATCTTGATTTTCTGGTATGTTATGAGCTCCTGCTAATAGTCTGCAAAAACCTTGTCCTCTAACAATCTTAGCCGGTTTAATGTCAACATCATATTCTTGCAAAGCTGTTACCCAATTAGCTCGTTTTTCTCCTACTTCTCTCTGAATTAATAATTGCCTCACTGCATAGAATGGGACAATGATTTTTGTATGAGTTTTCAAGAGAAAAGTTCTGAAATGCTTGATTGATTTAAACACAGCGAAGGCTTGTTTTTCAACATCGGAATAATTCAGTTCAGCTCCTTGTAGATTTGAGCTAAAGAAAGAAATTGGTGCTTCAATTTTCTGATCATTGAGCTGTGTTAAAACAGCTGCATAGGATGTATCGGTGGCTAAGGTATACAAAATAAAATCTTTAGAAAAATATGGAGTACTTAATGCTGGTGCATTAATGATTGCCTGTTTGATTGCCTCAAAGGCTTCTTTCTCTTTATGCCCCCATTTGAATACTGAATTCTTCTTGATCATATTTTGCATAGGTAAAACAATTAAAGAAAAATCAGGAATGAATCTTTTAACAAAATTTATCCGTCCAAGAAATGATTGCATGGATTTTTTGTTATGTGGTAAAGAAATATCAGAAATTTCTTTCACTCTATCTGGATCAATATATATACCATCTTTTGACACAACAAATCCTAAGAGTTTTCCTTCATCCAAAGCAAAGAAAGATTTCTTTCGATTTAAGGAAATACCAAACCTTCTACATCTTTCAAATATTTGCTTTTAGATCATGACATTTGTCTCTTTTGAGAATACCGATATATCATCGAGATAAATAAATCGATTTATTGATCGTACCTTAAATTTAAGTGTCCATGGCTCTTTGGAAAGTTGCTCCTGCATTTATTAATCCAAAAGGCATTTTCTGATAAGCATAAGTTCCCCATTTCGTTCTGAAAGTTGTTTTCAATCTGTCATCTGGATGAACCAAGACTTGATTATAGCCTGAAAATCCATCAAGAAAGGACATAAGTTCAGAACCAGCTACTTTTTGAAGTATCTGCTCCATGGTTGGCAATGGGAAATTGTCTTTCAAACATGCCTTGTTTAAATTTCTGAAATCAATACAGACTCTTATATCACCATTTTTCTTACATGTACCATATTGAAAAAATTGAATGCCCGACAGAAAATGATTTTGGCTTGAAATAAGTTTATTATTTGATTTTTCAAGATTTGATGAACTTTTCCTTATTATTAACAAAGCGTGGGGAGGAAGCATTGGAATTGTGTGCTGAATAATTGAAGTATCATATGTTTTTAAATCATCATAATTCCAAGCGAAGACATTTTTGTACTTTCTTAATAGTTTAATGAAGGCATCCCTTTCCTCTGATGTTAAATTAAGTCCTAAATTAACATTTTGAGGTTTTGAATCAGAACCAAGATTCACTAATTCAAATTTCAAAGTGAAACTTTGAAGCTTGGTATTAGTGACTTTCTTGAATCTGTCTTTAATATCATACAAGTCCTCCAATCTAACAACAGATTTCGGAATGAGATTTTCATTACCTTTTGAAGAAATTTGTAAATCGTGATCTTCTTCGTCAATAATTTGATCATCATATGATTTCTCTGAAGTCATGAAATTTAAGATATCTTGATCGTGGTAAAAAACTCTCCAATTTGTGACATTGTCTGGGACAGATGGTCGAAAAAGTAATTCTATTGAAAATCTATCTGGGCTATAATCTTCGGAGGGTATGAGTCTGGAGGCAACATTGGCTAGCAAGTCTGCTGCTGAATTTTGAGACCTAGGGATGGAAGAAATATTGAATGCAGAAAAGTGTGTGGTGAGTTCTTGAACCAGCGATTGATAATGTTTTAGGTGATTTGAAAGACAGTGAATTGTATTTCTCACCTGTTTGACAATAATTTCAGAATCACCGAATACTTTCAAATATTGCACTTTAAGGCCAATTGCTTTATACAAACCTTGGACTAGAGCTTCATACTCAGCTGTATTGTTCGTGCATTCAAATTCTAACCTACATGACAGCATTGTCTTTTCACCTTGCGGGCTAACCAAGATACACCCTGCTCCTGAACCTTCGTTAGATTTAGAGCCATCAAAATATAAAGACCAAAATAAAGAAGTATTAACAAGATTATTTACAATTTCCCCAGTATAACTAAAACATCTTGACCTATCAGTTTGTGAATAGTTTTCAATCTGTGATGTTAAACTGTTTACTGAGAAAGGGGATGGTTGGGCAGTGAGATTTCCAAAAAATGAATCTGATGAATAATTTCCCAAGATGTTGTTATTAAATGCAATTGGTTGATTTTCCCGTTCAAAATCTGTTACAGTATGGGTCATGTGTTTCTCTCGATTGATTTTTATTTGATTTGGCTTTCCCCCATAAGGTAACCACATGTGAGACCAATCGGTAGAAATATACCCGTGGAGCTTTTCAGACCAATCTCTACTCAAAATCAACCCATAAAATTTAGGTATATCAGCTATTAAGATATCAATTCGTTGAACTACCCGTGGATCAGCTGCTAACCTGATAGTTACAGAGTTAATCTCTCCTAAAACCTGGACCTTGGTTCTGTCTAACTGTACAATGTGTATGGAAGAATTTTGGGGTTCTATGTTCAGTTTGGAACAAACTGAAGCTGGCATTATATTGGATGATGCCCCTGAATCAATCAAACAGTTGTGTAGGTTTCTGTTGTAGATCTCAAAGGTCAAAAGGAAGGGTGGAGTATGAGAATTCGATCTATCTCCAATCAGGATTGAATCAGTAGCTTCTATCGTACCAGAAGGTGGTTGACCTGAATCATTTGCAGCTTTAGCACTGGGAAGAGGTGAAGAGGGAACATCATTCAATTCTTTGAGAAGCAATTTCTGCTGATGTTTTAATTTGCTAAGTTCAAACATAGTAATGTTTGCCTTAGTTTTCTTCATATCATCAACAATATTGTAATCCATTGAATCGGATACTACTAATGTTTTGGATGTTGAAGGAGTACTTGAAGTTGAAGGTAGGTTTTGGGGGACTGCTGCGGGTGATTTCTTTGTAGGTACTTTTTCCTTTGTTGTAGCAGCACCTGCACTCCGTTTCTTTGAAGTTGTTTGAACAGGTTCGGAAATACCTTTAATCCTAGTAGAGACAGGTAAAGCTTCTTCATCATTATCTGTATCAGAGTTGGGCAGTATGAAATCCCACATGCCATGGCATTCGACAATTTCCTCTTCATTATCAGTTAGTGAGATTGTTTCCTCTTCTTCTTCTTCTTGATCTGAATCTGCATAAGATATGATATTTGGTGGTTTTGATTCGGTTTTCTTATAATTCTTAAAGGGCCTTTTGGTTGAAGTTTCAGCTACTTGTTTCTTAATTTCAATCATTTCATTTGACATAGTCTTGAGGACCTTTTGAAGGCCTTCCATATCATATGGATCTTTCGAGATTTTCTTCTTTGAGTCTTCTTTGAATGAAACTTTTTTGTTTTTTCTTTCCTCAAGAGACGCTTTCTTTTCTAGAGCATTAATACGTTTTTCCACAGCAAGTGCTTCTTTCATGTTTTCAGCAAGTGTTGGTTTTGCGGCCCTATCTACAAAAATAGCTATATTGGCAGGTAGGGCAGTAATATACCACTCACTTCTGATTTGTTCACTTGGTTTGGAGGTCGTTAGGATTTTATTCAAAAGTTTATTGAAACGAGCATTAAATTCTTTAATGGGTTCCCTATGCTCTATCCTAAGATTGGAGAGATCATTTATTAGTGTAGCTAAAGATCTATCATCTCCATACTTAGTGAGAAACTGTTCTTGGAAAATGTCCCAACTGGTAATAGAATCAGAAGGCAGGGAAAAATACCAGGATCCTGCTGATCCTTGCAATGTATAAGGAAAAAGTCTAACAACGACATCTTGCTCAGTTACTCCCTTCAAATTAACTGCTAACATGAAGTTATTGATATGTTCCTCAGCTTGGGTTCCATTTTCTAGATTAAACTTGGGTAGCCATTTTTCAGGAGCATCAGGTAATGCATGTAATGGTGCGGGCATATTGACTGCACCAGGTCTGGTCCATGGATCTGCCATTGTAATACCAGTGGTGGATGATACTGTTGTTGAGATTCCAGATGTCTGGGAAGGAATTGATATTGAGGAGTGAGCAGGTTGAGATGTTGAAGTTCTAAATTCCTGGTGAACAACAATATGTAATGAGGGAGTGGATGGTTGACTTCGCACTGGGGAAGATGAGATGGAGGATGTGGATGAAAGTGCTTCACTGTCAGAATCTTCAGTATTTTTCTTTGCCCTTTTCCTTTTAGGTAAAGGAAATTCAGTAGGTTCAATACCGAGCTTTTCACTCTGAAGTCTAGTGAGAGGGTGAGGTAGATTGAATTGCGAAGTCTCACTGCTTTGAGATAGCTCAGATTTCTGTGGTGAAATCGAGAAACTCTGAAGTTTATGGATGAGAGACTGAACTTCAGGAGATTCAAGACTTAATTGTTCTGAAGTATGGTGGGTTTGAGCAGTGATAGTGGATACCTCTTCTTCTTGCTTGGATGCTGAGAAATCAGCAGGCAATTGGGAAGTACGAGGTGATGTGGAGGGAGAATTACTCTTAGAATGGTTTGTAGATTTGGGTTTTCTTGCCATTCACAGTTGAAGGCCCTCCTTCTAGCGCCAAAAATGTTGAAGCCTAGAAAATCTCTGCTTCAAACATTGGGGGAAAACCACCCGGTCGGGACCTTAAGACAGCTCCTTTTCCGTTTGGGATGGTGGCTCCGACTGGATTTAAAGGACCAGTTTCCTTATAACTAAATGGATTGAATTGATTAGGTGAAAATGGGACTAAATTGACAGAATAATAAAACTATCTAATCTAAACTAAATGCTGATAAAGAAATTCTAATTTTAACCCGGGTAATAATATGTGAATACAACTTAGGATTGTTTCAATCTAATAATAACCATGAAAATGTATTATTAACTAAATTGAAAGGTGCAGAAACGAATAAAGATAACTCTGTTTAATAAATTAAACAGAGTTATATTAGCATATTGCATTCATCATCATATACCATTCATATATGTCTATAAATGATAATATTCCAATTATACTCAGAAATGATAATATAAAGAGGAAATATTATGAAAATAAAATATATAAATGATAGCAAATTCTTCAAATGAATACCATATAACAAAGACAATTAACAATGAACGGATAAAAATACCTCATTCATATTGCAGACTGTCAAACGAAGTATGATACTCTGATCTAGTAACTCCGATGTAAAATTAACTCCAAAGGCACAAAAATGCAACACTTCAAAGATAATTTGAGCACAAAAATCACCAAATGTGATCTTTCATAGAAATATAATAAGGAATGAAGTACAGAAATGTTAGCTCCAAATCCTCAAAATATTACAACTTCCGATCCTTCTCTAAATGCATGAGAGGGATTTAAATAATAAAATTACATAACAAAATCCTAATACTACTGCTACAATCTATCAATTTAAAACTGAAATGCTATTTTGAATAAAACTGATTCATTTTTTTTCTCCTTCGCTTGATGAAGCCAAGTTGCAAATGTTCAACATATCTCGGAGTCTTGGTGGATGACTCATCTCAGTATGCAACTGTCCAGCATAGGTGGCATCAGAAAATTCTGGAATTAGACAATCGACATCGTTTGATAGAAGTTTGATAGCGGTCTGTTGATTGTTTGGCTTGATCAAATGAGTCCACATACTATCCCAGGATATAGTTTAAAGTTTGCCGATTTGTTGACTTTTCCTTTCCATTTCTTCTCTCCACCTGTCTTCAGTTTCTTTTATCTTTGGCAAACTGCCAGGAACACAGTCTGAAATGAGATTAATTGAATATAAGCTGTCATTTATGAATTGCGTGATATTATTCATTATATTTCTGGCCCTTGATATTGCTCTATCAGATTTCATTAATTGATGTTCCCATTCTGTAAACAAGATTTCTTTGTGTTTTTCCTCTATCCTAAGAAGATTTGCTTCTTTTCCCTTTTCTGTATCCTGCCAGTTGAGAAACTCAGAAATCTTTTCATCGGCATCATCTATTTCTTGTCTAAGAGTTATGATATTTTGGATCAAAGATGAAGTAATATCACAAAAAGGTTCTGCTTGTGACAGCTTTGAGCAAAATTCAATTAACTGCTGAGTCAATAGTTTATTAGCCTCAAGGGCTTCTGATTTGAATTCATTTAACTTTGGGTAATCTTTAAACTTATCCAAAGTTTCTTGAAATTCCTTTTCTTGAATCATTTTTGCATTTTCCTCATTTTGCAACAGACTTTGTAACTTAGAAATTTCTTCATTTAGCTGTTTTTGTTTGCATAAAAGTTTTTCATCAACTTTCTTCTTTTCTTCAGCAAGCTGTTTTTCCAATTCTTTAGACCCGAGTGTCTGATCCTGTAGTTGCTGTTGCAATTGGCTAATCTGTTGCTGATTTTCCTTAGCTTGCTCTTCCAGTGAAGCTATGTGAAGATCTTTCTGAGTTATCAGTTGAGAAACTTCTACAACTTTATCCACTGTTGCAGCACTATAAGCTCCTGTATACTGGGACAATTTCGTGAGGTCTTCAAATGGAT
Source organism: Pinus albicaulis (assembly GCA_034641835.2). Classification (NCBI taxonomy): domain Eukaryota; kingdom Viridiplantae; phylum Streptophyta; class Pinopsida; order Pinales; family Pinaceae; genus Pinus; species Pinus albicaulis. Next base: position 446,688,329 of record CM076582.1, on the reverse strand, counting down.
TCATTTCATTGTTCTTATAAAAAATATTCATAAATTCCTCTGATGGAGTAGAAAATATGCCCTGTTCTGTTTTTCTTTTCTTTCTTTGTCTTTTAACAACAGCCTTATGTTTAGGGCTGTAAAATACATCCAAAGGAGGGATTTCCTCAACTTTTAATACAATATGGCCTGTAGGATGTTCAGGAATGATTTCAACATCCTGCTCTATTTGTTCTTCATCTTTATCCTGCAATCCAAGCTGTTGAGCAAACTGATCATATTGTTTTAATAGCTGAGAAGAAACATCAAGATTAGTGGAAACCATAATCTCCTTAGTTATTTCTTTTCCTTTTTCTTTGTCTATGCTCTGCTCAGTGCTTTTGTCATCCGATCCATCCTTTTGATTATGCACATCATCATTGATATTTGTGCATTTGTCTGTCATTTGAGCAAAAGAGACTGCCGCACTGACCGGACGATCATCGCATTTTCCTGTTTCGTGTTTGTCAATAGTGACCACTTTTTGAGAGCAAAGGCGCCTTCGCTCGTCGACAGCCGATTGTGTAATGATTTTGCTGGTAGATGTTTCTACTGGCGTTTGGTCGAATGTACCTTCTGTCTTTGATTTTTGGATTTGAGTTCTCAGCTGGTCCAGAGGAACTCTCAACAATCTCTGGCTTCTAAATAAGAGAAATTTATTTATTTCCTCCTGTTGAAATTTAGACTTGGCCAAGTCAAAAATTCGAGGAAAAATTATCTAATGAAACAAACAAATCATCGAACGTATCCGGTTCATGCTCAAAACGAGCAATTGAAACTGAAGCAGTAACATTAAAGGCTATCTGTTGTGGATCATATTGTCTTCTAGGAATGGTCACAAATTTACAACCTTTTATCTTGGCGACTTCTTTTTCAGCATGCTTGAAATCATTTAAAGTAAACTGACCACAATTGAATGGGAATTGAGGCCACATTCTCTTCTTACTGTTGTTCAAAGACCTAGATATACCTTCAACTGTCAATTGATAGGAAACTTCTTGAGCGAGAAGTTTGTCTGGAACAAAAAGCGGAAGAACATGCGGCTCCACTATACTACCAAAAACCCCGATGTATGTAAATTTTTCCTCCCCAAACCAATCTCCGATTGCAGACAGGTCGGCCTTAGCTTTATCAAAAAATCTAGGAGGAAAGCGATTAAAAATGGTTTGGAAAACAGGGATGAGGAAACCATGACAGATTCTATATACATTATCTTGGAAATGAACCTTCCAAAGCAATTTATGATAAATATGAATTGGAACAGGGTCTTTGGGAGTCCATTTCCATCCAAATAAAGGAAATTTGGAATTGAAACAAAGAGCATCAAGAATATAGGCACAAAAGAAAAAGGGAGTGGAATTTCCAGCGGTTTTTTCTTGTCTGTATTCAAGTATCCTATTGGCCATTCTATCAGAAAGAATAACAGCCCAATCCATAATGTCGGAATTCACAGCAGCTAGGATTAATGGGACCATTTGTATAGAAAACCTAGCTGAATTATCATTGCTAAATAACCTACACATCATGGCAGCGGCATAGCAATATGGAGGCAGAAGGGAATCTACAGAATACATACCGGATGCTTCATTTCGGTGCTTTCCTCAAGCTCCGACCTGATAGGGTCGGACTTTGTTATTATCAAAGAAAATCTTTGATAAATTTCTTGTTATACAATTTTCTCTGCTGTCCGGGCGGTGACATTGCTTTCGTGTCTTCGCTTTAAACGAGCCGAAAGGCACCTGGGAGCAACAAACAAACGTTTCATTCGTATCTTTACACCGTCAATAACCCATCGAACCACATCATAGTAAGGCATGATGCTCGCTCGTCGCAATTCGATGCAAAAACGACCCAGGCAAGCTATCGATGTCGCAGTCGGAATCGAGCCATTCGTCCGGAACCTTTGCCTTCTCCACTGTGACCTTGGGGTTTTCTCTTTCCAAGAGGTTGTAGACTGCGTCCCATGTCATTTTCCCAAGCCCTTGGCATGATGTATCTGTGACTAGTCTTAGCTTTATGGGCTTTTCTTTTGAGACCATAGGAGTTTCGACAATCTTCACTGGTAGAGCAGTCTTGTTTCTTCTCCCTCTCTTTGACATTTCTTCGTTTGCTACCGCTTCCTTTTGTCTGTGAATGAAAGAACTTGATGTTATTTGGCTCTGCAAGACAATGAACTCTCAGTCGTGATCAACAAGCCACTTAAACGGAATGATTTATGAACTTATGGTTTTCATTTATTTGTTACGTAAATGCTCTTTTTGGGTCACACTTACGTATTTAAAACCAAATCATTAACCATATTCTTTTGATTCGTTTATTGAATGCCTTCGTACCAATAAAGATTTGGCGCTTGTGACATATTAAAATATTCACTCATTCTGAATTTTCCGTATGCAATAGATGAATCGCATCGAAACTTTTCGAATGGCAGATGAAGATCACAATACGTTTATCCCGATTAATCGATTGCGATTACAGATTTTTCCGATTTCTAATGGTGGGGTCTACCATATAAGACTTTGAATCAAATGTTCGATTTTTCTTTTGAAAACGTTTATTGTCAAACGTACATCGGATCGGGGAATTTCAACTAAGCGTAAAGAGTTTCGTAAAGAATGTCCCGATTGATCGATTGCGATTGACCGCATTGCATCGGAAGTTATAAATAACTGTTTTAAACTCTTAGCGATTTGAAAATTTCCAATTGGACTAATCGCATCGGAGGATTTGAAATAGGCATATGAAATTTCTTTTAAAGGTTATCTCCGATTCTCTGATTGCGATTGAACTTTTAAATTTGATTTGATTTTTTATGATAATGCCTTGTATATTAGATCGGATCGTAAGAATGTTGAATCTGTTTAGTATCAATATGAAATTTTCGAAAACAATGAATTTTATTTCTAAGTGTTTTATTTCTAAAAAGAAAGGGACCCTATTTCTTAAATTTTATTTCTAAAATTTAAGAAAAAAGGAGGGTTGTTGTATAGTACAACAATTGGCGATTCACTTGAAAGAACCAGTTATCTCTGAAAAATAGAATGAATACTATATTTTAAGTAAGTAAATATTTTTAAAGGTTAATAAAAATTATCCTAGAATAATCAGAAATAAAATCTAACTTATGAAAAAGAATAAAAATTATTAACAATTCCTTTCTAGTTTCTTGAGCATAAAAACATTTTGAGTTATCTTAAGCTTTGATTGGTATTAATAATGAAGTAAGTGGATTTCTTCAAGTTTGGTTTTGATAATATACTCTATTGTCATAGGTATTGCCTCTGCTGCCTGCAAACGTTCATAGTCTCGACAGGGTTACCTTTTAACCATTAACTATTCATTGTCCCATTCAACTAAGATTATGACTTTTTAAAAGATAAATTCATAAGACATATTATCTCATGTTTTTGTCTTTTATTTATTTTTTTATTTTTTAAGAGCCATTGTTCTGGTTTGGTAGCCAGTTGATAACAATGCCATTCAATAGTTATAATTAAACTGAACAAGTTGGCTCGTGATGAGACCCCTTGTCTTATATTTATAAGCCATTACCCTGTTTTGATATGCAGTATTGGTAATGTCATTTTTATTATTTCTTATGAATATGGTAAGTCGGCTCATGATGAGACCTCTTATCTCTTAAAGAATTTTACAATAATTTCTTAGAATTATATTCTAAAAAATCACAACCTAAATGAATGGGGTGAACTAGTCTTATCCTTAAGAATCAATGGATGACAATTTTCTGAGTTTTTGAGTACCAAGACTTGAATAATCTTTACTTTTATAGATAACTTCTCTCTGCTTAATAAACTTGTAATGATTTACATTTTCCTCAAGTTTTTTTTTTTTTTTTTTCAAAAAGATTATGCAAATAATTGGTATAATCTTTCAAAGTTTAACATCTTATTTAAAACTATCAAGAGAATATAATCATTTCTCTAAAAATTCTTATTTACACTAAAATAAATATTTATAATATTTTTCTTAAGAATTTTTCTATCAAGTAAACAGTCAATTAGAGACTTATTAACAACCTTTATTTATAAAAAGAATAAAAGACTTTGCAAAAAGGAATATGTACAATTTAAGAAGGGGTTACCTCCTTATGAGAAGAATTTCTTTAAGATAAGCCCATTTACAGGAAGAGATTCTCTCTTACCTGTTAGATCTTGGAGCATGAATGTATTTGAGCCTATCTTTTCAACGATCTAAAATGGTCCAAGCCACATCTTTTGAAATTTGGTATGCTTACATTTTTCTTCATGTGCCTTATCCCATTTTAGAACAAGATCACCAATTGACAAAATTTTTGAGCCAGTAGAACTTGCATCAAAAGAAGATTTTACAAGCTGCTGATGTTTTTCATGAACAATTTTAGCCTTATCTCTTTCTTCTTCTAGTTTAAGGATTTGATCATATCTCAATTGAACGGATGAAGAAGGATTTTCTTCAATAAATTGTACTAGGGCTAATGATGGAAGAGTTAAATTTGATGGTATCAAAGCTTCTTTTCCATAAACTAAATTAAAAGGTGAAGTTCCTATTGAAGCTTTCTCAGTAATACGATCAGCCCATAATGCAAAGATTAAAGATTTATGCCAATTCTTTTGATTTTGATCGATAGTCCTTTTAATAATTTTGATAAGATTTTTATTGGTGGATTCAACTAACCCATTACCTTGTGGGTAATAATTTGCTGAATATTTGAGTTTAAAACCTCTTTTAACTACAAATTCTATTAAACTGTTTCCTGAAAAATAAGATGCATTATCAAAGACAAGAGCTTGAGGTACACCAAACCTGGTTATGATAAATTGATCTATGAAATCAATAATTGCATCGGAATTGGCTACCTTCAAAGGGATTGCCTCTACCCATTTTGTAAAATAATCGGTTGCAGTAAGAATGTACTTGTGCTGCTTGGAAGAATGAGGTACTATCTCACCAATAATGTCAAGTCCCCATTGTTCAAATGGTTTCTCAATATTTACTGGTTGCAAAGGAAAAGCTGGTTTCCTTTGTCTTCCACTTGCAGTTTGGCAGATTCTGCACTTTCTTACATATTCATGCGTATCTTTAAAAAGGGTAGGCCAATAATAGCCAGCACGAATTATTTTGTGAGTTGTGGTATCACCTCCAAAATGACCTCCTGCTGGTCCATCATGCAACTCCTGCAAAACCTTTTCAGCCTCAGTCTTTTCAAGACATCTCAACAAAATTGAATCATAATTTTTTCTAAACAACACATTATCAATGATCTCATATTTAATAGCTTTTAATCTTAAAGCACGTTTTTTCTTATAGCTGAGATCAGAAGGAGCATACCCATTTTTCAAGTAATAGATGAAATCAGAATACTGAGACTCAGAATCCGTAATACTTATCTGATTTACTTGAATATCTTGATTTGAATGATCATTGTCTGGTATGTTATGAGCTCCTGCTAATAATCTGCAAAAACCTTGTCCTCTAACAATCTTAGCTGGTTTAATATCAACATCATATTCTTGTAAAGTTGTTACCCAGTTAGCTCGTTTTTCTCCTACTTCTCTCTGAATTAATAATTGTCTCACTACAGAGAATGGGACAATGATTTTTGTATGAGTTTTTAAGAGAAAAGGTCTGAAATGCTTGATTGATTTGAACACATCAAAGGCTTGTTTTTCAACATCGGAATAATTCAGTTCAGCTCCTTGAAGATTTGAACTAAAGAAAGAAATTGGTGCTTCAATTTTCTGATCATTGAGTTGTGTTAAAACAGCTGCATAAGATGTCTCTGTGGCTAAGGTATACAAAATAAAATCTTTAGAAAAATCCGGAGTACTTAATGCTGGTGCATTAATGATTACCTGTTTGATTGCCTCAAAGGCTTCTTTCTCTTTATGCCCCCATTTGAATACTGAATTCTTCTTGATCATATTTTGCATAGGTAAAACAATTAAAGAAAAATCAGGAATGAATCTTTTTACAAAATTGATCTATCCAAGAAATGATTGCATAGATTTTTTGTTATGAGGTAAAGAAATATCAGAGATTTCTTTAACTCTGTCTGGATCAATGTATATACCATCTTTTGATACAACAAATCCTAAAAGTTTTCCTTCATCCAAAGCAAAGAAAGATTTTTTCGGATTTAATGAAATACCAAACCTTCTACATCTTTCAAATATTCGTTTTAGATCATGTAGATGATTGGTTCTGTTTTTTGAGAATACTGTTATATCATCGAGATAAACAACCACTGCTTTATTGATCAGACCTTTAAATGCTATGTCCATGGCTCTTTGGAAAGTTGCTCCTGCATTTATTAATCCAAAAGGCATTTTTTGATAAGCATAAGTTCCCCATTTTGTTCTGAAAGTTGTTTTCAATCTGTCATCTGGATGAACTAAGACTTGATTATAGCCCGAAAATCCATCAAGAAAGGACATAAGTTCAGAACCAGCTACTTTTTGAAGTATCTGTTCCATGGTTGGCAATGGGAAATTGTCTTTTAAACATGCCTTGTTTAAATTTCTGAAATCAATACAGATTCTTATATCACCATTTTTCTTCCTTACATGTACCATATTGGAAACCCAATTGGAATGCCTGACAGGAAAAATGATTTTGGCTTTCAAAAGTTTATTAAGTTCTGATTTGATTTGATCTTCAAGATTTGGATGAACTTTCCTTAGTTTTTTGTTGAACAGGTTTAATATCGGGAAGCATTGGAATTGTGTGCTGAATAACCGAAGTATCATATGTTTTTAAATCATCATAATTCCAAGCGAAAACATTTTTATATTTGTTCAATAGTTTAATGAAAGCATCCCTTTCCTCTGATGTTAAATTAAGTCCTAAATTAACATTTTGAGGTTTTGAATCAAAACCAAGATTTACTAATTCAAATTTCAAAGTGGAACTTTGAAGCTTGGTATTAGTGACTTTCTTGAATCTGTCTTTAATATCATATAAGTCCTCCAATCTAACAACAGATTTCGGAATGAGATTTTCATTACCTTTTGAAGCAATTTATAAATCGTGATATTCTTCGTCAATAATTTGATCATCATATGATTTCTCTGAAGTCATGAAATTTAAGATATCTTGATCATGGTAAAAAACTCTCCAATTTGTGACATTGTCTGGGACAGATGGTCGAAAAAGTAATTCTATTGAAAATCTATCTGGGCTATAATCTTCGGAGGGTATGAGTCTGGAGGCAACATTGGCTATCAAGTCTGCTGCTGAATTTTGAGACCTAGGGATAGAAGAAATATTGAATGCAGAAAAGTGCGTGGTGAGTTCTTGTACCAGCGATTGATAATGTTTGAGGTGATTTGAAAGACAGTGAATTGTATTTCTCACATGTTTGACAATAATTTCAGAATCGCCGAATACTTTCAAATATTGCACTTTAAGGCCAATTGCTTTATACAGACCTTGGACTAAAGCTTCATACTCGGCTGTATTGTTTGTGCATTCAAATTCTAACCTACAGGACAGCATTGTTTTTTCTCCTTGCGGGCTAACCAAGATACACCCTGCTCCTGAACCTTCGTTAGATTTAGAGCCGTCAAAATATAAAGACCAAAATAAAGAAGTATTAAAAATTTTATTTACAGTTTCCCCAGTATCACTAAAACATCTTGACCTATCAGTTTGTGAATAGTTTTCAATCTGTGATGTTAAACTGTTTACTGAGAAAGGGGATGGTTGGGCAGTGAGATTTCCAAAAAATGACTCTGATGAATAATTTACCAAGATGTTGTTATTAAATGCAATTGGTTGATTTTCCTGTTCAAAATCTGTTACAGTATGGGTCATGTGTTTCTCTCGATTGATTTTTATTTGATTTGGCTTTCCCCTATAGGGTAACCACATGTGAGACCAATCAGTAGAAATATACCCGTGGAGCTTTTCATACCAATCTCTACTCAAAATCAACCCATAAAATTCAGGTATATCAGCTATTAAGATATCAATTCGTTGAACTACCCGTGGATCAGCTGCTAACCTGATAGTTACAGAGTTAATCTCTCCTAAAACCTGGACCTTTCTTCTGTCTAATTGTACAATATGTATGGAAGACTTTTGGGGTTCTATGTTCAGCTTGGAACAAACTGAAGCTGGCATTATATTGGATGATGCCCCTGAGTCAATCAAACAATTGTGTAGGTTTTTGTTGTAGATCTCAAAAGTCAAAAGGAAGGGTGGAGTATGAGAATTTGATCTATCCCCAATCAGGATTGAATCAGTCGCTTCTATCATACCAGAAGGTGGTTGACCAGAATCATTTGCAGCTTTAGCACTGGGAAGAGGTGAACAGGGAACAGCATTCAATTCTTTGAGAAGCAATTTCTGCTGATGTTTTAATTTGCTAAGTTCAAACATAGTAATGTTTGCCTTAGTTTTCTTCATATCATCAACAATATTGTAATCCATTGAATCATATACTACTAATGTTTTAGATGTTGAAGGAGTACTTGAAGTTGAAGGTTGGTTTTGGGGAACTGCTGCAGGTGACTTCTTTGTAGGTACTTTTTCCTTTGTTGTAGCAGCACCTGCACTCCGTTTCTTTGAAGTTGCCTGAACAGGTTCGAAGGTACTCTTACTCCTAGTAGAGACAGGAAAAGCTTCTTCATCATTATCTGTATCGGAGTTGGGCAGTATGAAATCCCACATGCCATGGCATTCAACAATTTCCTCTTCATTATCAGTTAATGAGATTGTTTCCTCTTCTTCCTCTTCTTGATCTGAATCTGCATAAGATACGATATTTGGTGGTTTTGATTCGGTTTTCTTATAATTCTTAAAGGGCCTTTTGGTTAAAGTTTCAGCTACTTGTTTCTTAATTTCAATCATTTCATTTGACATAGTCTTGAGGACCTTTTGGAGGCCTTCCATATCATATAGATCTTTCGAGATTTTCTTCTTTGAGTCTTCTTTGAATGAAACTTTTTTGGTTTTTCTTTCCTCAAGAGCCGCTTTCTTTTCTAGAGCATTAATACGTTTTTCCACAGCAAGTGCTTCTTTCATGTTTTCAGCAAGTGTTGGTTTTGCGGCCCTATCTACAAAAATAGCTATATTGGCAGGTAGGGCAGTAATATACCACTCACTTCTGATTTGTTCACTTGGTTTGGAGGTCGTTGGGATTTTATTCAAAAGTTTATTGAAACGAGCATTAAATTCTTTAATTGGTTCTCTATGCTCTATCCTAAGATTGGAGAGATCATTTATTAGTGTAGCTAAAGATCTATCATCTCCATACTTAGTGAGAAACTGTTCTTGACAAATGTTCCAACTGGTAATAGAATCAGAAGGCAGGGAAAAATACCAGGATCCTGCTGATCCTTGCAACGTATAAGGAAAAAGCCTAACAACGACATCTTGCTCTGTTACTCCCTTCAAATTAACTGCTAACATGAAGTTATTGATATGTTCCTCAGCTTGGGTTCCATTTTCTGGATTAAACTTGGGTAGCCATTTTTCAGGAGCATCCGGTAATGCATGTAATGGTGCGGGCATGTTGACTGCACCAGGTCTGGTCCATGGATCTGCCATTGTAATACCAGTGGTGGTTGATACTGTTGTTGAGATTCCAGATGTCTGGGAAGGAATTGATGTTGAGGAGTGAGCAGGTTGAGATGTTGAAGTTCCAAATTCCTGGTGAACAACAATATGTAATGAGGGAGTGGATGGTTGACTTCGCACTGGGGAAGATGAGATGGAGGATGTGGATGAAAGTGCTTCACTGTCAGAATCTTCAGTATTTTTCTTTGCCCTTTTCCTTTTAGGTAAAGGGAATTCAGTAGGTTCAATATCGAGCTTTTCACTCTGAATTCTAGTGAGAGGGTGAGGTAGATTGAATTGCGAAGTCTCACTGCTTTGGGATAGCTCAGATTTTTGTGGTGAAATCGAGAAACTCTGAAGTTTATGGATGAGAGACTGAACTTCAGGAGATTCAAGACTTAATTGTTCTGAAGTATGGTGGGTTTGAACAGTGATAGTGGATACCTCTTCTTCTTGCTTGGATGCTGAAGAATCAGCATGCAATTGGGAAGTACGAGGTGATGTGGAGGGAGAATTACTCTTAGAATGGTTTGTAGATTTGGGTTTGCTTGCCATTCACAGTTGATGGCCCTCCTTCTAGCGCCAAAAATGTTGAAGCCTAGAAAATCTCTGCTTCAAACATTGGGGAAAACCACCCGGTCGGGACCTTAAGACAACTCCTTTTCCGTTTGGGATGGTGGCTCCGACTGGATTTAAAGGACCAGTTTCCTTATAACTAAATGGATTGAATTGGATGGGTGAAAATGGGACTAAATTAACAGAAATAAAACTATCTAATCTAAGCTAAATACTGATAAAGAAATTCTAATCTTAACCCGGGTAACTATATGTGAATACAACTTAAGATTGTTTCAATCTAATAATAACCATGAAAATGTATTATTAATTAAATTGAAATGTGCAGAAACGAATAAAGATAACTCTGTTTAAGAAATTAAACAGAGTTATATTAGCATATTGTATTCATCATTATATACCATTCATATATGCTTATAAATGATAACATTCCAATTATACTCAGAAATGATAATATAAAAAGGAAATATTATGAAAACCAAATATATAAATGATAGCAAATTCTTCAAATGAATACCATATAACAGAGAAAATCAACAGTGAACAGATAAAAATACCTCATTCATCTTGAAGACTGTCAAATGAAATGTGATACTCTGATCTAGTAACTCCGATGTAAAATTAAATCCAAAGGTACAGAAATGCAACACTTCAAAGATAATTTCAGCACAAAAATCACCAGATGTGATCCTTCATCAAATATAATAAGGAGTGGAGTACAGAAATGTTAACTCCAAGTCCAAAAAATATTACAACTTCCGATCCCTCTCTAAATGCATGAGAGGGATTTAAATAAGAAATTACATAACAAAATCCTAATACTACTGCTACAATCTATCAAATTAAAACTAAAAGGCTATCTTGAATGAAACTGATTCATTGTTTTTCTCTCTCGCTTGATGAAGCCAAGTTGCAAATGCTCAACATATCTTGGAGTCTCGGTGGATGACTCATCTCAGAATGCAACTGTCCAGCATAGGTGGCATCAGAAAATTCTGGAATTAAACAATCGACAGCGTTTGATAGGAATTTGATAGCCGTCTGTTGATTGTTTGGTTTGATCAAATGAGTCCACATACTGTCCCAGGATATTGTTTGAAGTTTGCTGATTTGTTGACTTTTCCTTTCCATTTCTTCTCTCCACCTGTCTTCAATTTCTTTTATTTTTGGCAAACTGCCAGGAACACAGTCTGAAATGAGATTGATTGAGTATAAGCTGTCATTTATGAATTGCGTGATATTATTCATCATATTTCTGGCCCTTGATATTGCTCTCTCAGCTTTCATTATTTGATGTTCCCATTCTGTAAACAAGATTTCTTTGTGTTTTTCCTCTATCCTAGGAAGATTTGCTTCTTTTCCCTTTTCTGTATCCTGCCAGTTGAGAAACTCAGAAATATTTTCATCGGCATCATCTATTTCTTGTCTAAGAGTTATGATATTTTGGATCAAAGATGAAGTAATATCACAAAAAGGTTCTGCTTGTGACAACTTTGAGCAAAATTCAATTAACTGCCGAGTCAATAGTTTATTAGCCTCAAGGGCTTCTGATTTGAATTCATTTAACTTTGGGTAATCTTTAAACTTATCCAAAGTTGCTTGAAATTCCTTTTCTTGAATCATTTTTGCATTTTCCTCATTTTGCAACAGACTTTGTAACTTAGAAATTTCTTCATTTAGTTGTTTTTGTTTGTCTAAAAGTTTTTCATCAACTTTCTTCTTTTCTTCAGCAAGCTGTTTTTCCAATTCTTTAGACCTGAGTGTCTGATCCTGTAGTTGCTGTTGCAATTGGCTAATCTGTTGCTGATTTTCCTTAGCTTGCTCTTCCAGTGAAGCTATGTGGAGATCTTTCTGAGTTATCAGTTGAGAAACTTCTACAACTTTATCCACTGTTGCAGCACTATAAGCTCCTGTATACTAGGACAATTTCGTGAGGTCTTCAAATGGATTCATTTCATTGTTCTTATAAACAATATTTATAAATTCCTCTGATGGAGTAGAAAATATGCCCTGTTCTGTTTTTCTTCTCTTTCTTTGTCTTTTAATAACAACCTTATGTTTAGGGCTGTAAAATACATCCAAAGGAGGGATCTCCTCAACTTTTAATACAATATGCCCTGTAGGATGTTCAGGAATGATTTCAACATCCTGCTCTATTTGTTCTTCATCTTTATCCTGCAATCCAAGCTGTTGAGAAAACTGATCATATTGTTTTAATAGCTGAGGAGAAACATTAAGATTAGTGGAAACCATAATCTCCTTAGTTATTTCTTTTCCTTTTTCTTTATCTATGCTCTGCTCAGTGCTTTTGTCATCCGATCCATCCTTTTGATTATGCACATCATCATTGATATTTGTGCATTTGTCTGTCATTTGAGAAGTAGACTTCTGGCCAGTATTTGGACCGGATTTATCATCAGTATTTCCCTTTGGGACATCAGGTTTGTCAATAGTGACCACTTTTTGAGTATGTACAGTCGGCTGGTTGACAGCCGATTGTGTAATGATTTTGCTGGTAGATGTTTCTACTGGCGTTTGGCCGAATGCACCTTCTGTCTCTAATTTTTGGATTTGAATTCTCAGCTGGTCCAGAGGAACTCTCAACAATCTCTGGCTTCTAAATAAGAGAAATTTATTTATTTCCTCCTGTTGAAATTTAGACTTGACCAAGTCAAAAATTCGAGGAAAATTATCTAATGAAACAAACAAATCATCGAACATATCTGGTTCATGCTCAAAACGAGCAATTGAACCTGAAGCAGTGACATCAAATGCTATCTTTTTTGGATCATATTGTCTTCCAGGAATGGTTGCAAATTTACAACCTCTTATCTTGGAGACTTCTTTTTCTGCATGCTTGAAATCATTTAGAGTGAACTGACCACAATTGAGTGGGAATTGAGGCCACATTCTCTTCTTACTGTTATTCAAAGACCTAGATATTCCTTCAACTGTCAATTGATAGGAAAATTCTTGAGAGAAGTTTGTCTGGAACAAAAAGCGGAAGAACATGCGGCTCCACTATACTACCAAAAACCCTGATGTATGTAAATTTTTCCTCCCCAAACCAATCTCCGATTGCAGACAGGTCGGCCTTATCTTTATCAGAAAATCTAGGAGGAAAGCGATTAAAAATGGCTTGGAAAACAGGGATGAGGAAACCATGACAGATTCTATATACATTATCTTGGAAATGAACCTTCCAAAGCAATTTATGATAAATATGAATTGGAACAGGGTCTTTGGGAGTCCATTTCCATCCAAATAAAGGAAATTCGGAATTGAAACAAAGAGCATCAAGAATATAGGCACAAAAGAAAAAGGGAGTGGAATTTCCAGCGGTTTTTTCTTGTCTGTATTCAAGTATCCTATTGGCCATTCTATCAGAAAGAATAACAGCCCAATCCATAATGTCGTAATTCACAGCAGCTAGGATTAATGGGACCATTTGTATAGAAAACCTAGCTGAATTATTATTGCCAAATAACCTACACATCATGGCAGCTGCATAGCAATATGGAGGCAGAAGGGAATCTACAGAATACATACCGGATGCTTCATTTCGGTGCTTCTCTGGGTTTTTCCTCCAATCTTTGATAGGGTCAGATTGGACTTTATGATTATCAGCAAAATCTTTGATAAATTCCTTGTTATACACCTTCTGTGGGTCTGGAAGGTGATACATTGCTTTCAGGTCTTCTGCTTTAAACGAGCCGAAAGGCACTCCAGATGCTGAAACAAAAATTCTATCTTGTATCTTTACACTGTCAATAACCCATCGAACTACATCATAGTAAGGCATGATGCTCGCTCTGGCTGCAATTCGATGCAAAAACGAATTTGCAAGTGTTTTTTCATTGATATCGGAGTCGGAATCCGAGCTATCCTCGTCTGGAACTGAAGCTTTCTCCACTGTGACCTTGGGGTCTTCCTTTTCCAATAGGTTGTAGACTGTATCCCATGTCATTTTTCCAAGACCTTGGCATGATGTATCCGTGACTAGTCTTAGCTTTATGGGCTTTTCTTTTGAGACCATAGGACTTTCGGCAAACTTCACTGGTAGAGCGGTCTTGTTTCTTCTCCCTCTCTTTGACATTTCTGCGTCTGCTACCGCTTCCCTTTGTCTGTGAATGAAAGAACTTGGTGTTCTTTGGCTCTGCAAGACAATAAACTCTCAGTCGTGATCAACAAGCCACTCAAACGGAATGATTTATGAACTTATGGTTTTCATTTATTTGTTTCGTATATTGCGTAAATGCTCCTTTTGGGTCACACTTACGTATTTAAAACCAAATCATTAACCATATTCATTTGATTCGTTATTGAATGCCTTTGTACCAATAAAGATTTGGCGCTTGTGAAATATTAAAATATTCACTCATTCTGAAATTTTCGTATGCAATAGATGAATCGCATCGAAAGTTTTCGAATGGCAAATGAAGACCACAATACGTTTATCCCGATTAATCGATTGCGATTGCAGATTTTTCCGATCTCTAATGGTGGGGTCTACCATATAAGACTTTGAACAAATGTTCGATTTTTCTTTTGAAAGCGTTTATTGTCAAACGCAAGTCGGATCGGGGAATTTCAACTAAGCATAAAGAGTTTCTTAAAGACTGTCCCGATTAATCGATTGCGATTGACCGCATCGCATCGGAAGTTATAAATAACTATTTTAAACTCTTAGCGATTGAAAATTTCCGATTGGACTAATCGCATCGAAGGATTTGAAATAGGTGTATGAAATTTCTTTTAAAGGTTATCTCCGATTCTCCGATTGCGATTGAACTTTTAAATTTGATTTGTCTTTTATGATAAGGCCTTGTATATTAGATCGGATCATAAGTTTTTGAATGTTGAATCTGTTTAGTAACAATATGAAATTTTCCAAAACAATGAATTTTATTTCTAAGTGTTTTATTTCTAAAAAAGAAAGGGACCCTATTTCTAAAATTTAAGAAAAAGGGAGGGTTGTTGTATAGTACAACACTCCCATATTTAAGCCCCCGTGATTTGTCCCAAGACCAACGGGGAAGTCAGTTGTAGGATCCAGGTGGATGTATAAGGTGAAGCAAGTAGAAAATGGGAGTGTGGAGAAGCACAAGGCCAGATTTGTGGCCAGAGGGTTATTTTTGGTGAAGGGGATTGAGTATGATGATACTTTTTCACCAGTCATTAGTTACTCATCTATCATATCCATCCTTGCACTCTCATCACATATGGGATGTAAAATACATCAGATGGATGTAAAGACAACCTTTGTTAATGGAATTACTGAGGAAGATGTGCACGTTGAGAAATCGAAAGGTTTTGAGACCTTAGATAGGGAGTCGCATGTGTCCAGACTCAAGAGAGCAGTGTATGGGCTGAAGCAAGCACCTCATGCTTGGTACACCAGGATCGACAATTATTTCACCAGGTTGGGATTCACTAAGAGTGAAGCGGATGAAAACCTTTATTAGATTGTGGTAGATGGTAAGATTTTGATTATTGCATTTTATTTCAATGATATAATAATGACAGGTGATGATCAGCCCATCAAGTCTTGCAAAGAAGATCTTTCAAGAGAATTTGAGATGAAGGACATGGGGCTCTTGCACTATTTCTTGGGCTTATAAATATGGAAAAGAGATGGGGAGCTATTTGTATCTCAGGGAAATTAAGACAACGAGATCCTAAAGAAGTTCCACATGGAGGGAAGAAAACCCATGTAGACTCCTCTAGTACGAAGCTGGAGGAAGGAGGATGCTACTTTGGGAGAAGTAGTGGATGCTATTGTTTACATGCAGCTTATGGGTTCACTCATGTATTTGGTGAACACACGATGAGACATATGCTTTGAAATTAACCAGATTAGTTAAGCTATGGTTAAGCCTACCAAGCTATTTTGGAAGGCATACAAGCACGTGTTGAGATACCTCAGAGGCACTACAAAGTATGGGATATGGTACAGACAAACAGAGGGAGTGAAGCTTCAATGCCTCACCGATGTAGATTTCGCAAGGATCCATTTGATGGGAAGAGAAAATTAGGGTGCATCTTCAACATAGGATCGACATCACTTTCCTGGTACAACAAGAAACATATATCATTTTCACTCAGTTCAACAGAGGCAGAGTACATGGCGGCCATTCAAGCAACATGTGAGGCCATCTAGATGAGGAAGATACTTCTTGTTTTTTTGGTTGATAGATGGATCCGACGATGATACTTTGTGATAACTAGAGGTGCATCAAACTCTTGGTTAATCTAGTTTTTCATGACAGGTCCAAGCATATTGATATCTGGTATCACCATCTCAAAGATTGTGTGAAGAGGAAGATTATGTCATTAGAGTAAATTCCCACAAAGGAGCTGGATGCAGACATCTTGAAGAAGGCACTAGAAAGAAGAAAATTTTAGTTCCACAGAGACATGATCGAGGTAGCATAGAATCCATTTCTTGTTGACAGGGAGTGTTGAAATGGCACTAAAATATGGCACCCAAAGGGGGCTTCTGATTTAATTTTCCCTTAATTAAAATGGAAGAGAAATTGTAATTTCATCTCATAACAACTTGTATTAATTAACTAAGTTAGGAAGACTTAGATAGCTTAGTAAATTTGAGTTGAGGGTCATATAGGAAGCATGTAGAGTGATCCCATGATTTTAGGGGGTCTAGCTACAGTTATTTGTGAGTTGTAATTAATTAACTCAATTAATTGAGTTAAAATCAGTTTAACTAGTTCTAACTGAGAGATGAGGTAGTGATAGGTCCAGTGAATTAAATATGATTTAATTCACAAGTAGTGGTCAATTAGTTAACATATAATTGGCTATAAATAAATGTTTCATGTCAGTTCTAATGAAGGCCCAGTTGAGATTGAGGTTAAAGGGAAGATAACTATCAATTGTATAATTACAAAATTAGAAAGGTCATGTATGAGGTCATCAGGAAGCCTTGGATTAATTGTGCAATAAATTCTTAGTAATTTCCTATTTAATAGGGCAAAAATTCCTCTAATAATGCATGACCAAGGCTGGTCAGACAGAGGCCGAGAATTGGTTAAGTATTTGGCTGATTTTTCCTAGATCATAGTGAGACAATCAACAGAGTGCAGGGGTTTCTCAATGAGATAAAAGCATTGTATTGTTTCATGGTCTTGACTTTATACAATATACAAATAGCGGGGTTTTGATAAGTTGCTATCCCCATATACATCTTGCGTTGTGCAATTTATTATTTTGTTCTCTTACTTGTTATGTGATTGTGTTGTGAAACCAGCTCCAAAAATAGAAGAAAAGAGATATCAACGCCTTAGAAATAAGCCACTTCGAGGGGGAAACCTCCAATACATTACATGAATGAAAAATTATTGGATGATAC
This sequence comes from Pinus albicaulis, assembly GCA_034641835.2. Lineage (NCBI taxonomy): Eukaryota > Viridiplantae > Streptophyta > Pinopsida > Pinales > Pinaceae > Pinus > Pinus albicaulis. Next base: position 446,670,808 of record CM076582.1, on the reverse strand, counting down.
AAATTACAAAACCTCCTTTCTATATATATTCATGGGGCCACAATGTAATCCTAGCTGGACCTAACAATAATAATTTAAGGGCAATAAATAATAACAATATGGGGGTTACAAGGGTACAATAATAACAATAATGGGGTTACACTAACAACAATAAGGGACTATACTAGTAATATAGGGACCTAACATGCCCCTTTCCTTCAAAAAAGTGTTGTCCTCAATGCTTGAGTAGCTCTGGGTGCTTCTGTATAAAATTCTCATTCTCCCATGTAGAATATTCAGTGGGTAAGTTCTTCCACTTGATGAGATACTCTGAAATTGATCAATTTCGTAGCTGTCGAGTTATTGTTTCCGTGACTTCTTCAGGTTCCAATATGTTTTTTCCTTCCTCATAAAGTTCTGGCAATATTGTTTGAACTGGAAGATTTTCACCTATAACCTTATTTAAGCATGAAACATGGAAAACTGGATGCACTTGTGAAGAAGTAGGAAGCTCCAATTTGTATGCCATAGTACCAATATTTTGCAACACCTTGTAAGGACCATAGTACTTTGGTGATAATTTATTATCCTTCTTAGCTTGCTTGAGGGACATTTGTTTGTATGGATCTAGCCGTAAAAATACCCAGTCTCCTACATCAAAACTTCTCTCGCTGCGATGTTGATCTGCCTGTTGTTTCATTCGATTTTGTGCCAAATTCAGGTTATCCTTTAAGAGTTGGAGAACTTCTTGTTGATGCTCGATGTGATCTTCCACTCCTTGAACCTTCAAATTTTCTCTTAAAGATGATGTGATGGACGGTGGATGATATCCATAAAGTGCCATAAATGGGGTCATTTTTGCTGCAGTATGGAAGGAAGTGTTATACCACCATTCAGCGAAAGGTAACCACTTGACCCATTCTGTTTTTTTATCAGATACAAAACAAAAAAGATATCCTTCCAAATATTTATTTACTATCTCAGTCTGACCATCGAATTTAGGATGATAAGATGAGCTATGAGCTAATTGAGTACCCAAACAAGAAAATAACTCCGTCCAAAAATTTCCAGTAAAAATGGGATCTCTGTCGCTCACAATAACCCTTGGGTTTCCATGTAGCTTTTAAATTGTGTCCATAAATGTAGTAGCAACTGTACTTGCTTTAATTGGATGAGATAATGCACAAAAGTGTGCATACTTGGTAAGTCTATCAACTACCACCATGATGACACTCTTTCCTTCGGACTTAGGTAAACCTGTGATAAAATCCATTCAAATCTCCTCCCAACGTTGACTTGGAATGGATAAAGGTTGTAGAAGTCCTGGGGTCTTAATTGTTTCCACTTTATTCTGCTGGCAAACCAAACATTCCGCCACAAATTTTTGAATATCAGATTTAAGGCCATCCCAAAAAAATTCTTTCTTCACCCTGTGGTAAGTTTTTAAAAATCCTGAGTGTCCTCCTAAAGGAGAAGTGTGCAATTCCAGAAGAATCTTTTGTTTTAGTTGGAAATTATTACAAAGATATAAGCGATCTTTGTACCATAAGGAATCATTTTTCCAACTAAATGTATCAGATGTACTAGGATCTTGCTGCAACTTTTGAATGAGTGTCCATACATCTTTGTCCTTCTTCCATTCATCTCTTGCTTCAGTTATCCAATCTGGTTGGATAATAGAAATGGCACAAAACAATGCTTCCACCTATTCATTCTTTCTTGAGAGTGCATCTGCAACAACATTAAGCTTTCCTTTTTTGTAGATTATTTCAAAGTCATAACCCAACATCTTTGTGACCCATTTTTGCTGCTCTTCTGAAGATAGTCTTTGTTCCAAAAAGTGTTTAAGACTATCATGATCAGTTTTTACCTTCAAGTGTCTTCCCATTAGGTAAGTTCGCCATTTCTTTAGTGCATGCAGTATTGCTAACATTTCCTTCTCATAAATAGGTTTCTGTAAATACCTTCCTTTGATTGGATGACTTTCAAAAGCAATGGGTCTTCCTTCCTGCATTAAAACTGCACCAATTCCATTTCCTGAGGCATCACATTCCACAATAAAGGTTTTTGTGAAGTCTGGCGTAGCTAAGACCGGTGCTAGGCACATTGATTCTTTAAGATGTTCAAAGGCCTTAGTTGCTTCAGGAGTCCATGAAAATGCATCTTTCTTCAATAATGTTGTTAGAGGTGCTGCTATTCTCCCATAATTCTTAACAAACTTGCGATAATACCCTGTTAACCCGAGAAATCCTCGCAACTGCTTTATGGTTGTCAGGACTTTCCATTCCTTAATGGCTTTAATTTTGTTAGGGTCTACTTTAACACCCTCGTGAGATACAATATGACCCAGATATTCCACCTCTTGTACTCCAAAGAAACATTTGGATGTTTTTTCACATAATTGTTTCTCCTGCAATAGTTTGAGCACCCTGTCAACATGTTCAACATGATCCTTCCAAGACCTGCTGTAGATTAGTATATCATCAAAAAATACTAGCAAAATTTTTCTAAGGAAGGGTTTGAAAATGGAATTCATCAACCCTTGAAATGTAGAAGGTGCATTGGTAAGGCCAAAAGGCATGACCAAAAATTCATAATGCCCCTCATGAGTTCGAAATGCTATTTTCGAAAAATATTTAGTCTTCATTCTAATTTGTTGATATCCTGAACGAAGATCCAACTTAGTAAAATAAATTGCTCCATGTAATTCATCCAATAATTCATCAATAACAGGAATGGGAAACTTATCTTTAATGGTGAACTTATTGAGCTCCCTATAATCCGGACACATGCGCCATGATCCATCCTTCTTGTGTACCAATACTATAGGAGCAGAGAAAGAACTTTGACTAAGTTGAATTATACCAAACTCTAACATTTCTGCAATCATACGTTCAATTTCGCTCTTTTGGACATAAGGATATCTATAATTCTTGATGTTTGGAGGAACACTTCCTGGAATCAAATGAATAGCATGATCATGATCACGAATAGGTGGGAGTCCTTTGGGAGTTTCAAACACCTTGGAATGATTGTCCAAGACTTTTTGGAGATCTGAAGAAATAGATGATTTTGATGTTGGAACTTCTAGTGAGCATAATTATGCAATTATGCCTCATTGTTCTTTATTTAGAAGCTTTGTCATGACATTATAGCTTATTATCTTTCCTGGCTTCCCTGCAATACCCCATAATTCGACTTCCTTTCCTTCTGAAAAAATTTCTTGAAAATTTCTTGAAAATTAAAAGCTATTGTCCCCAAAGATTGTAACCATTGTACTCCTAGTACAACATCAACACCTCCCATAGGAATGGAAAGCATTGGACTATTCAATACATATTCCCCCATGGTTAGCTTGATATTATGGCATTTTCCAGAGCAATTTATAGTTCCTCCATTTGCAGCCATCACTTGATATTATGGTGCTGGGTATAGGAAAAAATTCAATTCCTTGGCTACCTTACAATGAATAAAATTATGGGTACTACCTTAATCAATCAACACTATTACCTTTTTCTTCTTGATATGTCCTTCTACCTTGAGAGTTTGAGGAGTGGTAATTCCTGCCAATGCATTACACGATATGGTCAGACTCATTTCTTCCTCTTCTAGGGTTGGTTTGTGGTGTATACCCTTATTTTGAAGATTCTTGTTCATTTTCTTCTTCCTCTTCACAATCTATGTAAAATAATTTCTTCTCAGCACACTTATGACCTTTAGTGTATTTTCTATCAAAATTGTAGAAAAGCCTTTTTGCTCTTTTTTCTTCCAATTTTTGTGGTGTCAACCTTGTAGGTTATGCAAATCTAGGAGTAGCAACACTTCCCTCTTTATAGAAGTGAGTGGTAGGCTTCCTTGTTGCCATAATTTTACATTCAATTTTTCTGGCCAACCTGAATGCCTTCTCCAATGAATCAGGTTCCAAAACACGAACTTCATGTTGGATGTTATCCTTTAAAGTACCTATGAAGAGATCAATCTTGTGTTCCTCTGAAATATTAGTTACCCTTATATTCAATTTTTGGAAGTCCTCAATGTGCTCCGCCACTAAACCCTTTTGTTTGAGATTTATCAATTGGCTAAAGAAGGTGTTTCTCTTTGTATCCTCATAATGTGCTATCATTTCCTCCGTAAAAATTGACCAAGTGACAATTTTTTTACGGGAGCAAAGACATCGATACCATACAAATGTATTTTGTTCTAAATGTAAAGTTGCAATGCGTACCTTTTGTGTGTTTTGCACGTTATGGAGATCAAAATATTGCTCCATCTATAGTATCCATGTTACAGGATCCTTTCCATCAAACCTCCTCATATCCATTTTTGGAATATGGTGGTTCTTCCTGCCAACATTAGAGTTTATGAAATCACGATTAACATTTATTTTGTTCTCATCATGAGTTTCCTCTACTATCTTTTCACCATTAGGAAAAATTTCTTGTATCAACTTTTCCAAACCTTCTATGTCTACTTTTAGATCATTCTTCATGTTTTCCATGTTGTCTTTCATTTTTTCATCGATCTTAGCTTCCATGTCATCCATCTTAGCTTCCATGCCCACTTCCATGCCATCCATCTTAGCTTCCAAACCATTCATCTTATCTTCCACGCCTTTCTTCAAACCATCCATCTTAGTTTCCACGCCTTTCTTCAAAACTTCCATTTCATTTTTTGTTGTTCTTTGCGAGAGCGAAATTTGTTGCACTTGCTCTTGTAATTTTGATATGTCATGTTTCCATTCTTCGTCTTCATGAGTCATAGTAGAGCCTTCTAAAGGCTTAATGGGTGTTGAATTATTTTTAGGGGCCATTTTAGAATCCAATACTGATATCTATTCTACAATATGCCCTTGGAATCAATTCAACTTGATTCTTCAAACAAGACTTATGCAATTCGGAAAAAAAAAATACACATATTTTACTTGCTTTTGAGGAGCTCGATATAGAAATTGAATTATCTCTATAATTACGGATCCTTAATATCTTAAATTCAGCCTTGTAGTATCCCTTTGAAGCTTCTTTCAAATGCCACAGGTCTAATCTGATTTGGATTCTTCAAGGCAAAGTTACGTCTAATCTCCCACAACGACCCAATTATGGACTGGTTCAGTAGAGTGAACTTGTACGACATGCCAAGTGTCACTGTTTCCTCCTTTGGATCTGAAATTGATAGATAGAAAACTATAGTCTGTGTACTTGCGTCCACTATTTACAACATTCCAATCCGATGCTCAGAGAGAGAGAGCTATGAAGATTTTTCCACGGTCACCTCTTTGAGATGAAATTCAGAAGCTTGAAAAATACCTAACTTCCACAGATCATATCTCCGAAAATATTGTGAACCGAGATCTGAAATTTTGCGAAGGCGTTCCTCAGGATTTCAGCTTCACACTCTAAAACGTTCTGCTTCTGAACCTTCGTAGAGACAAAGTTATAGCGAAAATACCATGATGACCTATTTAGATTAAATTCAGGATCCTGCAAAATGACCTAAATTCCACAGATTATATCTCTGAAAATATTGCGAACCAAGCTTTGCAATTTTGCGACGATGTTCCTGAGGATTTTTTCTTCGCACACTAAAAATTTCAGCTTCTGAACCTTCATAGAAAAAAATTTATAGCGAAAATTCCACGATGACCTGTTTGGAGCAGCGAAACCCTAGAATCCAAAGCTCTGATACCAAATGTTGTGAAACCAGCTCCAAAAATAAAATAAAAGAGATATCAACGCCTTAGAAATAAGCCACTTCGAGGGGGAAACCTAAAATACATTACATGAATGAAAAATTCTTGGATGATACAAATTACAAAACCTCCTTTCTATATATAGGAGTCCATGGGGCCACAATGTAGTCCTAGTGGGGCCACAATGTAATCCTAGCTTACCTAACAATAACAATTTAAGGGCACAATAATAACAATATGGGGGTTACAGGGGTACAATAATAATAATAAGGGACTATACTAGTAATATAGGGACCTAACAGATTGTGTGATCGTATTTGGTTTTCGCAAATTGTAGAAGGATTCAGTATTTTGTTTTAGTACATTACAAGATCAGATTGAATCCCTTTGTATAATTTCTACATAATTTTTTTTTTTAGGGGTAAAATTTTGTTGCTTTTGCACAACACCATTTCATGCTATTCTACACATGAATATCTTTCCAACGGCGCAAGAAGCGCTTCAATCAGAGTCTGTATGCAAAAGTTATGCCACTTAGAAGTTGACCTTCTTGTTTTCACACCTATAGTTTAGGAGGATGTCGTGTCAACCCCCATTATTCATGGAAAAGGGACTAGAGATGTTTTTTTGATGTAAAATAATCTATAAGGGTCTATTTTGTAAATCTAGTTAAGAGTTGATGTAGTCAAACTTATCCACTAGTAGGCTATCGCATTGTGTTATAATCGAGCCACTAGGAGGAAGAGGCATTCCATTCTTTCGAGAGAATTTTGTTCCATAGAAAAGAAAATATACGAGATAGGAGGTAGAGCACACAGAGAGGATATGTGCATTGTAGCATCCCACAGGCCACATGCATTACTTATTTGTACCTATAGCCATATTTCGATATAGAGAAAGAGAGCGAAGCGACCTCACTTTCCAACCAGGTTTTCTCCCAAAAGGGTTTCCCAGAGAGAATATCTTGTGTCTTATGTGTGTGTGTGAGATTATTTTATCGTTCTCTACTTTTCAACATAATTTTTTCGAATGCATGCACTAATTACATTTAAATCTACAAATCTAGAATTTTAATAAAACTGTAATAGTGTAAAATTTCAATATTTTAATATATTATTTTCATATCTGTTGTGAAGAACTATCTAGTGGAATATCCACGATAGTTTATGGATCAAGTTGGGGCCAGATAAAATTCTTAGAAGATGTGTGATAGAGGAGGTCTTTTACATTCTCTTAATATGCCATGATGGGCCTTATAGAGGCCATTTTGCTGCTAAAAGGACATCATTCAAAATCCTACAAGCTAAATATTACTGGCCTACTCTACATCAAGATGCAAGAAGGTATACTTCTAGGTGTGATAAGTGCCAAAGGATGGGAAAGCCTCCACCCAAGGATGAGATGCCCCTGCAACCTCAAATGACTTTGGAGCCATTTGAGAAGCGGGGCATGGATTTCATTGGGCCCATTGATCCCCCATATGGGAAAAAGAGGTATATCATTGTATGCACCGATTACTAGACCAAGTGTGTTGAAGAAAAGGAAATAAAGGAAAAAAATGAGTAGAAAGTGGTTGAATTCCTAAAGGAAAAAATCTATTACAATTTTGGTTTTCCGAGGGAGTTAGTTATTGATCAAGGGACACAATTCACCTCAAATTTTATTGAAGACATTGTGCAGTAGCACCACATCAAGCACATGAAATCCATTTCCTATCGCCCTCAAAAAAATGGAAAAGTGGAGGTCACAAATATATCCTTGTAGAAAATTTTTACTAAGGTCGTTAGCAATAATAGAAGGGATTGGGAAAATCAAATTGCAGAGGTCACTTGGGCCTACAATACCACCTGGAAAACCACCACTAGATTTATCCCATTTGAATTGGTTTATAGAAAGAATTCCCCGATGTCCATTGAGTTTTAATACAATACCTTTAGGATGACAACACAATTGGATTTATACCTCATTGAAACACAACAAGAAAGTCTGCTCTAGCTCAGTGGCTTGGATTAGTTCAGATTGTAGGCACTTATTCACACTGAGATAGTCCAACTGCAAAGAAAGGTATGACATGAAAAACACACTAGGGAGAGAGCCTTCCAAGAGGGTGACTAGTCCCTTCTGTATGATTCAAGGTTCAAGGATTTCAAAGGGAAATTGATGACAAGGTGGTTGATCCCCTATCTAGTGGAAAAATGTTATGCGAATGGTTATGTCCAAGTCAAAACAATCAATGAGGAAGGTATTCCATTTCTTGTTAATGGTTACCAATTGAAGTTGTATAAGAGGCCTATGTCAAAAAAAGAGTTTACTATTTCAAAAAGTAAGGATATGAATGTAATTTGGGGCCTCACAACCCTCAGTTAATCCAGCCTCTGATAAAAAAATAAGGCAAAGAAAAAAAAGGTAAAAAAGAAAGAAAGAGAAAAAAAGAAAGAATAAATTGCCTAGGTTAAAACCTCCATGAGGCACAAAAGGCGAACTCTAGGGTTCAAAAGCTCCTAGAGGCAACCCAAGAGGAAAAAAAAAAGAGAAAAAAATTAAAAATATCCCAAGGTGAAAACCTCCTTTGAGGTACCTAGGGCAAGCCTGCAGAATGAAAACATCTTTAGAGGCGGCCTACGGGTCTCAAAAAACAAAAAACAAAATGAGAAAAGAAAAAAATGAGAAAAGAAAAAAATGAGAAAAAATAAATGATAACAAAGAAGGAGAAATCAACACAGAGGTAAAGGAGCCCTTACACTGGTTCTGGTAACAAATTTTTGCAAGGTTCCAACCATAGTCAAAGAACAACATTAAAGGGAATCAGGGGGTCCACATTCCACTTTTCCACTTCCCAAGCTAGCCTCCTGTAACACCTTCATCCCATATCTACCCAAGTAACCAACCAACCAGGTTAAACGTGTGATGAAGAGTTACTGTGATTGGATTCAACCTCCTAGATGACCTTAAGGAAGTGGAATTGATGGAAACACATCACACATACCTTCCACATCAGCAACAAGACCTTGAGAAGCCAAACCAATCACTCAAACAAACAAACCTTGGGTCCCATTTATGTTTTAAGCCTCCAAACCCCCGAACACTCCCACAGTATAGTCATGGGTGCATCTGGGAGTCTTTGGACGCTCCCACGGAGTATGCAAGCATGCATTCAGGGACTCAATTTCCTAGACCTGTGCTAACAACCACAGGTTTTGAGCCATTTTTTTAGGACCAGAGCCTAGGTCACTATCCAAAATTCAATGACAAGATCAGCCATGAAATATAACAATGAAACAATGGTGAAAATGCAAATACTCAGATAAGGACTTGACTAGACCCCTACTAGCCATGATATGAATTTCGTCAAACATGTCGCAAATATGTAATCTACAAGTTTAAATAACAGATCTAAACATAGGGTTCTCATACTTATCTAAGAATCACTAAGAAATATTGTTCCCTTACATCATTAGCTGCAGTATCATATATTATGTCATAGATACATTGTTTATTCATTTACAAATAAAAACATGAGGAGAGCCATACATCATCACTGTTAGAATACATGCTCATAACCAGAAAAATAACAATGGAAATATAAGGGATACATCAACCGTAGGATCCACATATAAACCAATGAATTTACACATCAAATTCCAAGGAAATTAACTTCTCAGTAATGAATGTAAAAACCAACCAGGGATGGGACTACCACGTTCCACCCGACCATAGATTGGCTGATCCAAATATCTATTCATCCAATCACCCCCGTGCCATATTCCAAGCATGAATGTGGGACTCATAACCAACCAAAATGAGCCAAAAAAACATGGATGCTACTAGAGTTCCCACCTACATCGTGAGGAATTTTACTGCCTTTGATCCATAATCCACAGTCTGATCCAGGGTGTTAGCACATGGTAAATTTTGGGAAAATTTACGCCCTGGGCACACATAATTTGGTATGTGAATTATCAAAACTCATCGGTGAAAGTCGGACAAAGTCGCAAATGGTTTTGGATACTGCCTTATCATTTTTTGTGCAAAGTGGAATTAATTTTATTTAAAGATATAGAATTAATTAATTCTATATTTTAAATAAATTTAGTAATTTTATTAAAAATCTTATGCATATTTCCACTTAGGGGCGATGATCAAAGGTTGAAATGGACAGTGTAAATCAAGTTTGGACCCCCCATGTGTTTCAAAGTTCAATGGATGAAGGGGGTTCTGAAATGGGTTGTTTCATGAACCACGTGTCCTCCCCAGAAACGTTTTCACCCCCCATCACAATACAACTTACCATCTGTTGGGCCCTTTGAAATCTGGTTTCGGGTTTTCGCAGAACAAGCCCAGCTGTGGTGGTTTTTTGGGCTTCAGGGCTGAAACAAAATTGGCCTCCACTTCAATTTCTTCTTGGCAGAGGGTGGCATGATGGAGGAATGACCCATTGATCAAATGGATCAAGTTGTTGCGTAACAACGAGACATGTTGAATATCATCCCGATGATCTGATGTCTGAGACAAGAAACCAGAAGCTTGAAAGAGAACCATGTCGGTTGCATGTTGAAGGGAATGGTGAAGCATCTGGTACTTCACCTGCACATGGTTCCAAATTAACGTGAACTGGAAGCGTGGACTTGAGTGATGCAAAGGCACAGAAGGGCATCATCCTACGACAAGGGCTTGGGTATAATCCAGGGGTAGTAAACCGAAATAAGAATCTGCATGCTTTTAAAATAAATATCGGAAATATGGCAACACCCAAAAATACCTGTTCTCAATTCTTTGAACATTATTAATTCCATAGCAGCATGTGCAGTGTTTTGGTCCTCCTCGAATCTCTGATGCTAAAGGACACACAGGGTCTAGAGGTGGAGCAACTAGGGATTATTTATTTTCTTCAACACCTAATTCTTGTTCCCTTTCTTCTTCTTTCGATAAATTCATTTGAGCAGAGCACAATGGTTGGGGCAGTTTCTGGTATTGTTGGAGCCCGTCATTCTACATCGGAGGTTTGTGTAAGTTCTCTGCAGGCTAGAGAAAACCACCTAAATTACCACTAGAGATTGCCTTTGAGGGCTCGATGCAGCCTTCGAAAGAGGATTTCGATTAAGGGGTCGAGATTGAGGGCGTAATCATTTTTCTCCATTCAAAGTTCCTCTAGTTTGCTAGCATGTTCGAAATGGGCGCATGCGCGGATGTATTTTGGAGAAGCTCTAGATTATAGGCATAACAACCCGAGTAGTTTGATTTAATATTCAAGTATCATTTCCCCTAAGGCTGAACTACGGGAGCTTGTCACTGATGAATTAGGCGAAAGCGTGGTCGTACTAGTTATTGGGGAAGGAGGCAGAGAGCATGCACTCTGTTATGCATTGCAGCGATCATCTTCTTGTGATACAACGTTATGTGCTCCAGGAAATGTTGGCATAACATATTCAGGGGATGCCACTTGTATTAAGCATTTAGCTTGCAAATCGGGTAATAGCGCAGCGTGAGGTGTCAATTCAAGAGAAATATTCTGTCGGATTTAGCTAGGGCCAACACGATATTTCAAAAGACAATTATGAATGTTCTAATCACACACGCTCAAATTCTCTGGAGAATGGTTGGAAATCACTAATGTGCAACATGTCGTGGAAGCTTGAAGTTGAGGACCTCAGTATTTAAACATAGTTTGGTGGTTGGGTTGATGCATCATGGTTGATGTCGAAGCTGAAGCAGCGCTAGTTTGGGAACATTTGCAGTTAGCTTTTGAAGCTTGCAGTAATGTATATGCTTAGGCACACTATATCATTTGTTAGATCCAACTTTTGGTAACTGATGTTTTATAGGTGTCATTAGTTTTGTGGCATTTTTGTCTATTTTTAGAAAGGAGATGGGAGATTCGATCAAGTCGAGTGTTTCAAGGTATGAAACCATATGAATACCCAGCTCCAGATTGTAGCTCTCAAGGGACTGTCAGATAACCCAAGTGTTAATGCTTGACAATATTTACACCGGAAAACATATGACAAACCTGATTTTAGAGGAATCAAATAAATGCCAGATTTCCAACAGTCCTTATAACTCCAATGGTTTTATTTACGCATGTCAAATAATGCTAGTCCTTCTTTTTTATGTGGTTAGAAAGAAAGTGACTGTTAGTAACGTCACTGATTGTAATCAGTTAGTAGATTTATCATATATACTTCATTCAATCGAAGTACGAGGGGGGAATCTGCAATGAGGGACCGAGTCCCATTCTGTAATGTTGTGACTTCAAAGTAATACAAGATTAGTTGTTCAGGATTCATGAGGTGTGTTAAATGGTCAAGTTCCTTTTGTTTAAAGTGTTTATTCATTGTGCCTCTCTCTCTGTATTTATGCAAATCTGATTATAAAACAGAAAGTGTGATGAATAGGATTTGTTGATTAGAGCACCCTATTCTGGCTGTGTTTAGAATATGCATGTTTTCCACTAAGGACGGATTGAGGAATTCTTAATTGCTCCTCAGTCTCCGCCAAGTCTTACATTCTCTTCCTTTCCATAATCCATTTAAAGTATCAAAGGTCCAAAGTAATACACCTAGCTTGTTGTGTTTCACTCATACTTGATGCTTTTTCAAATTGGTCACCCGAGCCCTTTGACTCCATTGCCCAATGGTCATTTTCCCTTGCTTTCCCCACGAAACCAAATTCAAAAATCCAAACCCCGCATCTAATAGCTAGCCTAAAATGCCCGATAAAATGAAGCTATATCTGACAGAGAGATCCTTCTCTTGGTCTAGGAGGGCTAGATCCTAGGCCCGAAGCGGTTTTGATGTTGCCTCTGGGATTTTGTCTTCAGCCTCAGAATTACGGAGTGATAACATAGTGGCGACCATACTGGTGAATACTGAGTTTATCTTCCTCAGTAACACTTATCAAGTTCAGTTTTGAATTTTTATGGTGAACAGAAGTCAAACACTAGAAGGTTGTTCCATTCACCTAGTGATTCCATAGGTAGAAAAATCCAGAAATAGAGATTCAATGGCGACTCCACAAGCTCAAAATGGGATCAGTTGCAAGGAGATATGCTCCAATGAACATAGAGTACATTCTAGGCTTCCAAAACAGAATGCCACAGGTAATTTGGAAAATAAATCTTCCTATTTTTCAAGATGAGAATGTTAATGATGCTTTGTTACATCTCATTAAATTTCATATACATTCATGGAAGTTGAAAGTTGAATGGCATGAGGACTGCCACATGAAGATTTTCATGGAAAAATTAGAAGGAAAAGTGAGGGAATGGTATGAAGGTCTAAACCCTAGTAGCTTGTTTTCTTTAAAGGATTTCCACAAAGTTTTTTATGAGCATTATAAAGAATATTCCCCATCTTTGTCATTAGTGGAAAAATGTTGTGATCAGTTTTAGGATTTCACACAATACATTGAAAGTATTGATGAAGATCTAGGAGATATGAATGATGAGGATATCTTCGAAGTAATTTATGGATTTAATTCTCGAGTTAACTGTCATGATAATCAAACGAGGTTAGTTGAAGGTGAGGTAAATCGAGAAATGAAAGTAGGTTCACATGATATATCTTCAGAGACAAATGAAAATTTATCTGCTCTTTTGTATAAAGCTAAAGAATGAATTAAGTATCATGAGAAATATTCACAAGAGAAAGAAAACAGTTGATGTTTAATCCAAAGAAAACGAAGACTGCATCCTCCTTTAACTAAAGAAGAGATTAATCAAATTCTAAGCATGCAACCAACCTCCCAAACTTTCTGTAATCAGGAGATTATTTATATTTTTTCTATTGTTGATTTATGTATTGAAGTCATTCCTCCTGAAGAAACAGATGTAGAAAAAATTGATGCCATATCAGACAACATATGGGTATACAATGAAGATGCCATATCAAAAAATCATGAAGAATGTATAGATGTTCTATTTGAGAAGGATCCTGAGCATAAAAAATTGGAACAAAGAGTAGTCCTAGATGAAACTTGTTATTTGAATCCTCAAGACCAAGTATTTTTCCAAGATCCCTTTGGTGACCTCTTAGAATCATTTAAAGAAGGAGTGTGTTATGCCATGGAAAATTTTCTGCAACATGTTCAACAGTAGATAAGATGGGAGTGGTCATTTTGTTTTCTCAACCTGCTCAAAAAAGTGAGAAAGAATCAGTCATGTAGTCATTTTCTTGACTAGTTACATTGGAAATCTGATTATTACTTGATGGGATAATTTTTTATCAGACTAGATGTAGGTAGGTGTGCGAATAAGCTCACCACTCTGAGCATCTTTCCAATTTTATTTTCAGACTGATTTTCAGTCGTCAGTTCAAGTGTGTTCCAGACTTCAGTTTCAACATAGTTCAGCTGTATTTCAGTTCAGATTGCAGTAGTTTTATGATAGAGAATATTTCTATCATCTCAATCACCGAGGCACTAGTCACCGAATTCAGAGATATGCGGTTGTTTTTTGCCTCACTGGGAGGAAAACATCCCCCAGAAGGAGCCGATGTTAGCACATGGTAAATTTTGGGAAAATTTACACCCTGAGCATACATAGTTTGGTATGTGAATTATCAAAACTCATGGGTGAAAGTCGGAAAAAGTTGCAAATGGTTTTGGACCCCACCTTATCATTTTTTGTGCAAAGTATAATTAATTTTATTTAAAGATATATAATTAATTAATTCTATATTTTAAATAAATTTAATATTTTAATTAAAAGGCTTATGCATATTTCCTCTTAGGGGCGATGATCAAAGGTTGAAATGGACGGTGCAAATCAAGTTTGGACCCGCCATGTGTTTTGAAGTTCAATGGATGAGGGGGGGGGGGGGGGGGGGGTCCGAAATGGGTTGTTTCCATGAACCACGTGTCCTTCCCAAAAACGTTTGCACCCCCCCATCACAATACAACTTACCATCTGTTGGGCCCTCTGAAATCTGGTTTCGGATTTTCGCAGAACAAGCCCAAATGTGGTCGTTTTTTGGGCTTCAGGGCTGAAATAGAACTGGCCTCCACTTCAATTTCTTCTTGACAGAAGGTGGCACGATGGAGGAATGGCCTATTGATCAAATGGATCAAGATGCTGCATAACAACAAGACAGGTTGAATATCATCCCAATGATCTGATGTTTGAGACAAGAAACCAAAAGCTTAAAAGAGAACCGTGTTGATTGCATGTTGAAGGGAATGGTGAACCAACTGGTATTTACCCTGAACATGGTTCCAAATTAACATGAAATGGAAGCATGGACTTGAATGATGCGAAGGCGCATAAAGGCATCATCTTACAGCAAGGGCTTGGGTATACTCCACAGGTAGTAAACCGAAATGAGAATCTGCATGTTTTTAAAACAAATATCGGAAATATGGAAACGCCCAGAAATACTCGTTCTCAATTATTTGTATATTATTAATTCCGCAACATCATATGCAGTGTTTTTTTCCTCCTCGAATCTCTCATGCTAAAGGTCGCACAGGGTCTAGAGTTGGAGCAGCTAGGGGTTATTGATTTTCCTTAACACCTAATTCCTGTTCCCTATCTTCTTCTTTCGATAAATTCATTTGAGCAGAGCATAATGGCTAGGGCAGTTTCTCGTATTGTTGGATCCCGTCATTCTACATCGGAGGTCTACATAGGGTCTCTGCAGGCTATATAAAACCACCTACATCACCGCTAGAGATCGCCTTTCAGGCTTGGATGCAACCTTCGAAAGAGGATTTCGATTAAGGGGTCGAGACTGAGGGCGAAATCATTTTTTCTCCATTCAAAGTTCCTACAGTTTGCTAGCATGTTCGAAATGGGTGCATGCGCGAACGTCTTTTGGAGAAGCTCTGGATTATAGGCGCAACAACCCAAGTATTTTGATAGAAGATTCAAGTATCATTGCCCCTAAGGCTGAACCAGGGGAGATTTTCACTATTGAATAAGGTGAAAGCACGATCATACTAGTTATTGGGGGAGGAGGCAGAGAACATGCACTTTGCTATGCATTGCAGCGATCATCTTCTTGTGATACAAAATTTTGTATCCTAGGAAATGTTGGCATAGCAGATTCAGGGGATGCCACTTGTATTACACATTTAGCTTGCAGATCGGGTAATAGAACATCGTGAGGTGTCAATTCAAGAGAAATATTATGTCGGCCTTAGATATGGCCAACACAATTTTCAAAAGAGAATTATGAATGTTCTAATCAGACATGTTCAAATTCTCTAGAGAATGGCTGGAAATCACTAATGTGCAACATGTCATGGAAGCATGAAGTTGAGGACCTCAGTATTTCAACATAGTTTGGTGGTTGGGTTGATGCATCATGGTTGATGTCGAAGTTGAAGCAGCGCCATTTTGGGAACATTTGCAGTTAGCTTTTGAAGCTTCTAGTAACGTATATGCTTAGGCACACTATATCATTTGTTAGAACCAATTTTTGGTAACTGATGTTATACATGTGTCATTAGTTTTGTGGCAGTTTTTTCTATTTTTAGAAAGGAGATGGGAGATTCGATCAAGTTAAGAATTTCAAGGTATGAAACCATATGAATACCCAGCTCCAGATTGTAGCGCTCAAGGGACTGTCAGATAGCCCAAGTGTTAAGGCTTGAGAAGATTTACACCGGAAAACATATGAAAAACCTGATTTCAAAGGAATAAAAGAAATGCTAGATGTCCAATAGTCCTTATAACTCCAACGGTTTTATTTACGCATGTCAAATAATGCTAGTCCTTCTTTGTTATGTGGTTAGAAAAAAAGTGATTGTTAGTAATGTCACTGATTGTAATCAGTTAGTAGATTTAGCATATATACTTCATTCAGTCGAAGTGTGAGGGGGGAATCTGCAATGAGGGACTGAGTCCCAATCTGTAATGTTGTGACTTCTCGCAAAGTAATACAAGATCAATTGTTCATGATTCACGAGGCGTGTTAAATGGTCAAGTTCCTTCTGTTTAAAGTGTTTATTCATTATGCCTCTCTCTCTGTATTTCTACAAATATGATTGTAAAACAGAAAGTGTGATGAATATGATTTGTTTATTAGAGCACCCTATTATGGTTGTGTTTACAATATGCATGTTTTCCACTAAGGAAAGATTGAGAAATTCTTAAGTGCTCCTCAATCTCCGCCAAGTCGTACATTCTCTTCCTTTCCGTAATCCATTTAAAGTATCAAAGGTCCAAATTAGTACACCTAGCTTGCCTTGTTTCACTCCTGTTTGGTTACTTTTGCAAGTTGGTCACCCAAGCCCTTTGAATCCATTTCCCAATGGCTATCTACTCTTATTTTCCCCGCCAAACCAAATTCAAAACTCCAAATCCCGCACTTATTAACTAGCCTAAAATTCCCAATCTAAGAAAGCTATATCTCATAGAGAGATCCCTCTCTGGGTCTAGGAGGGCTAGATCCTAGGCCCGAAGCAGTTCTGATGTTACCTCCAGGATTCTATTTTTAGCCTCAGAATTATGGAGTGATAACACAGTGATCACTAGACCCTACAGTGAGACCCACTCTCTAGGATTTACCATACATCACATTCTGGGACTAATAGGCCCAATGGAGAGAAATCCACCTCTTTGCTTTACTGTATATCCCGCCATTCACCACCAAGGATTCCTAGGCCACTAAGACACACTATCTTGGCTTTATTGGAACCCACTTTCTGGTTCAGGGGTCACTAGGCCAGTGGATTTATCGCGATCCACAATCCAATTCAGGGATCACTAGGCCACGTGTTTTTCATTTCGAAGATCCACTTCATTCAGATTTGAATCCATCTAGTGATCTAGCTCAACCAAATCATGAGAACCCATCTCATCAAGGCTATCAGAAATGGAAAGGATACTTTGAAAACATTGTCACACCTAGAAAAACCCATGCCATGACAGAAAAAACCACATGCAATACAATGCATGCCAAATCTAACAATGAAATCACACATGCATATCAATACCTACAAAGATTCTTGTTGTAGCTGCTTGATCCTACTCTTCCTTGCTTGCTCCTCCCTTCTTCTTTCCTTCTTTCACTTTCTTGATCCAATACTAATGTGCTCCAAGAAACTCTAGGTGTCCAAGAGTGTGATAGAGAGAGAGAATAATGAGAGAGCTCCAAAACTAAACTGAAAAAAGGTACTCACTAATCCTTAAAAGCCTTTTTATTTATGAGGCCTATATTTTCTTCATTTTCCATTATTTTCCTTCATTTTCCTCCTCACATGCAACATGTGACCTTTCACCTCCCTTTTCTCCTAATTTCCATTATTTTCATAAATAAATGTGCCACAATTCCATTTTTTCTTTCCAAAGCCTTTTCCATTGCCTTTGTCAATTTCCTAAACCAAATGAACACCCACTATGATTTTTTTCCCAACATTCAACTTAGAATGAGTGTCCCATCAACCGTCGTTATTATTTTTAACTTTTATTAAATGGAAATTTTCACCAGGCATGTTACAGAACTCTCCCCCTTTGGGGACACTGTCCTCAGTGTTCAATCACACATATACCTCAACAAAACCGTTAGAAAGAAAACATACTTCTCATGGAGCTTTATAACATAGCTCAATGCAATATTCACAATGATCACCCTGCTGAAAATAAAACTAACATGACAACATAACAACATGAAGAATATAATGGCATGACACACATACCACTTATTGGAGCTTTATAAAATAACTCATGGTGGTATTCACATCCATACACATATGTAATTATACCCGAACATCACATCAAAACATATATCAAACATCACCAAACATATGCCAAACATATACCAACATCATACCAAAAATTCTTTGCATCAACCAGAAAACAAGGAAGGATACATAGCCCGCATCTGATCCGCCATCTCCCATGTAGCTTCATCGGGCCAAAAATGATTCCATTGCACTTTAACTTGCTCTATTGCTCGATTATGGAGAATGAGAACCTTCTTCTGCAATATGCACTGAGGCTCCAACTAGAATTATCCATGTGGATCCACTTGCAATACATACCAATAAATCACATGATCAACATATTTAACATACTTCTTAAGCAATGATATATGAAAAACATCATGGAATTTCACTGCGGAAGGTAGTGCAAGTCGATAGGCTACTGGTCTGATCCTCTCAATAATCCTAACAGTTCCACAAAATCGGGGTGCCAACTTGGCACATGATCCAATCCACAAGAATATCTTCTTGGGCTTGATGTGCAAGTACACTTGTTCCTCAACTTGAAACTATTTAAACAACCTGTTTTGTTCTATATAACGATTCTACCTATCATGTACTTTCAAACTATTCTTGATTACCTGCATTTCCTGTTTCAATCAATACCCTATTAATCGGATCACTCCAACTGATGGGAGTATTGAAACTCTTCCCATACAATGCCTCAAATGGAGTCATCCTCAATGATTCCTGTTACCCATTATTGTAGGTAAAATCTACCAGTGGAAGATACTCTTCCCACTTCCGCTGTTGATGCATCACATACATCCTCAACATATCCTCCAATACCCTATTGGCCCTCTTAGTATGTCCATCTGTCTGCGGATGATAAGTTGTTTTGAAGGAAAACTCGGTGCCAAAACCTACAAAAAAAATCATTCCAAAGCTCAGAAGTGAAATTTTCATCCCTATATTACAAAATCTTCTTTGGAGCACCATGCAATCTAACGAAATCTATGATGAAAACCTGTGCCACATCGCTATAAAAATATGCAATCTGCACTAGAATGAAATGTGAAATTTTTTTCAACCTGTCCACAACAACCATGATGGAATCGTGTTGTCTAGATGTCATGGGAAAACTTGTGATGAAATCCATGGAAATGAACTCACATTTCCACCATGGAATCGCAATCGATTGTAGTAGTCCCCCTGGATGCCTACATTCTGCCTTAACCATATGAAAATCCAAACACCTAGCTACAAACTCTGCCACATCCTTCTTTAGATTCAGCGAATAATATAACCTATTCATTGTAGTCAATGTCTTCTGATAGCCTAGGTGACCCAAATATGGTTTTGCATGAAACTCCCTCAAGATCACCTTCTTGACCTCACTATTGTTTGACACATATATCATGTCTCTAAACCTAAACAATCCATGCTTCGTGAGACAATAGTCCACATATTGTATACCTGTACCACTAATTGTACATGTACTTTTACTTTGTTGCAACCTGGGCACAATATTTATATACCTTTCATCCTTCTGACCTGCGTGAAAAATCCTATATTGTAAATCTATCCCATAGGATCTCATAGCTGCTATGTAATTTTCATGTAACTGCTTGCTAAGAGAATCTACGAACATGTTCTTATTTCCCTTGATGTATCAGATCTCAAAGTCAAAATCATTCATCATGTCCAAGCATCTAGCTTTCATGGCATTCATATTTGGCTGGTCAAAGAAGTATCTCAACCCCATTGTGATCACTCATCAGTACAAACCTCTTGCCAAGAAGACAATGCCTCTACATATGGAATGCATGTATGATCAATGCTAGCTCAAGATCATGTGTTAGGTAGTTCTGATCATGCTCATTTATTTTTCGTGAATCATAGCATACCACCTATCCATCCCACATAAGGACTCCACCAAGTCCTCTCTTGCAATCATCTGTACATACTACAAACTCCTTGTCCGAATATTCAATCTTTAACACTGGAGCATGTGTCAACAGCTGCTTAAGCTTCTCAAAACTGGCCTCACACTCCTCTGTCCAATAAAAATTCTTACCTTTCCTCTGCAATGATGTAATAAGATAAGCAATCTATAGGAATTTCTTGATGAACCTCCTATAATAACCTTCCAACCCCATGGAGGATCTCACATCATCTACATTTATAGGAGCTACCCACTCCATGATGGCCCTTATCTTTTCTGGATATAATGGAATGCCCTCCTTGGAGACAACATGTCCCAAGTAATGTACCTCAGTCTGGAAGAAACTACATTTTCCGAGCTTAGTATAAAATTGATTCTCTCTCAACAATCTCAACACTTCTTCTAAGTGCTCAACATGTTCTTCCTCATTTTTAGAATATACCAATATGTCATCAATGAACACAATGAAAAACTTGTCCAAATAAGGAGAAAACACATTTTTCATCAAACACATAAATTTAGCTAGGGAATTAGTCAAACCAAATGGAAATACAACAAACTTGTAATGCCCGCACCTGGTCCTGAATGCAGTCTCGTAGATGTCCTCTTCTTTGATGCCTACATGATGGTATCCTGATCTAAAGTCGATCTTAGAGAACATTGTTTGTCCCTTCAATTGATCAAACAAGTCATCAATCCTCAAAAATTGATGCCTATTCTTGATGTTAAATTTGTTCAACTACCTATATTCAATGCAAAATATAAGAGTACCATCCTTCTTTTTTACAAACAACACCAGTGCACACCATGGTGATACACTTGGCCTAATGTATCCTTTTTCAAGTATATATTTCAACTACAAATTTAATTCTAACAACTCGAGTGTACTCATCCTATAAGGTGATTTTGATGCTAGAGTTACCCCTGGTACCAACTCAATACAAAAGTCTACCTCCCTGTGAGGTGGCAACTTTGAAATATCTGCAGGAAATACATCTTGGAACTGTTGTAGAACTAGGTACCTGCTCAAAACATTTGCATCCTCAACTTTCTTACCTTTGTCACTATAAATATGTACTACAAATAACACACACCCTTTCCTTCGATTGTGCTTGGCCTACATAGTTGTCACCATCCTAACTAATGTGGATTTCTTCTTTCCCTGTAAGACTCTTGGTACCCCATTTTCATCCAAGCCCTCAATGGCTTTGTCATAACAATCCACCTTGGTCCTGTGAAGGTATAACCAATCCATACCCAATAGCATACTATATGACCCCAATGGAAATATGTTAAAGTGTGTTGTTGTATGCATGCCATTCAACTCAAATGCACAAGCCCTTACCTAATGGTGAACTATTTTCTTCCTACTTGTATCCAACTGCAACAACCAAGATTCTGCATGCATTTCTTTATTCAAGCCACACTTATTCACCAAGTTAGGACTAACATATCTATAATTAGATCCAGGGTCAATAAAAATAGAAATAACTTGATCACAAATGTTATAGGTCAATTTGGGCATCATCCATAAGACCAATATGAACAGGGTCTATCATCCCCAAATTAAATACAAACAAGGTCTATCATCCCCTAATTCAGTTGCTACATGCCCTAGATAATTTATTCCACTGATGGCTTTAATTCATGAGAGTTTCAATGTTTGAATTATAGTTAAAATGACCCATTGACTCATCAACGCTCCTCTGAATGGGCCTAAGTGTGTTTCAAAGCACTTACCCCCTGCAAGGGTGCTCTGCAAAGCACTTCCTGAAACTTAAGGGTGCGTTGGTCTCCTGGGAGCAAAATCATCATTATTTCGAGAATCTCCACATGCCCAATGCCTTATAGAAGAGCTCATAGGTGTCATACTCTGAATACATGTATTCATCCATCACCATTGAACCTGGAAACATGTCTCATCTATTATTAGAATGCCATTCAATATCATTTATTGAGAAACTACCTACAATTTCCCTATAAATTGAGAACTCATCTAAGTGCAAGGGGGGAAGAAGTTTATGTAGTGTTATGCTATTAGATTCTCAATTCTTGGAGAGTTGAAGTATTGTGATGCTACTAAATTGATGCTTGGTGTGATGAGGATGGGATGAAGTTCGAGCAGGTTGACAGCGAACTGATCGACTGGTTTTAATATGTCACTCCTAATACTACAATAAAGATATTTTTTCTTTGTCCCATATATGCATTTGTATCTTGTGAATGAATTCTCAATATGTGCATATATTCTCAGATTTAGTCAGTTCAATCTGGTTATGATAAATAGATATTGTATATTTGTATCGCCTTGTGTTGTCTTTTGGTTTTAATTGTAGGTATTGCTCTGGCGAGTTCAGTTGGATCGAAAGCGACAAAAGTGACGAAAGAAGAAGAACGAGAGTGAAGGATCACAAGTAAGTCTCTTCATCTTCTATTTATCTATTTATTATAGAGAGAAAATCATTTACCTTTCCTCTGTTGTTATGAGTGAAGGAACACCACACTTAGGGAAGACTAGTTTATCTGTAGATTATAATTCCTCATAACAACAAAGCTTATCGTTCATCTCAATGATAGATGAATTAGAGGAAATTTCAGCCTAAAAGTGGCCTCCTAAGGAAAAATAATAAAATAATAAAATAAGAGTTATGAATTTTGGAGGGAAAAGAAAAAAAACTACTTTTTTTAATTGTATTTTTGGCTTATCTCGTTATAGGTTTACTCAAATTTCAAGTGCCTTTACATGTGCATTTTTTAAATATAAAGGATTTTGATTGGTTTACATATTATATATGTGAAAATTTCATGGGAAATTTTAGGCTAAAATTTCCTCTAATGCCTAATACTCTGCCTGCTTGTTGTCCACAATTGCGTAAATATGAGGATTTCTCTACCCAACATCTCCAATAGTTTGCATCTCCTATGCACTATATATCTTAGGCCTACCACCATGATTTTGCAGAAAATCTCTCCTAAGGTGTTCCTCACCACATGTCCAACACTCCAACCATCCAGTACCATTACCTCTGTGTTTCTGTTGTGATCCATGCCCCTGTCTAGTTGCATTAAACTTCTTTTGTGGTGCCACATTTTCTTTCTCCTCTGCACTCGGAGGCCTTGCTATTTTCGACTGCCATTTACCTTTACCTTTGTCTTTCCCTTTCCATCCTTGCTGAGATTCATTCTTACATTTTGATTGTTCATATCAATGCTTCAATTTCCCAATGACTTCCTCAAGTGACCAAGGCTCATCATACTCAATCTGATCTCTAAATTCTAATGGAAAACCACTGACAAATCGGGTAACTTTAGCCTTCTCATATTTAAGATATGGTACATACCTCAATAGCTCCAGGAACTTATTCGTGTTCTCTTCATCTGCCATTGACCCCATATTTAGCTCATAAAATTATTTTGTCTTACTGTCGTAGTAGCTTTCTAACAAGTATGTCTTCCCGAAAATCCTTTTGAAATCATGCCAACTCAAGTCCTTTGTCTTGATGTCTCTGACTCACTTCACATCTTTCCACCAAATTTCTTCTTTACCTTTCAGGCTGAAGATAGAAATTATGGACTTCATATTATCCGTGTACTCATGCAACTCAAATAATTTGTTCATCCCAAGTATCCAAGCCCCTGCATTTTCTGTTTTCTTCAAGCCTACATCAAAATTAGGTGGCTTTTCTTTCTTAAAATCATCCAGAAATTATCTCTTGTCAGTTCTCCTGTAAGGATGATAACGATGACGATCATGATATCTATCCGAACCAAAACTATAATAGTACCTGTACTCATCACCCCTCCTATCTGGAGTGTCCAACAACCTTCCATCTCTCACAGTGTCAGCTCTATCCGACTTATGTCTATCAGGAGACCTATTTCCATATTCCTCATTAGCTTTGTTCTCCTATCCATGGCAGATCTGAAGTGGCCCTTGCCTTTTTAATTCTAATAAGATCTGAAGAAGTATCACATTAACCTCAGATTGTTTCTCTTGTGTCTGTATGATCCTTTCATTGTCTATCTTACAACTCCTTATTTCTTCCAGCTTCAAGATTCTTAATGTGTCTTCCAAATAAGAATTCTCACTATGCTTCTCATATGATTCATAGTGATAGTCTTTGTAGTCTACCATATTACTATTCATTTTAATCTCTTTCATGCAAGGCATAATACGTTAGCTAAACCAAATCATAATAAACCAACGTAACTTAGTATAATTTTGGGAGGATACATCATTTGTAGGATCATCCAAATCAGCGTGATACATGTACAAACATAATCATAAAAACATACAAAAATATAAAAACTAAGTGTACCAACACACAACATCATTCTAGCTAGAGTCCAGTCATCTTTGCATGACGATATCACTACACATACTATGACCTCATGAATGACTACATCAACCATACCAATGTACGTGGAAAATACACAATCATAAACATATAAGATACACAAGCGTACACACGTACAATACACAAGCATAAACATGTAGAATACACAAGCGTAAACATGGAAAATACAAACGCATAAACACATGTAATCAAGCATAAACGAAAAATACTTGTAACAATACGTAGCAACATGTAACCAAGCATACAAGGAAGATACATGTATAAACATATAACAACATGTAACTAGGCATACACTCATGATTACACACTTCCCAATAACCACATCCTCTTTCACATGGCGAAATCACTACAACCATGATCAACACCATGCATATGCAACCAACACATAGACCATAAGGATGATTAACACATGTGAAAATTACATGAATGGATAATCAACACACACCGTCCATCCAGTTCAAGGGGTGAACCACGCTCTGATATCACTCTATAACACCCTCATCCCACATCTACCCAAGTAACCAACCAACTGGGGTAAACATGTGATGAAGAGTTACTATAATTGGATTCAACCTCCTAGGTGAGCTTAAGGAAGTGGAATTGATGGAAACACATAACACAAACCTTTCACATCAGCAACAGGACCTCCAAAAGCCAACCCAACCACTAAGACATCCATACCCCACTGAGTTTTTAGGCCTCCAAACCCCTAGACACTCCCACATTATAGGCATGGGTGCGTCTGGGAGGCTCTGAACTCTCCCACAGAGTATGAAAGCATGCATCCAGAGACTTAATTGCACAGTCCTATGCCATCATCCATAGGTTTTGAGCCACTTTTTTAGGCCCAGAGCTTGTGTCACTGCCCATAATTCAATGACAAGCTCAAACATGAAATATAACAGTGAAAAAATGGTGCAAAATAAAATATTGGGATAAGTAATTGACTGGAACCCTACTAGCCATGATAAACATTTCGTCAAACATGTCGCAAATATCTTATCTATAGGTTTAAATAACAGATCTAAACATAGGGGTCTCATGCTTATCTGAGAATCGCTAAGAAGAATTTTTCCCTTACATCATTAGTTGTAGTATCATTTATTAGGTCATATATACATTGTTTATTCATTTACAAATAAAAAAATGAGGAGATACATACATCATCATTGTCAAAATACATGATCATAACTAGAAAAATAGCAACAGAAATATCATGGATACATTAGCCATATGATACAGATATAAATCAATACATTTACACATCAAATTCCAAGGAAATTAACTTATCATTAATGAATGTAAAAACCAACTAGGGATGGGACTACCATGTTCCACCCAACCATAGATTGGATGAGCCAAATATCTCTTCAGGTAATCACCTTTGTACCATATTACAAGCATGAATGTGGGACTCATAACCAACCAAAAAGAACCAAACAAGCATGGATGGTACAAGAGTTATCCACATACACTGTGAGTAATTTTACTGCCTCCTAGTCTCTTAGGATTTACCGTAATCCACAGTTTGATCCAGGGATCACTAGGCCCTACAACCGGGACCCACTCTCCAGTATTTACTGTACATCCTATCTCGAGACTACTAGGCCCAACGAAGAGCAATACACCTCTTGGATTTACCATATATCCTTCCATTCACCGATAAGGATTCCTAGGCCCACCGAGGCACACGATCCTGGATTTACCACAATTCACAGTCTAGTTCAAGAGTCACTAGGTCAGTGAATTTACCATGATCCACAGTCCGGTTCAGGGATCACTATGCCATGTTTTTTATTTCATTTCATAGATCCACCTCATTCATATTTGAATCCATCCGGTGATCCAACTCAACCAAAGCATGAGAACCCATCTCATCAAGGCTATCCAAAATTGGAAAGGCTTGGATGAAAACATTGTCACACCTGGAAAAACCCATGCCATGACAGAAAATAACCATGTGTAATACCATGCATGCCAAATTTAACAAGGAAATCACACATGAAAATAAATACCTGCAAAACATGTTGTAGCTGCTTGATCTTTCTCTTCCTTGATTGCTCCTTCCTTCATCGTGCCTTCTTTTCCTTTATTGATCCAATACCAAAGTGCTCCAAGAAACTCTAAGTGTCCAAGTGTGTGTGTGTGTGTGTGTGTGAGAGAGAGAGAGAGAGAGAGAGAGATAATAATGAGAGAGCTCCAAAACTAAATTGACAAAAGGTACCAACTGATCCTCAAAAGCCTTTTTATTGATGAGGCCTCTATTTTATTCATTTTCCATTATTTTCCTTCATTTTCCTCCTCACGTGCAACATGTGACCTTTCACCTCCCTTTTCTCCTAATTTCCATTATTTTCATAAATAAATGTGCCAAAAATGTCATTTTCCTTTCCAAATCATTTTCCATTTACTTTTTCAATTTCCTTAGCCATAATAAACCAGATTAATACCAACTAGGATGTTTTTCTCAACATTCAACTTGGAATAAGTGTCTCATCAACCATGGTTATTATTTTTAACTTTTATTACATGGAAATTTTCACCAGGGTTGTTACACCTCCTGCCTGTCCTTCATCAATCCATCCATTTCCCTACATTCCTCCATCATCAGGCACCCCATATTACTCAATTTTGCCTCAATCCTGTAGTTGCTACAATATTGTCCTGAATTTCTATAGGATTGACCAAAATTTCTACAGGATTGAGATCAACATAGGAAAAGGGGTCAGATCTCATGTTTTTCTTGGGGAAGGGATAGGTTCACCACACCTCCATCATCTTCCATCCACATCACTTAGCCATTATTTCCATCCAAGACTTCACCCATGTTCATGAAAAAAATATATTTCTGTCACTGCTTCATGAGTTCTCACCAACATCATAGTTTCCAATTATTTTAAATACCTCACCGCGAATTATACCAACTCATAATTTTATTCCACAAAGGAGATTGTAATTTTGGAAGAGTCTGTGTGACTGCTACAGGAAAAAAATCCAATCATGTAGCAACCTACAAAAACCCTAAAAAACCACATCCAAAGACACTTGACATATCCTGAATTAAAACTTGGCCATCTAGAAGCATTGAGAGACCATCCTTGAAATCTAGGGAAGCCAAAACATTCTTAAGGATCAACTACAGGGGCATTGATCACCTTCAACAACAAAAAATCAATCCATGAAGAAATTGTATAAAAATAATTCACTCAGTTATACACACATCAGAGAATATCCATAAAAGTTAAATGTTTTGTGTAGAAAAGGACCAGTATTAGAGATAACACCTCCATAGGCCAACAAATCGATCACTAAAGCAACATGCAGGAATCAACACAAGCTCGACATCACCAAGTAGGCTTAGGTATGGCACTCCTTGCCTCTTCCTTTAAGCGAAAAATGGTTCAAAAGTGATTTTAATGGATGAGGGATGAATATTATAGGTGGGAGGTGGCCAGTAAAATATGCCACCCTCAAGTAGTTAAAGTGAAGTTCACTCACCTTTCATGCAACGTGGAAAATTCAAACGAAAGGGGGGTGATGATTATGAGGAGTGGGGGGGAACGGTCCAAAAAATGAAATATGTGTATGAAAGGTAGGGTTCAACTCATAAATTTCATTGAGACCACTACCACAAGAGGAAATAAAAAGGATAGGCCCGACTTTAGTTGTACTAAGGAGCTCATTCCCAAAACTATTGGATATTCCCACTGAGGCATCAATAAGTGATATAGCTATGAACAGGGGGTCCCTAGGGTGCTACATAAAAGCTACAAGGTCAGTTGGAAAGTTCTATATGGTTGGAGGCAAGTGCTATAGGATTGGAGAAAAATTGTTACATGATCGGGCCAAGAAAGGAAAGAAGGTCCAAATTGACAAAAGAATTCCACCAATTATCCACAATCATGAAGAAATCACTTGGGGAAAGGTAAGTAGTATTTTTCTTGCCACCTTTCATGATAAAAATTGAAGAAAAAGGTGGAAACATAGATGGCCTACTTAAATTTTTGCATAAAATTATCCTTCCTCTGACCAGAGGAAGAGTGATAACCCTCTCACCCATATCTTGAAACCCTAGGTTGCTCAAAACACAACCTACAAAGAAAATTATTTGATAAATTTGAGGAAACAACTGTAGGAAACATGGGAGGAGATTTCAATAGAAGGTAACCCACAAACACTATAAAAAATCATCAACACCCTCCTGTTAAAGATATCTTTTTGAGCCATCAATGGATGGGGTTCTTTGAAAAATTTAAGGGGTATTATGATGAGATAACCCATGAATTTTCAATGGCCCTTCACTCTCAAGGTGAATACAATTCCACCACTATTGTTAGGGTACTTTCCATCCATGTGAATGCAGATATAATTAGTAGAGTAACCACCATACCCTTAGGGTTAAAATTGGGTAAGGAAGATAAATCAAAAGCCATCACAACCAAGAGAAATTTATTCCTCCCTAACGAGAAGTATGTTGAGGATAAATGGAGTAAGAAGGGAGAGCCTCCCTTATCCTTGACATGAAGTTTCCTATAGCATCCTCAAGTACATACTTATGAAGGGAGGTTGAGTGTTGTATATGCCTATAAATTTAGGCTACTCTATGAGCTAAGGTTCCAAACAAAATTTCCTATTTCAAGCAGGCTCAATGTTCCACATTTCCTCCTCCAGTCCATAATTGAAAGGATCTAGAGGATGAGGGAAGGGAAGCACCAATACATTTCCCATCATGGCCTCATAAGGCTCATTTTTATGAATTCCTTAAGCCACCTCAGTATCCTTATTTTTTGGACTGATTTTGTGGACATGAATAGGGAGGCCTTCATTGAAACATAAGCACAAACCCTAGCACAACAGGAAGAGATCACAAAATATAGTTATGGAGGTAAGAAAGGAGAAGAAGGAGAGGATGAATAACAAGAAGAAGAAGTTGGAGAGGAAGAATAATAACAAGAGAAAGAGGCTGAAGAGAAGGAAGAAGATGATGAATGATAAATTGGATAAGGGAGGAAAGAAGAAAGAGGGAAACACAAGGCAGCAGAATAGACCTTGGAGAACCCTCTAGGCCTTGAAATAAGGGAAAACAAAAGTAGTAGATAAGCCTCTCGGAGGGAACACAAAACAAGAGGCGGATGCTACTCTGGAAACCCTTATCACACATGTAAAACTCAAGAGGAGGCAACCCAAACAAGGCCCCTTATACTTGAAAATAATAAATGTCGCAAGGATCAAACAAGGGAAGCCTCAACCTCCTTCAACAATCCCAATCATAATTGATGAATTAGTTAGCCATCGAGAAGGAGAATTGGGACGATGTGAAGGGAAATTTGAGGAGGCCAAATCCATCAAATCCAAGGGAAATCATCCTTTGAAACCCATGATAAGGCCAACCACTAGGGTATTCACAACCAAGCAACTCATAGGTAAAACTTCCCCACTACAAGAAAGAACAAAGTTGCTACAGGAAGGAACAAAACTACTACAGGATAAGGAAAAAGTGCTACAGGAAAGGGTAATAGCACCTCAAGAGGAGGGAGAAGGTCCACAAGGACTCCAGGAGCCTGATCCATAGCCTGATCTTGGGTCCTATTACAATTTTGGTTAAGCAGGAAGAATAATATCTGAAAATTTTACAATTCCTCTCCTATTTGAGTTAAAATAAGAGAGGAGCAGAATTCACGGTGGATGTAGATTGAAAAATCCAAGAAAATAGAGGATGTGGGATTCATGGAGGAGAAGAAGAAACATATTGGTAAGGAAATGGAGGACTTGAGGATAAAGGAATAAATCATAAGGTAGCAACTGCAGTTAGAAAACAAGAGGCCGAGAGAGAAACTATAGGAAAGGTAGGCACAACTTGCTACCATGGAAATTTTTTCCATGGAGGTCATCCAATGCAGGAAACCATCCAAATCATATGCCATTTTACTCATGTAATAATGATATAAATTCCAAATCAAGACATTGGCACAATATGGCTCTCTATAATTTTAGGATTATAGGAGGTTCATTGACTTCTGCTAGCAGGTAAGCACTGAAGATAGAGCCATATTGGCTAAATTTTATGTACACAAAGTTATCCTCATATACATGAAATTTTGGGACCCCAATTCTAGATTGGGGGATGAAAAACTGATGGAATTGGCCTCTTGGATGGCCCATGAATAAACAATGGCTCAGAAAGTAAAGAATGTTATGGCCAAAGAAGTAAGTGAGCCCCTATACATCAGAGCAGATTTAATAAACCCCAAGACTGTCATAAGTAACCATAACATTATCTTTGCGGATCCCAAATTGGCCCCTTGCTACCTGGAAAAATAAGAAAAAGACATCATCCAATTTTAAGATACCTTTAGTTTGTTGGGGAATGAGAGCTTGTAGGATTTCCAAGAAATATGGCATTCTCTACTCCACAACCTACAAATCAAGGAATATCACTTCCCTAAAAGGTTGAGGAATTATCTAGAGAGGACCCAATTCTACAAAAGAATCATTCAAATTTGAAAATTAATTTGATAGTGCTAAAACTCAGTACTCCCTTGATATTGGGCCTAAAAGAAAGAAGAGATCAACTATAGGAACAAAGGGAGTAGGCAGACATACAGGAAAATGCAAGATTATATCCACAAGAAGGCACACCATCCGAGGTGCCTTGGGATGTCAGAGAGGCCACCAGGGCCATACATGAACTACATATCAATGAGTAAGTTCCTCAAAGGGTGAAAAACACTTTCAAAATGGGGGTGATGATGGGCCCCATCAATAGGTATAATATAAGGACATTTTTCCATCCTCCATCCTATAAATTATTCTTTTCTCACATTAACTAACATATGTTTGGTTATAGTATGCTTAATAGGAAGAATAAATGGTGTTTTTCATACTTCATGGCCTAATGTATTTAATTTGTAGGAAAAAAGAGAAATTTTGAGTGCATTTACTATGTAGAGGAGATTTGGGAGGCTTGTCCCTTGCATTTACTTGCCTTCAACTCAACTTTATCTCCAAAATCAACTCAAGTAATTGGAAGGATCTATGCGAGATAGATCCAATTTTTTCAAGATTTTCGAGTGAAGCATTCCTCATTCCTAGGATGTTTCCCCTCAGTCATATTTATATAAATCAACAAGCCCAAGGGCTCACTGGAATTCAAACTTTTGGAGCAAGGAGAGCTACTAAGAGCCAAGTCCTTGAGATTGAAATTTTCAATTTTATTTGCATGATGTATTTGAAATCCATTTTATGTTAATTAAATGTCAACTATTGTTTCACATATTAGTTTTCTTCAGAGGGATAAGTCCCCTTGGGTTAGGGACCAACCCAGAAGCTCGAGTCTCTCTTTATGTATATTATTTATGCATTATTTTAGTAGAAACATTTCCTTATTTATTTTAGTATAAGTTTACTTGCAAAAAAATTTGTGGTTGCAAACTTTATTACCACCTCTCTTGTGGGAAATGTGGTTGAGGAGTCCACAACAACAAGCCAAAAACATGTGGTTGCCTTCCTTTACAAATTTCTAGGATTTAGCTCATTATTCTCTTGCCTAATTTATTCTACAATCTAGGAGTTAAAATAATCTCTCTCTCAATATTTCATGCATGTAGGTTAGATGCATGTTGTAAGGTGGATTATTTCTTAATGAAATAAAATTCATCTCATCCTTCTCTGTTTTATTTCATAAAATTTGACTCATCCTTTCTTCCCTAGTTTGTTCTACTGCAATTTGATCATTGGTTTGGTATTATTTTCAAGAAAAAGAAGGGATTGATTTTTGTTTTGTAGGTACTACCAGTGGCTTGCAGGGTTGCAAAAATAATCCTACATATATTTTTTCACCATCAACCTCTTCCTTGACTACTCAAATTTCCATAAAAAATGTGCCACCAAGACCACATTTCTGGGTCATTGAATGCCACCGTGAACATTTTCTTTTGTACAATATGGGCCTCTGAGGGGTGAGAAGCTTGGAAAAGGCATCATAGAGACTTAATACACCTTTAAATACCTTTATCCACCTTTAAAAAACCTTTTATACCCTCAAGATTCTCACGGATCCCATCTTGTAGCAATCCCGTAACATCTTGTAGCACTGTCCAAACCTGACCAGATTTTCTTTAAGCGTTTGATTTTTTCCTCTTGGGATTGAATAATTACCCCCAGGCTTTGAATACATGATTGGGGAGGACCAAAACCACTCTATACTCACCATTCCTTCATTGCAAGTACAAATATGTGAATTAGAAGACAAATTTCCACATTTGAATAGCAATGAATGTGTTCTTATGAAATGTACATGGATTTTGTTACTAAGGCTAATTTCCATTCAACATAGTGATAAAAAGGGTGATTCAGCAATGCAAAGTAGATTAGACTTGATTCTTGAATTTATGCTTTATTAGGATTTCAGTCACACATATTGTTGTTGAAAAGATCAAATTTCCTTTTTCAAAGTAAATTTCCACACTCTTAAAGTAGAGTATTGATTTACATTATGAAAGTAGACTAGCACTTTTCATTTCTATAATTAGCATAATATTCACATTCCTGCAACTAGAGTCAGTATTTACATTTGGATGAATATCACTTTCATTTATGCAATTAGAATAATGTTTTCGTTCCTACCAATAGATTAGAACTCTCTCTTTTTAGGAAATTTATTTATGTAAGATAGTTGAAGGAGTGGTATCTGTATGCCTTGATATGGTCCATTGCTTGAAGTTGACATGAGTATAACTTGACCTACTATGCATATCACACTATCACCTCTAATTTTGTACGAACCCTATATTGATAATTAAAGTTTCTAGTCTCTGGAGTTTCAAAATTATTGTTGATATACTAAGGATCATCACAACCTAGGGAAAAAAATCCAATAACTAGGTCCAAGCTCTATTAAAAATATTGCTCTTAAAGAGCGACTGACGCCAATTTTCCAAATTTTTGATCTATCTATTTGAAGAGCGATCCAAGTGTCCAAGCAAATATAGGAGAAAATTCCATATATTCTCCATGAAAGAACATGTGTTCAAAATATTCTCCAATGTTTCCATCTTCTCTCTGCATAGGGGAAAACATGACGGTATAAGGAATCCTTTCTTTTGGAGATGATCCCAGGTTAGAATTTTTCTTCGACCAATAATCCGTAGAAAGTGATTTACCTTCGACCACAAAATTTGGGTCCAGATCCTACGCCAAATATGTTTTCTAGGAGTATTTGAATGATCTACCATTATGGAATAAGCTTCATGTAATGTGAACATGTCTTTCTGCATATGCCCCTGTAAAATCTTATATGAATCTTGAGCAAATTGGATCTTATGATCCCGAAGACATTGGCCTAGGATAGCCCATAAGTGTAATGCCTATTGTTAGGCTAATTTTATATATTTTTTCAGTCCCGATAGGAGATATGAGTATGGCTAACCTTCCAAAAATATGTTACCTTGGTAGCCCCCTGATTAATGGTAAAAAAAATTAGTTCTCTTA
Organism: Pinus albicaulis; assembly: GCA_034641835.2. Lineage (NCBI taxonomy): Eukaryota > Viridiplantae > Streptophyta > Pinopsida > Pinales > Pinaceae > Pinus > Pinus albicaulis. The sequence goes on along the minus strand of CM076582.1, from coordinate 446,636,712 downwards.
GGTCCTCTCAGCCTCCCAAGAAGGAATATTTATACAACGCTTCATCCCAGAATTGTATTGTTCGACCATCACAAATCTCCCAGAAGGCATGTTATTGTATCAAATACTTATTTTCTTTGGATAAGTTACAAATAGGTGATCCTAAAGGATAAGAGTGAGCTCTTAATTTCTCAATTTGGGATCTATACTGACTATACATTCTATCCCAAATTTGTTTCCAGGGTTCCTGCCCCCCTCGCAACCAATTCCACCATAGTTTGGCTCCCAAGGATTTGTTGAGTATTTCAGGATCTCGTAATACCATACCTCCTACCAACTTTGAAATACACGCCTTCTAGGCCACCAGGGCCCACTTCCTGGTGTGCTTAGTACCTTGCCATAAGAATTCATTGAACTTGGTTGTTATGGATTTATAAATGGACTTTGTGGTTGGTAGTACTGAAATTTGGTATACTGGTAGAGCTTAGAGAACCGATTTGATGAAGATCACACAACCTGCTAGCTTTAATGATTGGATGGCCCAATTTCAAATATATTAGATATTATTTGAAGAATATCTTTCCAAAAAGAGGCTTGTAAATAGTTCATGACAAGAGGTATGCCAAGGTACCAGGCTATAAGGCGGCTTATTTGATAGCCCATTATATATGCAAGATGCACTTGTATAGGTTTTCTAGTATTGAAAAACAAAATATTATACTTCTCACTATTTATCGTAATATCAGAGACTTCCATAAACTAAGAAAGTATTTATTTTATCACCCTCATTTCTTGAAGGGAGGGTTCTCCAAAAACATGATATCATCAATGAATTTTTGGTGGGTTATTGGAAAATCCCATCAAATATTTGGATGCCTTTAAGAGCTCCCTGGTTAACGACCACTATGATGTATCTTCTAAGACCCTTTTCTATGAGAATGAAAAGAAATGGGGATAGATGGTCACCTTGACGTATACCCTTGGAAGCCCTGAAGGTGTGAGTAAGGGATCCATTTAACATGATAGAGAAGAAGGGGCTATAGATTAGATACTTTATCCATTCAATCCACATATGAGAGAAACCAAATACATCAAGGACACTGCGGAAATATTTCTAGTTTTAAAATGATCATAAGCTTTATCAAGATACAAATTATCATCATGCCTATCCATTTGTATCTTCTAAGAGAATGGAATACGTCACGAGCCATAACTATCCCATCCAAAATATGTCGTCCTTCCACTAATCGAGTTTGCTATAGAGAGATGATTTGGTTGAGGAGAGGTTTAAGATGTTGAAAAATCATGAATGAAAAAATATTGTACACAAAATTACAAAACACAATAGGTCAAAATCCACTAGGATCATTATACTTACCATTTTTAGGGATAAGGGTAAGAAATGTGGTGTTGAGGGCATACCATACCTAATGAATACTCTGTTATTCCTCAACTCATTGATGCTCCTCTTCGAGAATTAATGACCAATAGGATTTAAAGAAATTAGTTGTAAAGTCATATGGGCTTGGGGCCTTATTGTTGGTAATTTCCTTCACCACTTCCTCCACCTCCGGAAATTTGATTTCTCTCATTAGGGATGAATTTTGGTCCGAGTTGATTAACTTGGGGATGTGAGATGTAATACAATTGATGGATTTTTCTCTATCAGGATTGGTTTTAGTGAGAATTTCTTGATAATAAGACACCAAGTCTTCCTCCATTTCATCATGTTAAAGAATATGATTCCCTTCTTTTGAATTGAGTATTGTGATGTTTGTGCTTGAACGTGGATTTAAGGAAAATTTTTGTGCTCCACTCACCCTCTCTAAGCAACTGAATTCTTGAATTTTGTTTCCACGTGATTTACTTGTGTTTTTGTCACTACTCCAAGTGTTGGAATAAATTCCCCTCCTCCAATTTTAATGCTTCTGTGTGGCCCTTCTGGATAATTTCTTTCTAAAACTCCTACATGCATGCCTCTAGTTTGGATTTTTCCAATAATTATTTTTTGAACTCCAACCTATTCCATTTTTTTATTATGAATTTTAGCTCCTTCAACTTCAACTAGAAGGTGTGTATTTAATTTTTCCCTTGGACAATGATCTCCGTCCAATAACCTTCTACCTTAGACAAGAAATATGGATTTTGCATCCAAATACTTTCAAAGCAGAATAGGTGGTTTTGTGGGGCTATTTTCATATATACCTACAAATGAATAGACCATTCGTTATACCCTAAGCACAAGTGAATGACTACTTCCATAAATACATCTCTCCCTAGAAGGACATTAGAAAGAAGAAAATGATTCAAACGACGGGCCACCTGGTGACATCCCCCTCTGCAATTATTCTATGTGAAGATACCCTTATTTGTGTCCACATTTGTAACCCTCATATCCTAGATGGTTTCCCTAAAGAGGTGTGTTGTCGGATCTAGATGATGAATAACACCTTTCTTCTCATCCAAATTATTTACGAGGTTAAAATATCCTCCCACTATCTAGAGGTCATCCTTATGAATGTTTCTCATTTCCTATAAGTCAGACGTAAAACTTTATTTTTCACCTAGGATATATGGGACATTGATTGCTATTAAACAAACAACATCCTTTCCCCCACACAATGGAATTTCCCTAATATGATACATTGACACACGATCTAATCCTAAAACAATATCTCCTTGGGATTCCAAGCAACTGACAACCCTCCAACATTGATTTTAGCACATATAGCCATTGATTCACATCCTCTCCAAAATCGTTCCAAGATCTTTTTGACCTTCTCACTGGAGATTTTTCCTTCTTGTAAACTAAGAATCTCCATTTTTTATTTTTCTAATCAATCTCTTAAGTATCTCTATTTACCATTTCTATTTAGGCCCTGTATATTCTAGGAGACAATTTTCATTGAGATGGCAGTGGAACTGGGGGAAAATACCTCGATATCTATGTAAAATTTCCATAATTGATGAGAAACTCCCCCATGTTCTTGATAAATTCACTAGTGGTATTCCTACCCTTTTTGTCATGTTTCCTTGTGTTCAAATATTTACCCTTGCTTGTCTGAGAGGAGCCTTCTATGGCTGAATTATGACCTTTATTTTCTCTCTCCTTTTCCTATCTATGCTTACGCCATTCGATATAAAACTAGTAATAGTGAAGCTTCTATTCCACCATGACATCATTCGAGTCAGTGTTAACCTAGTTTTTAATAAAATACATCATCGTGCATTCATCGAGACTTACATTTTCTTGTTTTTCCTCCATTTCCATAACCAAATTGGTGTCTATGAGTAGATCGATTGTTTCTAGGAATTCCGACAAAGATTTCGTGGTTGTTCTCTTGTGGTTGATTTTATCCCTTGAGTTTTCCTCCTATCCCTCAACTTCCATGGGTTATTCCTGTGGTGTCATATCCTCTTCTACTATCGCTAGAGTCAAGAAAAAATTTGATTAAGAAGTTTCTGGCGCCTTTGCAGTTGGATAATGTGATGACTACTTCAATGGGGTTTTGGGGTTTTTCCACTTTTTGTTAACCACTTTTTGGTACCCTTCTAGATCTTTTTGTGTAGCATTCTCCTAGATTTCAGCTAATACCAACAAAAAATCTTTGACTAAAGGACCATATTCTTGGAATATCCAACATTTGAATGGTGCATGCTCATATTTTAATGATTGTGTCCATATTTCATAATGGTACTCAATGCAAATTGATTCTGAGAGTGGTTCAGAGATATTCATATATACACATATTCTTGCGTAAGAGTATTGTTGCCACTTCATAATTTCATATATTTTCACAAAATCACCAATGGAATTAACTATACCTTCAAGAATGTTTGTTTCCTCTAAATATTATGGTAAAGAGAACAGTGGTACCCAAACTGAGATTGCAAAAAAAAAAATCTTTATCAGGGTTATAACATTCCTCCCAGAAATACATAAATAATCCCACATTGTTCATGAAATATGGTCCATTTTCAAATACCCTCTTTCGGTTTTCCATATCATTGAAGATCACAACAAAAAAAACTTTACCTCCAAGGCGAAGCTTGTTGTTTCCCTTTGGCCTCCACTTTGCTTGAATCCATTTCACCATATTTTCCTCCCTGGACCAAATCCCCATGAAGTTACATATCATGGCATGATCCTTCATGAATTGTTGGGATTCCTCCAAATGATTATTCCAGATTACAAATTTAGGGCTTTTTGTGGCCTTCGGTAAAAATATCCCCTTAATATTGGATTTCCATTAGGAAATAAGTATCGGGGTTTCACTCTTACTGCTATTTCCATTTGAATATCTGGTTACCCTTGTTGTAGGCTAGTGAGAACTAGTAATAACATTATGATAGGTGGCGGGGGTGTTGCACCCCTCCCCATACCTTCATTCATGCAGCTAATTATAAGGGCTTAAAAATAGAATAAACCAAACCTCTAAGTTAAATATTTGTGATTGATCTTCTAACCCTAATTATTTCGATTTTTTTTTTCTAAAATCCCTAACTTCCTATGTTTGCAATAAAATTAACTTGAAAATATGTTAATAACATGGATGTGAATCAAATCCACAACCTTTGTTTTCAACATGTCATCAAGATAAGCCCCAAGAGTTAGCTCAACTGGTCAAGTCCTCGCTACTAAGTACCTTTCCAGTTGGGAGGTCACAGGATCAAATCTCCTTGATGCCCTTGGGGTTAGGCCTCACATGTAAGGTTGATGGTTAGATCCCCTCGGGAGGGTCTGCCGATATTTTCCCATGGAAGTAGTGGGTACATATGTGTGCGGGCATATTGGATTCATGAACCACAACATAAAAAACCATATCATCAAGATACCAAAAACCAATTGGTTCTTATGCATCATGATAAACTTTCATTCCATCACTTAAAACAAATATATATTTTTTATTTTTAATTATTTTATTTTAAAATTTATATATTTTAATTTTTGTTCTTTATATATATAGTAAGATAAAGATAAAGATATATATATATATATATATATATATATATATTACTATTAAAAACATTAACATACATTGATGTTTGTTGTCACTAGTCTGCCACTTGGGAAACCAGACCAATAACATAACCACAAATTTTCTAATTTTTCATATTGTTCTATAATTGAGAGCGTGATAATACAAAAATTGAAGAGAGAATTGCAAAGAAAAGAAAATATAGACCAAATAACATAAAAAGACAACTAGAAATTGAAAATATGATGCAAAGAAGTGCCTTTCTAATCTTCATTCTTCAAGGGTATCCTCCAAGCCAAGTGGATGTGGTTTTCTTTCAAAATCGAACAAAGAAAGGTCCATGTTTTTCAGCATCTTGACTTATAGTGTGATCTTTCTATTAAGTTTTTACACCTTCTCAAGTAGCTTTTCCACGCATATCATTAATTCTTGTTGTGTGTCTGCCCTGTTTGTGAGGATCCTTCCCATTAAAGTTTTTATATGCTAATATAAGTTGGAAATATGCATGTAGGAGGTGGTTCTATCACTGGTAGAATTCCTAATGTCTGTTATCCAATATCTTTTTTCCTGCTCCACATATATACTTGGAATGAACCTTTGGATTACCTAAATTTCTCCTCCACATCAGAAATGGCTCTCTAAAAAGCTACATGGAGTATATCCTTGGAGCGTTTCGTTGTTTCTTTGGAAACTATTTGAACTCAAGTGCCAAAAATGGAGGGAGGAATGGAATTAGAAGAGGGGGATATACCAAGTTGTCCTTTCCTACCTCTACGGAATGAATTGGGCAGTATGCATCTAACCATACTAAGGAGAGAGAATCCATGGGGTGGGGCTAGAGAGGAGAGCCAATCAGGAGGATAAAGAGGAAAGGGAAGCAAGAAATGGGAGGCACAAAAGGAGAAAAAAAACAACCAAGTGAGGGAGAAAGAGCCAATACAATGAGAGGGTAAAGAAGTAGTAGGGAAGGAAGGAGACAAAGAGACAGGATGGAGGGAGCTCATAGGGGTGTCAAAAGAGATATAGAGAAATTTTGGAGAGGGAATCATCAGGGTGAATAGAAAAATAAACTAGGAAAAAACTTTAAGAAAAAAATAAACCCCTAGGAGAACTAAACCCAGAGAGGGAAAGAGAAACCTAAATCCTAAAAACAATGTGATGGAATTTGAGCCACTAATAAGAGAATTTAGAATCGAAACATAATTCCAAAAGGGTATAACCAAGAATCCGAACCTATAAATGGAAAAATATATACTATATGGTTCTGAAGAAGGAGATACATGCTTGAAGTAGTTGCGTCCAAGGTTAAAGAGAAAACACCTGAGTCTCAATCGTTCCATGGATTCATTCTACCAGTCCAAGGCTTTGATTTTTTTTTCCACTTGCTATGATTTCCTGCTTAAATGCACGCAAAGAAATTATCCCCTTACCACATGATCTCCTTTTTTCCATCTCTCAGTATTATTTTCTTGGATCTACCCATAATCTTCCATAATGAGTGGACACCTTCCTTCATAGTAGAAAAACCAGGTCGAATGTACCTTCCCCGAGCCTCACACTAGCCAAATCTGTTGCACTGCAAAATATTCCAAATTTCCTCGCTCCCATATATTCATGTGATGAGATAATATGCATGCAGGATAACAGGTTAAGGGAATCCTACCCTCCTTTAAATTTTTGTTGGTTCTCATCTTGAGCTCAAGTGATATGCCTTGCTTCTGCACCCACCTTGGGGAGCATAATCATGTTTTGTTATTGCTTGACAAGCCTCCTTGATATGATTTGGAATGGAATGATTCCAATTGGAATATAGAAATTACCCATCATAATTTACACTTGTATTGATAATTTATTTGCTAAATTATTACCATTTCTTAAGATATGCAGAGGAATGGATGTAATAATTTTTGCTAATTTCTCTACTATTTTTTCTAGTCTAGCTAGAAGTCTCCAATACTTTGTGATTTTTTCCAGACTGGAGCCACTTTGGATTTTTTTAATCATTGTAATTATGGTTTTAGTGTCCCCTCCTATCACAAGGTTTGAATATTTAGCCGATTGGATATTGTTAATACCTATTCCATATCATATAGTTCTACTACATTATTAGTGTCATTACCCATTACTCCTACATATACATGAATTATCTGGCCCTTTTCATTTCAAAAAACTCCTCCATGGATAGTTGGCCCTAGATTTCCCTTTGAAGCTCTATCAAATTCTAATTTCATGAATCTATTTTCTTGGGTTGGAGTGTTTGATAGGAGAACATATATTTGATTGGTTAGTGTGGATTGGTGTAGCCCCCGGAAGCTTGAGTATGTTAGATTCTCCTACAACGAATTCCCAATCCTAAGTTGTTCAAAAGGATATTAATATTGTTTGCTTTACTTTTATCACTTATGAGTTCCATGTGATGTTTATATCTTCAAAATTTTCGTTGAATATTCTCTTATTCTGCTCCTTCCATACCTCCTATGCAATGAATCCTCTGAAGAGTTGCTAAGCTTTGTTGATGATAATATTTTTCAAGGGTGTTGGTCTCCATTATTCAAGGGTGGATTGTGTATTATTCCTTTCCCTGCCAGTTTTCTTAAATATTATTGTTAGCATATCATATAACTTTGAAGCAAATTGGCATCCATTTAGAATGTGTTCCATTGTTTCTATGCTTGAGGTGCATTAGTAGCAATGTGTTGGTCCCTGGAATCCTCTTTTTTGCAATTTTTCCAATGTCAAAGTTTTGTTTTGCAAGAGTAGCTAGATGAATATTGTTATTTTGGGTCATAGTTTTGCTTTCCACAATTTTTTCCATTTGTTTTCTTTGTTGTCTTCCATATTTCTTACAAGTATATTGTAATCCTCCTTTATATTGAAAATGAGACTATGATTATGTCCATATCGTAGTATGTTATTAACATTTTGAATTTTTCGATTCTATTTCTTTCTCTAAGATATGCTTTGAAGAAATATTGGTGTTATTACAAGTGTTTTCCCATGCGATTGTAGGTTGATTTTGATGTCATTCAAGTCTTCCCTCTGCTCTAGTTTTGGCCATTGTTGCCAACAATCCTCCCAAAAGAGTGTTATGTTTCCTTCTCGAATTTCCTAGAAACAATGAGTCTGAATTACGTGCTTCTTTCTCCATGCTTAATTCCAAAGGTGTGATTTTTTTTATTTTCCCTTAATTATAGACTTATTAGCTAATTTTGGTTAATTTCTATGGAATATTTATTTTCCCAAATCTTACTCCAAAAAACCCATGGTTTTTTCATCCATCTCCACCACATATTTTCTCCCAGATCTTGGTTGAGGATCTTTGGGTCTCTCAAACCTAGGTCACTTGCTTTTTTTTTTGGTTTGCGTAACTTTTCCTAGGATACTAGGGTCCATTTTTTCTCCTACTTGGCTCCTCCCCAAAAAAATATCTTTGGATGGATAAGATTTTATGAAGTATGATTTTAGGTGTTGCAAGGGTTGAAATGAGATATAAAGGAATGGCCTAAAGTAATTTTTTGAGGAAATTTTATATACTAGGAAGGTTTAAGGCTATGAAAATACAACAAGCAAGATTGTTTTCCAATTTTTGAATGAGGTCATCCTAGAATTTTACTTTAAGGAGTTTTTTAACAAGAGGAACACCTAGTTTTTTTTATGGATAAATTCCTTATGCGAAGAGAAGTAATCTCCATATATCTAGTCACTTGATCTAGAAATAACTAAGAAAAAATTGCAATGCTTTCCTTAGTGATGTTTGAAATATGGAAGGAATACCTACTTGAATAGTAGAGGGCGTATTGAAGAAAAATACCTAATATTTGGCTAAATTGATATCAGAAACTGAATCATTTTCAAAATCAGAGAGGATGCTCTGAAAGTTTAATTCTTCTTTGATTGTGTGTCGATCCATTTGTAGAGTGTCATCGGAAAACTACTAATGAGTAGAAAGAGGATTAGAGGGCCCATTGGTAAGCCTTTAAGCAAGCCTTCAGATTATGTAGGATTAAGAGATATTCTCAGAACTTCCTCCATGAGGAGGAAACTATAAAGAGATAGGGCCCATTTGTAGGCCTTTAAGTGAGCCTTCATAGATTGTGGGATTAAGAGATCCTCCCAGACCTTCATCCATGAGGAGGAAAATGTAAGGATATAGAGGGTCACCTAGTCTGATGCAACGAGAAGGAAAGAAGGTTTAGGAGGGGGATCCATTGACAAGGATGGAGAAGAAATATTTAGATATCATTTGCATAACCTAATATTTCCAAGAATCAACAAATCCAAAATCTTTCAACATATGAAATATAAATGGCTAGTTGAGTTTGTTGAAGGATTTTGACCTGTCAAGTTTAATAATCATGCCATGATTTTTGGAGATATAAAGGGAGTGCATGTGTTCATGGGAAATAATAATACTATCAAGGATTTATCTTCCCTCTACATAACACAATTTTTCTTGAGGTATTGTTTAGGGCAGAAGAGGCTTTAATATGCTTGCTATCACTTTTGAGATTATTTTGTAAATAAAATTACAAAGAGATATGGGCTTAAAGTCAACAAGGCTTTCAACTTGAGATTTTTTTGGAAAGAAAAGATAACAATTTGGAACCTAGGGCTATGAGTAAGGTTGATGATCTCCTCAAATATTCAACAATTTGCACTACATGCTTTCAAACAATTTTCTAGCATCTACACGAATTCAACAATGATTCCATTTAGCCTTGGAGATTATTTTTTGGGAAATTACATCATTCTTTCTTCTATTTCATTAGGATTTATTTCTCTTATCACTATATTATTATTTTCTTGAGTAATCATTCTTTGTATGTGCTCAATCATATTTCTAATGACTTGACTTCTATCTCTTATTGGTTCTATTACCATCTCTTAAAAGTATTGCTTGAGTTCTAGAGTTATTTCTTCATGGCTCTCCACCTTTTGACTATGGGTATTATTGAGAATAAGAATTTTGTTTCACTGTCTATGTTGAATTATGGATCTATGAAATAAATTTGTTTATGCCCCCTCCTTCATCCATTGCACCTTAGATTTATGCTTCCATAAGATTTCCTCTTGTTTTAGCTGCTCTTCAAGTTGCATTTGGGTGATTGTTTCTTTGTTTTTTAGTTCCTCCATCATCCCTCTTTCTATGATTTATTGTTGTATTTTTTCCATTTATCTTTCCAATCTCTGCATTCCCTCTTGAATGTTGCCAAATTCCAGCACATTCCATTCTTTGAGTTTTTTCTTTATGAATTTTAATTTTTGTTGGAATCTATACATAATGTTGCATTCTATAGTGTTTACTCCATTCCACCATTTTTTAATGTTATTTTTACATGATGGATGTATCATCGAGAATTCCTCAAAGTGAAAAGGTTTGTTTCATGGATCCTTTCCAATCTACGTGTAGCTTTATGGGCTAATGGTTTAAGCCATGGAAAGGTACAATTGAGGCTTCAAGTTGAATCCTAAGAGGAGAAGGATTTCAGAAATTAAATACCTATCAAGATGAGATGATACTTGTGATGAGCCTCCTGTTTTTTTATTCAAGGTGAAGACACCGTTTTTGGTCTCTAATTCCTCTAATTTTTAATTTTGCAAAAAAATAGTGAAGAGGTGTGATTCCTCGTCCAATTTTTTGATTCCTCCTATTTTCTCATGTAGAAACCTGATTAGGTTGAAATATCCTCCCATTATCGAGTAATTATCCTCCATTATTTGCACTAGATTTTGAAGGCTATGGATTAAGATTTTTTTTTCCCCGAGTTGGGTTGGGCCATATACATTGGTAATAAATCCCATCTTTGCGGATCCAAAAAATTGAAATCTAGTTGTTATGGTTTTTTGAGTGGCTATTTAATCTTGCAAAATTATGTTTTTAGAGTTATATAGAATGGCTATACCTCCTGATGCACCACTGGCATCATTGGCTATGGAATGCCAATTTTTCTAGATACTTTTGGAGATGTTTTGAAGAATTTCTATAGGGTATGTTGTTTCCTGAAGCATGAAAATGTTAGTATTTTCTTGTTTTTATTTGTTTTTGAGGAGCCTCTATTTGGTTTTCATTGAGACCCCTAATGTTCTATGATATTATTTTCATTGGGAGTGTGAGGGGGGAGGTTGAAATGCCTTTGTCATCAAAACCACTTTACCTGCATTTACAAGGTATTCCCCCATTTCTTGGATTAATCGTTTGTTACTTTTCCTGCTTATTTTTTATCCATTTTCCCCTTTTAAGTGTTCCTTATTAATATTTTTTTTTACTCCTAAAGAAACATATGTAAGTTTCAAGCCATTACCTAGTGTTTACTTGTTCGCCCTCCTTTGAGTTTTGACATAATATTTTGTATTATTTGCTTGTTCATCCTTCTTTGAGTTTTGATATAATATTTTGTAATTAGTTGTACTTATTTTTCTGGTTTCATAACTAGATCCCTTGATTTCCATTCCAGTTCCATTCTTTTAAATCCATGGTTCCCAGGTATGCATCCTCTTACTCTTCAGTTTCTAGTTCCTCTTGCATTACTTTATCCTCTGTGTGAATATTTTGCTTCAATCATTCCTATTGATTTTAATTGAGTTCCTGTGTATTTTTAGGCGCATTTCCTTGCTCCCTGGTTTTTCCTTTTTGCTCTGCATTCTCCTGTGGGGTGTCTTCCACTATTGGGAGTATCGAGTAACGATTTCCGCTTATTTCTCGTAAAGGGTTTGTGGCCCCCCTTCTTGTTGCCTTATTTTTGTTTGAGACTTTGGTGAATCCTTCTTATCCTCTTATCATTCTATTTGTGTTGGCTTTTGGGTTTGGTTCTGAGGGAAATTTCTAAATAGGTGGCAATAATCATCCCATTTTGTACTTGAAATATATCTCATCATAGTCTATAGGTTGCTCATATATTTCGTCATGATAACTTATCTGAATTCTAGTTGGGAGGGGTTTTTTTTAAGTCTATATATACACATAACATTGCATATTATGTATATCTGCCAAACCTAGTAGTTTCTAATATCATTATGAACGACCCGATGACTTTCCCACTTCCCTCTATTATATATTTTTACCATAATTCCTGTAACAACGAGTATAAGTGTATCCAAACAGAGGTCGAATTGAATTCTTCTTTGTTAAGGTTGAATCTCTCAATCTGAGGTTTCATGTACATTATGACATAGTTTAGAAAGTATGGTATCCCCTAAAATATTATATCCTTGTCCTTTATGTTGTTGAAGATTTTTTGTTTTGTTTTGTTGATCTAACCCACTGGGAATTGAACATTGAATCTCTTGATTTACAATGACTTCGACACAAGGCAATTACCAATTGAGATACATCCTGTGGGGTTGTTGAAGATGACTTTGAAGAAACCCTTTAAGCCTAATTTAAGTTTGATATCTCCCTTTATCTGCTATTTTTTCTTAATAAACCATATGAGTATTTTCTTTGAAGGCTAGATGCCCACAAATTTTCATATTAACACATGGTCCTTCATATATTTTATTTTTCCCCTACTTTTTCTAATATGATTTAAAAAAAACAGTGTTCGCCATTTTGGGAAGGTAAGTGCTTGCATTCCCTGAGCCTTTCATATGCTGGGTCTCCTACCTTTTTCAATATTTCCTCCCTTTGCTTGGTATTTAGATGCTACTGAAAACCGTTGATTATACCTTGTGATCTAGGATTTTTTGGTTTATGGAATGTATTAGAGCTAGTGGCTCGTCTCGCCACGATATTTTTGAAGGAGGAGTTACCTCCCCCACCCCCTATTGGGTGATTTAATGGTTAGTTAAATCCCTGTCATTTAATTGTCAACCAAGGGTTTTGTAAATTGACGAGGTATACCTGTACTATATGTACTAGGTGGTTATCCTTCAGATTAGATTAATCTAATGCAATTAAACTAATTACAAAACAAATTAAATCAATCTAATTCAAGTTAAACCAAATATAAAGAAATTGAAATCACACTTGCATAAAGGAAATCACACTTGCATGCAATTGAAATCACACCACAATTGCATAAATAAAATCACACCACTCTTGCATAATTGAAATCACTCCACTCTTGCATCATTGAAATCACACCATGCTTGCATAAATGAAATGTTGAATTGAAATCACACCATACTTGCATAAATGAAATGTTGAATTGAAATCACACTCACACCTGCTGAAAAGTAAATCACACTTTGTTGAAAGGAAAAACACACTTGCATAAAATGGAAACACACTTGTTACAAAAAATGAAATAACATAACTAAACTATGTTACCAATATGTACAAAGGTATGCAAATTGGGGTTGATGGGGGGCCTCCATTCCTTAGCAAGCACACCAAAATCCTATCACATCTTGGAGATAAAAATGGCAATATGTATTTCATAAAATGATTATAAGATATTACAATAATTCTCTCCCCTCACTTTACAAATCACATCTTGAATGGAATTGGGAACCTCCAACTATCAACTAGCCACTAGCTACTTCTAATATCTAACAACTAACAATTTACAACCAACCATTTACAACCCTTTGTATGAAGGGTGCACTCCTATTTATACAAAAATTGAAGATAACTATAGATCCTCAAATCTCTCCTAAATCCACATTTATCTCATGTTGTTACAACCAATCTCCTACAAATATAAGATACAAATTCTCTCATAGTTTTGATAAGGACACATATCAAAACATCCATGATTCTTCTCCTTTGAATGTGATTAGTTTAATGATCCATATCTTTTTCAAATATTCTACAAATCCTCATGAGTTGAAATTCGAATTTGTAGTTAGGAGGCCTAGTAGGACCCTTATAGAATCTCAAAGTGGATCTACAATATCATAAAACTTATACCACTTTTTATGTACATATGAAAACATATTATTTTTATAATATTTAATCACAAATTCACTTAAAATACATAAAATAAATTACTTTGGAAATATAATGCTAGACCCATATGATCATAAAAATGGTTACTTAATGTAGGGTTATGTAGCTACAAAATGAGGGATGAGCTACAGAATAAGGGTGAAATGATGGAAATGTGGGTAGAAGTGGATGACATTTTGGAGACTCAACATACCCCCCAACTGAAGATTTTACATATCCTCATGCAGCTATTGCATTGATTCCTTTAGTCATAAGTTAATCTTCTTGAAATGTTTTACTTTTTATATGAGCTTTGGATTTGTATTTATTCTCTTTTAACTTTGCATTATCATATCATTGATAACTTTATTCTTTTTGCAAATTGTACTTTGAAATCATTTGATTGCAACATAAAAAAAATTTAATGGTTGGTTCTTGTGTGACAACCAAATTTTTTTTCGTATTCGTTTTTGTGTGACAACTGATTTTTTTTTTTGTATTGGTTCTTGTGTAACAATAATTCTCTTATTTTTGTTGCATCAAAATACTTGAAAACATTGAGAATTCATTTTAAAGTTCCCATAGTGGATATCAGCCATATAATGTGCTCATCAATTGATCATTGCAAAACATACAAATCTTTTTGGAATAAAAATGCAATAGTAGTTGATTGGAAAAAATATGTTGGTTAGGATGAAATGAAATGTGACATGTGGCATGAAATATGAATATCCCTCCCCCCTAACTTAAGGTGTTTTCATTTTTCTTGCAAATGAGAAAGGGAATATGAATGTGGTGAGGGATTTTCCAAAATCACAATTTTAGAATTTAAGAAATTACATTATTAAAGATTAGAAAACAACATACCTAAACTTACTTGAAAAGTGGACAAGCTATGTATATAGAAGAGTGTGGTTGCTGTTGTTGGATCATGGAATATGAAGTAAAAGGATATGATATGCTTCACCTTTCTCTTGGTTGTATAAATTGAGGATGATATTGGAATATTTATTACTACAGATGTTGAATTGAGTCCTGTTGTAAACTGCTGAAATCATCTAGTCTTCATTTGTTCCCGCTTAGTGGCATAATTCTTATCTATGTGAATAAATGTTCCGTTGTCGAACATAGAAAAGAAATTGTTGGATTACTGCCCATTAATGAATGTCATTAACCAACATGAGACTACTCACCATTTATGTCAATGATAGTCAAGATGCCTAAGTACATCTTACTAGGTACAAATAGAAGTGTCGAAGTCGAGTCGCCTAGAAGATCCAACAAACATGGGACATTGATGTATTCACACTGTTTATTGGCAAAAGAAATTTTCAGTAAGGCACACAACCCTCAAGGTACTTGAAAGATCTCTAGTCTTGGTCCCATGTGATGTGTCAGAGTCGATGGGTCAAAACTTGTCAGAAGGAAGGCCTTAATGAATCCTCCATCATCTAACGCAAGTGTACAATTATATTTTGAAGGACTATGGATGAAAAAATTGCATTGAAGTGGGATTTATTTGACATAAAGGAAAATGAAAATGGGGCAACTCAGCTTTGTAAGGGTGATGAATGACTTTATTTTTGGGAAGGATGAGTGAAAATGATGCAGGAAAGTATGACGATTGTGAAGGAAAATGAGTTTTTGGTAGTAGGGAGATGGAAAGTTATGGATCGACTGTAGGCTTAGAATGAGTAGCAATGGTAAAATTGGTATTTATTTAATAGAAATGGTGTAATGGATCTGATTTAACATGAAATGATCATGCTCTTCTAAAAGAAACTTGGCCTTTCAAAAGGCACTTGTGCACATAATGATATTCTTTCATCATGTCTTGGACCTACAAAAACTTAGCACTTTTCTGCAATAAAATGTAAGTCTATCGAGAGAGAAAGGTGGTCAGTCTCTCTTCATCTTGATATATACACAAAAAACTCAGAAATAGTACTAATAAAAAAAATTCAAGACAAATTAAATGCATTTTCATTAGAGGAAATTTCATCCTAAAAGTGGCCTCCTAAGGAAAATTAATAAAATAATAGTTAAAATAATAAAATATGAGTTATGAATTTTGGAGGGAAAACATTAAACTACTTTTCTAATTGTATTTTTGACTTATCTCCTTATAGATTTACTCAAATTTCAAGTTTAGACACTCATAAGATGCGTAATTAAATTCCACATCCAACAAGTACCCATTATGCATACTTTTGAGAAGACCCACATTGACAAAAAATGCATATAAATTAGAAAATGTGTTGAATCACGCTTTTTAATATATCTGTAATTTTTATCAAGGTGGGTCTTCTCAAAAATATCCATAATGGGTACTCGTTGGATATGGAATTTAATTCCTCATCTAATGAGTGTCTAAACTTGAAATTTGAGTAAACCTATAAGGAGATAAGCCAAAAATACAATTAAAAAAAGTAGTTTTTCTTTTTTTCCCTCCAAAATATTTGCATGTACCTCTTTTTAAATTTAAAGCATTTTGATTGGTTTACATATTATGACATGGAAATTACATGAAAATTTCATGGGCACTTTTAGGTTGAAATTTCCTCTAATGTACCTGTTTCTTACCAATTTGAGGTTGAGACTTCTTCTCCATACACTTAATGCTTCATCAATAGATCATAAACCAAATTTGCATAAGTTTCTAAATAGTGTCGATTCTACAACTACCAAAAACATGGATCATTGTACTACCTTTCCACTTTACAACTTGCAATTAGAATCGGATGGTGGTTTTTATGCAAGTCTAAGCCTATAACTGTGTTCTTCCTTTTTATTTAGCGCTCCACCCTTATCCATGATCTTGTGGATCAAGAAAATGCTCAAAATTCAAAATTATTAGATCAGCTTGAAACTATGACCAAAGAGTAGATCTCATTGTTCTGAATCCAACACACTTTGTTTCACTAAAATCTGACTTTGTATTCTCCCGGAATCGCGATCTGATCGTTTTATGATACAACGAAAAAAATGAATTTTAGGTTGCAGGGACGCCTAGTCAGCAATCCGTATGCTGACATGGAAACTTGATTGTGTAGGTTGATTGTGCCTCATCGGCCAATGTGTGATTGACACGTGTCACTGTTTCATTGGTTAACGTGTGGTAGTTTTTTATTGGTTCATGGTTTGTAGTGGTGGCCCAATAGAAGAGTGCCACGTGGACCAACCATTAGTTGCCACGTGGCATCTTCATGGTGGTCTAAAATTTATGTGAAGTCGAAAGAGCCTCCATAGGAATTGAACCCAAGCATTGTTGCCTTCAACCAAAGCACTTTAGCAACCAAGCTACCTCATTGCTTTTTAAAATAACCCTAAAAAATGCTTTTTAAATGTTAATGCTTGCCATTTTTAGGAAGGGGTAGGGGCTAAGCCCTAGCCCCTGGACGTTTGACTCCCCATATGACCATGGGCACGGACCTAGGGGGTTTATATTAACGGTCATACAAATTTTCCCGTCGGTCGGGAATGTTAGATTCACTCACCATTCCCGATTTCCAGGTGCACCAGTCGGGTTTGGGTCGATTTGTAGGCTCACTAACAACAGAATTGGGTAGAATCTTGAAACGGTCATATGTTTCTCAAATTTTAACCAGATGAGGTGCAAAAAGAGTCAAAACAGGGGTTTTCGACTATGTTGGATCCATTGGATTCATTATTTTCTCTGTTTGAGTTTTTTACATGTCTGTAATTGTAGTTTTGATTGTGAATTTAGATATTTTTTCCAATTTTTATTGAAATTTTTTAAAACTAACTTGGTTCAATTTTCTTTTTTGATCTTCCAAATCGCAGGGAGCACAAGAGGAGAGCATAATCAGAAATATTGAAGCTATTTATTCAATTTGAATGTGAAAATTAAAATACAAAGTACAATGATTTGATCTCTAAATTCAGATTGTGGCTCTCAAAACACTATATGTTCTCCTCTTTTCTCAACTATTCATTCTCTTTCTACATCCTCCTGCAAATCATTAGTGAGATGGGTGGCTCTTGTTGCCATGGAAAATTTTAGGGGCGAATTTTAGCCCAAGGGCGAAATTTAAGGGGTTTTATATTTTAGAGGGGCGAATTTTTTATATAAAACCTCTTTTGTAAAGTTTTGTATAATTAGCCCCAAAATTATTTTAAAAATAAATAATTATTATGCTTTAGCCCAAAAAAAGAAGAGCGCATAAAACATAAAATGCTGGATTCGCCTCCGCATTTACTGGTCTAGACAGTTTTGGTTGGTATTCGCCCCGATTTGCTAGGCTGGAGGGTTTTGGAACTGCTTTCGCCCCCAATATCCAGTATGGCTGCAGGGTAAAGCTTGCATCTGGACTGGAGTCGACAATGGAGTCTTCTTTTGGGTCTGGATGAGAGGCGTCTAGTGAATAGGGCTACTCGGGCTGCATTTTTTTTGGAGGTGCTTGGTCATATGGGTGGAATTTTCCAAACCCAACATGGAATGTCGCTGTTGCTGCTCTTGCCCCTGGTTTGCCCCTGGTTGGCCTGGTTTGTCTTGGCCCATGGTTCCTGGATCTTACTTTCTTCCTCCTCCTTCCAGATGGGGGCCTGGACCATGGGGTTCAAGACCCTGGGCCACCGCCGCTGCCACCACTGCTTCTAATAACCTCGCTGTTGCGGATTCTGGTTCTCCTACTCTGATTCAGACATGGTGTGAAGACAATAGCGGTGTTGACAGTTAGATCTTATCCTTTATATTTTTTACTGCTTCTAATAACCTCACTGCTGCGGATTCTGGTTCTCCTACTTTGATTCAGACATGGTGTAAAGACAGTAACGGGTTTGAAGTTTATAAATTTTTCTTGTTACATCCTACTGAAACAGTGTATTTTAATTTTCATTTATATATTATTTTCCTTTGTCAACTGAAGTTTCCTTTTTCCTTTTGTCTATCCAAATGCAACTTATGGTGTTTTCTAGTTGGAAGGTTTAATCACTTTCTCTGTAATGGAATTTCAAATTGGAATATGGTAGTGCTCTCATTTTAAGAGCTCGAATACCATTCTTTTTCCTCTGACTTCGTCTTTTTTTTTTTCTTTTATGTTGCAACTCACAACTTACCTCACCTCATCGCAATTGCTTCAGAGGACATGTCCCTATCATTTAATGTAAATTCCTATGATATATGTACTTGTAGATATAATCAATTTTTTTTACAGTAATGGCAGGAATCAATTTTGGATACCACTAGATCAAACACAGAATGTAAGCATTATAGAGATAATTTCAGTATGGTCACTATACTTTTATTTTCATATTGGTAACAGCATTCTGGGTATGTTTTACCTTCCGAATTTACCACAGGTAGCCTAGTTGGTTCAATTCCCAGGACATTTCTGTGAGGGCTGTAGCCATGAATCACTGAAGTGAAACATCTCGGCTTTAAAATTGGTTTTATTTTTATAGAAAAGACATAATAGAAGAACTGGGAATCATTGAAATACATTAGAGTAGTGCGGAAGACTGATGTCTTCTCGTATAGTTACTCTAATTACACAGATCATGGTAATGGCTGTGGTGATATCAGTTGTTTTTCTTTTCCTTGGAATTGGAATTCTGGTTTCAATTCATCTGTGTATTGTGGGCAGAGCACTCAGGAGAGGTCTGAATGCCAATAGGCCTACAGAGAGAGGGGTTTATTCTTCTTCCTCTATCAGTGGGAATGGTGGGGGTATGTCTCAGGATGAGGTGCCGAAGTTGCCTTGATTTGAATATAAACATGGGGGTATGTATATTGTGTTAGATGGAATACTTTGCAAAGATGATGATAGTGCTAGGAATATGAATTGCCTGGATAGGATTGAGAATGGATTGTGGGTGGATGAATTTGATTGCTCAGAGTGTGTTGTTTTCTTGGATGGATTTCAAAGGGGTGAGAAATGCAGGATCTTGCCTGTTTGTAGGCATACTTTTCATGCAAAGTGTTTGGATTCATGGTTGTATAAGAATCCCTTATGTCCCATTTGTAGGGCTAGGGCTGAGCAGCATGGCAAGGGAGGAGGGAAATTGGGGTTGGAGAATGTGATAGACTTGACCAGAGTTGGGGATTGTGAGATTGTTAGTGGACCTATGGATATTGCTATTGGAGTTTCACTGCAAGGAGGGGTAAGAGGGGTAAGAGGAGGATGGGAGTCTACTTTTAATCATATGTCTGAGATGTCTAATTTTGTGTCCAATCCACCACCATCACCAAGGTCTCCTCCAATTGATGAATTTGAGTTCAATTTGATGTCAACTCCATCATTTTCATTGTGGCTATAGCACAGACCTAATAATGATGGCAGCAACGGTTGTGTTGGTGTGAGGGGTATTGATGTTTTGAGCACTAGTCAGACCCAGAGCCAAGATCAGAATCAGTATTCGTGCAATTTGATATCAAGTCCAATACCATCTTGCAGACCTGATGGTGATGATGATGTTGATGATACGAGGGGTATTGGTGTTTTAAGCCCTAGCCAGAACTAGAGCTAGAATCAGAATCAGAGTTCATGCGATTTTGTTTCAATTCCACTGCCATTGTGCAACCCTCCTCGTGATGATGGAGTGAGGGCTACTGGCCTTTCAATCACTGGCAAAAGCTAGTATCAGAATTAGATTGTGTGCAACTTGAAATTGACTATGATGTCACATTGCAGATCTCCTGATGATCAGGATGTGAGAATCACAGGTGTTCCATGCCCTAATGAGAGTCGAAGCCAAATCTAGACTCCGAATCAGGATGCTCCAGCATGACCATAAATTGAGTTCTACTGCAATAGTGAAGTTGTTATGGTGGATGCCAAACAGGGGCAAGGTATTGATGCTCCTTTTCATTTGGGTTGAATTTAAATATCTAAATTTTGTGTATGTAGACATTTGTATCTGACCAGTGCAAGACCTGAGAGATTAGAATTCAGATTCGAGCATCAATGACTATTGCAGGGCTACTATTGTAAAATTGTCTCTTATTTAAAAAGCAATTCCATCTATTGTTGATTCTCTTTCTATTTGCAATTTTAAGGTAGCGTTTTCCACATAAAAGCAGAAAGCACTTCCTTTTTTACAAGGGTTCTAATGGTTAAGGTACTAGTATTCTGAGCCTATAACTTATAATATATGGGTTTACTTCTTGCACTTTGATATTTGTAGTTTTTAACTGTATTTGAAGCTTAAGGTTACTACTACATTTCCGAGTGATTTTTTATCAAGTTAAGTACTCCTCATTGAATGCCAAACCATTTGAAAATGAAATGATGTGGGAATTCCAATAAGTTTGCAAACCTGCAAAAGAGATTTCATGATTTATGGAAGAATGGGAAGACTTATGAATCGGATTAAGTGGAGGTGTTAGCTACCATAATGCAAGGCATCTTGGTCCAAATATGATACTTAGAAGAAAGGGAACTTGACAAGTTGTCTATGTTAATTCACTTTATGGTGATGATTCTTGGGGAATACCCCCATACTGGCTTCTTCTGGAGGAAACAACTTACAGAAGAAACATAATTGGATGGTTCTCTCTCTTTGATTCTCTCTATTGTTGAAGTGTACAAAAAAAATTACTGTAGCCTTTTCAGAATACGTAACGGGTAAATTTCTACAAGTAGATGATCACATGCTCAACTCAACGACTGAATATTATGAGCATGCCTTTTAAGAGTTCACACTGCATTAGGATTTCAACAGTGCAAACTTGGTTCTCATCCAGATCTATCTGTCTCCCTTCTGTTCCCTTTCTATATCAATGTAATTGGTTCAATCTAATGCCTTTTAAGAGTTCACAGTGGATTAAGAGTTCAACAGTGCAAATTTTGTTCTCATCCATGTCTATCTGTCTTCCTTCTGTTCCCTTTCTCTATCAATGTAATTGGTTCAATCTAAATTTTTTTAAGTTAACTATATATATGTATTTGTTGAAGTATTGTGCACTCAAGAAGGACTACTTCCATTATCTATTTTTGTTATTTGTTAAAGTACTGTGCAGTCAAGAAGGACTACTTCCATTATCTCCTTTTGCTTTCTTCCATTTCCCAAAATAGGAAATCTTCGGACCTATAGCGTTTTTCTCCTCTGAACTGGTTTCCAAGCACAACCTTTTCAACCTCTTAATTTTATTTATGCCCATGGAGAAATTTGAGAGTTTCTGTTTATGAAATCCAATTTTTACTATCTTATGCCCATGGAGAAATTTGAGAGTTTCCATTGATGATGTGATTTCACATCATCGGAAAGATATTTATCTAGAACTCTATTTTATTAGCCAATCTATGTCTGTTATAAGATCTATTGGTTTGAAAATTGTTTATATTATCTGCCATGTCATTTTTCTGATCATGGTATTTTTGATTAAAACATGATGAGTGAAGAGTCCACTTGAAATGTGGGCTGGGACTATTTAAAACATGACACACAATATTAATCCATCCCAAAGACATTTATCTAGAAATCCAATTTATTAGCCAATCTATGTCTGTTATAAGATCTACTGGTTTACAAATTGTCTATATTATATGCCATGCCATTTTTGAATTTTCTGATCATGGTATTTTTGGATTGATCATGGTCTTTTTGGATTAAAACATGATGAGTGAAGAGTCCACTTGAAATGCTAGGACTATGTTGGACTATTTAAAACATGACACACAATATTAATCCAAAATATCATGATCAAAAACAATATGGGGAACTGTGGAAATCTTCATACTGATATACCATCTTAACAATGAAAGCATACTATGTCTTTGGATGAAGTTTCCAATTTACAGGACTGAACGTAGGTATCAACAACAATATGGGGAACTGTGGAAATATTCATATTGATATACCATCTTAACAATGAAGGCCTACTATGTCTTTGGATGAAGTTGCCAATTTACAGAACTGAACGTAGGTATGGCTGATGCAACTTCCAGCAACAAGTTTTGCATCTCTAATAATTGTGCTAGAATATTCTTGAATACGACCTGGAAGCAATTCATAATTTTTTTATCACTTAAATCTATTCTGATAGTTGAGCAGTTTTTTGCCCAGTATGGATCATTGTGCCTTCATA
This sequence comes from Pinus albicaulis, assembly GCA_034641835.2. Classification (NCBI taxonomy): domain Eukaryota; kingdom Viridiplantae; phylum Streptophyta; class Pinopsida; order Pinales; family Pinaceae; genus Pinus; species Pinus albicaulis. The sequence continues at coordinate 446,613,836 of CM076582.1, read as the reverse complement.
TACTTTTGAGTCCTATTTGGGCCCGTGGGCATTTGAACAACATTAATATCATTTAATTTTCTTTTCCTTTCCTTCCCTTCCCTTCTCCTCCCCTCCCCTCCTTCCTTCCCCTCCTTCCTTTCAACTATGGGCATCTGAACTAACATTAATATCATTTAATTTTCTTTTCCTTCCTTTCTTTCATGTTACAGCTTCCTTTGGATTGTAACCCTCGAAGTATCTGTTGGCTTCCTGGTACTTTCACCTATGGGCATTTGAACTAACATTAATATCATTTAATTTAATTTTCCTTCCTCTTTTTTCATGTTACAGCTTCCTTTGGATTGTAATCCTCGAAGTCTCGGTTGGCTTCCTGGTAGCTCAATATAAGGGATCCATTAATCTGTATTACCATTCTGTCTTTTTACTTTCTCCCTCCCACCACCTGCCATTTCAACCTCATGCTTATAAGGATTTTTGGAAGGCTTAATTTACCAGTCTTCTTGAAATTTTAAGAAATATAAGGATTATTGGAAGGCATAATTTACCATTTTCCTTGGAATTATAAGGATTTTTGGAAGGCATAATTTACCAGTCTTCTTGAAATTTTAAGAAATATAAGGATTATTGGAAGGCATAATTTACCATTTATCTTGAAAATTTAAGAAATATGGTTTCTTAATTCTCCCTCCTAGCAAGACTTGGGATTAATGGGCAAGCTAGTTTCAAGGTAAATATTAGTTTCAACAATCATATCTACCATGAAGGTGCACATATTCATATTATTTCCTCTATCCGATCCAAAACGATATATGGTATACAATCATTTACCATGATGATGCACGTATCATTTCTTTTATCTGATTTAAAATTATATGGTATACAAATAGTGATTATGATTATTGTAACTAGAGGAGAGTCGGGACTGATATGGGAGTGACCGGGAGTGATATTGTAATGAAGAATGAAGTATTAAATAATAAAAATGATGATGATGGGAAATAATAATAGTAAAAATAAAAATAATAAGTGGATATGATGATTGATATCGGTAACTAACATAATTATATAAATTAAATAACTAGTAAATGTGAATGTGCATCAATACATAATAAATATCAAAAAACATAGTTCATCATACATCTCAAATTGTTAAAATTTTAAAATTTAACTAAATTAAAACTTTATTATTGTTATTATTGATAAAAAAATGAAAAGAATCATTTGTGGTTTAATGGTAAGGGATGGCAGGAGGGGAAGGTTATTAATCAAATATGCGTGGGTTGGGGAAGGAAAACCAACAATCAACCTGAAATGTATGGTCTCCTACAAGGTCTTCGTATTGCTAAAGACAAAGGCATCAAATATATTGTTATTCTTGGTGACTCGTTGATTACAATCCAGTATGTCAAATATATTATTATTCTTGGTGACTAGATGATTACAATCCAATATCTCATTAAAGAAGGCAACCTAAAAAAAAATTCCCTTGTTCTGGTGGGTTAGTTCCAAAAATTAAAGATTTGATCACATCCTTCCATTCCATAGGGTACTTCTATACATAATAAACAACATGGATGTAGACTCGCAAGCAAATAAAGCTTGCTCATTTGCTCTATGGAATTGACAAACTAGAAATCAACCACTCACTTTCTCTATAGAAAATACAAAGCTAGAAACCAACAACTCGAGTTGTTCCTACCTAATCCTGTAAGACTATATGTTCCTTAGCTTTTGGTCCTAAGACTACATGTTCCTTAGCATCAGAGGCAGGGAAGGTAGTTATGATAATATACAACTCCTCTTCAAACAAGAAGAAGGTTGCAGCCTTTAGATACATGGTAAAAAAGAACATATTCTAGGAGTTCGAGCCTCGCAGTAGATTAGATGTACTTAGAAATATTTCTTACATTCAGCAATCAGAAATGTTAGTAGTTAAGAATGTGCCATCATGTTGAAGAAGCAAGTTTGTCTCTTTGGAAGATAGAAATTTTATCTACATATGTGCTACTATATAAAAGTTAATATTGGTAATAATAAAGGTTGGTTGTGTTTCCAGAGCAGATCATCACTGTGAATTCCACAACTTTTCATGTTTGTGATTGATAGGTATATGATATACATGGTAAAGCAAGTATAAATAAAATTTATAAATATTGACCACCCCAAGGCTAGTTAAATTTTTTATTTATTGTTTACCCATACACAAATCTACATAAATGATATTTTTAGTTCGAAAAATGAATATTGTATTAAATTCCTCATCAATAAAAATGTTCTTCAAGGAATGGTCTACATTCAGAGGGTTACCTATATCTAAATGAAACCAGCATGTTGCCTTTGGCTACATCTTTTCTAAAAGCTCAAACTTATCTTAAAATAGAACCGATTGTTTTCTTTGTCTTTTTGGTTACTATATAGTAAGTATATCATGAATTCAGGACCAATGCAACCCAGAGAACCCAAATGAAGGGGGAGAAAAACTATATTTGAGGGTGAAGCACTTTGTATTATACATATGAACATATTCTAATTTAAGATAATGCAACCAAGTGTTTTTAAATGAATGGGATACGAAAGGTGACGGGTTTGGATAATAGATAGCAATTTGGTCAATTATGTTTTGATGTATATATTTGCTTAATTAAATTTTTTATTTTATTATATTAAAGAGTTGTGGCTAATTTTATTTCATGGAAATGATAATATTTAGATAGATATAAAAAATTTAAGATTAGGGAGGAGTTGAAGTTGTTCACTATCTTATACTTTCACTTTATTATATTTTAAACAAAGATTAATGCTCCTCTCATGAACTAGGTACATATTCCGTAGAGGTCGTTGAATATGCATTTTGTGGATAGTTTTTTTGAAGATTTCATAGGTAGGCATGAAGAGAACAAAGAAATTTTCAAGATAACTCACAAAAGTTGATAAACAAACCACCCATTCTTCCAAAACATTTTGTATTGCCTTAACTTTATCACCTACATCACCTTTATCTCACATGGAAGATGTATCCCTACTCCTCGACGTTACTTTGCACCTCTCGGTGTAAATGCTAGTATTACTTGATTTTCCATGCTTATGTGGAACATGGTCAAGAGAAGGAACTATAACAACAATGGATTTGCATGAAAGCTTTATAATATTTTCAAACATGAAAGTTGTGATGTGTTACTAAGTTTCTTCATTATTTTATAGATCAATACACGTTAAACCGTCTTTACTCCTTGACTGGCATTGCATTCAACATTGTGCACAAGTATGTTTTAAATGTATCAATCAAAAGTATGATTTTATCTATATTTGATAATGCAAGTTGAATACATCATACAATACATAGGAGCGCTATGGCTATGAAGTTCAATATGAAATAATCTATTGATTGCTACTATTACTATTATATAAGGGGTGCTCTTCCAATGGCCATTTATTAGCTATGTTAAGAAGGCTTTGTGGAATTTTTATTTACTATAAGATTATGTATAGTTGAGTTGCGGACAACTAAGTATAATTTGGTAGGAAGTTTGGAGTATGTGTAATCCATAATGATCTTGTCTTCTCCTCATTGATGAATTTTCAATGTGTGAGTTTTGACCTAAGCCATTGCATTATCAATGTGTCAAGGCTCACAACTCGACCTATATGCCAACTGCTTCTTATGATCGTACCTAGGAACATGAATCCTAATTTTTGTAGGTTTAAAATTTATAACAAGTTTTCTCTATTGTGGTGGAATTTGTGGTGGTTATCTCAAAATTTATTTAAGGTACCATGGATCTAAATTTCTTATGAACTTTCAACACTATAACAAACTTTGGTGCAAATTGTTGATCAATTATCACTTGGTTAGGGTTATAGATGTTAATGAATATTTTGTGTGCGTACATAAGAGTTGGGTGCAAATGCACAATGTTGTGTAGCATTAGTGTGATAAATATGGGATAGTGCAAAGCATAGTTTTTAAGATTAGTCTATGTTGACTCGTACCTAATCAACTCAGTCAAGTTTATTGTTGGTTGAATGGTTAATTGTTGGTTCAATCGACACAAGATCTTGTAGGCACAAATACCAAAAGGAAAAATGGATCCCATCATGGGGTACTCTTGGTAATTCTGCACCACTGCTACCTTCCATGCTTCCTCAAACTCCTCTCTAACCTCAATATCAGTGCTAGTAGTAGCATGAGCAACAACACTACGCTTAGCAGAACTAGAAGAACGTGTTTTCCAAACTGAACGAGAACTACTTCCCTCACGAGTCACCATGTGCCATGCTTGGTCTCGGTGGTTCTCTTCCTTCAAATCCTAGTTCAACTACCATATCTTCATTGGAACCAACACCCCGAACTCCACTAGAAAATGATTCACCATTTTGTAGTAGTGATTCGCCATGATTTTACAAGATAATATAATCTCGTGAGAGATTCGCCAAAAAATTATATATACATATTATATTATTAATAAATTGCCTTCCATTTTTCCTATGTATCATGGGGATTCGCCCATTTATTATATATATAAATTTAGGGGGGTTCTTAAAATTTTCCCTGCTTGTTGCACCACCAAATAAAATAAAATTTCAAACAACATGAAATCTAAAATAAAGCTTGATTTTATTCATTACCTACTCTACTCTACTAGAAATAGAAGAATTAATCAAGTGTATGCATATTTCCAGTGTAACCATGTGCGTAACAGGATTAAAATGATATTCGTGCTAAGGTTAGAAAAATATGCATTAAAAATCACCAAACCATGAAAAACCAATTGTTTAGATAATACAATTAAAATTTAAAGAAGGAAGAACATTCTTTAACCTCTTAATTACCTGTGAATTACTCCAACTGGTTGATTTTTCCTATTGCACACACATATTAGTACAATTTATTTTATTTTAATTTAATATGAAAAATGATTTTAATATGATTTTAACTATGCATCTAAAAATGAATGCAACTATAATGAATTTTCTAAACATCAAAATAAACACCTATGTATACCTCCCCGACAATAACGCCAAAATGTTGGGTGATTTAATGGTTAGTTAAATCCTTGTCATTTAATTGTCAACCTGAGGTTTCGTAAACTGACGAGGTATACATGTACTATATGTACTAGGTGGTTATCCTTTAGATTATATTAATCTAATGCAATTAAAATAATTACAAAAAAAATTAAATCAATCTAATTCAAGTCAAACCAAATATAAAGAAATTGAAATCACACTTGCATGAAACTGAAATCACTCTTGCATAATTGAAATCACACTTGTATGAAATTGAAATCACTCTTGCAGAATTGAAATCACACCACACTTGCATAAATAAAATCACACCACACTTGCATAATTGAAATCACTTCTCCCTTGCATAATTGAAATCACACCATGCTTGCATAAATTAAATGCTAACTTGAAATCACGCCATACTTGCATAAATGAAATGTTGAATTGAAATCACACTCATACCTGCTGAAATGAAAAACACACTTTCATAAAATGGAAATACACTTGCTGAAAATAAATGAAATAACATAACTAAACTATGTTACCAACATGTACAAAGGTATGCAAATTGGGGTTGATAGGGACCCTCCATTCCTCAGCAAGCACACCGAACAACTATCACATCTTGGAGATCAAAGTGGCAGTGTGTATTTCATAAAATGATTATAAGATATTACAAGAATTATCTCCCCTCACTTTACAAATCACATCTTGAATAGAACTTGGAACCTCCAACTATCAACTAGCCACTAGCTACCTCTAATCTCTAACAACTAACAATTTACAACCAACCATTTATTTGTATGAAGCGTGCACTCATATTTATACAAAAATTGAAGATAACTATAGATCCTCAAAGATCTCCTAAATCCACAATTATCTCATGTGGTTACAACCAATCTCCTAAAAATATAAGATACAAATTCTCTCATAGTTTTGATAAGGACACATATCAAAACATCCATGATTCTTCTCTTTTGAATGTGCTTAGCTTAATGATATGTATCTTCTTCAAATATTCTACAAATCCTCATGAGTTGAAATTCGAATTTGTAGTTAGGAGGCCAAATAGGACCCTTATAGAATCTCTAAGTCAACCTACAATATCACAAAACTTATATGTATATATGAAAAGTTGAAAACTTGTTATTTTTATAATATTTAATCACAAATTCACTTAAAATACTTAAAATAAATGACTTTGAAAAATATAATGCTAAACCCATATAATCATGAAAATGGTTACTTAATGTAGGGGTAGCTACAAAATGAAGGTGAAATGATGAAAATGTGAGTAGAAATGGATGACATTTTGGAGACTCAACACCCCATATGATAACCATGCAAATTCATAAATAAAAGGGATGATGATAACCATGCAAATTCATAAATAAAAGGGATGCAAAAACCCTACGGGAGATCAAGAAATCAATTCCATAAAACACTATTAAAAACATAATTCAACCTCAAATCCGCTATAATTTTCTTTTTTAAATTACATTACATACATTTGGTTGCATTGCTTCTTTGTTCCCAAAATCGCTTGGCTTTTTAACACCCATCCTATAATTATAACTAGCAATTGCACCGGGGGTGCAAGGGAACGCCGGATGGAGGAGATGTGCGGTGCGAAATAGGTGTGTTTGTTCCCAAAACCACCCGACTATAACCTCCGATTCCACGTTCACCTCTTGGTTCTGTTCCTTCTACGCTCCAGGTTCCATCTTCTGCGTTCACTTACTCTTCGGTACGCTTCCCTCAGCGCAGTTTTCTTCACATGTTTTCTGCACAAAATGGGTAAGCCAGTGAACTTTGTGTTGAAGTCTCGCTCCAGTCCTCCCCTATGCTGGTCCTTAACATGAATTGTATTCCATTCTGGTTTTAAAACCCTCCAGCATACATTCAACGTACAGCTCAACGCTAGTTCCCATTTCCGTCTCAATTCTTTGCTCCGACTTCAGGAATTTGAGCACAACCAAGGTTCGACCTGAAGGGATTTGCACTATAACAAAATTACAATACAACTGCCCCTCCTTTTAAGTGGGGATTTCTTCTCCGTTCCAAGCCCTGTAATAATTGCATTCCATGAGGGCACATCTCGTTCAAGCATTACATGTTACACTTCTCAATTTTGAACATCTTCCAATTAGCTTTTCTGAATACCTCTTTCACCTCCTAAATACCCATAGAAGTCACTCTCCGAGGTCTCTTCACATACCATTTAGTATCAAGTGCATATGCAACAAAGTAAAGTGACATGTTCATTCTAACCCACCTTCTCTGTATGATATATCAGAATTTTTGTGTTTAAAACTCTATTGAAGGGTCCCTCTAATGGATGGGCAACACCAACTCTGCCCATAATGTTGTCAAAGGTCTCATTAATTTCTCCAAGAGAAAGACAATATGAATTTCTGTAATGATAATCTACAATAGTAGCAATAAATTCTGCTAAGTACCTGCAATCTGCGCAGTTATTAATACCCTTTGTTTCAAAAACCTTCCCTCGATGATCTTGGTCTCACTCTACCTGCTTTATCTAGGGCTGAAAGCCATGTTTTGCAAGATCGATTGCACCTCAAACATCCTCTTCTTCAAGAAATGGAGAAACATGTTGATTATGATTTTGATTTTTTAAGAGAGGCAAAATCCATGGAGAAGATCGGTCACTTTTTGAAAAAAGTTAAGAAGGGAAAACCATCAGTTACACTACGACGATGGAATTCATGTATACAATATATCCATTATTCTAATTTCCTCTGTTTCTCAATATATTGTAGCTGCTCTTTGTGTGTTTGTACAGAGCACACTTCAGCAGATTTTTCCTTCTTGGACCCAAATCCATTTGTGAACAGATAGGGAGTTTCAGAATTGTTCAAGTGGAAAACAGAATGCGTTCCCTTTTGTTTTTGAGTGTTCAAAAATCATAAGATGCCCATGGCAAGGGTTATTGGTGCATTTTCCAGCTGCTACGTTTGTAATTTTATCTTTTGAATTTTTTGCCCAAGTTTGATAACATGCTTTTTCCTTTGGCAGCCCAACGTCATCAACAAGGAGAGGCCGGACACCACCGTTGCTCCTAAGAATTCTTCACCCATTAGGTGATGCATTCTATAAGTCACAACATTGTAATATTTTCTTTTATTAGTATTGCTGCAAGTCCTCTTTCTGTTGTGTGGGGATGTTCTGTTGGTTAAGAAGACTCCTGACAACAATCTGAAACATTATTTCATATTATAGCATATTGTTTAATGTCACCTGTGTTTTCGCCCTTTTTTCTTTAAAATAAAGGACAAATTCGCATGGCATTCCAAAGAGTTTTCACTAATAATACCTCGCCCAATGATGTTACTCATTTTGTTTTGTCTTTTCATTCTTTCTATACATGGCTGCTTTTGACACGTAAAATTATCCTTTCGATGTGCAGCCCAATCTTATGAGAACTGGAAATTGGAAAACCTAAAATCTTGAACACGACAAGAACTGGAAAAAACGAAATCCTTTAACCAGCCCAGAACTGCCGATGCCAAAAATCCTCAATAGGACTAAAACTGGAAAAAACCTGGATGAAAATGCAACATTGATGAGAAGTGAATTGGTTGTAAATCTTAACACATTTCAACATTTCAAATCTTGACAATGCTTGGCAATCTAATGTGCTAAGTGAAAATGTAGAAATAATCATCTGTCATCTGCAAGGTCTGAAGACCATACTTGTGAAGTTCGAAAACTGTCAAGTGATCGAATGTGTTCATAAAATTGCTATTAAAAATGACACATAGAAATGACGAAATCGATTCCTAGCTCCTATCCTATTCTTGCCATCTATAACATGATTCAACCACACACAATGGAATACAAATTTTAACAAAATATAATGGCCATTTTTAGCGAACTTTGTGAAGTTCTAATTAAACCATTTTTTTTATTCATTCACAACTTCCTTTTGAATCAGAAACAAATGATGAAAACTTGAAAAAGAGTAGGTCTAACCTGAGCAGCCACTCTACACTGGTTGTAAAGTCCTTTTCTACTCCAATCTCCAACTACCAAAAAATTAAGTGAATCTCCAGCTTTCTTTGCAGATCGAACGTGTTGGAGAGAAGAGTGGGATTTCTGTGTTAAAGAGAAAAGGAAGATTAAAATTAAATAAACCTTTTCCCATGTCCATCCTTCAGTCCTCTGCATGTGAAAATTAGGGTTACTCCTGCCAAAGCTTTCCAGTTAGTGGCCAAAGCAATTTAATGTTCCTCACAGACCCACAGTGAAATATCAACAGGCACACTTTCGAGCGTCACTATCTCCATTTCCAGTACTAACAAAGGAAAAACAGAGATAAAGGGTTGGTTACCATAAGAACGCCTCTTGTACACATAACTCTCCATCTGAAAATCGCATTTTTTGGTGCCGAGATGAACATAGGCAGCAAGCATCATCTGAATTTATGCCTCCTTCTGAGACAAACCCCGTCTTCTGTGGGAGAAGAGTGGGATTTCTGTGTTAAAGAGGGTATAGTTGGGGCAGGGACTTCTAGCATTAACAACCATTCTTGTCATGGAGAATCGATCTTTCGACCACATGTTAGGTTGGATGAAGCGGCTGAATCCACAAATCGATGGAGACACAGGCCATTGATTGTTTATAAAATATACAGAAGAAAAAAACTAAATACAAAGTCGAAAGAACGCTGCTTCTAAAATTTGTAGATACCCCTGCAACAATAAGAGGACTTCAGCTCAGGCCTAGATAACCTCTGAAGCTCTCTTAAGCGTTCTAGGTCGAAATTCCTCTTCTTCATCAGTCTGCACTGCCTAGCACTGAAGCGAATATTGAAGAAGCTCTTGAATGATGGATTTGTGGTTGTGTTAAGGAAGAATAGATATCTCGCCATGAAGTAAATTGATGCGAGAAAGTAGCATACAGGTTCCATCACATCCCATGTCAGCTTCCAGAATGTCAGCCTCATTAAACCCGTTGTTTTAAGCCCGAAAAATCCCAATCCCAACCGTAATTCAGTCATGGCGTGACTCTTAGCTTTCTAATCAATCTCCGTGTTTTGTTTCTCCAATTTCTGCAGCTCCTCCCTGCAAATATTTCTCTTCGGTGCTACAGAAACGAGCATTGCCTTCTCAAAATCTCTTGCAATCTGAAACCACGTAAAAAATTAAAGAATTTTCAGTCAAACATTAACACCAAAAGCCCTAAATCAGCGAATTCCCAATTCTGGAAATACTAAAGGGCTGAATTAAATGGGATACCTTGTTAGGATGAAGATACAGAGTGTTGTTTAAAATAAGGATATGTCCTGATTCGTCCAGTAGCTTAGCAATCCCCCTCGCTTCCGCCATTGAAGATCCCTCAGACTCCATGCAAACTCGCAGCAACTCTTCATACGAAATGCAGTCATTTTGAATCCTTTCTAGTCTGTGTTTGAGAGCCTCGAGGCGTACAAATTTCAGTAGCCTCCTGCCATCCTCTGCCGATATCTGCCCCGCCGGGGGGCGAACATTTGAATTCTGAAACTGTTCCCGCCAGCCAAAGAATAGTTGGGAGGGAGGGAAAAGCTAGCACAGACACTGAGACTGAGAATGGCTTAACTACGTTTGCTCTCGACCGTGCAGGAAACGGGAAGGATGCCCTCGAAAAAGGCTCTGAGGTCGTAGGTTCGAATCTCGTCTGAGACGAAGGGCATGAGGGACATTACGGACACTGAGACTGATAATGGCTCAACTGTGTTTGCTCTCAACCGTGCAGGAAACGGGGAGGATGCTCTCGAAAAAGGCTCTGAGGTCGCAGGTTCGAATCTCGTCCAAGACGAAGGGCATGAGGGACATTGTGAGGCAGGTACAGGCTCTGCGAGTGACAGTAGCCATGATATGATTTCAAGTGACATAACCTCACGAAAGGAAGCCAATGAGAGCTAAAATCATAGCACTGCAGACTGCTGAAGTATTCCAGAAACACAGCAACAGAAAGTGGAGGGAAGTCATCCGTGGACGCCATCAGAGTCTCTGGATGGAACGGCGACAATGAAGAGCTGGTATACCGTTGGATGGAGTCTGTTGCAGAGACACCGACGGACCCTCCAAAGATAAGGTAGAGCGGAGTGAACGAGGAGGCGAAGTTAACCGAGTTTCAGGAGGAACGAGTGCAGCTGGTGGCTCAATTGAATGGCCAAATGTAAAATTTTAATTGGTTCCATGCGCGGTAGGAAAAGCTTTTCATTGGCTGGGGTGAACAGTGTTTGCTCACCCCAAGCCCGCAAAGAAAACGCCTCCGGCGTAAATATATTATTTTCAAATAATTTTTGTTATATAAATATCTCATCTAATTTTAAATTTTTGTTTTTTCCTCCTTTAGAGGTGAGACGTTTCACAAGTCTGTAGGTGGACTTTGTAATAAATATCTCATGTAATTTTGAATTTTTGTAAATATCTTATGTAATTTGGAATTTTTTATTTTTCCTCATTTATAGGTGAGATATTTCACAAGTGTAGGTGGTTTTTATAAGTGTTTTAATTAGGTGAAGGAGTGGTTGGAATAAGTGAAAAATTGATTGCAAATGCATATAAAATAATTATTCTTTTGGGTTATTTTTAGATTTTTGGGTTGTTTTCTATTTTATTTTTTTGGATTTTGGGTTGTTTTTAAATAGTTTAAAGTTGTTTATTTATTTTTATAAAGTGATCTAATAAAGTTTTTTGGGTTGTTTTCAAATAGTTTAAAGTTGTTTATTGTTATTTTTTTGTAAGTGATGTAATTATCTATGATTTAAAGAGTTCAAAGTTGTTTATTTAAATTTTTGAAAGCGATGTAATTACCTATGATATATAGAATATAGTTTCAAGTTGTAAATTGTTTTTGGGTTTAAAAGTTGTGTTCAATTTCTCATATAATTTGTATTATTTTTTATTATATAAGTAAGAAAAATAGTTTTGGATTTTAGTTTTTAAATCAAAACGACAATATTTTTATTTTTTTTAATAATGTAAACTTTAAATTATTGCAATTATCTTTTAATAGTATTACAATATATTTTACAATATTTCATTGATAGAGTACAACAATTTAAAAGAAATAACAATTTATCACATTAAAATTATAATTAATTGAAATATAGGTTATAATAAGTATAATATGTTTTAATTATAAGTTTTGATGGTAAGTTTAGTGGTCGAGACCACGTCATTAAATAATCTTTTCTATTGAGAAGTTATGTGTTCAATTTTATCAACACTTTTAGGGTCAAGTTTCATGGTTGAGTCAGCAAGAAGTAATCCTTTCTATAGATCTAACTGGTACGCAAATTTCGTGAACGTAGTAATCACTGATCTCTAATAACATGAACCACATAGAAATTGTATAATATGTCTTAGAGTCTACTCGATTTAGTTCTTTGGTGTAAATCAATTTCCCAGTAGAGTTATCTCATTCCCTAATTTGATAACCCAAAACTAAATTTACCTCCCATCTAGTTAGGAACATCTTGGTGACTCTACAACTCTAAATAACCTTGGGAGGTTTTCTAGATCTGCATTTAAAGGTCCATAACAACATAGCCCACTAATATGTGAAAATTGCAATACCTCTTTTACAATACAAATTTTAAAATTCACAGTTTACATTTTTCCATATTCAAGTTTCTAAACAAAGAATTTTGCCCCCAAAATTATCCAAACCCCTTTCCTTTTGCATAATTCCTCGTTAGGTTTCTTCTCTGCTACCTTTCTATCCCCTTCTAGAAGGTCTAGAAATGCCAACAATACTAAAATAATACTTTCCCACCTACCATTTCTACCCTAATATACTATCTACTCTATTAATAAAAAAAATAGATTAAATAGATCATGGAAATCAAATTTCATTAATTTCCCTATTTCCTTTTCATAATTTATCTTTATGTTTCTTTTCCACTACCTTTCTATCATCCTCCATAAAGGCCTATAAATGCACACAATAATAAAATAATTCTTTCCCACCTACCATTTCTACCCTAACATATTATCTACTTTATTAATAAGAAAATAAATTAAGTAGCTTATGGAAATCCAACTTCACTAAATTCAATTTCATATGAATAAAAAAAAATTGCATTCATCAAAGATATAATTCAATCATTTTAAGTAAATCAATTTTATAATCCTTTTAAGTATATTACAATCATCACACACCCACTCACAATAATAGTATTATATTAACTAGTATACATAAGTTAAATATGTATAGAATACATATACATAGCTCATGTGTATACTAATAATAATAACTATCATATCTAATGCATAATTCATGTATTCTTATAAGAAAATTAGTACAATGAATTTAGTGATATATTATTCAATGGTTTAAATTAATAGAATAACAAAAATCCATTAGTCGAAACAATTCAATATCAATTGAAAATTCCACTTGTCATCATTATTGAATTAATCCAAAATTTATTGAACAAGAAGGAATACATAAAACACTATGCTTACATTATTAAATACTAATAGCACTTTGAATTACATTTAAAAATCCTTTCTCCATAACTTACTTCCATCTCCTGCATCCTATGATTTCATTTACTAGAACATGGGAGAGTTTCAACTACCTTGACCAAGTTTCCCTAATGGGAAATTCACAATTGTCGTCACATGTTTATGGGAACATAACTCTCTCAATATTCCAAGTTTTGGAGAATAAATAGTGGCAATACCTCAATCCCTTATAATAAAACTAGGGTTAACACCCTATAATTGACCATACTCTGGGTGGTGTTGTTGTTTTGAGAGTTTCGCCATCTAATATCTAATTTAACCAATCATACTCAAAATGTTTTTGATCTCCAACCTATTCCATTTTTTTATTATGACTTTTAGCTCATTCAACTTCAACTAGAAGGTGTATATTTGATTCTTCCCTTCAACGGTGATCTCCCTCCACTAACCTTCTACCTTAGACAAGAAATATGGATTTTGGATCCAAAAAATTTCAAAATGGAATAGGTGGTTTTGCGGGGCTATTTTCATACCTGCCTACAAATGAATAGGCCATTGGTTAGACCCTAAACACAAGTGAATGGCTACTTCCACAAATACATATCTCCCTAAAAGGGCATCAAAAAATAGAAAATGATTCAAACGACTGGCCCCCTAGTGACATCCCCCTCTGCAATGATTCCATGTAAAGATCCCATTATTTTTGTCCACATTTGTAACCCTCATATCCTGGATGGTTTCCCTAAAGAGGTGTGTTGTCAGATCTAGATGATGAATGACACATTTCTTCTCATCCAAATTCTTTATGAGGTTAAAATCTCCTCTAACTATTTGGAGGTCATCCTTATGAATGTTTTTCATTTTCTGTAAGTCAGTCAGAAAACCTGATTTTTCACCTATGATATATGGGCCATAGATCGTTAAACAAACTAAATCCCTTTCCCCACATAATGGAATTTCTCGAATATGATACACTAACACACGATCCAATCCTAAAAGACTATTTCCTTAGGGTTCCAAGCGATTTTCATCCCTCCAACATTTCTTTTAACACATATAGCCATTGATTCGCATCCTCTCCAACATCGTTCCAAGATCTCATCAACCTTCTCACTGAAGACATTTTCTTCTTGTAAACTAAGAATCTCCATTTTTTCTTTTGCTAATCGCTCTATTAACTACCTCTATTTACCATTGCTATTGAGGCTCTGTATATTCTAGGATACAATTGTCATTGAGATGGCAGTGGAACTAAGGGAAAATACCTCGATATCGATGTAACTTGTCCATAATTGATGAGAAACTCCTCCACATTCTTGATAACTTCACTAGTGGTATTCCTACCCTTTTGTTTTTGTTCCCTTGTGTTTTGATATTTACCCTTGCTTGTCTGAGAGGGACCTTCTGCAGCTGAATTAGGACCTTAGCTTTCTCCCTCCTTTTCATTTTTATGCTTACACCATTGGATATACAACTGGTAATAGTGATGCTAGTATTCCATCGGGACATCATCTAAGTCAACGCTAACCTAATTTTTAATAAACTCCATCATCATGCATTCATCAAGACTTAAGTTTTCTTGTTTGTCCTCCATTTCCATAAAAAAATTGGTGTGTGTGAGTAGATATTTGATTTCTAGGAATTCCAACAGAGCTTTCAGGGCTTTTCTCTTGGGGTTGGGTTTATCCCATGATTTCCCCCCCTATCGTTCGACCTCCATGGGTTATTACAGGGGTGTTATATCCTCTTCTACCACTGCCAGGGTCGAGAAAAAATTTGATTAAGAAGTTTCTTATGCCTTTTCCGTTGGATGTCGTAATGACTACTTTGATGGGGTTTTGGAGTTTTCCCCATTTTATTTAACCACTTTTTGGTACCCTTCCAGATATTTTTTTGTAGCATTCTCCTAGATTTCAGCTTAGACCAACGAACAATCTTTGACCAAATGGCCATATTCATGGCATATCCTACATTTGAATGGCACATGCTCATAGTATACTGATTATGTCCATTTTTCATAATGGTACTCTATGTAAATTGATTCCAAGAGTGGTTCAAAGATATTCATATATACACATATTCTTGCATAAGAGGAGTATCGTTGCCACTTCATAATTTCATATATTTTCACAAAATCACCAATGGAATTACCTATACCTTCAAGAATGTTTGGTTCCTAGAAATATTATGGTAACAAGAACATCGATACCCAAATTGGTATTGGAAAAAAATTCTCTTTATCAGGGTTATAACACTCCTCCCAGAAATACATAAATAATCCTGCATTGTTCATGAAATATAAGCCATTTTCATAGACCCTCTTTCGGTTTTCCAGATCATTAAATATCATTGCAAAAAAACATTTACCTCTAAGGTGAAGCTTGATGTGGCCCTTCGGCTTCCACTTTGCTTGAATTCATTTCACCATATTTGCCTCCCTCGACCAAATCCCCATGAATTTACATATCATGGCATGATCCTTCATGAATTGTTGAGATTCCTACAAAAAATTATTCTAGATTACAAACTTATGGTTTTTATGTCCTTCAGTAAAAATCTCCCCGTGATGTGGGATTTCCATTAGGAACCATGTACCAAGGTTTCACTCTTACTACTATTTCTAGTTGAATATTTGACTACCCTTGTTGTAGGCTGGTGAGAACTAGTAACAACATTACGATAGGGGGGGTTGCACCCCTCCCCATACCTTTGTTCATGCGGACAATTAGAAGGGCTCAAAAATAGAATAAACCAAACCTCAAAGTTAAAGATATGTGATTAATCTTCTAACCCTAATTATTCTGATTTTTTTTTTTTTTTGAAAACCCTAGCTTCCCCTGTCTGTAATAAAATTAATTTGAAATTTTGTTAATAACATGGAATTTAATTAAATCCACAACCTTCATTGTCAAATTATCATCAGGATACCAAAAACTAATCAGTTCTCATGCATTATGATAAAC
Source organism: Pinus albicaulis (assembly GCA_034641835.2). Classification (NCBI taxonomy): domain Eukaryota; kingdom Viridiplantae; phylum Streptophyta; class Pinopsida; order Pinales; family Pinaceae; genus Pinus; species Pinus albicaulis. The sequence continues at coordinate 446,597,404 of CM076582.1, read as the reverse complement.
TTTCATTCCATCACTTAAAAAAAATATACTTTTTAATTTAAATTTATTTTACTTTAAAATTTATATTTTTTATTCTTTATTATTTCTATATATAGTAAGATCAAGATATATATATATAATATCAAGATATCTATATTACTATTAAAAGAATTAACATACATTGATGTTTGTCGTTACTAGTCTACCACTTGGGAAACTAGACCAATAACATAACCACAAAATTTTCTAATTGTTCATACTATTCTCTACTTGAGAGTCTAGTAATACAAAAATTGAAGAGATAATTGCATATAAAATCAAATATAGACCAAATAACATAAAAATACAACTAAGAAATTGTAAATTTGTTGCAAATAAGTGCCTTTCTAATCTTCATTCTGTAAGGGTATCATCCAAGCCAAGTGGATTTGGTTTTCTTTAAATATCGAACAACGAAGGGTCCATGTTTTTCCGGATCTTGGCTTATATTGTGACCTTTCTATTAATTTTTTCCACCTTCTCAAGTACCTTTTCCATGCATATGATTAATTCTTATTATGTGTCTGCCCTGTTTTTTAGGAATCTTCCCATTAAAGTTTTTATATGCTAATATAAGATGACAATATCCAAGTAGGAGGTGGTTCTAGCCCTAGTAGAATTCCTAATGTTAGGTATCCAATATCTTTTTTCCTTATCCACATATATAATTCGAATGAACCTTTGGATTACCTAAATTTCTCCTCCACGTCATAAATGACTCTCTGAATAACTATATGGATTATATCCTTGGAGCGTTCCATTTTTTATTTGGAAATTAATTGAGCCCGAGTGCCACAAATGGAGGGAGGAATGAAATCATAAGGAGGGGATATACCAAGTTTTCCTTTCCTAACTCTACAAATTTAATTGGGTGGTATGCATCTAACCATACTAAGGGGAGAGAATTCATGGGGTGGGGCTAGAGAGGAGAGCCAATCAAGAGGATAGAGAGGAAAGGGGGGCAAGAAATGGGAGGCACAAAAGGATAAAAAAATAAAAATAGCCAAGTGAGAGAGAGAAATCCAATACGATGAGATGGTAAAGTAGTAGTAGGGAAGGAAGGAGACAAAGAGACGAGAGGGAGGGAGCTCATGGGGGTGTCAAAAGAGATAGAGAGAAAGGTCAGAAAGAGAATGAGAAGGGTGAGTAGAGAAAGAAACTAGGAAAAATATTTAAGAAAAAATTAAACCCCCCAAAAGAATTAAACCCAGAGAGGGAAAGAGAAACCAAAAGCCTAAAAAAATTGTGATGGAATTTGATCAACTCATAAGAGAATTCAGAACAAAAACATAAATCTAAAAGGCTATAACTAAGAATCCAAAAATTTAGATGGAAAAATCTATGCTAGATGGCTCCAAAGAAGGAGAGACATGCCTGAAGTAGTTTCGTACATGGTTAAATACCAAACATCAGATCCACAATCGTTCAATGGATTAATTATTCCAATCCAAGAGTTATGATTTTGTTTTCCACTCGCCATGATTTTATGCTTAAATGCATGCAAAGAAATTCTCCCCTTACCATACGATCTCCTTTTTGCCACCTCTCAATATTATTTTCTTGGATCTACCCATAACCTCCCATAATGAGTGGCCACCTTCCTTCGTAGTATAAAAATTAGGTCGAATGTACCTTTCCCAAGCCTCACACTAGCCAAATCTACTGCATTGCAAAATATTCCAAATTTCCTCGCTCCCATCTATTCATGTGATGAGATCATATGCATGCATGATAATAGGTTAAGGGCATCCTACCCTCCTTTAAATTTTCGTTGGTTCTCATCTTGAGCTCAAGTAAGATGCCTTGTTTCTGCACCCACCGTGGGGATCATAATCATGTTTTGTTATTTCTCGACAAGCCTCCTTGATATGATTTTGAATGGATTGATTCCAATTGGAATATAGAACTTACCCATCGTAATTTAGACTTGTATTGCTATTTATCTACTAAATTATTACCATTTCTTAAGATATGCAGAGAAATGGACGTAACAATTTTTGCTAATTTCTCTACTATTTTTTCTAGACTAGATAGAAGTCTCCAAAAATTTGTGAATTTTTCCAATCTGGAGCCACTTTGGATTTTTTTTAATCATTGTAATGATGGTTTTAGTGTCCCCTCCTATCACAAGGTTTTGAAGATTTAGTCGATTGGATATTGTTAATCCCTATTCCACATCATATAGTTATGTTACATTATTAGTGCCATTACCCATTACTCCTACATATACATGAATTATCTGGCCCTTTTCATTTCATAAAACTCCTTCATGGTTGGTTGGCCCTATATTTCCCTTTGAGTCTCTATCAAATTTTAATTTCATGAATCCATTTGGAGGGGGCCACAATTTTCTTGGGTTGGAGTGTTTGATAGGAGAACATATATTTTATTGGTTAATGTGGATTGGTGTTTCTCCAAAAGCTTGAGTATGTTAGATTCTCCTATAATGAATTCCCAGTCCTGAGTTGTGAAAGAGGATATTAAGATTGTTTCCTTTACTTTTCTAAATTATGAGTGCTAGGTGGTGTTTATATCTTTAAAATTTTCCTTGAATATTCTCCTATTCTTCTCCTTCCATACCTCTTATGCAATGAATCCCAGGAAGAGATGCTAGGCTATGTTGAAGATGTTATTTTTCAAGGGCGTTAGTCTCAATTCTTCAAGTGTGGATTGTGTGTTATTCCTTTTCCTTTCAGCTTTCTCGAATATTATTTTTAGCATATCCCATAACTCTAAATAAAATTAGCATCCATTTAGAAGGTGTTCCACTATTTCCATGCTTGAGGTGCATATGTAGCAATGTGTTGGTCCCTGGAATCCTATTTTATGTAGTTTATCCCATTTCAAAGTTTTGTTTTGCAAGAGAAGCTAGATGATGATTGTTATTCTACGTTAGTGTTGTGCTTTCCACAATTATTTCCATTTTTTTTCTTGATTATGCTCCATAGTTATTACATGTATATTGTAAGCCTCCTTTAGATTAAAAGTGACTTTATGATTGTGTCCCCATTGTAGTATGTCATTACCATTTTGAATTTTTATTTTTTTGGATTCTATTTCTTTTGCTAAGATATGATTTGAAGCAATATTGATTTGATTAGACCATTGCATACTCCTTTTGTGATTGCCTTCATTGTGGTTTCTCTTATGGTTGCATCTAGCATTTGTTTACAAGTGTTTTCCCTTGCAATTGTAGGTTGATGTTGATTTCATTCAAGTCTTCCCACTACTCTAGTTTTGGCCATTGTTGCTAGTAGTCCTCCCAAAACAATGTTAGGTTTCCTTCTCAAATTAACTAGAAACAAAAAAGTTTGAATTAGGTGCTTGTTTCTCCATGCTTAATTCCAAAGGTGTGATCCTTTTATTTTCCCTTAATTGTAGTATTATTAGCTTGATTATGATCAATTTCTAAGGAATATTTATTTTTCCAAATCTTACTCTAGAAATCCCATGGTTTTTTTATCCATCTCCACCACATCTTTGCTCCCAATCTTGGTTGAGGATCTTTGGTTCCCTCAAACCTAGGCCACTTGCTTTTTTTTTGGTTTGCATAACTTTTCCTAGGATACTAGGGTCCATTTTTTCTTCTACTTGGCTCCTCCCCAAAAACAAGATCTTTGGATGGATCAGATTTTATGAAGGATTATTTTAGGGGTTGCAAGGATGAAATGAGATATAAATGAATGACCTAAAGTATTTTTTTGAGGAAATTTTATATACTAGGAATGTTTAAGGATCTAAAAGTACAACAAGCAAGCTTTTTTTCCAAATTTTGAATGAGTTCATCCACGACTTTTACTTTAAGGGGGTTTTTGACAAGAGGAGCACCCAACTTGTTTTATGGATGCATTCCTTATGTGGAGAGAAGAAATATCCCTAGATCTAATGGCTTAATCTAGAAAAAACCAAGACAAAATTGCAATGCTTTCCTTAGTGATGTTTGAAATATGGAAGGAATAACTACTTGAATAACAGAGGGCGTATTGAAGAAAAATACCTAATATTTGGTTAAATTGATATCAGTTCTTGAATCATTTGCAAAATTAGAGAGGATGTATGAAAGGTAAACTCCTCTTTGATTGTGTGTTAATCCATTCGTAGAGTGTCACTGACAAAATACTAATGAGTAGAGGGAGGATTAGAGGGCCCATTTGTAGGAATTTAAGCGAGCCTTCAGAGACTATAGGATTAAGAGATCTTCCCAAAACTTCCTCCACGAGGAGGAAAATATAAGGAGATCCCATTGATAGGCCTTTAAGTGAGCCTTCAAAGATTTCGGGATTAAGATATCCTCCCAGAACTTCCTCCATGAGGAGGAAAATGTAAGGAGATAGAGGGTCAACTTGTTTGATGCCACGGGAAGGAAATAAGGTTTAGGAGGGGAATTCTTTGACTAGGATGGAAAATAAATCTTTAGATATCATGTTCATAACCCAAGAGATCCAAAAATCAACAAAGCCAAAAGCTTTCAACATATGAAATATAAACTGCTAATTGAGTTTGTTGAAGGCTTTTAACATGTCGACTTTAATGAGCATGCCATGCTTTTTGGAGATATAAAGGGAGTGGACGTGTGCATGGGAAATAATAATACTATCAAGGATCTATCCTCCCTCTACATAACATTGTTATTCTTGAGATATTGTTTAGGTCAGAAGAGGCTTTAATATGCTTTTTATCCCTTTTGAGATTATTTTGTAAATAACATTACTAAGAGCGATGGGCTTAAATTCAAAAAGGGTTACAACTTGATATTTTTTTGGAAAAAGAGCTAGGAGTGTGGCATCTAGGGATATGAGAAAGGTTGGTGATTTCCTCAAATATTCAACACTTTTCATTACATCCTTTCCAACAATTTTCTAGCACCTAGGAATTCAATAGTGAATCCATCTAGCCTTGGAGATTTTTTTTGGGCAATTACATCATTACTTATTCTATTTCATTAGGAGTTATTTCTCTCATAAGTATAACATTATGTTCTTGAGTGGTATTTCTTGGTATATGATTAATCATTTTTCTAATAGGTTGACTTCTATCTCGTATTGGTTCTATTACCATCTCTTGAAAGTATTGCTTGAGTTATAGAGCTATTTCTTCATGGATCTCAGCCTTTTGATTATGGGTATTCTCAAGACTAGGAATTTTGTTTCACTGTCTATGTTCAATCATGGATCCATGAAATATATTCTTGTTTCCCCCTCCTTCAGCCATTGCACCTTAGATTTATGCTTCAATAATATTTCCTCTTGTTTTAGTTGCTCTTCAAGTTGCATTTGGGTGATTTTTTCTTTGTTTTTTAGTTCCTCCATCATCCCTCTTTATATGATTTCTTGTTGCGTTTTTCCCATTTATTTTCCCAATCTCTACACTCCTTCTTTTATGTTGCCAAATTCCATAACATTCCATTCTTTGAGTTTCTTCTTTATGAATTTATTTTTTGCTGGAATCTATACACAATTTTGCCTTCTATAGTGTTTACTTCATTCCACCATTTTTTGATGTTATTTTTTAATGATGGATGTCTCATCGAGAATTCCTCAAAGTGAAAAGGTTTATTTCATGGCATTCCTTTCCAATCTATGTGTATATTTATGGATCAATGGTCTAAGCCATGGAAAGGTCGAATTCAAGCTTCAAGTTAAATCCTAAGAGGAGAAGGCTTTCAGAAATTAAATACCTATCAAGTTGAGCTGCTACTTGTGATGAGCCTCCTCTTTTTTTCTTCAAGTTGAAGACACTGTTGTTGGTCTCTAATTCCTCTAATTTTGAATTCTGCAAAAAAATTAGTGAAGAGGTGTGATTCCTTGTTCAATTTTTTGATTCCCCATTTTTTCTTATGTAGACACCTGATTATGTTGAAAACTCCTCCCATTATCCAGTAATTATCCTCCATTTTTTGCGCTAGATTTTGAAGGCTATAGATGAAGGGATTTTTTTCCATGGCTTGGGTTGGGCCATATACATTGGTAATAAATCCCATCTTTGCAGATCCAAAAAATTCAAATCTAGTTGTTATGGTTTTTTGAGTGGCTAGAGAATCTTGCAAAATTATGTTTTTAGGGTTCTAGAGAATGGTTATACCTCCTGATGCACCACTGACATCTTTGGATATGAAGGGAAAAATTTTCTAGGTATAGTTGGAGATGTTTTGAAGAATTTCTTGTTGAAGTTTGTAACAAGAAACAGTGAAATTGGAATCTGGAAACAACATGAAAGGACTTACACTAAGTGTGGGACCAGGAGTTCCAAGCAGTACCTACACTAAGTGTGGGACCAGGAGGTCCAAGCAACACCTACACTAGTGTGGGACCACAGGTCTTAGCAGCACCTACACTGGTGTGGGCTAAATTTGGTGCAGTGTCTATTTTAGTTATCCCTTAATTAAGATGGACAATAAAATGTAATCTAATCTCAAAATAACTTGTAATAGTTAACTGAGTGTGATAAACTCAATTAATTCATGAATTTCGAGTTGAGGGTAGTTGGTGAGGCATGCAGAGTAATTCTAGTTGTAACAGAGTTCAAAGTGCAGTGGTGCATTAGTTAATACAGGTTGTAATCAATTTAACTCAGTTAAGTGAGTTAAATTCAGTTGTGCTAGTTGTAACTGTTAGATACACTAGTGAGAGATCAAGCGAATTAAATATTATTTAATTCAAAATCAGTGATCTCACATGCAACTGAGGATTTACTATTATTAGTTGCATGCATGTCAATTCCAGTGGAGACCCAGTTGAGATCTAGGTGAAAGGGAAGTTGACTATCAGTTGTAGGATTATTGGGTTGCACCCATGCAACCAAACACCCATTGGATTGCCCATGATCCTTGATAAGGAGATCAAGTCCTTAATGGAAAAATGCTCAAAAAATTAGTTGCTCAGAATTGGTCAAAACTAGAACGACTGGAAAGAGCTCGGAAAAACGATCCTGTAGCCGTGAACGGCACTCAAATCCGTTACCGTATGGAGGAGATATTGCATTTTGAAATCACCCAATAACGTTCAATTTTGAAAGGAAATTTTTTTAATACTATGTGTTGGAATAATTTTATTTTTTTATTAAGGTTTAATAAATTAATTAAACTATATAGTTTTTAATATTTTATATGGTTTAAATTAATCATATATTATATTAATTAATTATATGTTTTAATTCATTTTAAATTTTAATTAAACCTTATTAAAAATCTAAATGTTAAACCATATCATATATTAAAACCAAATTCAAAATATGAAAAAGGTTTTAAAAACCCACATGTCAAAGGTTTCATTTATATGTTACGTACATGGCAAATGTCATAAGGTTTAATTTATGTTCAAAGTTTAAATGTAAAATGGCAAGGTACATTTTAAAAGCCAAAGGTTAATGTATCACGTGGTAGTTTAAACCATATGGTAAGTAAAGTCTGTTAACGGTCAACGAAAACGGCAGGAGTTATATGTGGCAACAGGTCATGTGGAGTGGGCTATTCCATGCACGAGGTTTTATAATATGGTTCATACGTTAAATACTCCGCGTATAACTCAAGTTGTTCAACCAATTTCCGAAGGTCACGGTCACGTGGCCCTACTTCTTAGCACCATGACTTGGCGGAGATATGGCGGAGTGCCAAAAATTTAGCGCCGCCCCTATTTTAGCGGGATTAACTGAAGTTCTCCACATTTAGTGGAGTTTTTCAAGGGTTAACTGGACAAATTTTCAGTTATCCATAACTTTGGCTAGGGAAGTCCAATTGAAGTGAATTTTTTTTTTTTTTTGGGGGTATTGAAGCATTCTGGAGCTGTTGGGATAGGTTGCAAAGCCATCATGGCACTCTATCAGTGATTTTATTAGCGATTTTGGTTGTGGAGCCACTAGGGCTTGGTGAAAGATCAGCTGTGTTGGACTATACTCATCCATTGGAGGTGAATGAATAGTCGATTTATACTGATTTCAGTCCTCTGTTTCTGAATTTGCAGCAATTTTCCCTTTTGAGGCTTTCTACACAGTGTAATTCTTAATTTGAGCATTAATGAAAGAGGGAAAAGCCTATTTAGAGGCTTTTGGACCCAGCAGAGGTAGCCCAAGAGAGGGGTGAACTGCTTAAACAAATGCTTACTGTTATGCTGTGCATTTTTGCTGTTATATTTCAGATTCTGCTACATTAAACAATAAATTTTCATAAGTACACTTTTCCCAAGCAGACTTATACAGTGAACAAAACTCATTAGTTCAACTTCAAACCACATTACTTCATTTGCAGAATACTTGAACTTGCTTATTCACACATAAAATTTTGATTAATGAATACTTTTCACATAAACAAATACTTTCATTGATCAGATCTATTTAGTGTTTACATTATATTTCTTTAGGCAGAGCCAGTATGTGGGCCAGAAGCTTCTGGTTTCATCCTTTCTAGTAAAGGTGAAATAACCAGTAAAAGCCCCTACTGTCAATCTCTGTATAAGAAATACTTTGTTCACACAATTTCAGATCAGATTGGTATCAGAGCTCTAGGTTTTGCTTAAGGTTTTGTGAAATTTGTGCAAGAATATTGTGTTATTCTGCAAAATTTGATGCTTACTAGGCTGAAATTGAAAAGAGGGGAAGGTCAATTGGTTAGAGCACAAGTTAATCCTCAACCAAGGAGGGCTAGGGTGCCATTATCTCCACCTTCCATTTCATCCTCATTAGCCTTAGAATCAGCCGCAAACATGTCTTCCAGAGAAGGAGAAGTACATGAGGAAATGGATCCCAAGGAAGAAGAAAGAGTCTTTAGAAAAGCTTTCTTGGACATGACTGAGATGGTTAGGATCCTATACCAGGAGAGAAATGATAGGATTGCTGGAGAAGGGTCTAGAAACCAAAAAGAAGAAGGAGATTCTTCAGGAGGGAAGAAAGATAAGGATGAGTCTAAGAAAGGGAATGGAGGAAATGGTGATCCTTCATCTCCATCGTCATCCTCTTCTTCCACATCATCCTCTTCAACTTCTATTAATCAGTCACACAAAACAAAAACATCTCTTAAAAATCCTTTGTTAAAGTTTGATGTAAAGTTTGAGTTGCCAATGTTTAATGGTGATGTGAATGCAGAAAAATTGGATAACTGGATTAGACAGCTGGAAGTCTATCTAAGAATTCAGAATTTGCATGATGATGACACAAAAATCCAATTAGCCTCTTTGAGAATGGTTGGAGTAGCTTTGGTTTGGTGGGAAGCCAAGACCAGGGAGGAAATTAAAAAGCATGGTAAGATAACTCTAACTTGGAATGAGTTTATTACAGCTGTTAAGAAATAGTTTTATCCTCTTGCTCATATTCAAAAAGCAATCATGAATTGGAAAAATTTTAGGCAACTTAAGGGTCAAAATGTGCAAGATTATACCCGAGAGTTTAGAAGGAGAGCACTTTTACTTGGGGTAGACTTACAAATTCAAGACACCTTGTTGAAATACATAGGAGGTTTGCACAATTATCTGCAACATACTATTCTAATGTTTAATCCTACCAGCTTAGATGAAGTCTGTGTCCAAGCTACACATTTAGAAGCTAGAGGAAAGAATACTTTTGATGAGGATAGTAATTTCAAAAACAAAGGAAAGAAGAGAGTTGCAAATTCAAGAAAAGACAAAGGAAAGTTCTTTTGCAAGAACTGTTCAAAGACAAGTCATGATGAAGATCATTGTTGGAAGCTTCATCTTGAACTGAAACCAGAAAAATTCAAGAAAAAAAACAAGACCAAAGAAAAGGAGAAAACTGTAGCAACAGTTGAGCAAGACTTAGGGTCAGACTCAGGAGATGAGACAAAAAGCATAGCCATGGTTTTAAACAAAATTAAGGGGAAAGAAGTGGTGCAAGACACAACTCCCAGTTCTAGCTCTTTGAATTGTCACAAAGATACTCATGAGGAAAAGAGGAGGATAGAGCTCTTCCATGTGAGGGTAATTTCAAAACATACCAAAATTGACACACTATTTGACAGTGGGTCACAAGCGAATCTTATATCTGAAGACTTGGTCAAACAATTAAAACTTGAGACCATTCCACATCCGAAGCCTTATCCACTTGGATGGATATGCAAGGATGCCAATTTTCAAGTCTCAAGGAAGTGCATATTGCACTTTGCAATAACTACACACTTTATTGACACAGTGGAACTTTATGTGGTGCCGCTTGATATCTCAGGTATTGTTTTGGGAAGTCCTTATTTATTTGACAGGAAGGCTATCTTTCATCGCCATGAAAACAAGTATCAATTGTTCAAATATGGTAAAGAGTACATTGTGAGAGCTCACAAGAAGAAGCTGGAATCTTCTTTACTCCATGCAAGTCAATTGAAAAGACTGGTTAATGCAAGTCAAAGTCTAACTTTGTTAATGTTGAAACGACCAGATTTTGAGCATTCGCCTTTTTATGATGTTGCTAATGATTTGTCTCAGTTTAATAACAGTTTGTCTTTGAAAGAAGATGATGTTATGTTGCACAAATTACTTTTTGGGTCAGCCAATGCAGAGAATGAAGTGTCAAAGCAAAGAAGTGCAAGCAAGAAGGACACACAATTCAGCATGGGAAAAAGTTGGTTTCAGAATGGTAGAATTCGCCATGGGAATAGTTTGCAAGGTGAAACTTATTTTAAGTCTTTTGGGAAGTTTGATCAGTGTAGAAAAAGTTTGTTTTCTGCAAATTACAATTGTTGTTCTGCAAATTTTAATAATTTGCATCATGACTCCGTCAATCTTAGCAATGGTCGATCAGTTGATTCCAGAGACAGACTATCATTTTCTCAAAAGCTTCATTTGATGAAATCGAGTAGATTTCAATTATTCAAGGGTGGAAGAGTGGAGAATCAGTCTTCACATTATCAGTTTCACTAGTCAGAGAGCTTTTGGGGTCCAAAAGCTTCCCATTTGGGAGGTGTGATCAGGAGATCAAGTCCTTAATGGAAAAATGCTCAAAAAATTAGTTGTTCAGAATTGGTCCAAACTAGAACGACTGGAAAGAGCTCGGAAAAACGATCCTGTAGCCATGAACGGCACTCAAATCCGTTACCATATGGAGGAAATATTGCATTTTGAAATCGCCCAATAACCTTCAATTTTGAAAGGAAATTTTTTTAATACTATGTGTTGGAATAATTTTATTTTTTTATTAAGATTTAATAAATTAATTAAACTATATAGTTTTTAATATTTTATATGGTTTAAATTAATCATATATTATATTAATTAATTATATGTTTTAATTAATTTTAAATTTTAATTAAACCTTATTAAAAATCTAAATGTTAAACCATATCATATATTAAAACCAAATTCAAAATATGAAAAAGGTTTAAAAAACCCACATGTCAAAGGTTTCATTTATATGTTACGTACATGGCAAATGTCATAAGGTTTAATGTATGTTCAAAGTTTAAATGTAAAATGGCAACGTATATTTTAAAAGCCAAAGGTTAATGTATCACGTGGTAGTTTAAACCATATGGTAAGTAAAGTCTGTTAACGTTAAACGAAAACGGCGGGAGTTATATGTGGCAACAGGTCACGTGGAGCGGGCTATTCCATGCACGAGGTTTATAATATGGTTCATACGTTAAATACTCCGCGTATAACTCAAATTGTTCAACCAATTTCCGAAGGTCACGGTCACGTGGTCCTACTTCTTAGCATCACGACTTGGCGGAGATATGGCGGAGTGCCAAAAATTTAGCGCCGCACTTATTTTAGCAGGATTAACTGAAGTTCTCCGCATTTAGTGGAGTTTTTCAAGGGGTAACTGGACAAAACTTCAGTTAGCCATAACTTTGGCTAGGGAAGTCCAATTGAAGCAAAAAAAAAATTGATTTTGGGGTATTGAAGCATTATGGAGCTATTGGGACAGGTTGCATAGCCATCAGGGTGCTCTATTAGTGATTTTATCAGCGATTTTGGTTGTAGAGCCACTAGGGTTTGGTGAAAAATCAGTTGTGTTGGACTATATCATCCATTGGAGGTGAATGAATAGTCGATTTATACTGATTTCAGTCCTCTGTTTCTAAATTTGCAGCTAATTTTTCCTTTTGAGGCTTTCTACACAGTGTAATTCTTAATTTGAGCATTAATGAAAGAGGGAAAAGCCTAATTAGAGGCTTTTGGACCCAGCAGAGGTAGCCCAAGAGAGGGGTGAACTGCTTAAACAAATGTTTACTGTTATGCTGTGCATTTTTACTGTTATATTTCAGATTCTACTTCATTATACAGTAACTTTTCATAAGTTCACTTTTCCCAATCAGACTTATACAGTGAACAAAACTCATTAGTTTCACTTCAAACCACATTACTTCCAATGCATAATACTTGAACTTGCTTATTCACACATAAAATTTTGATTAATGAATACTTTGCACATAAACAAATACTTTCATTGATCAGATCTATTTAGTGTTTACATTATATTTCTTTAGGCAGAGCCAGTATGTGGGCCAGAAGCTTATGGTTTCATCCTTTCTAGTAAAGGTGAAATAACGAGTAAAAGCCCGTATTGTCCATCTCTGTATAAGAAATACTTTGTTCACACAATTTTAGATCAATCCTAGTGCAATTGAGAAAGGCCAAAATTCCCATGGAATAGGGATTGCATTCCACATGAATTGCGCAAGTAAGGCAGATTGTTTAGAGGATGAGAATTGGCTAAGTGTTGGTCAATATTGTCCAGGACAGTGTGAGATAATTAGCTGAGTACAAAAGGGATCTTGTGATAAGAGTTGTATGTAATTGTTTCGTGTATCCATGTTGAATATACAATAGATGATAGTGGGCTTTTGAGAAGCAAGATTTCCCTGGAAATTATCTGTGTTGTGGTTTTATTGATTCTTCTTTGCTTCATGTGATTGGTGATTGTGTTTTTAATTCCGCAATTTATTTGTAGAAGTGATTCAGTATCTAGCTTTAACACATTCTTAGATCAGATTGAATCCATGATATACATGCTTGTTGTATAATTTCTACATGGTATCAGAGCATAGGATATCACAATAGTGAAGGAGGAGCTGAATTTGTGACTGAATAGAATTCGAATTTGCAGAAGACTTTCTTGGTACTACCGCTGATTTAGGATCGAAATGGCTTTCAATGGCTTGAGATTGGAGTATGCACTCGAGGGCAGCTCTAACTATATTTCTTGAAAAGACAGGATGGATGCAGTACTCGAAGACAATGGCTTGAAGGAATTCATCGACAATGATGTTCCTAAACCCGTTGTGATAGATGCTACAAATATTGATGCATGGAAAAATAAAGTGGAAAAGGCAAGGAGGATCTTACTGGAAGGAGTATGAGACCACATTGTCTCAAGTCTCCATGGTAAAGCCACACCATATGCAATGTGGAAGGCTTTGATAGATCTATTTCAGAGCAGCAGTTACCATAGGAAATTGGCACTAAAAGATAAACTCAAGAAGACCAAGATGGATAAGAATGACACTATTCTAGTATACTTAACAAAGTTTGTCCAATGTCGGGATGAGCTTGGGAGTGTAGGAATTACTATCGCTGATGATGATTTGGTGAGCCTAGCTCTTCTAGAACTTCCCAATATTTGGCATAGTTATCAGGACTTTGTCAATGGAAGGGAAAAGCTTCCTAATTGGGAATGAATTTGGTTGGATTTGGTGCAAGAGGAGTTCAGACGAAATACCAGAGATGGATCTTCATCTAAGAATGAAGATGAAGAAGATTGTGCTTTGGCTGCCAAGGCGAATAAGGAGAAAGGAAAGAAATTCCATTCCAAATCTGAGTCTAGTGAAGAAGGCAAGGAGTGCGACATGTCCAGAGTGAAGTGTTTTCACTGTCACGAGCATGGACATTATGCCACTAATTGTCCACAAAAGAAGAAGAACAAGAAGGATTCAGGATCTGCAGCTGGTGAGGCTTTGGCCTCGCAATTTGATTTGGACTTCTCACTGATCACATGCATGGTGTCAAGTGCGATGGGATCAGGGTGGTACTTGGATAGTGGTTCATATTTCCACATGATGGGAAACAAAGAACTTTTCAGTAGCTTGGAGGAGAAGGACCTCTAGATACATATCGAAATGGGTGAAGACAGAAGGTATAGCGCTACCAATATTGGTACAGTTACTTTCCAGAGACAGTCAGGTAAACCATTTTTATTAAAATATGTAATTCATGCACCAGGCTTGAAGAAAAATTTATTTTCAGTTGCAATGTTGGAGGATAGAGGCTATGATGTTGTCTTCAGTGAAGGAAAAGTTTTCTTTCGACACAAAGCAACAGGACAAGCCAAGAAGATTTGGATTCGTGTGAAGAATCTCTATAAACTTGATGTAGATGTGATTTCTACAAAGCTTCCAACCATTGGGAAGTGTGATAAATTCATGCAATTGTCCCTTGCGAGGGAGCTTGATTTGCATGTAGGTGAGGAACTCTTGGTTCCAAATAATGAACCTCAAGATGTGGAGTAGCCACATGTGGAGGATCATGGAGTGGCGGAAACCACTCAAGCTAAGAAATTTCGAGCCAGATGATCAGAGGGAGTGCATGCAGCTATACCTCCAGGTGTGAGGTGGGGCGACATGCAAGATTAATCCCAAGAAGAAATTTGGTTAGGGTCCTAGAGATGGTGAGTCTCATGGATCGAACCTGGCTACGAGGAGCCCACAGAGAAGAAATAGCAGGATCAGTTAGATTGATGCAGTCAGATGTCAGGAGGACAGAAATCATAGTGACATGTGTCAGATACTGCAGCGCAGATCATAGTTGGTAGTAGTGCAGAGTGCATGGATGCAGATGTCAACAACACAGAGAATCCAGTAGACATGTGCAGTAGCTAGCATCAATCAGAAGACTCTGATGACAGATGCATTATACTGATTCAATTGTTTGGAGGGTATTCAGTTTCGGAAGTGTTGCATGCAAAGGTTGCATGTGTGAAAAACACTAGAGAAGTGTTGCATGTGCGAGAAACACTAGAGAAGTGTTTCATGCAAGAGTTGCATATCGCATGCAAGAGGTGCATGTCGCTTGCAAGGACATTCCTTTCTTGTTGAGAGGGAGTGTTGAATTTTGCAACAAGAAACAGTCAAATTGGCATCCGAAAAAAACATGACAACACCTACACTAAGTGTGGGACCAGGAGGTCCAAGCAGCACCTACACTAGTGTGGGACCACAGGTCTTAGCAGCACCTACACTGGTGTGAGCTAAATTTGGTGCAGTGTCTATTTTAGTTATCCCTTAATTAAGATGGACAATAAAATGTAATATAATCTCAAAATAACTTGTAATAGTTAACTAAGTGTGATGAACTCAGTTAACTCATGAATTTCGAGTTGAGGGTAGTTGGTGAGGCATGCAAAGTAATTCTAGTTGTAACAGAGTTCAAAGTGTAGTGGTGCATTAGTTAATGCAGGTTGTAATTAGTTTAACTCAGTTAAGTGAGTTAAAGTTAGTTGTGCTAGTTGTAATTGTTAGATACACTAGTGAGAGATCAAGTAAATTAAAAATTATTTAATTCACAATGAGTGATCTCACATGCAAAAGAGGATTTACTATTATTAGTTGCATGCATGTCAGTCCCAGTGGAGACCCAGTTGAGATCTAGGTGAAAGGGAAGTTGAATATCAGTTGTAGGATTATTGGGTTGCACCCATGGAACCAAACACCCATTGGAATGCCCATGATCCTAGTGCATTTTAGAAATGCCAAAATTCCTATGGAATAGGGATTGCATTCCACATGAATTGTGCAAGCAAGGTAGGTTGTTTAGAGGCTGAGAATTGGCTAAGTGTTGGTCATTTTTGTCCAGGACAGTGTGAGACAATTAGCTGAGTACAGGAGGGCTCTTGTGATAAGAGTTGTATGTAATTGTTTCATGTATCCATGATGAATATACAATAGAAGATATTGGAGTTTTAAGCAGCAAGCTTTCCCCGGGAAATTATCTATGTTGTGGTTTGATTGATTCTTCTTTGCTTCATGTGATTGGTGATTATGTTTTTAATTCTGCAATTGATTTGGAGAAGTGATTCAGTATCTAGCTTTAGCACATTTTTAGATCGGATTGAATCCATGATATACATGCTTGTTGTATAATTTCTACATTTCTATAGGGTATTTTGTTTCCTGAAGCATGACATTGTTAGGATTTTCTTGTTTTATTTTGTTTTTGAGGAGTCTCTATTTGGTTTTTCCATTGAGACCCCTAATGTTCCATGAGATTATTTTCAATGGGAGTGTGAGAGAGGAGGTTGAAATGCCTTCATCATCAAAAATACTCTACCTGCATTTACAAGGTATTCCCCCATTTCCTAGATTAATTGTTTGTTACTTTTCCTGCGTCTTTTTTATCTTTTTCCCCTTTTAAGAGTTCCTTATTAATATTGTTTTTTACTCCTAAAGAAACATATGTAGGTTTCAAGCCATTACCTAGTTTTTACTTGTTCGCTCTCCTTTGAGATTTGAGATAATATTTGTATTATTTTCTTGTTTTCCCTTCTTTGAGTTTTGAGATAAGATTTTGTAATTAGTTGTACTTATTTTTTTGGTTCAGTAACTAGATCCCTTGATTTCCATTCCAACGCCATTCTTTGTAAATCCATATTTCCCAGGTCTACATCCTCTTACTCTTCAGTTTCTAGTTCCTCTTATTGTTCCTCTCGCATTACTATATCTTATGTCTGAGTCTTTTGCTTCAATCATTCCTCTTGATTTTCATTGAGTTCATGTGTATTTTTAGGAGAATTTCCTTGTTCCTTAGTTTTTTTCTTTTTACTCCTCGTTCTCTTGTGGGGTGTCTTCCTCTGTTGGGAGTACCGAGTAACGATTGCCGCTTATTTCTCATGAAGGGTATGTGGCCCCCCTTCTTGTTGCCTTCTTTTTGTTTTAGACTTTGGTGAATCCTTCTTGGTCCTTTTGTCAATCTATTTGTGTTGGCTTCTCGGTTTGGCTCTAAGGGCACTTCCTAAATAGGTGGTGATACTCATGGCATTTTGTACTTGAAATATGTTTCCTCGTTGTTTATAGGTTACTCCCATATTTCGTCAAGATAAATTATCTGAATTCTTGTTGGGAAGGATTTTTTAAGTCTATATATACACATAACCTTGTGTATGATGTATATCTTCCCAACTTAGTAGCTTTTTATATAATTATGAAGGACATGATGGTATTCCATTTCCCTCTATTATATATTTTTCCCAGAATTCCTGTAACAACGAGTATAAGTGTATCCAAACAAAGGCCGAATTGAAATCTTCTTTGTTCATGTTGAATCTCTCAATCTGAGGTTTCATGTACACTATGACAGAGTTTAGAAAGTAAGGTCTCCCTTGAAATATTATATCCTTGTCCTCTATGTTGTTGAAGATGACTTTGAAGAAACTCTTTGAGCCTAATTTAAGTTCGATATCTCCTTTATCGACTAGTTTTTCTTGATCAACCTTATGAGTATTTTCTTTGAAATCCATATGCCCACAAATTTGCATATTAACACATGGTCCTTCATATATTGTATTTTTCCCCCACTTTTCTAATATGACTTCACAACAAATTTTTCTCTGTTTTGGGAAGGAAATTGCTTGCATTCCCTGAGCCTTTCATATGTTGGGTCACCTACCTTGCTTCATTCTTTCTTCCCTTTGTTTGTTTCATTTAGATGCTACCGAAAATCATTGATTATTCCTTATTAGTTAGGATTACTCGGTTTATAGAATGTATTACAACTAGTGGCTTGTCTCGCCGCGATATTGTTGGAGGGGTTGCCTCCCGCCACCCCCATGGGGGAGCCATGCAAATTCTGGAATGAGAGATGCAAAAACCCTAGCTAAAATCAAGAGTTCAATTCCGGATAACACTATTAAAAACATAATCCAACCTCAAATCCATTATAAATTATTTTAAAAATTTACATTACATACACTTAGTTGCATTGCTTCTTTGTTACCAAAATCTCTTGACTTTTTACACCCATCCTATAATTATAAATATATTATTTTCAAATAATTTTTGTTATATAAATATCTCATCAATCTCTTGACTTTTTACACCATTCCATAATTATAAATATATTATTTTCAAATAATTTTTGTTATATAAATATCTCATCTAATTTTTGTTTTGGCCTCCTTTATAGATGGGACGTTTCACAAGTGTGTAGGTGGACTTTGTAATAAATATCTTATGGAAATTTGAATTTTTTATTTTGCCTCATTTATAGGCGAGACCTTTCAAGGTGGTTTTTATAAGTGTTTTAAATAGGTGAAGAGGTAATTGGAATAGGTGAAAAAGTGACTGCATATGTATATAAAATAGTTATTTTTTTAGATTTTTGGGTTGTTTATTTTATTTTTATTTTAGGATTTTGGGTTTTTTTCAAAGAGTTTAAAGTTGTTTATTTAATTTTTTTTAAGTGATGTAATTATCTATGATTTAAAAATTTTAAAGAGTTCAAAGCTGTTATTTAAATATTTTAAAGTGATGTAATTACTTATGGTATATGGTATAGAGTTAGTTTTAAGTTGTAAATTTTTTTTGGTTTAAAAGTTATGTTTAATTTTTCATATAATTTGTATTATTTTTTATTATATAAGTAGGTAGAAAAATTTTGGATTTTAGTTTTTAAATTAAAATTATAATATTTTTATTTTTTTTTAATTAGGTAAAATTTAAATTATTGTAAATCTAAAATCAATAACAATTTATCACATTAAAATTATAATTAATTGCAATATAAGTTATAATAAGTATAATATGTTTTAATTTTAAGTTTTGAGGGTAAGTTTAGTGGGTGAGTCCTCGTCATTAAAGAATTTTTGCTATTGAGAAGTTATGTGTTCAATTCTCTCAACACTCTCGGGGTGTTGAAGTGATCCTTTTGATAGATCTACTTGGTACAAATTCTGTGAACGTAATAGTCATTGATCTCTAAGACCATGAACCACATAGAAAATGTATAATATGTCTTAGAGTCTTCTCGATTTAGTTCCTTGGTGTAAATCAATTTCCTATAGACTTGTCTCATTCCCTAATTTGATAACCCAAAATTAAATTTACCTCCCATCTAGTTAGGGACATCTTAGTGACTCTGCAACTCTACATAACCTTGGGAGGTTTTCTAAATCTACCTTCAAAGGTTCATAACAACATAGCCCACTAATATGTAAAAATCACAATACCTCTTTTACAATACAAAGTTTAAAATTCACAGTTTACGATTTTCCATATTTTATGGTCTAAACAAATATTTTTCTCCCAAAATTATCCAACCCCATTTCCTTTTTCATAATTCCTCTTTATGTTTCTTCTCCACTGCCTTTCTATCCTCCTCTAGAAGGTCTTAGAAATTCCAACAATAATAAAATAATTCTTCCCCACTCACCATTTCTACCCTAACATACTATCTACTCTATTAATAAGAAAATAAATTAATAGATCTTGGAAATCAAATTTCAATAAATTCCCTCTTTCCTTTTCATAATTCCTCTTTATGTTTCTTCTCCACTATCTTTATATCCTCCTTTAAAAGGGCCTATAAATGCACACAATAATAAAATAATCCTTTCCCACCTACCATTTCTAACTTAACATACTATCTACTTTATTATTGAAATCAAATTTCACTAAATTCAATTTCATATGAATAGAAAAAAAAATCATTTATCAAAAATATAATTCAATAAATTTAAATGAATCAATTTTATAATCCTTTAATTTTTAAATATATTATAATCATCACATACTCACCCACAATAATAATATTATATTAACTAGTATATATAAGTTACAAATATATAGAATACATATACATAACTCATGTGTATACTAATAATAACAACTATCATATATAATGCACAATTCATGTACTCTTATAAGTAAATTAGTACAATGAATTCAATGATACATTATTCAATGGTTTAAATTAATAAAATAACAAAAATTCAATAGTCTAAACAATTCAATATCATTTGAACATTACACTTGGATCACTATCATTGAATTAATCCAAAATTTATTACACAAGAAGGAATACATAAAGCACTATGCTTACATTATTAAATCCCAATTGCACTTTCAAATACATTTAACATCATTTCTCCCTAACTTACTTCCATCTCCTTCATCCTATTATTTCCTTTACTAGAACATGGGAGAGTGTCAACTACCTTGACCAAGTTTCCCTAATAGACAATTCACAATTATCATCACATGTCTATGGGAGTATAACTCTCTCAAGATTCCAAATTTTGGAGAATAAACAATGGCAATACCTCCACCCCTTATAATAAAACTAGTTAACACCCTATAATTGACCATACTTTTGGTTTTGTTGTTATTTTGAGAGCTTTTCCATCTAATATCTAATTTAACGAATCATACTCAAAAGCCTTACTCAAATATCATCGCAAATGTATTTCAAGCAATTAATAAATAACATGATATTGCTTCCTAAATTAGCATAGCAATGTATTTCAATCAATTAATAAATAACATGATATTGTTTCCTAAATTATCATTTTTCAATTGATGTTCACAACCTTTATCATTTTATTATCACACTTATCTCTTTATCACATAGCCCATTCAACTTGTAGGTTATTTTACAGCATAAGTTCATGCATAATCACAAAACTATTGACATATGATTATTGCTTTACTCATTGATGAATGTAAATTCATGAGTTATATTCATCATGTGCATAGTATTTATTAATTCAATTCAATATAATATAAATTAATAGAAGTAAATCAAACAACATCTATCCTTAATTGAACAAACAATAACTATTTATAACATTTACATATAATTAGATACATATACCCATATAACAAAGTCTCACCCCAGATGCGGGTGCTTGACACGTCTTGTACAAGCGGCCACCTGGCTCATTGACGCAGGGGCACCCGACTGAACAAAATGGAGGCTTCACTTTGGTGCATGCAAACCTTAAATAAGGTTGATAGGGGAGGACACCGACACTCTGCGGCATTCACTCCCCTTCCCTCGGCCTTCACTCCTACTAGCTGGCCATTAATGACGGATGGAACAGGCGATTTCCAAATCAATTTTCATTTATCCTTCCCTGCATCTCTTCTTTGTCACGGCTCCTCCGCTTGTTGCTTTGCTAATCGTTTGGTCCCTTTGCGTATTCGACCTATGCTCAGCAGGTTCTACTCTTCGCTGTGACTATGTCGCGTCGCCACCGAATGCGCAGTCATCGTGGAGGTGGCAGAGGCTCCTCCTCCCGTGCTCCGGCCCCTGGTTCGTCTGCGCACCTTCTGTCCCTCTCTATTGCCCTTGACAACCCGAAGGTTTTTGACCCTATCTCTCCCTCCCCGACGCTCTCTGCCTAACTTTTGTTTCGTCTCCCGGAAGAGCAACACCATGACATTGGCTCGAGAGGCAGAAAGAGGACTTGCAAGTCTACAATCTCGCGCTCCCCTTCCCCTCTGCCCTGAAAATCCGTTGGTTTCCCTGTCAAAAAATCGGAGGATGACTTAGATGACGATTGGAGCTTCCCTTCGGATGACAACTGGAAAAAAGAGGCAGTTACAGACAACATTTCTCGCACAACAACTGCCAAGTAGCCCAAGATGGTCTCTTCTTCAACTCCGGAGCCTGACCCCCAGCTCACAAAGGAGGACATAGAGACCCTGATCGAATACGACTACTTCGTGACTAAGGAAAATCCACATCAGGTGGACATGATGCTCAGAATCGGTAGATGCAGTTCCTTGGCTCTCTTATATCTCAGTTTACATGGGCTCATCTCTGTTTTTTACACCTATTTTTGCTTCTTCTTGCTAACTTTTCTACTCCTAGACACATTAAAGGTTGGTTTCCCCTCGAAGGGAAGCCCAATTTTTGAATTTTTGAACAATTCTTATCGAACAGGGGTTGGCTAGTTCAACAACCACCTTTCCTGAAGCTTGTTTTGTATTTTTGTACATATTAATAGAAATTAGCCTAATTTATAAAGAAAGAAAAAAAACAAAGTCTCATCATTTTAAAATAATTACACAAAAAATAAAAATTATAATACACTTTACTTATGTAAGACATAATTTAAACGTTTTTTTTTTTAATGGATGATACAATTCTTAATTTTTTATAGTTTATTGAAAAATCCCCACAAGGCTAGGATTGTGTAGACTATTCTTACAGAGATTGTAATTTTTTATAGTTTAAATTGAATTTTTAAATGCATAAATAGATTCAACATTAGGATTGGGTAGACTATACAGCTCAAACTTACAATATAATTTATAGAAAAATCCATGTAATAGTAGGATTGTATGGACTAAATTCAAACCTACTATTTTAATAAATTTTTATCAAATTTTCAATAAAATTAATAATAATAAAAAAATAGTTATACTACACTAAGGTTCAAATTTGAAGTCATTATTGGCCTTCAAGAGCTCTCTAGCCTATCATAAAAATGCATAAGTTTATTTCCCATGCAAATGAATTTATATAATAAATTACTTGTCAAATTTAAAATGAAAAATGTTTCTAATTTTTTCGATTGAAGGGAAAGAGAATTTTCATAATAAGTGTATTTGTCATTATTTTATAATTATTTTATTATTTTTTTTCTATATATCATTACATTTAAAAAAATGAATGTTAACAATATTTTTCCATATCATGATAACCAAAAAAAAATTGTTATCATTTTTATAGAATAGAATTCTATTAATATGGAGCTCATGCATCCATGTATCATCTATTTATTGAAATTACCTCAAAGTTATGGGCATTGAAAAACAAAAAATTGGTTGTGATGAATCTTTTTTTGTTGCTAGTAGAGGGGAAACAATTCCAATTGGAATCAACTCCCTAGTCTCTTGTTCTTTAAATTAAAAAAT
This sequence comes from Pinus albicaulis, assembly GCA_034641835.2. Taxonomy (NCBI): domain Eukaryota; kingdom Viridiplantae; phylum Streptophyta; class Pinopsida; order Pinales; family Pinaceae; genus Pinus; species Pinus albicaulis. The sequence continues at coordinate 446,574,540 of CM076582.1, read as the reverse complement.
ACAAATATGCCTACTTCCTACTCCACTTTTAGTGCCTACTTAGCTTTCTTATAGTTACTATTTGCTCAACTTGCTTGCATTTATGAATACTACGGATGTGTCTTGTTTATTCCTATTTAATATGAAGATAGACACCTGGGATCAAAATTGATTCAATGCAGATATGATTTCTTATTATCATAAATTCAATGCTAAATAAGTAGTATTTATTCAATTTTGTTGACAAAAAATAATGTTAGTTTTATGTTCTTTTGTAAAAGGTGTCTTGCATCATAATGCACATGTGCACTAATCATTGGCTTATGGAAAAATATTCTTGTAGTTATATTTTTTTATGGAAAATTGTGTTGTTAGAGATTTTAAATAATTATTTTTTATTTATTTATTGGAGATTTGCTATATATTCTTAAAACAATACTATCTTTTGATTTCCTTTTAAAAAACTTATTGCAATTGTTTAAATGATTAATTCAGTTAGTTTAAAAAGGAAAACAATTTCATTATATTGAGAAATGATGTCCATAAAATGAAAGGGTAAATGGTTCTATTTAATTTCCCCCATTTGATTTATATATGAGTGTAAGTAGATGCAACAATTAAATTTCTTTCATATGATTTCTATATAGAGTGTAATACTATTAGTGACTCACTGCCATTTGTGTACTCGTTCAAGTGTACCTAGAGTTTGGATTTGTAGAGAAGATTTTTAGATATGCACAACTTAACACAATAAAATGTGTGATGTGTGAAATATACATGAAATTCAAAATTATTTTTCATTTTCAAATAAAAATAATTATTTATTTTTTCTTTTAAATATTGAAAAGTTAAAATGAAATTAAATATATAGCTTCAGTGGGCCTAAAGGTTAAGAGCATGTGTTTATTCCTAAGAGGTCACGGGTAGAGGGTCCCATCCACCAATTTGGTGTGTGGCTTAGCTGTAACCTTAAAATCCGATAATAATTATAATAATAATATTCAAATTGAAATGGAACCCTATCCTTCAAATTTTAAATATAATTTTTCCTTTTCAATATGATTCCTAACACTACTAAATCAAAATTACTGATTTTTTCTTAACCGATCCTCTTGGCATAAACATTACAATGAATCACTAAAACTTTCTTTTTTTTAGATTAATAATAATATTCAAATTGAAATGTAACCATTTCCTTCAAATTTTAAATATAGCTTTTCATTTTCAATTCGATTCCTAACACTACTAAATCAAAATTATTGTTTTTTTCTTAACCAATCTTCTTGGCATAAACATTACAATGAATCACTGAAATGTTTTTTTGGATTCTTTTGATTTTTTCAATATGAAGAATATGTAATTCATTGAAGCATTTTAGGGCATAAACATTACAATGAATCACTGCAATCTTTTTTTAAGATTCTTTTGATTTTTTCAATATGAAAAATCCTTAATTCATTGAAACATTTTAGGAAAAATCCTATCAAATCTAGTAACTATCACTATAACACTAAAAATATATCCAATACTCAAAAACCAAATATACCAAAAATTTATAACTTATCACTACAACCAAACCAAAAAGACAACCACCAACATATGGCTTCCACAGGCCACACCTTCACATAGCTGTTGTGGCATTCATGTGCTACTCAAATTTATATATCATATCTACAATCGATTGGATGTGCGAAAAGCCTCCTATCAAAATTTAAAAAAATCGACCAAAAATGTCAGACTTTATCCTAAATGCGTGGCTGTAAGTCCCTCGACGAAACAAGATCAAGTTCCATGCAAGCTCAATCACACGGCCTGGATGCCCCGGCAAATTCCCTAATGCACTGTCTCCGTCCAATGGAACTGATGGCTGAATCTGTGGTCTAAATGTCCAGCGGACTTGAAATTGAAATCGATGCTCTTTTTTGGAAGCGAGTGTGGGTGTGACAAACTTTCTCACTGTTGAGCATCGCTGAATTTCAGGAACTGAGGAAAATGGGTTCTCCTTCCTACGCGTTTTCTACCTCCTCCTCTTCTTCTTCGGTCATTACCAGCCGTAATCTGCAATATCAGCACAAACAGCAGCAGGGCAGACAGCGCTTTTTGTTCTCTCGATGGTCATCAGGTCAGTTTATTCTGCATTGAAATTTTTTTCTTGTAATGTCAAGGAATTCAAGGTGCTATATTTTATCAGGTATAGCCACTGGGATTTTTACCAAGGATTTGAACTTTGATGGGCTCTGTATTGCAGAAATTCTGACTTTCCCACATTTTGCTGCAAACTTGTTTGGAGGCGGATTGAGTTTCAATTTGGTGGGATGGAATTTAATAGTTTCTTGAAAGCTCTGGTTATTTACTTCTTAAACTAGCATAGATTTGGGTTTATTAAGCTCTGAGGCCTATTATTCAATGACATTAAATTTTAACCTCGTTTTATTTAATAAACATGGACATCTTCCCCACGCTTGCTGTAGAGCACCAACCTTCTCTGTGTACAACAATGTTAAAGAAAATGCAGATTACTTTGTAAAAGCACTCAAATTGCATGAATTTAATTCACAAAAGACCAAAACCTCTGTTATAAAACCCATATTTGTTACCAAAACCATGGGTTATTATTAGCACAAACTCATCCAAACCTTTCTCTGGCTGCATATCTCCAATTCCAATATTTGATATTTCAGCCATTTGTGTGAATTCAAAATATGCATCCTCAAGCTTTAGGGAATCTGAGATTGATATCAGCCATTTGTGTGAATTCAAAATATGCATCCTCAAGCTTTAGGGAATCTGAGATTGATATCAGACTTGGGTTGGGTTTGAATGGGCTTGAAATAATGTCTATATATTCAATACCTTTATGTAGCATTTAGATTCCATACATCATTACATAGCTACATTCCTATAAAAGATATCATATCTCATTTCCCCTCCGAACTTTAGACTGAACCTTGTTTCTCTCCCTGCAAACTTAACCCCAAGTGCTTAGAGAACAGTGAACAGGGCTTATCATAACTAATACTAGAGGGAAAATCTTGGAATAACCCAACTAGAATTGTGCCCACAGAAACTGCCACACATCTTGCAGCGTCCCCTAAGGCATGCGAGAAAAGTGCCAATCAGTAACTAGTGGAATGTTGGTTGTGTAGAACACCTGCAACCGTCTCTTTTGAGCTATGTACAGCTCCAGGAATTCCAGTTTTTCCACTAATCAGTTGATTTTTGTATCCATGTCCGGATCCCAATCAACCGTGATAAGTTTGCAGTAGTCCTCCCATATGCCATTGAACCAACTGCATTCCAGAAAGTTAGAATAGCTGCTGGCAAAACAGTCCTAAGTACCGTCTCTGATCAATCTGAACAAGCTCTGATAGCTTAAATATATAATTGTACACTAAATAGATCAGATTTTGGTCCCAACCTCAAAAATTGAATGTAGATTGTTATCATATGAGTTGAGGAAGTGGATTGTCCAAAACATTATTTTGGAAACAACAAAATTGTACTGATATTAATCCTTTATATTTGTTATAAATAATAAAAATGATGTCCATAGACTTTATTTTGGAATAAGTTTTTAAAATTTTAATTTAATTATAAATAAAGTAAGTATTTAAATTAGATAATTCTAAATAATTTTTTAGTAAATCAAAAATTGAGATTTCTGTTCAAAATAGTTATATTTTTTTCTTTTTTAATTTAATTAATTAATTAAAGGAAATGTAATATAAAGTTTAAACAAGTGTCATATGAAATGAGTTATAATTTTTTTGGGCATGTGGTATTGATAAGCTATAATATTGACCTATAGTATTGTAACAAAGCCTATTTATAAATATGATAAAATAGAGATGAATCTCCATAGGTAAAAATCATGTTACAGGTTTTTTTAATCAATATATGTTTAACTTATATATTAATTCTTTTTATTAATAATATAATTTAAAATAGATTTATAGTTTAGTTAATTTTTATGATTTTATTTAATTTTAGCAACATGAGATATGTTATGAAGTAATGTTTTGATGTTTATTAAGGTTTACCAGTCATTTAATTTATATGGCTTAGTTAGTAGTAACCTATTTTTAAGGTCACGACCAAGACAAACACTAAATTGGTGAATGAGACCCTTTGTTTGTGGGACACACCAAATTGGTGTATGAGACCCCTTTGTTTGTGGGACAAGGAACAAATCTACCTAAGAGTACATGCTCTTAACAGTTAAACCCACTAAAACTATATAGTTTAGTAAAATTTATGATAATAACTATTTAAGTCTACACTAAATTAATATATTATTATTATTATTATTGAATTTTAAGGTCACGACCAAGCCAGACACCAAATTGGTGTATGAGACCACTTTGTTTGTGAGACAAGAAACCACCTCCGCTCAGCAATTTGACTGTTAAGTCTACTAAGGCTTACATACATATATATGAGATTTTTATATAATTAAAAATATTAATAGGTAAATAGCTAACCACTTTTTCCCTACTTTAAAATATCACTTCTTGTCAGCCCAGCTAAAAATCTGATCAAGTTTAATTATGGAGCCTGATCCTGAGAGTGTCAAATTAAATTCATAACTTCTCAATAACAAAAAAGCCATAACCTCTCAATAACAGAGGTGCCATGACTACGAAAGCTAGAAAAACTAAAATAACAAAGATACTTTAACCACAGGAACTAAAGAAAATAAACTTATTAGAAATATTTTAACTACTGAGACTCAAAAACCTGAACTAACCCTGAAAGCTAATATTTATTTTATTTTTTCTGGGAAACATCACTATTAACTATCTCTGCTTTCACCTATGATTTCAAATTCAAAAATACATAGTTCTATAAACTGTCGATGCAACAATGTAAAAGACTGAAAATTGATATATCTTAAAAACGGGTACATCCCCTTTTCAGTGGAGCTGAGATACAACAGCAGGTAAAAACATGTAGTTCGCTGACGAGCATGCATTTACAATGGGCCAATGGATTAACTGATTCCCTACTAAAATAAAATCTATTAGGTAAAGGGGGTGTTATTTAACAAATTGTTATTAATTTTAAAATTAATGAATATTCAAGAATTAATTTTGATTGTCTCAGTTATCTCTGTTGAGACTGACTCATATTTTCACACTTTTTATCAGTAATGGGTTACTTGAAATGGGATTCCAAGATGCCATGAATTATTTGTAAATGTTTAAACCATTGCATGTCGAGAATTTCAAAACTAGAAAACCTAGAAATATAGACTAACCTGAGAGTTGAACCATGATAGGTGCTTTATTTACAAACTATTTGCAAGTCTATAAGAAATGAAATGCTGTAAAATTATTTCGTTTTACAAATTGATAAATATTGGATTCTAATTCACTGTGCCATTTCCATGATCTGGAGTTTAATGACTTACAATATTTCCAGTTAAAGGCCTCTAGGTGTTGAAATAATAGACTTCTCGTTCCAGAAGAGAAGAAAATTTTTACTCTTTTAATTAATAGTGAAGCATATGTGTTTTGGAAAAAAAAAATATAATCATATATATTAATTAGTTTTGAAACAATCAAATAATCATATAATGCGGTCAAATCTTGAAATGGTATAATAATATATTCATCCAGAGCTTAACACTTGTCACTAACTGGAATTCATCTTGGGTGAGAGGATAACACTTCACTCAAATGCTCAGGGTAGACATAGACCTAATTAATAACCAGAAAAGAAATCAGGAGTTTAACATGTCACTAACTGGAATTACAGTTAATCATCCTGGATGGAGAGGATAACACTCTGCTCAGGATAAATATAGACCTAACTAATAACAAAAAGTCACAACGTATATGAATGAAACTGTGTTAAAAAACTAGCTTCGTCCTTTTTAAAATAATGCTCAGAAATCATGCCAAGGCATGACTAACCTTGACACTAATGCTCAAAAATCATGCCAAAGCATGACTGACCATGATGCTAACACCAAATAATGGCATGCATTTTTAAGATGATCTATTCCTGGATGATGGGTCCGGTTATCACTCGAAACGTTGGAACATTCTAAGAGTTTGATAGAGTTAATACTTAATTCCCAAAATCAAAATGGAAAATTCAATGAACTGAGAAAGCCTACATAATTTAGTGACCTCATTCAGTATAAATATTGAATATTGTTGCATAGAGGGTCACAGTTTGACCTAGGCAAACAAATAGATTAATTTTGTCTGCATTGAAGGAGTCTTATGCAGCTATGTAACTGGGAAAATTGTTTCTTTCCTCAGGTAAGATTCTTCATTCATTGTAACATATCATTAAATACCTTTCTGGAAAATCCAGGAAGCATTTGATATAACGGACATGAAACTATGTTGAATGGATGTCTTCATAATCATCTCGTAGTTTTCCATGTGAATCTTCTCCTCAAATAACTAAAAATATTTGTGCAAGTCATAATTTAAATATATTATGAGTTGTGTTCTGTTATATGCAGGGCTGGCATCATTTTCAGGTGGCACTTCTTGTTCAAGGATAAGATCTACATTCAGTGGCCAAAGCTTGCATTTACCAGCTTCTCTGTGGGTCTCTGCACGAAGATCTCGCAAGTCTACTCCTGTGACAATGATGTCAAAGCCAGTTATTCAGTTCATTCAAGGAACGGACGAACAGAGTGTTCCAGATGTCAAATTGTCGAAGTCAAGGGATGGCACAATTGGTATGGCCATATTTTCATTCGATCAGCCGTCTGTATTTGATTCCTCTAGGGAACTTGGAGATATTACAGGCCTTTATATGATTGATGAAGAAGGAGTGCTTCAGTCAGTTGATGTGAGTGCAAAGTTTGTGAACGAGAAGCCTTCGAGGATAGAAGCTAAATATATCATGAGGAGCCCACAAGCATGGGATAGGTTCATGAGATTTATGGAACGGTATTCTAATGAGAATGGTCTTCAGTTCATCAAGAAATAAAAATAGCATATGCAGTCTCAGTTTTGGAATTTCATTGAGAGGCTTACTCTTTTATGCAGTTTTACAGCTCTGTGTTGTTTTAGACTAGTGGCATGTTGCTGTTACACTTTTAATAGTCAGAATATTGAAGGAGAAATATTGGATTGAAACCACTTGAAGTATGATGGATGGATTTTTATTTTTACCAATCACGATATTTAACTCGGGTTTTGGGTTCTCTCTTGTAGATGCAAGAGTATGTAGTCCCCTGGCTTTTCTGTGCATTATATGCCTTTTGTCAGGGGAAATGGTTTCTATACTTTTCCCAAAGGCACTTAAAGTACTGTGCCCTCGAAGAAGTTGGGTTAATGAAAAGTTTCCTTTGCTGTTGCAGCTCCAATGTGTGTTAGTTTTTGTCATCATCTCTAACAAACTCCCTAGCTACAAACCCACGGTCTTGTAATTTCCTGTTTATATTAATTAGTTAAGGTGCCCAAATGGGAAAGAGAAACTAAGCTGTAAATTACCATAAAACAGTTTTGAAAGAGTTAATAAACACTGTTTTCAATGTATTACATAAATTTTATATGTGAAATGGAAATATGTTACATGGGAAACATTTTGTACAATACGGGAATAGCATTGAGTAATGTAGAATCTATGAGCACATTTGCTGAATCTCTGGAGATCAATTTGACATGGGTTTCAGTAACTTTCAGATAGAAGACTTGACGAATAACTGTTAATTCTTAAGCAATAGCTTCTCTGGATTCCAAGATCTCACACCATTGGGGTTTTACTATACAGTCAATCAATTCTATGTTACTTTCAATGTTTGAGTGCTGTTTGGTAAAAAGCTGTGCTCTGATCAACTTCATTAAGCCATTTGATTGTGGATTTCTATCACCACAACAGCCCCTCTTGTAATCCTATATGGTCAATGTGCTGAAGAAGTTCTTCCTCTTCACTTTTCAAGCAGTCTGTTAAACCGTTTTGAAGGATGTTATCTTGGATTGCAGCCATTTCCGTATCAAGAGTTTATTGGTTACTGAAAATATTGCCAAAAAACTGATTATTCTGAGCCTTGAGACTCTTCTTAAGAAGTTTAAACTTCTGTTGTCTGCATCTTTGTCCCATGGACCCCAACATGAGTTTCGTTATTTTTGGATATTTGACCTAAGATCCGGGTGAATTGTCCACATCATCTCAAACGAAAATGGGATGTTCTGTGGTCAGTGGGTCTTCTAAAGAAGCATTGAGATAGGCCAGTGATCAGAACGAGGACAGATTATATGACTCAGCTGAAATGTTTAAATTGAGAAGATGGTGTTCAGCTGACAGAGAGTGATCAAGGCATTCTGAAGGCCAGCCTTCTAAACCTAGACCAAACACCTCTTCAAATACACCTCCACCTCTTTTTAGCCCAGTCCACCTACCTCTTCACTCTGCATCAATTATATGTCGAGTATATTCAGGCTTCATCTAGATATTATGTGGAAAGACATAATGAATATACAAGGGACTTAATTTATGAGATTGAACTGTAATGACGAGAAGAAACAAAATTTAGCACTGATATGGATAAAGGGCAGTCCCTCTTCGTGTCTAAATGACCCCAAATCCTCTTCAGAACGATGAACTTTATTCCAGGCTGCAAACACAATAAAATGGGCTATCAAAAATTAAAACTATCTTTGCTGGTACAGTGAAGATGTTAGAAAATGTCCTTAAGATCAGTGGTGACCAGATAGACACGCTACTTAGTTGGGTTCATAGAATTTTGCATTCTCAAAGAATATCTACCCTGAAATGTGAAATTACCAGTCTCAACTCCTTTCTCTCCTTGAGATCTCACTTCTACCTCTTATCCATCAATTACAAATTTAGCACCAGATCAACAACACCAAGTTGCAATTGGTTCTGTAGAGACTAACCCTTTTCATGTCTAAGGTACTTAAGAACCCTGGCCTATTGTTTCAATCCCATTTCCATAATCCCCAACTTTGGCCATTGTAAATGGTTCAATCTTCTCAAGAGGATTTATGACAATATTTTATATAGTTCTAAAGCAGCGAGCTATCATGGAAAACAATTGGATGAACTAAAAGGGATGCCCTTGCTTACTTATTCTAAACTTTTTGCAACGAAAATCCGAATTGTCAGTTTGAAATTATCATAGCGACATAGGTACAGCAAGGAGGGGCCTCCCAGACTTTTGCAGTCGGCTAGGCCCAACAAAGTGGAGTACCCCTAGACTACTTGATCTTTTCATGATAGCGCATATGATCAAGCTATGGTATCTAGGACCCCAAGCATATCCTATTTGTACAGGATTCTCCTCTTTCTGGTCTCACAGGGTTATTGGCATTCCAGGATTATGATCAAAAGAGTTAGAGTTTTGTTGTCTTTCTTGTACCAACCCATTTGCAGCACTATTTTCATAGTAGTAGAACTCAGTTTCAGAGTATCTTTGTTTATATATATATATATATATATATATATATATATATATATATATATACCAACTACTCCAACGTTGAGCTATCAATAATTTTTGGAGATGAAAAGGTACTTGATCTTTTTTTGGCTGTCTTTCTAGACAAGCTATTTAATTTTATTGGGAGATAATAGTTATATTTAAAATTTAAACATTTTATGTAAAATTTAAGACTTTTGTGATCTATAATGTAGATAAATGTATTTTTAGAGTAATCACATCTTACTTAAGATTTAAACATATAATAAAATTTTAATAATATAAATATTATAATATAATAAATCTTAATAATATAAGTATTACAATATAATAATGTAATATTTTGTGTAGTAATTAATTGAAGAGTTATATAACATACCTTCCTTTCAAGGGTCAAAAGACATTGATGAAATTTTAATTTTAAAAAATATAAAAAATTAAAATAATTAAAACATCTTTATAATTTTTACAATGTTTTAAAAAAGATAGATCAATTTTTTTTGAAAATAATGAACTATTTGCAACTTCTTTTCAGTGTAAAGTCATTATCTTTGAATTCACTCTTCTATGATTCAAAATGTTTAAAAATAGAGATTTTTTGAATTAATCACACCAACTTGAACTCAAAGATAATAACCCTACACAACCCTACACAAAAGGGAGGTTGCCCAGAAAGTTCATTTTTTTGAACATGCAAGTTTACAGCTATCAAAAAAAGATTTGATCTAGCTTTTTGAAACATCATAGAGATGCATAAGTTGTACTGAGTTTTGACCATCTATAACATTCTTCATCCCTGGTTGATGTACCTCTGCAATATTTATAACATTCTCCAATTTTGTTTGCTCTTAAATATAACATAATTAAACTAAAAAATAACAAAGACAAAGATTTCAACACAAAAATAAAACAACTAATAAAATATTGTATTGTTGAATGTCATCACCATAAATTAAGAAATATGATTAACTAATAGTGTTTATATTAACATATATACACTTTAATATATGTGCTTATATACGTGTGTTTTACTTTTTGTTAATATATATCATTTTTATTAATAATGTGATTTATCCTAAAGACATTTATCTACTTTATGAATCACAAAAGTCTTAGATCTAACAAGTAATCTTAAATTGAAAATATGGATAAATAATTATAATTCATGAAAATGGAAAAAAAAAAAGGTTAAATAAAAAGGAAATAAAACTAAAAACAAAAAATTAGTAACTTACAAGTAACAGATAAATACATTTAAATAATAACAAAAAATAAATTTCCAATGTTAAATTATGACTAACCTACATAAATTTTTGGTCAAACACAAACTAATACATGAAAGATCTCAACCAATCAAATAATAGATAAATAAATTTAAATAATAATAAAAAAATAACAAAAAATAAATTCTCAATATTAAACTATGGAAAAATCGCAGAAATTTTTAGTTAAACACAAACTAATACAAAATTCAAAATAAAACTAAATAATATTATGCCTACAATAAATATAATAAGATATACTTTTATTAATATAAATAAGTTTATTTATTTTTATAGTGTTTTTAATATTTTTTATTTATTAATATAAATAAATTTATTTATTTTTATAATGTTTTTGATATTTTTTATTAGTGGGTTTGAATTACAATATATCATGTGAACTAGGATATTTAAGAATCAAATTTAGTTAGTGAAAGAGAGCACCTATTCTAAAAACCCACCAATTGCATTGAAAGTTCAAATCTCTCTTTTAATTAGTGGAAGAGGACACCTAAGAGTTTTAAGTGGAAGAGCACACCTGGGAATTACAGTTCTAAAACTCACCCAGTTGCTAATTCCGTTACTAAAAATTATTTTCTATCGCATCAGAGCCATCGACTACACTAGAGAAACGGTAAAAGGCAAGTGAAAGAGCTGAGGGACTGAGTTGATAGCCAGAACCCATCACCTGTGCATAAATCTTATCATCAAGTGTGTTTATAAGAATTCAATTTTATGTGTAATTTTCAGTGTGACAAGGGATCCACCGCCAGGTAATGATTTTCAGTGTGACAAGGGAAGGGACCCACAGTCAGGTAATGATTTGATTGTTGATCAGTTTACGAAAGCATATATACTCTACTCTCTGGTTTTGAACTTGTGACCTCTTATGAGGAAATACATCCTCTTAACCATTAGACCTACTTAAATTGTATATTAAAATTATTATAAATGAAAAAATATATATATTAGAAATCATCTCAATTCATTTAAATGAAAAATGAAAAAAAATATTATAATTAGAAGTTATATAATTTTGAAAATTTTACTTTCTTAAGTAAGTTTATTTTATTGAGACTCTAAACATTAAAACTAATAGTTGAGCAAATTAACATTAAACTCTTAAGGAAAAAACAATTTAAAAATAGTAGTGGGAATAATCAATATGGAAAGAAACATATTAATGTGGCTAAGCACAAAGAGGAGGAAAAGTTCCTTTTTCATGGCCAAAAACAAGGATTCAAAGAGAGATAAAGATGGTTGGTGCATTAAGGGTTATCCAATGGTGTCATTTTATGTTAATGGTGGAAATGTTAACTATTGATTCAACATTAGCTATCATCCAGTTAGTGAGTTAATGGTTAGACAAAAGGATCATAAGGTAAATTGTACTTCATCAACCTAACTAGATAGAAGTCACTTTTAAATTTTTTGAAGATCTAATCTTGTGCATTGCAAACATTTTGCTTGCTTAAAGTTCTTGCCTTTTTGTGTTTTGAACAAGCATGTAAAATGACCATTATGGAAGGGTGTTATAGATAATGGTTATATTTATAACTTAGACATGTTAATTAAGGCTAATAAAGTGTATCCATATCCATGCTTGTGTAAAAGTCACAAATTTTTGTAAAACTATATAAATTTTATTTCCTTTATTTTCTAAAATAAAAAAGGAGTGGATATAAATTTTATTTCCTTTATTTTCTAAAATAAAAAAGGAGTGGATTATTGCCACCACAAAAGAAAAGTGATCCACAAGCTAGGTGATGATAAAATATGACACAAGGTTGTTGGCACACACATACAATCTACATTAACCCCAAATTTATTTAGTACTAAGATGTTGCTGCCTAGAGCTTTTTCATTTATTTGGTGCTTAATGGATCTAGGGTTAAGATGAATCTATGCTAGTATATAAAATATTAGTTTGTTCAAGTTTGTTTGTTTTTTTCTTTTTTTCTTTTAATATATTAAAGGATGTATATGTTTAGAGGTGTGTGCATATATTGGTTATGAATTTTGAACGATAAACATGATGTGTTGAACCAATATTCCTTACTTAAAATTCATAAGATTCTTCAAACTATCATCAATGGTTCTACCTAAAAAAAATACAATCAATATAATGTACCCAATCTACTCTATAATAATGTCTATGGAATGGTGTATTACGTTAAGCATCTCATATTTTTTGAAAGAACTATTTGTCCTCAACAATTGGGAAATAGAATTCAATATTATCAAAACAAATATTCACACTCTAAAAATCACAACGAAACAAACAAGGCCTTATCTCAATATCCTTGATAACTTGGGGAATTTTTTTTAATAATCTTTATCTCAATATCCTTGAAAACTTAGGGCAATTTTTTTTAATAATCTTCATCCTTTCTCATAAATATCATTATCCATGTATTGTTGCTAAGGAAACCTAAATCGATAACCTAGTCTATGCTCATTATAGAATGTTACCATTATGATCCTAATTGTTTACCTTGGGAGCATCGCCAAATGTATTGTCAACCATAAATTCAAATCCCTTATTAGAGATGATTGAAACTCTAAGTTCAATAACACTTCAGACAACTAGCTTTTTTGTTGTTTTGGTTGTGTGGTTGTGATAAACATGTGTTGTAGAGAAAAGATTACACTAGGTTTACATGTATTGTCCTGACTTATTTCAAGCAATGTCCTAGTTTCCAAATCATGATGAATAATATTATGATGGCTTGTTGAGACCATGGTGCCTATATGGAAACAAGCTACTATATTCCAATTTGCAAGCAAGTGGTAGAGCCCTTGGCTAGTTGGATGGCGAGACTAATTTCTCCACTCAAGTCATGTGCCAGATAATTCTCAAAGACACTTTTAATAAGGTGCCATATACCTCTATCTCACAACATTCTAAGTAAGTGATCATAGGCAAAGAGGATAATGATTTCTGACTAGGTGAAAACCTTCCTCAAATTGAGTTTGAACATGAAAAGGTAATCTTAGTCGACCTAATAATGGGATCCATGATTTTTTTGAAATAAAGAGGACAAAGCACGGTGTTTCATACAAGGCTATCTTACAAAACATTGGCTCAATGGAAATGAACCTTACCTCTGCTAAGAGAAGAAATTTTTGTATAGAAAAGTCAAACATATCTCCCATCTCAAAGGTATCTCTAAAATTTGTCTTAAGTATTTGATTTGTATTCATAATTGAACTTAATCTACAAATTCATTGACTTGTTGCTAACTAGTTCAACTTTGTAGGGGAGTATTGGCCAACTAGCAACCATTTAATCTGCAAAAATCATTATGATTCACATATACAGGTTGCAACACTATTTTAACAAGTACTCCATTTCCATTGATAGTAAGAAAACATAGATTAACCATAAAGACTTACAAGAAAAATTAAATACATTTATTCATAAGTAACAAAGATTTATAATCAAATATGACAAGAAATTCTCAAAACAAAGATAAAACACTTACCTTATCAATAACTTAAATCCAAGCAATTGAATGAGTGAGAAATTTTCCATATAGTGGTAAGAAATCCTCTATGGATGCCACCCCTTAAATGGGTTATGAGACCACCAAGGCAAAGGGTGAACATAGTTTCAAGACTATAAGGTCACTCATGCCATCTTAAATTTCTTCGAAGAACAACCACAAAACTCATTGTAGAGTTATATTACTAATATTGTAGTCAACCTAGCCATGGCACTACCAATACTACCCCATATAACAAGGGATATCCCCTTTTCTACTCCATAATATCTCAATAATAATTTTCTTCTTAGTGATGTTTAATATGTGTAGAAGGAGCCTAATCCACTATCTATTTTCAAATCAAATTCTTGTAGAGTTTGGTTTTTTGAGCACTTGGTAAATAATGATTCTACAGGGTTATAAGTTATTTCTCAATCAAATCTCTTGCTCTCCTATTGTATAATTTCCTTATCTCTAGTTTTTTACCTTGCTTCTATTGTTCTTCTAGAGGTTCAACTCATTTTCTTTCATGAATATTGAATGATAAATACTCCCCCATAGCTTCCAAGAATGGTTCTCCTTTTCTATGTCTCCTTATTAATTTCGATCATTGCTTTTCATAAAAGTATTGTCCCTCCTAGAGAGAACACATACCTCCCAAATGATTGTTGGGTGTGTGTTATATTCTTTCCACAATTTCTCACACGTGCGAGGGGGGTCATAGGGGGAGAAATGCCCCCCTATTCATTGCACTAGGCACAACGCCCCGAGAATTTTTTTTGTACCCTATAATTGGTGGGCATACCTACCTATGGTTTTGTGTGGGTTTTGTGCATAGGTTTTGCACATGGTTTTGGGCATGATGGTTTTTTGTCCATCATATTTTGTAGATCCAATCAAGGGAACTACGGTTATGTTCTAATCTAGTGTTAATGGATTGGGGTTTATGAATGCTTCAACATGTATATATATGTATTGTAACATTAAAAGGAATATAATGAAAAATCAATCTGGTAGTTCAGGTTTTAGAATCCAGGGGAAAATATATGTGTATATTTGTTTTATGTTTTATGTTCTCGCCATTGTATGTTTTTTGTGTTAAGAATTCATTTGCAAGTAATTTTTGTACAGGTTTAAAACCTATAATGATCTTTCACTGAATTGAATATCTTCTCTTCTACTTCCTTGATGAGGGGGGAAGAATAATCATATTTCAACTTTTCATGGATGCATGAAAGTAGGAGGTGGTTAGACTTCCTAAAGAAATCGATCCTTACCACTCCTCCCTTCCATCCTACTTTCATGCCTTTATTAAAATGAAAGTTAGTATTTTAACTAACTAGTTAGAATATTAAAATAAAGGAAGTTAAATTATGACACGATGTAAATAAAAAAGGGTACGATTAGGAAACATGGGTAGCTATAATTATAGTTATTCCTCTTGGGATACCTCACATCTTCTCCTCTAGTGGACTCATAGCCCTTAAGGTCCCATTTCTTAATCAACCTTGGACCTTTATAAATTATGTTTCAACAAGCATCATTACAAAGTTTATGCCTACGAAGACAAACCTATGACATGGTCTTTATCAATATATTTACTTGTATGCCTAAGCATTCACTAGCTAGACCTTTGCCTTGAACTACACACTAGTAATCCATACTAGAATACCTACATCTTTTTCATATTGTGGGGTCATTTACATAACACACTTCCCGTCATTACAACATTTATTTGTACTTGGCACATGAAAGGGTCCAATATAGTCTAGGGGTCAAAACTGGGGGTATTTCATTTGTAACACCTCCATTTTTAATTCCTGGTCTAGTAGTGAATAGTGTACATGATGAATAGCTAAAGTCCAATTGGTGTAACATATAAAATTTGTACATTGAATGATAATAATAATATGCTTCACAAGTTGTAGAAGGAAAATGGCAAAAGAATGGGGGGTTATGACTCCATAAGAGAGAAAAGAAAGGAATATTAGGGGGATCACAGGGGCCAAAGAAAGATAATACTATTTTATTTATAAGCCTATTTATCAATACATTTACATGTAATCCTAAGCATTAACCATCATGATTTTTCCTTGAACTCTACACTAGGAATCCATACTGACAAACTTAAATCTCTTACAAATTATGGGGCCATTTACATGGCTCAACTCCCATAATTAAAACATTTATTTGTACTTCACACGTAATTGGGATCAATATAATACAGGGGTCAAAATTGGGAATATTACATTTGTAACACTTCCAACTTTTATCCCTTGACAAGTAGTGAATATTTGTACATGTCGAATGACTAAAATCCAAATGGTGTAACATAAAAAATATACATCATAGGATGTAGAAAGAGAATGAAAAAGGAATGGGGTGTTATGTTTCCATAAGAGAGAAAATAAAGGGGTCTTAGGAGGACTAAAGGAGTCTAAGAAAGATAATATTATTTTATTAATAAGCCTAAGACCATAGGTAACTAGAATTATAGTTACTCCTCCTAGAATCCCTTGCCTCTTTTCCTCTAGTGGAACCATAGCCCCTCAAGGTACTTTCTCTTAGTCAACCTTGGACCTTTATGCATTATGTTTCAACCTACATAATTACAAATATTATGCTCACCAAGATAAGCCTATGACATGGTTTTTATCAATACATTTACGTGTATGCCTATGCATTAACAAATCAAGACTTTTCCTTGAACTCCATGCTACTGATATACATATTTTACATATTATGGGGTCATTTACATAGCTCAATTGTCATTTTCGCAACACTTATTTGTACTTGGCACATAATTGGGTCCAATATAATCTAGGGCTCAAAACTGGGGATATTACATATGTAACACCTCTATTTTTTATCCTCGAACTAGTGATGAAAATGTGTACATGATGAATAACTGAAATACAAGTATTGTAACATATAATAATTTTACATTGAATGAGTCACACTAAAAATATATAGGACATGATGTAAAAGGAGAATGACAAAATATTGGAGGAAGGGAGGTTATGGTTACATAAGAGAGAAAATAAAGGGGGCTTAGGGGGATCTAAGGGACCTAAGAAAAAATATTATTTTATTGATAAAACTAAGTCCATATGTAGTTAGAATTATAATTGATCCTCTTGGAATCCCTCTCCTCTTAATGTGCTCTTTCTTGTTCAACCTCATACCTTTATATATTATGTTTCAACCTACATGATTACAAGCATACCAAGACAAGCCTATGACATGGTATTTATCAATACATTCACGTGTATTCCTAAGCATTGACTAGTCGAGCCTTTGCCTTTAACCCCACAATAGGAAGCCATATTGACATAGTTTTACATCTTTTCCATATTATGGGGTCATTTACATAGCTCGATTCCCATCATAAAACCACTTATTTTCACTTGGCATATAAGTTGGTCCAATATAATTTAAGGGTCAAAACTAGGGATATTATATATGTAACACCTCTAGTTTTGATCCCTGAAGGAGTAGTGAATATGTGTACATGATGAATAGTTAGAAGCAACATGATGTAACATATAAAAATTGTACATTGAATGATAATAAAAATATACATCATAGCCATAGAAGGAGAATGATAAAATAATGGAGGGGCTATTGCTCCATAAGAGAGAAAAGAAAGGGGGATTAGGGGGATCAAAAGGGCCAAAGCCTAAGTCCTTAAATCTTGAATTCATTAAACTTTTTCTTTATGTTTTCCTTAGTCTTTTTATGTTAGAATTAGTGGGAAAAAGATAAATGTGTACTTCCCATTAAGACACATGGTTTATAATTAACATGCCCATATGTTCCACAATTTTGGGCATGCAAAGGGAATTTTGACATTCGTTCTCCTTTGAGGCTTTTCTCTTAGAGTGTATGAGTTGTATGAATACAAGGGATTTTTGTCATTCAATCCTCCTAGAGGTTTTTCTCATAGAGCATAAGAGATGTATGAATCTCAAGATACTCACATTAATTCTTTCATGGGAGTCTCATCTTTGAGCTAGAGAAAAATTTATTGGCTGAATTTTTCCTATGGGATAACTACATGCTTTTTCCCCAAAAAAAATTCAATAATTTATATTCTTTTCTAAAATTAATTTGGCCATATTCTATATTTTAAAATTAGTGTGCCTTAAAAATTGTTAAAATTCTATAGAAATTGTATAAAATCCTTTAAATTTTGAATATTTTAAAAAAATATCACCAAATATTTTATAATTTGTGTCAATTGGGTTTATCTTGGGTGGTTAGGAGGAATGATTGGCATTCTCCCCACTAGGGTTCAATTCCGACAAGTGACATGATAATCTTTGTGTAATGACTCCCAACCTTGTTGTCGAAAATAAATAGCCCCTCGAGGAATGGAACATGTATATTCCTCATATGGAATATAAAGTCATTTTCCACATGATTTTTTTTAACAGTTTTTATATTAAGGGCTATTAAGTTCACCAAAGTTTCTACACTTTAAAATAATTTTCCTTCCTTAAAGTAGTCCCTACTTTGAGCCTAAGATGCCATAGAATGGTCATATAGAGTTATGTAAATTTTTGTCATGAAACCATGTGAAAATTATGACTATTCACAAAGGAAATTATTTAGATTGAGTAAATTTAGTCACAAGTGAGAAATGTTAAAATCATAACAATGATATTCCTTGGCTAGTCTATGTTGGAGCTTTGGAGGTGAGTGGGATAGATTAAGAGTTTGCATGATAGAGAAGGGTACCCCATTGCTTGAGTTATGTAGGTTGAAGAGAAATAAGGTTGGTTGATTGGGATGGTTATAGGAGCTAACAAACTATGAATTATGACTATCTATGAGAAATAGTTTATATTTAGGAAATGTTATTACAATTGATAAATATTGGGGTCCCCAGTAGTGGCATTTGTTGGTATGTTTGTATTAGAAAGTGGGATAGCTTGAAAAAAATTGTGGAAAAGAAGGGAATACAAATCCTTGGATTATATAGGGTGATAAGAACGAGGGATAGTGAATTGGGATAGCCATAAGAGTTTACATATTGATAATTTTTGGAACAAGAATATGAGAGAGAGTTAGAGCTATCCATAGGTATTTTCATCCTTATGGATTCATAGCTTTGACTTAGCGATGGTCTTGTTGCAAAGAGATTAACTTCAAGAGAGAGTGTATGGTTAGGTGGAACATCCTTTGTTTGCATCCCCTTGGTGGTTAGTTCCTAAAAAGATAAGTGTGTATGGTTTACTTGTAAATATGTTGAATTAATGTTTTTTATATTATGAATTGACTTAGCTTCCAATTTGTTCAGCTTTGTTTATATGTTAAGCATGTGTTGGTAATTGTGTTTGCATTATCCATAGATTGATTAATTGTGTTTTAATAAGCCTACATTTTCATGCTTTCATGCATTAATTGATTGATAACAAGATAGTGAGGAATATGGTATCATAGTTATAGAATGTTGATTTCATCCTAATTGGATGGTTGGTTATGTTTCAATATGGTGTCAGAGCAAGAAATTGGTGGAAAATTATGTCTTTAAGAAGTGCCTCATAGCCTTAATTGAGGACAAAGGTTTATCGGGTACATTACTAAGTAGTATTAAATATATTAGTCACAACACTAGGGTTGTATGGGCTAGAAACCAACTTGTATATATATAAAATGTAGTTTGAAAATTAATTGTTTGATATAGTGCCTCGGGGAGAACAATTGGAGAACTATTCTGAATCTAGTGACTATTGGAATGATGGATTAAATTCATATATTGAGTTCTTTTTAGAGCATAAAAATACACTACTTTTGTAGTTCAGGGTTATGAAGTTCACTTATGTGGAGAGAGTCAGAAAAAATCATGAAAATCAGGGATTCTTTACAAGGGAATTGAATTGGTCCAATGAGTGAATCAATATACAAAGAAAAGGAGTTGTAGAAGCTAAGTTTGAATTTAAAATAATACTGCCAGAAATTTGTTACCGAGAATGAATGAATGAATGAATGTGTCTGTGTGTATGTGTATTATTATGAAAAATAACTTTATACAAAAAAAAACCAAGAAAAATGTGTAAATATACATGATTAAGATATATCATATCTAAAGTCCTACGGAAAAAGTTAAACAAATAAAAGTAGATCTCACAAATAAGAGACATGAGGAATTAATTTTATGTGGTAGAACTCCCAGGTAGTAAAAAATCCACAAAAGTAAGGCCTTCTAATTATTCAAAACTCCCCCCCCTGCAGATGTGGGTGACATTGGACGCACGTATGGAACCAATACCTCCCACGTTCGAGATGATGAAGATTTGCAACGCAGGCCTTCACTTGAAGTGGATCCACTTCTCTGCAATAATTCGCATGAGGTGACAGAGGTAAGGCATCAAGAAGATACACAATGTCAGCAACCACCCTGGGTGGTACCTTTCAGCTGCAATCATTTTAATGAGCTCCCGGATGGATATGACGCTTTGCCATAACTCGAAGCACATGCCTCCACATGAAAATTTTCGCATCATGCACCAGCGAGCGTGTCATAATAATGCACAACATCTGCGCTTGTGCCACAGGCCTATAAAAGGGGAGGCCCTTCTGCATAGTGTTATTCAACGTTTTCTCCTTCTGGCTCATACTGCCCTCTTAGCATATTTGTTTCAGTTTCATCCCACCTACGTGCTCCACCAGTCGCGCAGCCTCCCCCCAGTGCAAGGTTGCGAAAGACCCTCCAAACCGCGCACCTCCTTGGCTACGCACCTCTGTTCGGCCCCCCTTGCCCTGCTAGTTTCCCTCGACTGTGCGCTCTGATCACCAAGCTCCCCCAACTGCGCATCCACCACCTGCACACCACCTTGCCCATTAGCACCACACTGCACACTCCCTGTTTCTGCTCCAAGCTTCTTCTCCATACCTCTCAGCCTCCCATCTCCCCTCTGCTACGCTATCCCATGGCTCCAAGATTGTGCCAAAGGACAATTAGAGGCGGCCAAAGAGGTGTGTTCCCTAGACGCTACCAGCGAGGGCCCGAAAATCGTTTAGAGTCCTTTAAGGGCTCCTCTTCTGGCAGTCATGCCAGGGATGCCCCCCAAAGCCCTACACATGACCAGGAGGAGGAGGCCCTTATTCAAGAAATGCAGAGAGGCAGAAGGGGACCTAGGAAATCCACCATTGCGCACCAGGAGCATCTGAGGCCCCGCAAAACCGAGCCTCTTCCAGTTCAGGAGGATGTGGGGGAAGACACTGATGTGTGGATCATGGAGTCGGAGGGAACTTGGAGGCATGTACCAGATGTTGAGTACCTGGTCGCTCCCATCCCTTGCACACCTACTTCTAGGCCTCCGCGTCGAACTACTGCTGAGGAGGAAGCCATAGCGCAAGAGTACTCCTATCGTATCGAGGAGGAGGAACCAGACACCAAGGATGATGCAGAAGCACCTTGATTGCACAGTCGCTCAGCTTTTTTTAGTTTTCTGTTATTCCAGATTTTATCATAGAACTTTTACCTTCATAGGTGTCGTGCTACATTTTGTAATTTTCTGTACGATGTTATTACAGTGATGGTTTCCTCCAAGGAGGCAGCCCCATACATGCGAAATTATGAAAGCAACAAAGGTTGGGATTGGATAAGATCAACTTACCAACTCAACCTGTAGCATATGTAATGTTTTATTTCGAATCAATATAGTTCAGCCTAAATTACCAAAAAAAAAAAAAAAAAATCTTCAAAACTCTCCCAATTACAATTGCTAAAGCACACAAATTTGTGGATTTTTTAAATGGGATTCATATAATTCTTAAGCATATGGATGAATGTGTCAAACGAATCCTAATGTTTAGGATAATGATCAATAACATAAGCCACC
Source organism: Pinus albicaulis (assembly GCA_034641835.2). Classification (NCBI taxonomy): domain Eukaryota; kingdom Viridiplantae; phylum Streptophyta; class Pinopsida; order Pinales; family Pinaceae; genus Pinus; species Pinus albicaulis. Next base: position 446,552,555 of record CM076582.1, on the reverse strand, counting down.
TTCCACCCTTTTTGTATTCAAGACCAATTTCATCAGTGTATAATAACTAGGAGAAACTTGGACCATTGATCATAAGGCACAACCAAGGGTGGAGATTATCTAATACATAAAATTTGATGATAAGTTCACCAAGAGATAAGGGATAATTAATGGATAAGAATGACCTATGAGTGTAATTCATCATTACCTAAGAGTCAATTCACCACCAATAACTCCCAAAACCATCCCCATGTGTAGATATGAAATATTATTGATATGTAAACTTCCATGGATATTCCTCTGGAAAAATTCATCACAACAGATCTATGAAAATAAATCGAAATCTATAATATGAAGGGTTAATTCCATTTAGATTCCATATTTTTTATTATTGTTTATGCATGCAATATAATATGCAGAAAATAGAGAACATGTAAATACAATCACTCACTGATCTATAAACTGTCGTGGATATTCCATTGGACAGTTCATCATAACAGATCTAATAAAATATATTTAAAAATCCAAAATCTACACTATTACAATTTTATTTCTCTTTATATTTTTTATATATGTAGATTATTGATAATAGTGAATGCATGCAAATTGAAATTATGTAGAAAATAGGAACAATGAAATCAAATCTCACACACACATTTGACACAAGATATGACCTGGGAAACCGTTCTGGGAGAAAATATCAGCTGGAAGGTGAGGTTGCTCCGCGCTCTTTCTAGGAATGGAAAATGTCTCTGAGTACAAATAAGCAGGGCTTGTGGCCTATGGGATACTACAGTGCACAAATCCTCTCTGTGTGCTCTATCTCTTATCTTTCTCAATTATTTGCTTAGTTATGGAAAAAAAAAAACACTCGAAAGAATGGAGCCCATTTTCCTCTTAGTGGCCCAGTTATAACACAGTCTAATAGCCTACTGGTGGTTAGGTTAGAATACCGCAACTCTTAACCATAGTTAGAATATAGAATCTTTTAGAGTATTATACATCATAATCACATGGCTATCCCCTTTTCATGAATAATTGGGGCTGACATGGCATCCTATCAAATTATGGTGGTGAAAACAAGGAGGTCAACTTCTAAGTGGCATAATGTTCGCATACAGACTCTGGTTGACATGATTATTGCACGATTGGAAAGGTATCTATGTGTAGAGTAGGAAAAAAGGTTTCGAACTAAAGTGACAAAGTTTTACCCCCAAAAAATGTGCTTTGATTCCTTAAAATGTTCCCAGATGGTTTCAAACCATGTTTTTCCAAACCGGGTCCTGCTGGTAAAAATGGTCCTAAGAGTTGATTCCTATACGTTTTCCTCTTTTAAAGCATCAAGATGGATGACAAACAATATAATGATTCAATCTGGATCACATATCCCCATTTTGGGAGGCTTTTGGTCCCCAAAAGCTTATACTAAATGAGGTGATGAAATTTTTCCTCCACCTTCTCTTGGGTGTACCATTTAGCTTTGCATGGAAGTTATCCTTTCAACCCAATCTACCAAAGGTCATGTTGCCCTTATCTTATAGTTCTCAACCTATTCTAAAAAGGTATATCTTTTTTCAACTCTACCTGAGTATCTGGTGCCAAATCCTCCATAGAAGCTAGGACATGTTCCTATTCCTCATCTAGCATGGAAGGCTCATAGAGTTTCAGATTATCTACATTCACAACTGATTAAATGTCTTTGTATGGTGTTAAAGTAATTTGATATGAATTATCACCCACCTTTTCCAATATCTCAAAGGGACCATACCGCAGAGCCTTGATTTTCTTACCAAGCCCCTATAACCTCTCTTTGTTCAACTGCAGCCATACTTTGTCTCCCACCTCGAATGATTACTCTTTTTTGTGATGATCATGTCTACCCTTATATTTCTCTTGTGACTTTTGCAGTGTCTCTTGTACCTATATATGGATCTACCTTATCATCTCTATAAATTTTTCAACCCTCAAGGAATCTCCTGTAAGATATTCCCTCACTCTTCCTTCCTTCACATATGCAATGTCTAAAGGTGAAGGCTAAAATATCCAAAATAGGTTTCAAATGAGGACTTTCTTATAGAAGTGTGGACTGCCATGTTTTAAGAATGAGTATATATACCATATATTCATCCCCGGTCTTCATATGCTTTTGGTTGTATCCCCTCATAAGTTGCACCAAGTCCTATTGACTACTTTTTTCTTCCCACTTGTATGTATATGGAATGTTGTATATCTCTTCAACTTCGTGTCCATCTTTTCCAATAGTGTAGTCCAGAATGCACTAAGAAATCTTGTGTCCCTATCTGAAATTATGCTCCTTGGTATCCCAAAGTGCACCCATACCAAAGAACAAGTTTTTTGCTTCTTGTCCACTTATGGTCTTCTTATAGGGCTTTAGAACACACATCTTGTTTAACATGTCGAAAACCATGAACAATTAGTCATGTCCCTTACTAGTTGTTGTAAAACTCCCACAAATTCCATGGAAATGATACCCCAAGGACGAGTGGGTACAGGTAAGGGATGATATAGACCTCATTTCCTATTGATGGGCTTATTGGTACAATAAATCATGCATCCTCATATGAACCTAGCTACATGTTCTTGCATATTGGGCCAATATACATATCTCTGCAAGTTGGCCACAGTCTTCCCTACACTAAAGTGCTCTGCAAACTTGAAGGTGTGAGCCTCTCTAATCAACTGCAATAACTCACCTTTAGGAACACATAGCTTATCCATACTTTAGAGCAACCCATCATGGAGACGATATTCAACGATGTTATTTCCATCGTGCACATGAATATGATTTTTCAACTGTTGAAACACCGCCTTTCTAATCCTCTAAAAATTCCTCTTTGTATGCATCATGGGCATGTCTCCATGCACATAAGAGTTCCAAAAGTTATGATCTTTAGTGTGGGTGGCCTTGAAATCAACAATGTTGTTGTCATCGTGCACATGAATATGACTTTGCAACTGTTGAAACACCTCCTTGAAGTCCTCATCCTCTAAATATTCCTATTTGTATGCATCATGGGTGAATGACTCCATGCACATAAGAGTTCCCAAATTTACGATATTTGGTGTGGGTGGCCTTGAAATCATGTCGGCCAACTTTATTTTGCTTCCCTTCTTGTACTTGACCACCAAATGAAATTGTTGTAGAAACCCCATCCACTTGTAATGCTTGGTCTATTGTAGCTTACTTTGGGCCTGTAGGTACTGTAATGGTTGGTGATTTGCGTTGATTATTGTCTCCTTTCCCATTAGACAGTGCTTCCACTTCTTCACAACTTGCACCAGGGCATAAAGCTTCGTGTCATATGTGGGGTAGTGAATAACTGCGCCATGAAATACTTCACAATGGTAGCATACATGCCTTCCCCCCTACATCAAGACTGCTCCCATAACATACACACTAGAATTTTTCTCCACTTCAAAGGGATACTACAAGTTTGGAAATACCAAAACTAGTGCTTGACTGATATTCTTCTTTAGGTTCTAGGAATCCCTTTGTTAACTCTTTCCCCACTGGAAACTCTCTCCACTTTCTATTATGGGATGGAGTGACACTACTATCGCTAAAAATGAGGCTATGAATTTCCTCAAGTACTGGGTTTCCCCAATGAAAATATTAACCTCTTGAACATTAGTTGGCATCAACCATTTCATGATGGCCTCCATCTTGGAAAGATCTATCTTCAGTTTCCTTCCACCTATCACATACCCTAGATACACCAAATATTGTTGTGAAAACTCACACTTCTAAAGCATGAGATTTTCTAGCAATTGGTGCTTCTTTAATGTCTCCAACACCTGCATCAAATGTGAGATGTGCTCCTCCCATATATCAGTATATACCAGTATATCATCCAAATAGACAATAAAAAATGAATCTATGAAAGGGCACAATACATAATTCATTAATCACATAAACATATTTAGTGCATTTCATAGGCCAAATGGAATGATTAATCACTCATAAAATCCTTCCTTGGTTTTGAAAGAAGTATTCCCAGTATCTTTTTCTCTGATTCAAACCTCATGATATCCAGACTTTAAGTCCATATTAGAGAAATAGTTTTCTTGTCATAACTGATTCAACAGATCATCTATCCTGAGCAGGAGATACCTGTTCTTAAGAATTATTTTGTTCAACGCCTTGTAATCTATACACATTTGCTAATTCCCATACTTCTTTGTAACAATGATGATGGATGACCCACATGGTTATGTACTTGATCGAATAACACCATGTTCTAGTAGCTACTGCAACTGTTTCTTCACCTCACTAACTTTTATAATAGAATGCCTATACAACCCAATGTTTGGCAATGGAGATTCCAACAATAACTAGATCTCATGCTTCACTTACCTCTTAGGTGGTAACCCTTTAGTATCTCAGAACACATCCATGTATACCTGTAGAAGCTCTTCCAATTGTTTTTTTTTTTTGTTTCTTAGTACACCCATCCAGGGATGCATTGCCTCTTACCAACTCTTGTACAAACCAATTTTCTCTTAAAAACAATAAAACATAATTCTTGTTGGAACTAAACAATTTCTTAGCCTGATTGACACTTACCAGCGAAATTTTCGACTTGCCTTTGTGCACATCGATGGTGAACTATTTTCCATTTGATACTAATTGTCTCTTCACATGGATATTGCATCTCGCATGTACATGTAGGGACTTCCAAACATGAATCCACATACATCAAGGGGAACCCCATCTAATTCTACTTCATCAATAAAATCAACACTGATGACAAATCTAAATTTTCATTGTTTTGTTACCTTCAACTCCAGATCCTTATTTACCCATCCCAATGGATATGGGCTTGGATAATCACAAACTTCCAATCCAAATTTCTTGACCAACTCTGATGCAATTATATTTTCCTGTGATCTTGAGTCAAATAGAGCATCAATCCTGGTCTTCTTAACCTATATATTTATATGGATGAGCATGGTCATTTATTTCTCTTCTTGTTGTTGAAGGTTACTCAGATTCACCCCCTTCTGCACTATTGTACAGATGATATTTTCATCCACGTCTGAGTTGCTTTCAACTTGGTTGCTCGAATCAATGACCATTATATTCTTCTTCTTATTGTCTTTCTTTTTGTTCTTCAAGTTAAGCTCTGGATGCATCTTCTAACACTTATCCTCGATATGGCCATCAATATTGCAGTGGTAGTAGTGGTTGCTAATATCTTTGCTCTAGTGTGTTTTGGTTTCCATATTTTTATATTTTCCCCCCTTTTGCTTCTTCTTCCCCTCCTTAGAAGCGTCTTGTTACTCCTTTTGCTTCAATCCACTTGATTATGCTTTCTTCAAACCTATGTTCTCCAGGTATTGTGCCCATACACAAGCCTCATCCATCGATTTGGGTTTGAACAACATCACCTGCGCCCGCAGATGGTGGTATAGACCCCCCAAATACTTGAGGAGTATATATGGATTCTTTGGAGAGATACCCAACATTATGGCCATATTTTTGAACTCTATGGTGTACTCCTGCACACTTTTCCCCAACCTTTTCCTGAAGTAGTGCCATCATATCATTGGTCATGTTCGTACTCAATAGGGTAAAATTGTGACTTAATGATATTTTTGAAGTCCTCCCACTTAGTCACTAGAGGCTCTCCCTCCAACCTTAGGGTCTTTGGGTGCCTTTAGCACCAATTTATGGCATGTCCCACTAATTTCAATCACGCAAATGAAATATTTTGTTCTTCCTCAATTTGATGGACACAGAAATACACTTCTAGTTACTACAACCAACAATATACCTTCAAAGTGTCTACCTCACCATGGTATGGCCTGATATCGACCTTTGCTTCCATTTTGAATAGAGGTTGTGATTGATTCATGGCACTTGAACTGGGTTGATATTTTTTGGTTTCATTTTTCAGTTGGTTCTCTATTTATTCCTGATCTCTTGATCCCCCTTATGATTTTTCCTTTGCATTATAACCCCCATATTCTATGGATATCCCAATCTTATTTCTCAAGCCCGCCATGAGGAGATATACATTATGATTTATATGTCACGAAAACCTATCCTTTGCAGGATCAGAAGGATTATTCATAGATTTTTCAGTCATGATTATGGTTTTATGAATTTTGTCCCAGCCAATATAGATCCCCTATAAATATCCAAAATATACCCAAAGAAACTTGCTCTAATAGCAATATGATTTGTAAAACATCGTTGATATCCCACTGGACAGTTCGTCACAATAAATCTAAATAAATATATTTAAAAATCTAGAATCTACAATATTATAATTTTATTTTTATTTAGATTTTTTAGACCTATAGACTACTTCTAATAGTGTATGCATGTGAATTGAAATTATGTAGAAAATATATAACAATGAAATAAAATCTCGCACATACATTTGACACAAGATATGACCTAGGAAACTCTTTCATGAGAAAAACCCAACTGGAAGGTGAGGCCACTCTGCTCTCTTTCTCTGAATAAAAAATGGTTATGAGTACAAAGAAGTATGGCATGTGTATGTGGTCTAATACAGTGAAAAAATCATCTTTGTGTGATTTATCACTTATCCCTATCGGTTATTTTGCTCAGCTATGGAACAAATGCACTTGAAATAATGGAACCCCTTTTCCTCCTAGTGGCTCGGTTATAACACAACCTAATAGCCTACTAGTGGTTATATTTGACTACCTCAACTCTTAACCAGAGATACAAAATATACTCTTCTATATTTTTCTACATAATAATCATGTGGCTAACCCCTTTTCATGAATTACAATAGGGGCTGGCGTGGCATCCTCTCAAAATATGGTGCTGAAAACAGGAAGTTCAACTTCTAAGTGGTATAACTTTCACATGCGGACTCTGATACACATGATTATTGCCGTGTTGGAAATGTCTCTGTGTATAGAATAATAAATAAGGTCTTTCTCGACAACATCAAATTTTTACCCCTAAAAAACATAATTGTATTCCTTAAAACGTTGTTGGAAGGTTTCAGACCACGTTTTGCCAAACTAGGTCTCGTCGATAAAAATGGTCTTGAGAGATGATTCCTCCACTTTTTCCACTCTAAAAGCATGGATATGGATGAAAAAAATATACTGATATAATCTGGATCACTCACAAATCACAATGAACATTGATATATGCTATCAGAAACAGTTTTGGGAGAAAACCTAGTTAGAAGGATAGGTTGCTCTGCTCTCTTTTGCCTAGAATGGAAATGAAGCAATGAGAAAAGGGAATGTACTATCTATGGAGTTGCCTAAGACCTATGGATTTTGGGTTTCTATATAGAAAAAAAAAATAGGAAACCATTTTTTATGTTGTCTCTCTATCCACACTCAAAATGCAAGAAAATAGAATGGAACATGTTTTCCTCCTAGTGGCCTAGTTATAACACAACTCGATATCCAACTAGAGGTTAGATTTGACACGTTCAACCCTCAACATGAGTTATAACTTGAACCTTATATATTATTCTTCATATTTCCCACATGGCTAGCCCCTATTGCATGAATAATGGAGGTCGATGTGGCATCCTCTCGAATTATGATGGTTAATCACGATAAAACAATTTCTGAGAGGCATAAATTTTGCATCCAAAATCTGGTTGATGTGATTCTTGCACCATTGGAATGGTCATCAAGTGTAGAAAAATTTCAAGAGGTTTGAAACTAATGCAAGAATTTTTTGTCCTAAAAAAAATTATTTAAAGCCTCAAATTGGGCCTGAAACATTCCAGACCCCAATTCTCCAAATTGGTTCATGTTGATAAAATTGCTCATGCAAGTTGTTTAATCAATTTTTTGACTCTGAAAGCATCAAGATGAATGAAAATTAACATAATGGTCCAAACAGGATCATACCTACTTAGTTTTGGAGTTTTTTAGTCCCCAAAGTCTTTTACGGAATGAGGTGAGGGAAATTTTCTTTTACCTTCTCCCTGAAATACCATTTATCCTTACTTGGAAGTTTTCCTTTCAACCCAATCTACCAAAGGCCATGCTACCCATGTCTAGTAGTTTTGGACCTCTTTTACAAAATTGTGTCATTTGTCAACTCTTCATGAGCATATAGAGCTAAGTCCTCTATGGAAGGTAGGACATGCTCCTCTACCTGATCCAGCATGGAAGGATGATAGATTTTGAGATTTTCCACATTCACCACTAAGTAAATATTCATATATGGGAGTATATTGGGTTTATAGACATTATCTCCCACATTTTCTAGTATCTTGAAAGGACCATATTGTGAAGCCTTGATTTTCTTAACAAGACCTTGTATCCTTTCCTTGTTCCATTGTAACCATACTCTATCTCCCACTCTAAATGACCTCTCTATCATTTGTTGATCATGCATGGTATTGTATTTCTTCTACGAATTCTTCAATGCCTCTTGTAATTGTAAATGGATTTGCATGATCTTTCCAACATTTTTTTTACTCTTAAAGAATCTTTCGTGAGATGTTCCCTCACTCCTTCTTTCTAACCATATACAATATCTAAAGGTGAAGGTGGAAAATATTGAAAACAAGTCTCAGTGGTGAATCACTATTTGAAGTGTGAACTACTCTATTACATGAGTGTTGTATGTAGACTGGATTTCCATTCGAGGTATTTATATGCTTCTAATTATAACCCCAAAAAAATTGTACCAAAGTCCTTTTGACTACTTCTATTTTCCCATCTATCTATGGATGGAATGTTGTATACATCTTTAATTTTGTGTCCATTTTCTCCCATAATGTATTCCAGAATGCATTGAGAAATATGGTGTCCCTATCTGAAACGATTCTCCTTAGTATCTCGAAGTGAACCCGAACATATTCAAAGAACAAGTTTGTTGCTTCCCTCTCCCTAATAATATTTTTACATGGCATGAGAATGCACATCTTTCTAAACCTATCAATTACCATGAACAAGAAGTCATGTCCCTTCCTAATTGTTGGTAAATATCCCACAAAATCCATGGAAATGATTTTCCAAGGACGAGTGGGTATGGGTAAGGGATTGTATAGACCTTGTTTCATGTTACTAGGCTTGTTGATACAACAAATTATGCATCCTATAATGAAACTATCTACATCTTCTTGCATTATAGGCTAGTACACATACCTCTTAAAATTGTTAATTATAACACCAAAATTCCCTACAACCTTGGAGATGGAATCCTCTCTAATTAGTTGTAGTTTCTTGCTTTTATGAGAAAATAGCTTGTTTAGGTTCTAGAGTGACCCATATTAGAGATGGTATTCAATTATTCTTTCACCATTATCCACATGAATTTTTCCCTATAGTTATTGATACATCTCCCTAAATTCCTCATCCTATATATATGCTCTCTATAAGCATCATGGGTGAAAGGCCCCATGTGCATCAAAATTCCTAAAGCTATGATTTTTTATATGGGTGGCCTTCAAATCACATTGGCCAAATTTTTTGTGCTACCCTTCTTGTACTTGATCACTAAAATTTGAATAAGAACTACCATAATAACCCCATCCACTTGTAAGGTTTGGTTTGTTGTAACTTAATATAGGCCTACAGATACTGTAGCAATTGATGATCTATGTCAATGATGGTCTCTTTACCCATCAGATAACATTTCCAAGTTTTGACAGTTGGTATCAAGGCACATAGTTCCTTATTATAGGTTGCGTAGTTGAGAACCACCCCATGAAACACTTTAGAATGCTAGCATATAGGTCTTCCTCCTTGAAGTAAGGCTACTCCCAAAAATTCTCACGCACCTCACTTCGCGCCTGCTTCTAATTGTGGAAAGAATATAACACACACCCAACACCTTCCATGTTCAAATATTGTTTAACTGCAGTCCATAAATGTCATAATTGACAAATATATCATTGCAAAATGTGTGTGTCTCCTGCTCCTCTTCACCCAATCATTGTTTTCGGTCCTTTTGAGAAATGGGGCATCGATTTAATTGCATGTAACCCTCTCTCGGTCGAAGGGCATGGGTATATTATCCTCGTTGTGGATTATTTAACAAAATGGGTTGAGGTGATGCCTACTTATAAGGATGACGGTGAAACAATTTCTCTTTTCATATTCAATCATGTAATTTCTAGGTTTGGTGTTCCACAAGCCATCGTCATAGACCATGGCAACCATTTTCGAAACTTTATGATGACTGCATTAACTACGAAGCTAGGCTTGCATCATGATAGCTCAACTCCATATTATTCGCAGGTAAATGGCCAAGTAGAAGTCGTGAACAAAATTTTAACTACTATGCTTCAACGGATTATAGGGATTCATAAGTGAAATTGGCATTTGATGCTTTTCTCAGCTTTGTGGGTATATCAAACCTCAGAAAAAACTGCAATCGGATTTACACCCTTTCAGTTGGTTTATGGTCTAGAAGTAGTATTACCCATTGAATGTGAAATCTTGTCGTTAAAATTAGGAATCGGAATTTTACTTGTTACTTCTACAGAGGAAGAACGCTTTTTATACTTAGCATACTTATATGATACTCGTCATGATGTTGCATTAGCTAGCAAGACTCATAAAAAATGAGTTAAAGCATACTTTGATCGAAATATGAATCCTTACACATATGTCGAACGTGACTTGGTCTTGATCTATTATCAAGAACATGATAAGTTAGGAGTCGATAAATTTGGACTTATGTGACATGGTCCCTACATCATAAAACGTGCATTGGAAAAAGGGGCCTATGAGCTAGTTGAATATGATGGTGTCCCTTTAGGAAAACCCATAAATGGGCTTTACCTGAAGAAGAGATATGCTTAATTCATTGCATGAAGTACCTTGTACATTGTTGTATCATATTTTTTGTGTGGCAATTTTACATATTTTTACTATCTCCTTTTGCTTCCTCCACTTATTTGTGTTACACATTATTCACAAATGTCAACAATCTCTCAAACTTACATTGGCTATACTAATGGCGCTAGTCATAGTACTCGGAATTTTTCTTCTGCAACTTGGGCTATTTATTCACCCATTGATGAGTTAGTAAGCCTTCGTGGAATATGCCTGGGTCGAACAATGAATAATATTGCAGACTATAGTGTAGCTATTGAGTTATTATATGATTCCATTTCCTTTGGTATTTTTATTTAATCATTAGGTTGGATTCTCAAATCATAGTATTACATTTAAATCGTGTTTATTCAGTAAGAAGTTCCACAATGTTAAGGCTGTTTTTGCGGTTTCGTCTCTTGGAAAGAGAATTTTATTACAACGATTATCATCATATTCCTAAAAAATTAAACACATTAATTGATGCATTGGCTAATTATGTGTTAATTTGACATTTGAAACATTTGTAAAAGAAAAAAAATAATCATTCATACATTATACAAAATAAGCTAAGAAAACAAAAGTAGATTTCATTAGTCATAATGTTTGTAAAAAGTTTGGGTTTACAAAAAATTCATCCAATGCATATGATGCCCTGTGACATTTATTATCTGAACATGTTGATATATAAAAAACAAAATATATCCCTATGACTAGCAACTAAGCAGTATGATCATGATAGAAAACTATAGCACGAGCCATTCGTCGTAATAGACGATTAAACGGTCCAGGCACTACCACTGTGTGCCTCTGGTAACGAAGAGGTAAATCATCAATCCCGATATTCGGGATATCTAGTGTCAACCTCTCTAAGTTATGCTTGATCTCACTAAAAGCCTCTGTTATGTCATGGTTTTTGTTATAGGAGTTGATGGCTGCTTGTCACGTCAATCAAATTGACGCATCATTGTCGGTCGGATTGGGCCCACATATGCATGATTATTTTAGATGATTATTTTTGGATGCAAAAAAAAAGATATAAAATATACAAAAAAACCAAAATGATAATTTCTTACATATGTCACCCCATTTCATTGCTCCAAGGAGTGGGATATAAGGATCTCTGGTGTATTCCACACCTGCATATGGGTAATCCTCAATCATAAAATTCTGGTGATCCAACCATCTGAAAAATGCAGTAGTATATCTAACAATTGGACCATCACCACCTTCATGGAAATCCATCAACCTAACCCACTATAACATGTGAGGATCTCGTGTTCCTCCTATCTCCATGGATACTTGTGGATAGAGAAGAGGAATTCTCTCCAGAGCAAATAAAATAATTATGGCTCCATATACAAAGCTTTTCAGCTTGTCATTTTTTTCTCTAGTCAGTTGCCCTTTGATGTTGAGAGCAACTCCTTCACACCAGTTAAATAAAATAGGCTGCAAACACTCTAATGAAATCTTCATTTGGTATTTGGTAACTAATTGGAGTGCAACACTTCCATATAGTTGGGCAACAGTAAATGTGACGGTCCTCAATGGATGTCTCTCAATGGTTTTAATATTAATTCTTCCATTACTGAGTTTGCACCTAGGAACACAATGTTGGGCTAGATAGGACTATTTTGTTCCACCACATGGTCTGCTCCCAAACAATGAAATATCAGTCCCATGACGTGAGAGCCTAGTCAGAAAATAAATATCATTGGCATCTATGGTGAGCCTATGATCTCCAATCAGAAAAACAATGTTCTTGGATATTCCAAGCTCTCACTAACCATGTCAGTGAATCCACTTGAACTTTCATGCATGGAATCATAAAAAAATTGAGCAAACCATAATTTCTCAAATCTCGTAATGTTGTTGGGTCATTCAAAGCCTCTACGTCTTGAGCTTCATCTTCCCTCTCTCAATTCCATTTTTTCACTTCAAAAATCTTGAAAACAATAATGGAAATCAATTAGAAAATGAATGTGAGATGTTTTGCGAAAATTGTGACATTTTTATTATTTTTTTAAAACCCTCGTTGAATCGTGTGGTCCCCTATTAGAAATAGAGTGGATTTATGCAGTTCCCTTTCAGAGGAAATGTGGAAATCGTGTTTTTCAATAGTGCAAAAAGGGTCGGGATGCGCGGTCCCGATGAAGAAGTAATGTGCACGACGAGGGGGAATTTTAAATTATAAAAAACCTTTAAAAATACTAAAACAACTGTGAAATGCATGAAAAAAGCTACCAAAATTAAGAGAATGGAATGATTTCTTACCTGGAGAAAACAGTTCGTGAAATGGTCCACTAGTTTGATCACAATCAACTTCTGAAGTTTAGGGTGAAAATGCACTCTCAAAAGCTCCCAATGGTAAAAAACACAAATGGTAAAGAAATTTTTACTTTTTTAACATTTATAAGCAAAATTGGCTTATTTAAATAATATGTTTTTCCTTTAGCTTCTAAAAATTCAAATTTTCAATGTTTTTTACTATTCCTTGAGGAGTTATGATGATTTTTTAGTTTAAATTTGCAGTTTACAAGTTAATTATGGAAATAGATCATTTTGGCAATAAGTAAAACTTTTATCACTTTTACGGGCACTTAAAAATTATGAAAAATAAAAACACTAGAGTTACCTTTAACCTATTTTCTAACTCTCGAAATCTGAAAAGATTGATGAGTGTGCTTGTTTGTTTCGAACTCGTTAAAGAAAACGAAAAATGTCTGCTTGATATAAGTTTACCCCTTTTATGGATCATGTGGACTATTTATGAAAAAAGGCATACTTTTACTAATCACGGTCAAAATAGTTCTCTTCTGCATTATTTTACCCTTTTCCAGGATTGAGAAACTAAATTTACGAAAAAGGACATTTCAGAGTTTACTTATGTTTTTCTCCTGACTCCCTAAAAATGAAAAACGTAGAGCTCTACTTTCTCTGAACTTGTTAAAATTTCACGTAGAAAGAGATACATGAGTTTTATTTTTGTCTTTTCAAACTCTATAAATATGAAAACGACATCAAGATACCCCTTCACTGGACTCGTAAAAATCAAAGAGTGTAGGACTCGTAAATTATGATGAGATCGAACCACTCCTTCCTATGGTTCGTTAAAAATACTTTGAAGGACTCATCTGAAGGATGAGATTACATGAAAATAACACATTGTCCTCCTTAAGATTACATAAAAATAAAGAGGTACTTGCCAATAACGGTGAGGGAAAATTGGAAATAACCGTTTTTTTTTGTATTACAGAAGATAGTGTGTCGCTCTTGAACATGACACTCTGTCACCTTTGTTTCTAGGTTGGGAAATCTTTTTGTCTCTCAGATAATCATACCACATTGAAAGTATTAAGTTTAGTTTTGGGTTTTATTTTTGAGTCAAATGTTGTCAGGTCAAAACTTCGTGTCGTTGATATGTTCAAGAGAAGTTCAACCTCAGTCAAAATTACCTTGCAATTCATAGCCTTCAATCACGTCGGCCATCCTTGAGTCGTTCTTGAATTACTTCAATTTTTTTCTTCAAAACTTGACATGAGTTTTGTGTCGTAGGCCCTCCTGCGAAAATTCACTTCCTATCGAATTCATCTCATTATCTAGAAATTTGATCTAGAAACCTCCTTTAGTACCTCGAAGCCTGCATGCCTTAATGACAAGTTTCTCACTTTCGACGACATGTTCTCATCATTGGCCTTCGATCGAATGATTCTATGAATGTTCAGCTTCAATACATTTAGTCACACTTCTTAGATTGTACTAGGGTACCTTGAGAACAATTTTCATTATTGGTGGTTTCTCTCATGCGTGTTAACGATTCACATCATTGACCGATAATCGGGTGGTTTCTACCATGTTCAACTTTGAGGCATTCACTCGCATGGTTAGATTCATACTATGTATCAATAGAGATGAAGACTAATACCTTGGATCTAGTTTCATCCATCCAAATTGCGTGGATTTTTAAATATTCATGATTGTAAATATGGATTCATATTTAATGGATGCATTCACACTGTGTCTAGTGTTGACATACATCTTTGTATATTTCCATATTGATTCTTTGAAACACTTTTTCTATGAGTATGGGAATGCCTACCTCAGTGATGATTATATGATATATTGTATTGTATTCCTTGATTGTTTGTTTAGGTCTCTAAACATAGTATCTAATCCGAACTTTGGCATGAAAAAGCGCTTCAGTCCTCAAACATATTTTCTGACTTTTCACTTTAAGGGGAAATATGTTACACGTCATTTTTTCACCATTAGGAAAATGACCTCCAATCTGGATCTGTCGTTATCCGATGAATGTGTCCCAAACATTCCCTTGCAATGTTAGAAGAAAAACAATCCCATAGACAACATGAATCATGGATTACATTTCTCAAGAAACCTACTTTTAGTCACTTGCACAGTTTCCTAACCAGTATCTTCGCATTCACAGTTTCTACCATTGATGCATGCGCAAATGTTCACTATGTCTTCCACTAAAAACTGTGCAAACGATTTAACGTGAGTAAAAATAAAAAGTAATTTCTAGAAGCCTACTTGGAGGAATATTTCTCAACGAAAAGGCCACGAGCCTCTACATACTTGCGCCTCATCCCTCTGTTCATGGAGAATATTTTATCCCTTTGTGGAATCCCAATCCCTCCTTTTAAGGATCTCATCCCTTGAGAAGAGGATCTCAAACCTCCTCCTCTTGGCCTATAAATTCAACACAAACCAGAGGGTTTGGAAGGAATTCTAAATGTAAAATTATGGTGTTAGAATAGGGCTAGAAGGATTGTCACCTAAGGGGAGGATTGGAGAATTTTGGGAGGAGTATTACATCATCAAGGCCAGTTTTTATTGCTTCTTCTAGTTCTAAAATTAATACAAGAAATTATTTCTTTCCTAATTCCACTTGTCTCAATGCTATTTGAAAAATTCCTTGATCTTTTGCATGATTTATAACTGAATATGAGTATTCTTTGATTCCTTAAGAGTATTCTTGCATTATAAATTTTAATTTTTGAATGCATAATCTCATTAGCTTTCTTGAGTTTTAAGTTCTTATACCAATGTTGCATTAATTTCAACATCTTTTGATTTTGTGTCTTCAAGACTTGATTTTCACTCTCAATGTGTTTTTCTAAGATTTCCAATTCATTGATTTATTGTTTTAACTTTTCAATTGTATCCATTTCTTTAAACTTATCAAATGGTTGAATGTCTATATGAGATGGAATTGAATTGTGAAGAGGAGACATTGATGGACTAAAATTAGTGGAACAACCATAGGATTGTTGTACCTATTCCTGTTGAACTTATTTTTCAAGAAAATTAATATATTCATATACATTTTATTGATTGATGTTGACTTCTCGACGGGTATCTATTTATTGTTGAATATATTGAACAATATCAATTCTTGTACTTGGCTTCTTTCGTTGTGGTAATGTTGAAAGAGGTGTAGAATTATCAATCGTTGGGCCAGTATCCATTTGCAGTGAAAATGTTGTAGATGTCTTTGAAGGACAAACCCTTTGTTTCTTATTTGTTTTCCTTGATGAATTATTTCCCTCTTAATTAGCGTTTTCAATGTTAATTACTATATAATCAACATTTCCTTACCCCATCAATTCGTTTGTCATACTTCAATTAATTCTCTGGGGTTTGTCATTAGACATAGGATTTACTTTCTTTGAATTTTTTCTTCTATGAGCTTTTGTCTTTTATAAATTCCTCAGTTATGACTTCCTATGTGGCTAGATTGTGCTTTGACTTTAGTGTAGGAGGTTTAGATTGTCCTGAATATATTCTTCCTTGGAGGAGGTTTAGCCATTACTTAAAGGGGGGTTGATTAGAGAATATCAAGGCCCATAACAATTATCTGAAGTATCTTTAATATTGATGCCATCTTAAATCAATCAACAGACCCAAAATTGTCCAATCATCAAGTTTCCATTAGCATCACAATTTGGGGTTCCTTAACCAGACACTTGGGGCTCCAACTTTGACTAGACATATCTCCTCAAATGTGAGGAGTTACCAGGGGCATTCCACCTATCGATGGAATCAACATGACAAGGGCTATCAAATGAAGATGGTATTGCTTGAAAAAATATTGAGCTTCTCATCCAAATTCTTGATCGAAAGTGAGGCATCATGGCCACACCATAGAGATCTTCATCCTTCCAGGGTTTCTTGAACATTGGGGCTTCCAATCAATGCAATCCATAGACAAATATTGAGAGCGTTCATATATTTAATGTTCGCATAAATGAAAACACCATTAAAAAATCTCCCCCTTTGTCATTGATGGAAAAACACATACTCCCCTTGCGATTACTCCCCCTATCTCCATACTTATGATATTCCTTTCCTGATTTCTCTCCCCCTTTGACATAAATGGCAAAGGGTTACTCCCCCTGACGAATTATCTTCCTTTGTCTTCCTGCAATATTTTTTTTTTATTGCTCCTCTCCCCTTGACTTGATATGCCTCTCACAACTTTCCATAGCTAATTCCACCTGTTAATGAAAATATTTACCTCTATGACAAGTCCTCCTACAATTCTTCAATCTTGAAAACCATCCTTTGCTTCCTTCACTAATTTTCCTTTGATTATTGTTTTGAATTTTCACATTTGTTATTTGTCATTCAACTTCCAAAGGATAGATCTTTAAAATTACAACAACTGCTACCTAAAATCCCCCTCTTAAAAATTCACAGTATAGGGAGTCTCCAAGAGAGATTGTTCAGAACGATATATGAACCTGCTTTGTTGCAAGATCATTCTGGATCTTGACATATTCCTTCTCATCAGTGGATTCATCATGGTTTTGAGATTTCACAAATCCTGAGAGCATGATTGTTGATATTTCTTCATTCACTTGATATTGTTCCTTTCTTCACCAAACCTTCTTGTACCTGATATTAGGATTTTCCTTCATGGAATATTTCATCATGTATCTACAATCACAAGTTGTGTGTCCATATTTATGGAATTTGTAGCATTCAATGTTGAACCTATATGATAAATTAATTGATATATAATTTCTGTTGAAGAGACCATTTGGACATCTATTCTATTTTCTTTCAACCTTGCTTCTAGGGTTTTGATATTTTCCTTGATAATCATCCCTCTCATCAACTTTTCAATCCCTAGACTTATGCCTATAATTTGTACTACGTTCTTCCTTGGAGGAGGAAATTTGGAGTGTGTCTAAAGGTTGGATCCAAGTTATTAAAGTATGATCAAGGGCTTGATTCAAGTGTAGACAGAATACCTTAAGGGAACAATTGTATCAAGAAGTAGCCTTGATTTCAATTTGTGCAATCAAATTTTAACCTATTTTGAAGGGCTAATTGATAGTGTTGAGGTGGCTGCAAGATGTTTCCTATTGAACATTTTGCAACATGAATAAGGCATATCATGAGCTAATATATTAGGTGATTCTCAAGCAAGTGTTGACTGAGAAGACATATTTTTGACAAAGGAACACCTGATAGAAGTTTTCAGTGGCACTACTTATACCAAGCAAACTTGAGGTATGAGACATGTTATGTTCAAGTAGTTGTTGAGGCAAGAATTTGTTAGGAGCCCTAAGCAGTATACAAAGAGCATTTATGAAGTTTAGCAGTTGATGTAGTCTTGGCACACCATCATATATCTAGAATATACATCAGCGGAAAGGGTTGTTGACATTTCACTATTACATATTTGGCATACAATTGTTTCATATATCTAGGGCAGAAAAACTTTCAACATTTCCAAAAAGCTTGATTGTGTCAGTTCTACTACAAGTTCCTATTTGTGATTGACCTCTGGGTGTGTTTGCATAATGACATATGACTGAATGAGAATTGACCAGCTAGGGTTAGATGCATTGTTAAGAGTATCTTGAAATGATGATGTTGAGAAAAAGAATATTTGATTGTAAACCAGAGTTTGTATTGAAAGTCAATATTAGAGGATTGAGGTATGTGTTGTCTTTTCTAGAGTATAATGTTGAATTTTATTTAGTGAGAGGTTTCGTATGTTTTGGTATATTGTGAGAGCATGACTAATATGAGTGACAATATAATTGTGTATTGAGTCAAAGTTTTTTTCCTAGGGTTTGATGTATATATAATGAGCATAGGTCTCATGTTATTGAGATACTACCAGAGGGCTATGAATATGCTTGTGAATTAGAGGTTGTTTATGTGAGTTGACATGTTTATGTAACTTGAGCAAAGTTGTTGTGATAGTGGACTTGAAATATTTTATGCTACTAGGGCTTGATTATTTAAGAAAAATCAGAATAGAGATGTTAGGGTTCTCTCATTAATGATAGAGACAGAGTTGTTGCAATGTTGTTGGATTGTTGAGTACTATTAGATTGACCAACTAGGGTTTGATCCTCGTGTAGAGAGAGTTGGTGTTGTTGCTGATGTCATTGTGTCAACACAAGCTAGCAGGTTGATTTGTTTCAATTTTTTTTAATATCGAGTAGAGGTGGATCTAGTCTGAATATATATGAAATGTGGTCCATTGTGATGAATTGAAGGTTGATGTCTTCAAGGCATTAGAGAGTCCTTCTAGTTGGAGTTGGTAAATGAGGGTGTTGGAGAATCATTTCAGTTGGAGTCAATAAAACCAGGGCATTGGATCATCCTTCCAGTTCGAGATGGTAAATGAAGGTGTTGGAGCATCCTTTCAGTTAGAGCTGATAAAACCAGGGTGTTGGAGTGTCCTTCTAGTTGGAGCTGGTAAATGAGGGTGTTGGATCATCCTTTCAGTTGGAGCTGATAAATCAAGCCATTGGAGCCTCCTTCCGGTTGTTGTTAGAGAATATTGAAAGTAGGAGCTTCATGTTGATGTAATCTTTAAAGACCTATATTAAAAGTGTTCGGTGGTTTTTCTCCCATAAAGGTTTCTGCCTAAAAATCTCTTATGTATTGTATTTGATGTTTTGCATTGTTGAATGGTGTTGTTAATTGTTCATGTCATGTGATGTTTTGATTTAATGTTAATGTTATTCAATGCTCTAAAGATTAAAATTAACTGATTGAAGTGAAATATTGATTCACCCCCTCTCAGTATTTTCAACATATTTAGTATATTATTTTTATTTATTTGTGGGTTAATGATTTCTATTTTATCACTTATATATATATATATATATATATATATATATATATATATATATATATATCAAAAATACAAATGAACACTAACCTTTAAAAGTTATATAAGACATGAAAGGCAATGTTCAACATAATCCCTTAATCGCAACATTTTGAATGGGTTTGATATTGTGTAATAGCAAGTAATAATATTAAGTGACTATGAAAATATTGTAAATGTTGTTCTTAAAAAGTAGTATACTCCCCCGTGGTTACAATATCCAAAAAAAAATGGTTATATTGTAAGTCTTATATTTCCTAATCATTAAATAAAGCGGTTATGGATTTGTAGATGTCACTATGTCACCATTTTATAGATTTGTGGTTTTTCATTCAAACACATAAACAATATCAATTATATCAACCTTTGAGGGTGGAGTGAATTAAATCAAGCAATTTTATTGATAATATATTTTTTGGGGTATGTGTTATATTCTCTCCACAACTAGCATCAGGCATTATACATTGTGTTGGGTGTAGCGGGGTAGTCACAAGGGGAGTGACAACCCCACCTATCGGGCACATGGTCCGGGGTAGTCACAAGGGGAGCGGCAGCCCCACTTGTCGAGCACGGGGTCCGAGGTAGTGCCTCAGGAAAAAAAATAATTATGCGGACTCAATAGTAGTTGGGCGGACCCAAGGATGGGGGGTGAACCCAAAGATGGTGAGCAAACCTACCCATGGTTTTGTGCATGGATTTTGGGCACGATGGTTTTTTCCCATGGTATTTTGTAGATAAGGTCAAGGGAACTAGGGTTACGTTCTAATCTAGGGTTTCTGGATTGGGGTTTATGAATGCTTGGGCATGTATATATATGTATTGTAACATTGAAAGGAATATAATGTAAAATCAATCTAGTAGTCCTGGTTTTGGGATCCAGAGGAAAGTATTTGTGTATATTTGTTTTATGTTCTCACCATTGATTTTTTTTGTTTTAAGAATTCATTGCCCATGATCCGAAGAAGGCAACTATTTTTCCCCGAATGTGTACGTAAATAAAGATTGAATTGAGTACATATTGAATGCCCTACCATTTCTTATTATCTGTAGGATTTGATTTCTCGACTTTTCAATAGGGAGATAGGATGTTGTTCTAGTGCTTCACTATACTTCTCTACCTATGGTTCTTGGAAATGCCTAAATCCTCCTATTGGTCCCACACACTTGGTGAGTATATGAAACCTTTTGAGGAGATCCATAATTGTATATATATATTATATATAAGGGGGGATCAAATGAATTAGATAGAATAGGGATTAAACACCTTTTGATGAGATGCATAATTGTATATAGAGGTTTATAAACATATATTAGGGGGATCAAATGAATTAGATAGAATAAGGATTAGACACAGCCAAGTCTTCTACCTTCTCATAGAAAAGGCTTTTTATGCATCTCATTTCCCCTACTTATAAAAAACCCTCCTTATAAGAGATCAATTTGATTGATATATTTTTTTTGTTTTAAGAATTTTCGTAGCTCCATTAGTGATCCATTTATAACTAATGTTGAAAACATACATCTTGCATATCAAAAAAAAAATGCTTACAATTCTATTCTTATCAATGGTAAAAATAAAGACAATATTTTAAATGACATATTTTAAATAATTATAAAAAATCACAAGCATTGATTAATTATTTTACAAATATATTTTTCAAGTGAAAAAAATTGGGTTTTGATTTCTTTCAAATACAAATAAAATTTGTGATATAATAGATATAAAAACATACTGCAATATTTATCATTTTAATTTTATTTATTTACATGACTTTTCTTAATTATTTTTCTATATATATATAATCCCTTGAAAATAATGCAGTACTCAATTTTTTTTCAACAAAAAGTAATGATGCAGTATTCAATTTTATTCAACAAAAAGTAATGTTATTAAAGCTCTTCTCCTAAATGATGGGTAGAATATTCTCTCCTAAAACCTTTTGTATTAATGATAAAACCTTCGGGGCTTGATGATGTCTGCCCATGAGAGGGATTTCATTGTAAAATATTGTAAATTTTTATAGTTTACATTAGAATTCTAGAAAGCTCTAGATAGATGTTGAGCGTAAAAGAACTAATTCATGTAACCAAAATTTTAGGGGAGTTCAAGTATAGCCTAATGAGTGAGGCTGGAATTCTTTGAGGAAAAAAAATTAATAATTTTCTATTAAAGAAAAAAAAAAATTGTTACGTAAATCTGATATTGGCAATTATCAGCATGGTCAAGAAATGTGAATCGCATGAACAAAACTCATCCTAATATGGAAATGTCTCATAACTGATATCAAAAAAACAAAATATCCTATATATAAAGTACCGCATCCATATACAGAAAACTATATATGTGGCTATGCCAACATCTATCCTATCATCTATGTTCTGTAAAATGTTACTGCATATCCTATATATAAAGTACCGCATCCATATACAGAAAACTATATATGTGGCTATGCCAACATCTATCCTATCATCTATGTTCTGTAAAATGTTATCAAGCCTATCAACAGAAAGGGATCGAGCCGGATCCTGCATAGTAATGGAGGGGCGAAAGCAAAAAGTCTACTGATCTAATCAATTGGGGTTTTGGAGTCACCAAAAGCATGCCAGATTTTAAAATGTAACCCTCTAACACAAAATAATAAACCCCACAGAACTATAACTTCAGCCCATGTGTTTGTCCCAGAACCACAATTCCGTTTGTCCCAGGACCACAATTCCAGCTGAATTAGTAGTTGAGATCCGACCATATAACAATTTGTATAGCCCACATCTAGTCCTGTAGCTTCCCGGCCTCATCAAAGAAACCTGCAGGGAGTTTTCGAGCCCATTTATGATCCTAAATTTCCTGTGCAAAAAAGTTTATGGCCAATAGGACCAAATTCCCTAAAATATGCATTTATATATATATATATATGGTTGCATATTCTGTCTAAATCAAAAGGAGAAGTTTCTAAGATCATAGCGTTTCTACAGCGCCATATTCCCCAGAAAATGAAGACGGAATATTAGGAACAGCGCCATATTCCCCAGAAAATGAAGACAGGATATTAGGAACAGCGCCATAAATTCCCCAGAAAATGAAGACAGAATATTAGGAACAGCGCCATAGTGTTTATGGCCCATAGGATCAAATTTTATTATTAGGAACAGTTGCAAAAGTATAGGAGTCCGTTTAGTGAGCTGGAAACAATAGCATGTTTCTATTAAATTGTAAGCTTATGGGAATTAGGAGTAGAGTTGGCCACTAGAAGATAAGATGATTGGGCCAGAGGAGAATAGATTAGGATTTTTATGTATGTACAGTTCTGATGTTTATGTGTTGATTCTGTGTGTTTATGCTGGTGTTTACCGTAAATATTAATAGGAAGAGGAACTCATCAATTGTTATGGGTTGATTCTGTGTGTTTATGCAGGAATACATCTATATCTAGTGTTTAGTGTTTAGATGAATGATTGCTTATCACTGTAAAGGAATCCTGATAGAAGGCTGTCAAATCTGTGTGAATGATTGTAAGAGAACTAAAGAAGTGCTAATTTGTTTAGGGGTGCAGCATTGGGTAGAAATTCTGTAGAAAGAATTTCCCTTTCTGATTGAGATCTGAAATTGGGTGGAAAGATTCTAATTTATGCATGTTTTTAAGATTTAAAAGAATTTTATTAGGAAAGTGATTGGTAACTTTTTAGACTAATCTAAAGAAAGACAGTCCAGTGATTTCAATCCTCGTGGCTGTCTTTCACTAATTTCACTCAACTAAACTTACCATTAAACCACATATCAATATAACGACTTGTATTGACAAAGTCATAGAGGTGAAGTGGTGGCATCCTTCACAGTAGTCTATGAGAACGACATCAAATAACCCAAGTTAAAAGTGTATGAAGAAAACCCCAAATCTTTAAATGCACCAGATGAAATTGTAAGACTGAGTTAAATCTCCCAATTAGAAAGGTGAAGGGCAGGGGATCGAATTTTCCAGAAATTCCACAGCACTCAGTGTTGGCAATAGAAATGAACTTTGACCAATGGGTGATCTCTGATGGAAAAGGAACACCAATAGAATTACGGAGTGACTTTGCAAGCCTTGTGAACAGAAAATCAATCCAAAGGATTGATCGAGAAGGTAAGTCGCCATTGCAAGCAAACTTAATGCCAGGAAGGAGATCAGTCATTTGAGATTGATGATTTGTAGACCTAGAGGGAACCTGAGACCGATGTGTTGATTCTATTCAGGAATGTAGAGATTGTCCTTTTGTGGGAATTGCCTTTGAGGGAGGTAAGACGTTAGTGCCGACAGTAGGGTCTTCGTTGAATTAAAGTTTGGCTATATGCCTGTGTGTGGAACATAGGGGTTGGATCTGCGCAGTAGAAGCGTAGCTTGTGGAATAGTTGGTTTTGGAGGTTGATGAAATTGGGACAGCAAAATTTCTATAACAATTTTAAAAATGGAAAATGAAAAATAACATTTAAAATATAAAAGTAGATATTTAGCTCAGAAGATTCAAAATGTCAAAATATTAACTCTAGAAAAAATGTACTAGTAGCATTTTTTTTTAAACAAAATTAAAAACAATTACTAAATGCGACAATTAAAAAATGAAAACTTTCTAGAATTTCCATCAAGTAATATTTCACATCCATATCAATAATTCCAATTTCCTCATGGGCATTCTAGTTAGTCAACCCCACAATGATTGAATCAAGGTTGCTCTAGTTTGCTAGCCAAAAGATAACCTCCACCATGAATAACACTACCCTTAAGTGTGAAGCTCTTGCCATGGTGTACAACTTTACAACAATTCTTCCCTTCCAATTCTTGCTCACTCAAAAATTCTGCATGAACCTTCAAGCACTTAGAAGTGTTCAATTATCTTTTCCATTAACACTTTCATCAAATGTCCCAAAGCTATTTCCAACCAAAAAAAGACACCTCTATTATTCCCAATTTGTGTACCATTCTCATCTCTTGTTTTGAAAATTTTGGAGTAATGTTGACACAGTGCCAAAATCTCAAATTTACTTCACTAAATTAGTTCACACTTTCTATAAGTATAATGATACCCTACAAAGTGGATGAAAAATTTATCTCAACACCTCAAAGACCCATTCAATTAGCATGTCATTGTAAGAAAGGTGTGTCAGTTGGGCGATGACCTGCGACAATTCCTATCATGTCAAGATAAAATGCATTCATGTATATTCTACTAAAAAAACCATAGATTAATGATTGAGAGGTAGAGATGAATGGAATAAGAAAGCTTTTGAACATATTACAGGAATGTGATCATCTACATTGAGTCACACCTTCAAGTGTCTTGCATACAAAGGTGTTCAATGAGTTACAACAAGCAGAAAAGGTGATCCAGTAGATCTCACACCTCCTAATAGTTATGTTTGATTTATTAGATTCCACTGTATTATTGATCTTGAGATCAGGAACATTATGACAGCTTCTATTTACATTATACAGTGCAACCATGGAGGTTCAATTGGTTCTTATTGGTTATAGAATCATTAGTGTGCCTCAAATGGATTACGTATTATGATCAAAACATATTCTTCTAAAAACCCCACAGCTTTAGAGAAAATAATATAGGCTCACCCCAAAGTGAGGGCTAGTTATATCTAGTTTTTTCTCTTCTTATGTATGATCCATTTTCACATTGTTGTTTAGTGTCATGTCAATTGATAAGATTGTGGTTGTGGCTTTTCAAGCTCTCCACACTTTCAACTTTTTAAAGGGTTTTCTTCCTATTTTGGATCCTTCTTTTAGTTCTCTCCAACTGTCTTAAAAATAATAATTGTGAATACATTGACATAGCCAACTCGTGTTTGCAGGCATCCACACATAGATAACTTATTATTGTTAGGGCTACCCTCTCCATTTTTTCTCTTTCTGCATTTTATTTTGCAATTCCAATGAAAGTTCCACAAACATAAATAGAAATAACATTTAATAAGGTAGTTGATGTACTACTAATTAAACCCATAGAACGGAAACCAAACACCACAATATGGTACCATCTTATGATTTATTTCATGTCTATCCATTTATTATTATGACTTGTGGATCTATTTTATAGCTTTGAAACAAGTTATACTATTATTTTGTGTTAAATTCCATGACCAATTGCAACACTATGAGGGACTTCAATGAAACTTAGGACTCGAGCTTGCATAGAGTCATATGGAGAAGTGGCATCACCAACAACTATTTTGGGAGAAATAGGTTGCACAATGCTAACAAAAAAACAAGTTTTACACCTAAATAATGCAAAATATGATGGCCATTTTCCAACAAAGAGTGACCACCCAACAATAGACTCTACAACAAACCCACTTCTAATGACAATGGCCATGATAATTGTTTAATATCTCCATAGATATCCCTAATTTCCAACAATGTTTTAAGTTGGAGGTAGCTTTCTATCTTGAAATTTAGAAGAGCTCTAAACAAGAACACACTCAACCCACATCGTAATTTGGAATACTACTTCAAATTTCATGTACCTTAATAAAGGAAAAAAGATAATTGATAGATAAAGTAAGCATTGTAAATAAAACCCCCGCTTGGTAATATATCACCTAAAACCTTCCAACCACCAAGCAACCTCTGATCAATACTTGAAACAATTTCAAAGTTCTTGTTTGAAAGTAGTTTTACCCTCAAGGTACTACAATGTGATGCTAGCATAGTGGTTGCAGTGCAAACAAAATCTTGGATAGTTAATGCAAAAATGCATTGGGGACTTTCACAAGTTGTCCATCAAATGAGGTAACGGATCCTAAATATATAGGCTTCGTCTTAAGTATATCTTCGGCTTAATTCTTGACATGTGTTAATTTCATCTTGAATTTACTCCCTCACATCAAAATAGAGTTAGAGTTCTTCTCCATTTCTTCATTGGATAGTTTTTTTCAACTAGCTTCCAAGATCAAATCTAAGTTGACTAAGGCTATTCAACCAATTAAGTAGTCCTTGCAACATCCCCATACAAATAAATCTCATTCCCATGATGGTTTTGATCAAGATATAGCAAGTGTTTCTAACCATGCTATCACTGATGATATGGCCATTCAAATGATGAATATTTTTCCTTGCAGGGAAAAAGGGTTAAGCCTTTCCTTGTTGTAATACAACAAGTGATTGAAGAACCTCATTTTGAAGAAAAATAAGATCTATAATTCCATGATATTGGTTGCTTTAGCTGGTAATTGGTACTTATGACTAAGCATTCCATTGATCTCAAGTAGGAAGCTCTTTTAGCCACATTCTAAATAGGTTTTAGAATGCAGATAATTTATCATGGATAACATCTAAAAGAAACCAATGTCCCAATATCCAGTTAACTCACCCGACTCCCTGCCATACCTCATATACATGTATATCATCTTGGATTGGTCAAGAGAAAGCAATTTCATCCACATCAATCACATATCAATGTTGGCACTTATCCATTGGTCCTCTCAATGATACAATGCAAGCCCCACTATTTTGATAAAAAGGAAAGATATGATGAATTTTAAAGCATCTACAATTTTTACAAGGATAGTAAGAGCTATTAACTCACCTCTTATACCCCTTAGTCTAGATAATAGGTTTTTAAACACGTTGACCTCCACAAGTTAAAAACTCCTTTTTTCACTTCATTGTCCATGTCTGCCACATTGTTGCAACATCATCCACATGTCTCACACTTCAACAAGGAGGTGCCCCTCGATGAACCCATCCCCATTTGGATGAATTAGTATCAATACACTTATGGAGGTAACCAATATTGATTTTCCTTCTCCTTTATTACAACTGCACTTCTTAATTTGAATTGAATCCACTAGGAAACATCACATCACCACAATTCTTCTGTACACAAGTCATCCCAATGAGAAATAGTCTCCCCATGTTCAACAAAAATTGGGGATAATTTGCTCTTAACAAGGATTTATTGGTGAAACTTCCAATAGAGAATGGAATCAAACATGTATGGTGTTTGTGTGTTACACATTTTGTAGTTTGTCTCTTGTACTTCACTTATGTCATTGTAAAAAACTCAAAAATTCCCTGGTCAAAACTCATCACTCAACTAATTATGTATATTTTAATTAAGTCCATAGGCATTTCTATTTTGGAAATTGTAACGAACAAAGTTTGTATACGCGGCAGAGTAAGCTTCAAAATACTTCGAAGACATAAACATCCACACTAGGATAATAATTGTATATTAAATATTATATAAAAATTGATGAGATGTGAGGTGATTACAATAAGGGTGAGGGAATGCCTATATACCCTAGGCATGTACCTTTCACCAATGGTTATGTCCTTTAGGGAGACACCTTTTCATTAACTAGTTACTAATTAATCATTATTTATTACTATTATTGTTTCACATTATTTGTATTATTTTATATTTTTTTTTATTCGTAACATTGTCTTCCTCTTCAAAAAGATTTGACCTCAAAGCTTGTTGATGAAAGGTTTGATCTCTTTTTTGTTTCAAATATCTTCTCGTCTCAATACTTTCATCTTTCTTGATACAAGACGATATGATCCTTTGAGTAATAAACAAAATTGTCGGACTGAGTATGGATCTGACCATCCTAGATTAACCTTCTATAGAATCTTCTGATCACTAAAATTTTGTAATGAATTGTTATCATAGGACTGGATTTATTATACTTCAGTATTCCTTGGAACATAAATTTGTTGTTTCTATTCTGAATGGTTCAAATATGCAGACTGATTGAAAAGTCTTCTCTTGTGATTCAGATGTCGATAAATAATTCTTTTGGTTGGACTTTCCCTTATCATGTTAGTGGAAGTTTCTTGATTTCCTTTAAGTGTTTTCGTTGTGGAGTTGGCTATTGAATCATCATTTGAGATGACCATTATTTGAACTGCAACTTCTGAATGTGTCTTCACTTCAGTAGGTTTATCCTCTACTTGAGTTAAGATTTTGACTGAATCGGTATGTGTTTCTTTATCTTCAACTTAGACTGAAACTATTGACGACTTCAATACTTCTTCTTGAAGTTGTTCTAACTTGTCATTTAGTGACTTCTTGTCACATTTAAGCTTCTTAATTTGTGTAAGCAGGGCTTGGTTATGATTCCTTAGACGTGAAAGTTTTCCATTTTCAAAATCATTGACTTTGTCCTTAGTATCATTCTCTTTATTTTTTATTTGTTCTAATAATATTTGATTCAGAGTTTTTAAACGTAAATTTTCTTCTTCTTTCTTCAATAGATTCTCGTTCAATTTCTCCTTAGAAATTTCATTATCTTGCTATAATTTTTTCTTCTTAATCTTGGACTTCTTGATATGTTCAAGTAATTTTTTATTATGATCCCTTAGGCGCAAAATTTCCTCGTCCTTTTCTTTTGACTTATAGTAAAACATGTCTTCAATATCTTTATACTTATTTTCATAGACATTTCTTTTTGTTGAAGTTTTATGATTTCTTCTTTTAATCTTTCAATTTTCATCTAGGTATTACTTTGATATTCTTCCAAAGTAAACAATCTTCGACATTTTGGACAAGGTATTGTACGATTTTGAAAATCTATAAATATTGATCTTCCGTTCGACAAAATGGACATCTCGTCCAAAATGTATATCTATGTATGGAATCCTTAGTTTCTTCATTCAGCTTCGCATTAGACTTCATTCCTTTCTCTTTATAGACTATCTTTTGTGTTCGTTAATAATTTTTTCAAATGACACTTGGATTTTTCTCAATTATATATATATATATGTGTGTGTGTGTGTGTGTAATGAGTTTAGGGCTTAATCATAATCCCCTTCTTTTTTTTCTTTTTTTAACTTTCTTTTTTTTTTTCTTTTTTAAACTTTATTTTGTTTTTATTTTTTTATAAACTTTTTTTTTCTATATATATTTATAATCCTTTTTTTTTCTTTTTGAAAAGTTACAACCCTAGTGAAACGCAGTTATTCAACTCTTTGGAGTATAATATAAAATATATGTCCACTTATGTGCCTTTGACTCGGTTATTTTTCTTCACGTAAAAAGTAAAATGTACCATTCACATAAAGATATTTTGTATTCTCCTGGATTCGGGTGAGGAGAGCAGTGTTTAAAGCGATGGGACTTGGGTGCGGCACAGCGTCGAGACACCTGCCCACCCAAGTCACGATTGATGGGTGGCATTTAACACCGGCTGCCAACGGATCGATGGCATTAACTCCCAGCGATGTTCGTAATCCCAACTCCATTCCTCTGTGCGATTTTGCATGCGGCACAATGCATCGGCCTTCGGCTCTCATCAATGTGGGTTTAATGCCGGGTTTTTTTCGATGCAGTCACATTTGGATTGATAACATGGCGAATTTCTCTGGTTTCTCAGACGCTCCTCAGCCGATGAATTGTTGGTTCTCCCCGGACGTTGGGCTCCCCAGTGTGCGCATTGTGACTGGAAAAATAAGCTCCCTGAGTTGTTTCCTGGACCTAGGTGATAATCTCCACTTCTCGCATTCTGGTCTTTGTCTATTTGCTTCAGTCTCTTTGAATTTTCGAATTCCTCAGGCCTCCGCCACTCCTGCTCTTCCGCCTCTTCTCGTGCCCTCTGCTGAGATTGTGCCAATGCCTCGCCTTCGTTAAAGGATGAGGTGTTGCAGGGGTAGCACCAGAAGCCAACCCCGGCACACTCCCTCCACCTCCACCTCCACCTCCGCCTCATCTTCTCATTCGGGCCGCTATCGCAACACTAGAAGCAGGAGGGGACGTTTTCTTGGCTCTGGCCACTGCTTCGGCTCCCCGGAACCTCCAATTCTCACAGCTCCGCCTTTTGTAGAAAATTGAATAACTGATATATTATTCACCGAGATTCTCCTGATCACACACTATTATAGCTTCATGCATAATACATAATCTCTTCTACCATTGATCATTACATGTGGAAATAAGATCAATTGCATGCACACATTAAAACCACAAACAATCACACATATGAACATAGTATTTAATGGGAAATCTTAAAGCTGAAAACCCCAACTATCTGTATATTATATGTCATGGAGATCATGTAACAATAATAGTACAAAGCTCCTCACAAGCTCTCAGCACAACCCTCAATTGCTACACACTATCAAGCTAGATCTAGCAAAACACATGCTCCAATATTTTGCCACTTGATAGCCAGCCTCTATTGCGCAATCCAATATGGATAATTGCCAGATCCAGGTTCAAATCCCACTGGTATGTACTGCGCAATCCTCATTGGCTTCTCCATCAATGTGTGTGCAAATCTCATGCACCAGTATAGTCACAACTGATAGTCATACTTGCTCTTTCACCTACCTCTTCATTGGTCTCCACTGAAACTGTCCATGCACTGCAGTTAACTGATGTATTCTTTAGTTGATTTATGAGTTAATAATTAGTGAATTAATTAATAATTAATTCACACCACTCTCACTAATTGTATCAATCAGGTAGACTAGATACAACTAGCTCAACTAAGTTAAACTGAACACAACTCCATTAATTGTCTCATCAACTCCACCAAACTCTGTCACATGAGTTCTAACTGAAGTCAACCATGCAATAGCTTCACTAAACCCTAGGAATAGCGTAATTCCTTCTGTCGGCTGCATGTGCCACATCCAGGCATAAAACTGAAGTGCTCCAAGAGGATAAGATAATGTTTAGAGTCCAAATATTATTAAGAGCTAATAATATTCGACATATCTATTTTTAGACTGGCAATCTAAAAATAGATTCCGCCCAGTATGTCTAAAAATAGAATTACATCTATTTTTCCCAACTTGACCAACCATCCAAAAATAGCATCCTGCAACTCATAGAACATGATCCATATGTCTAAAAATAGACATAGTCTAAAAATAGACATAGTCTAAAAATAGACTTTGCGCCAAAAATACCTTGCGGGCCCACTTAGTGAAGGCGACTTCTTTCCACTAAGCTCCTCATCTTGTTGCATTCTCAACACTCCCTCTCAACAAGATAAGGATTATCTACAACCCCTATCCTGCCCCTGTGGTATTCGAATTTTCTCCTGGTGAGCGCCTTCGTCAAGATATCAGCATGCTGATCCTCCGTAGGAATGTATGAAAGTAACATGATTATCCGCTGCACACAATCTCTGATATGATGATACCGATCCGTGAAGCCATGCCGCCTCAACTCATCCGATTTTCTATACCATAATTCATATCCCTATGTGCCTCTGAGATAACGCAATACATGCTTCCCCGCCTTCCAAAAGAGCTTGGTAGGCTTAACCATAGCCTGTGAAAGCTGGTTAACTGCATAGCATATATCGGGTCGTGTATTGACCAGATACATAAGCGACCCCACCAACTGTCGATAGACAGTGGCATCCACTACCTCCGCTGAAGTAGCATCCTCCTTCCTCCAACCAACAGGAAGAGGAGTGTCAACAGGCTTGCAGCCATGCATGTTGAACCTCTTCAGAATCTCCCGGGCATACTTGCCCTGAGAAACAAATGTTCACCATCGCGCCGCCAAATTTCCAATCCCAGGAAATAATGAAGGAGGCCCAAGTCCTTCATCTCAAACTCCTTTGCAAGATCAACCTTGCATGAGTGTATCAACAGTTCATCACTCGTCAAAATCAAATCATTTACATAGAGTACAATGATCAGCAATTTACCCTCCACCACAATTTGGTATAGGTTCCAATCCGCCTCACTCTTATAGAATCCAAGTCCGGTGAAATAACTGTCTATCTGTGTGTATGAAGCACGAGGTTCTTGTTTCAACCCATACAGCGCTCTCTTGAGCTTGCACACATGTGACTCGCTGCTGAAGATCTCGAAACCTTCGGGCTACTCTATGTATGCCTCCTCCTCAATGACTTTGTTGAGGAACACAGACTTCACATCCATCCGATGAATGTGCCACCCCATCTCCGCGCCGAGAGAGAAAGAATCGTCCGTATGGAAGAATACCGTTTATTGTGCAAAGGTCTCCCTCATAATCGATCCCCTCTATCTGCGGGAGGGTGCCTCGGGCAACAAATCTTGCCTTGTACTTTCCACACTCCCTCACCGCCCCGCTTCACTTGTAGATCCATCTCGAACCCACCACCGTTTCCCCTCCGCCTTGGGACAATCTCCTGCGATCGTTTTCCGACAATCGAATCATACTCTTCCACCATGGCATTCACTCCATGCGGGATCCTCCACACCTTCCTCAAAAGAGGATACCCTCGTCACGATACAATGCCTGGCAAGAGCCATGTATCCGCATACGATCGTGTGACCTGCCCCCACCGCGCTGTGATGTAGGTGCTCCTACAACCTTCTCTGCATCTTGAGCCAGTCGCTCAGCTTCTGTAGTGCGCTTCCGCCCTCTGATGGTTGGCACTGCATGAGTGGTCTCTTCCACTCCATGAACTTCCTCTTGTGGCCGATCCACATCCTGAAGCACATCCTTAGGAACTAATAGCTCCTCCTTTGCATGCAAGTGTGGCTCCCTCTCAAGCGAACACTTCATGGCTTTCTCCTCTTGAAATTTGATATCCTATCGCACAACAGTCTTACGACTATCTGACAAATACACACGATAGTTGTGGGGCGTATCAGTGTACCCCACAAATATCCCAACCTCTGCGGTCGGCTCCAGCTTCTTCCTAGCATCCTTCGTCACATGAATGTAAACAAGTGAACCAAAAATCCTCAAATGGGAAATATCAGGCTTCTTACCAGAAAACGCCTCCTCGGGTGTACTCATGCCAAGTATCCTGTGAGGACAACGGTTCTGCACATATACTGAAGTATTGCATGCCTCCGCCCACAAGTGTATGGGTAGGCCCTGATCATGCAACATCGCCCATGCAGCACCCACGATCGTTCTGTTCTTCCGCTCAGCAACCCCGTTCTACTGTGGGTTATGAGGTGCTATGAGCTCTCTTCAAATTCCTTTTGCGCTGCAAAAGTCCTTGAATTTTCAAGAGATAAATTCACCACCATTTTCGCTCCTAAGAGCCTTCACCTGCTTCCCCGATTCTTTCTCAACCAGTGCCTTGAACTCACAGAACTTTGAGTATGTCTCTCTCTTCTTCTGCATGAAGAAGATCCAACACTTACGAGAAAAATCATCAACAAATATCACATAATACTTGTGCTTTGCTGTCGAAGCTACTGAGAAATTTCCACACACGTCTGTGTGAATTCTCTCAAGGATCATCGTGGCGCGACTATCCTTCTCGTGAAAGGTGGCTTTCACAAATTTTCCCAAGGTACATCCCTTGCACTGATCTGACTGCGCAAGAGTGCCTTTAGGAAGCCCAAGAGAAATCACCAGTATCTTCAAAGCTCCATGGTGAAGGTGGCCCAATCTCCGGCACAACTCGCCATCATCCCGGCTCACCACTCCTTCTGCCTGCCTGCCATTGCTACCCTGCCATTGCCACGCAGCCATCTACTCCGCAATTGATAAAGGTTCTTAACTCGAACCCCTATCCTTCGGGTCTCACCAGTTGCCTTATTGTGCAGGAAAGCCTTTCCCTCGCTAAAGACAACATCATATCCCTTGTCTTCTAACATGGCCACTAAGATCATATTCTTCTTCAATCCTGGAACATGCATCAATTCCTTCAATATGAAGGGTTTACCAAATTCCCTCTCAAAGGAAATGGTATTGATACCGGTCGCACTGTATCTACCATCATCACCCATCTCGATGTGCACTCCAAGATCTTTCTCATCCAGATCAGTAAACAAATCTTGATCTCCTGTCATGTGAAAAGACGCACCACTGTCCAGAAACCACACCGATCCCGCCACACTTGAGACCAAGCATGCGATCAGTGAAAAATACAACTCAACCTGCGAGGCTAAGGTCTCTCCAGCTGGAGATCCAGCAGCCTGCTTATTTTTCTTCTTCTGCGGACAATTTGTGGCATAATGTCCGTGTTGGTGACAGTGAAAGCACTTCACCTTGGACATGTCCTGCTTCTTGCCTTTCGCACCGGATTGAGAAGATTTCTTGCTCTTCCCCTTCTTTGCTTTGGTAGCCAAAGCGCAATTCTCTTCATCAGAGTTCTTTGATGAATATCCGTCCCTGGTACTTCACCTTATCTCTTCTTGCACAAGATCCTACCAAAGTCGCTCCCATCCTGGAAATTTCTCCCGACCATTGACAGAGTCCTGATAGGAATGCCAACTCTTCGAAAGCCCAAGGAGAGCCAAGCTCACCAAGTCCTCATCATCTACAGTCACCCCCACACTTCCCAGCTCATCCCTGCATTGGATGAACTTCGTGAGGTACTTGGGCATACTGTCGCCTTTCTCCATCTTTATGTTTTTGAGTTTATCCTTGAGCGCCAACTTCCTCTGGTCGCTCTTGCTTTGGAATAAATCCGTCAAGGCTTTCCACATCAAGAATGGAGAAGCCTTACCATGCAGGCTGGACACTATGTGATCCTTCACGCCCTCCAACAGAATCCTTCGACACTTTTCTCGTTGTCTTCTTTGCCAAGCCTCAACTACGCAAAGATCGCTAGAAGTAGGCTTTGGGACTCGCATCTTTAAGAACTCCTTCAACCCATTATCATCCAAGACCGCTCCATCCTCGTCTTCCTTCCATGCAATATAATTCTGAGCTTCCTCAAGGGCATACTCCAATCGCAATCCGTTGAAAGACATCTCAACTTCGACACCAAGAAAACACTAATACAAATTCGAAATTCCACCAAAGACAAACTCCAACCGCTTCAATGTCTCGCAATTGCTCCAATGATCAATACCTATTCTATACCATGTATAAAATCGAATAACCATTATATTATTCACCGATATTCTCCTGATCACACACTATTTTAGCTTCATGCATAATACATAATCTCTTCTACCATTGATCATTACATGCGGAAATAAAATGAATTGCATGCACACATTAAAACCACAAAAAATCACACATATGAACACAGTATTTAATGGGAAAGCTTAAAGCTAAAAACCCCAACTATCTGTATATTATATGTCATGGAGATCATGTAACAATCATAGTACAAATCTCCTCACAAGCTCTTAGCACAGCCTTGAATTGCTACACACTATCAAGCTAGATCTAGCAAAACACATACTCCAATCTTTTGCCATTTGATAGCCAGCCTCTATTGCATAATCAATGTTGTAGGATGGCTCATTAAATAACATAAACCACCTGGCTTGCACTGCACAATCCTCATGGGCATCTCCATCAATGTTTGGTGCAAACTCATGCACCAGTATAGTCACAACTGATAGTCACACTGCTCTTTCACCT
Organism: Pinus albicaulis; assembly: GCA_034641835.2. NCBI lineage: Eukaryota > Viridiplantae > Streptophyta > Pinopsida > Pinales > Pinaceae > Pinus > Pinus albicaulis. The sequence continues at coordinate 446,516,344 of CM076582.1, read as the reverse complement.
ACCTCTTCACTGGTCTCCACTGAAACTGTCCATGCACTGAAGTTAACTGATGTATTATTTAGTTGATTAATGAGTTTATAATTAGTGAATTAATTAATAATTAATTCACACCACTCTCACTAATTGTATCAATCAATTAAACTAGATACAAATAGCTCAACTATGTTTAGATTAGTTAAACTAAATACAACTCCACTAACTTCCTCAATCAACTCCACCAAACTCTGTCACATGAGTTCTAACTGAAGTATCCATGCAATAGCTCCACATAACCCTCAGGAATAGCGTAATTCCTTCGGTCAGCTCCTGTGCCACATCTGTGCACTTAACTGAAGTGCTCCAAGAGAATAAGATAATGTTTAGAGTCCAAATATTATTAAGAGCTAATAATATTCGACATATCTATTTTTAGACTGGAAATCTAAAAATAGATTCCGCCCAGTATGTCTAAAAATAGAAGTCCATATATTTTTCCCTACTTGACCAACCATCTACAAATAGCATCCTGCAACTCATAGAACATGATCCATATGTCTAAAAATAGACTTTGCGCCAAAAATACCCTGCGGGCCCACTTAGTGAAGGCGACTTCTTTCCACTAAGATCCTCATCTTGTTGCAATCTCAACACTCTCTCTCAACAAGATAAGGATTATCTACAACCCCTATCCTGCCCCTGTGGTATTCGAATTTTCTCCTGGTGAGCGCCTTCGTCAAGATATCAGCATCCTGATCCTCCGTAGGAATGTATGAAAGTAACATGATTCTCCGATGCACACAATCTCTGATATGATGATACCGATCCGTGAATCCATGTCGCCTCAACTTATCCGACTGTCTGTACCATAATCCATATCCTGATGTGCCTTTGAGATAACGCAATACATGCTTCCCCGCCTTCCAAAAAAGCTTGGTAGGCTTAACCATAGCTTGTGAAAGTTGGTTAACTGCATAGCATATATCGGGTCGTGTATTGACCAGATACATAAGCGACCCCACCAACTATCGATAAACAGTGGCACCCACTACCTCCGCTGAAGTAGCATCCTCCTTCCTCCAACCACCAGGAAGAGGAGTATCAACAGGCTTGCAGCCATGCATGTTGAACTTCTCCAGTATCTCCCGGGCATACTTACCCTGAGAAACAAACAGAGTCCATCACCGCGCCGCCAAATTTCCAATCTCAGAAATAATGAAGGAGCTCAAAAGTCCTTCATCTCAAACTCTCTAGCAAGATCCTCCTTGCATGAAAGTATCAACAGCTCATCACCCGTCAAAATCAGATCATCTACATACAGTACAATGATCAGCAACTTCCCCTCCACCACAATCTGGTACAGGTTAGGATCCGCCTCACTCTTGGAGAATCCAAGTTCGGTGAAATAACTGTCTATCCATGTGTACCAAGCACGAGGTGCTTGCTTCAGCCCGTACAGTGCTCTCTTGAGTCGGCAAACATGCGACTCACTGCTGAAGATCTCGAAACCTTCAGGCTGCTCTATGTACACCTCCTCCTCAATGACACCGTTGAGGAGCTGCGCCTTTCTCTAGATACCGATGAATGTGCCACCCCATCCGCGCTGAGAGAGCAAGAATCGTCCGTATGGAAGAATACCTTGCGACAGGTGCAAAGGTCTCCTCATAATCGATCCCCCATCCGTGAAAACCCCTGCAACGAAATTCGTCTTTGTACCCCCCCCTCCACACTCCCGTCAGCTGCCTGCTTCACTTTGTAGATCCATCTCGAACCCACCATTGATTTCCCTTCCAGCCTTGGGACAATCTCCCATGCACTGTTTCTGACAATCGAATCATACTTTTCCACCATGGCATCTACCCATGCGGGATCCTCCACAGCTTCCTCGAAAGAGGATGGCTCTGTCACGATACACTTGCTCATAAGAGCCATGTATCCAGTATACCAGTCAGGTGACTGTCTCTGTCTGCGCTGTGATGTAGGTGCTCCTACAACCTTCTCTGCATCTTGAGCCAGTCGCTCAGCTTCTGTAGTGCGCTTCCGCCCTCTGATGGTTGGCGCTACATGAGTGGTCTCTTCCACTCCATGAACCTCCTCTTGTGGCTGATCCACATCCTGAGGCTCATCCTTAGGAACTAATAGCTCCTCATCTGCATGCAAGTGTGGCTCCCTCTCAAGCGAACACTTCATGGCTTTCTCCTCATGAAATTTGATATCCCGTCGCACAACAGTCTTGCGACTATCTGGAAAATACACACGATAGTTGTGGGGCGTATCAATGTACCTCACAAATATCCCAACCTCCGTAGTCGGCTCCAGCTTCTTCCTGGCATCCTTCGTCACATGAATGTAAACAGGTGAACCAAAAATCCTCAAATGGGAAATATCAGGCCTCTTACCAGAAAACGCCTCCTCGGGTGTACTCATGCCAAGTATCCTGTGAGGACAACGGTTCTGCACATATACTGCAGTATTGCATGCCTCCGCCCACAAGTGTATGGGTAGGCCCTAATCATGCAACATTGCCCGTGCAGCACCCACGATCGTTCTGTTCTTCCGCTCAGCAACCCCGTTCTGCTGTGGGTTATGAGGTGCTATGAGCTCTCTTCGAATTCCTTCTGCGCTGCAAAAGTCCTTGAATTCGCCAGAGATGAATTCACCACCATTGTCGCTCCTTAGAGCCTTCACCTGCTTCCCCAATTCTTTCTCAACCAGTGCCTTGAACTCACAGAACTTTGAGTATGTCTCGCTCTTCTTCTGCATGAAGAAGATCCAGCATTTACGAGAAAAATCATCAACAAATATCACATAATACCTGTGCTTTGCTGTCGAAGCTGCTGAGAAAGGTCCACACACGTCTGTGTGAATTCTCTCAAGGATCGTCGTGGCACGACTATCCTTCTCGTGAAAGGTGGCTTTCACAAATTTTCCCAAGGTACACCCCTTGCACTGATCTGACTGCGCAAGAGTGCCTTTAGGAAGCCCAATAGAAATTTGCTGCAGTATCTTCAAAGCTCCATGGTGAAGGTGGCCCAATCTCCGGTGCCACAACTCGCCATCATCCCGGCTCACCACTCCTTCTGCCTTGCCTGCCATTGCTGCGCAACCATCTACCTGCAATTGATAAAGGTTCTTAACTCGAACCCCTATCCTCCGAGTCTCACCAGTTTCCTTACTGCGCAGGAAAGCCTTTCCCTCGCTAAAGACAACATCATATCCCTTGTCTTCTAACATCGCCACAGAGATAAGATTCTTCTTCAATCCTGGAACATGCATCACTTCCTTCAATACGAAGGGTTTACCAGACTCCCTCTCAAAGGAAATGGTACTGATACTGGTCACACTGTATCTACCATCATCTCCCATCTCGATGTGCACTCCAAGATCTTTCTCATCCAGATCAGTAAACAAATCTCGATCTCCTGTCATGTGAAAAGACGCACCACCGTCCAGAAACCACACTGATCCCGCCACACTTGAGACCAAGCATGCGATCAGCAAAAAATCCAGCTCAAACTGTGAGGCTAAGGCCTCTCCGTGCCCTGGCATCCAAAGTGAGTCGCTTATTTTTCTTCTTCTGCGGACAATTTGTGGCATAATGTCCGTGTTGGTGATAGTGAAAGCACTTCACCTTGGACATGTCCTAATTCTTGTCGCACCAATATGAGAATATTTTCTGCTCTTCTCTATACCTTTGGGGCAATTTAAAGCACACCTTCTTCTACCGTAGTTTTTTGATGAAGATCCGTCCCTAATACTTCGCCTTATCTCCTCTTGCACAAGATCTGACCAAAGTCGCTCCCATCTTGGCAATTTCTCCCGACCATTGACAGAGTCCTGATAGGAATGCCAACTCTTCGGAAGCCCAAGGAGAGCCAAGCTCACCAAGTCCTTGTCATCTATAGTCACCCCCACACTTCCCAGCTCATCCCTGCATTGGATGAACTTCGTGAGGTACTTGGGCATACTGTCGCCTTTTCTCATCTTTATGTTTCTGAGTTTATCCTTGAGCGCCAACTTCCTCTGGTCTCTCTTGCTTTGGAATAAATCTGTCAAGGCTTTCCACATCAAGAATGGAGAAGCCTTACCATGCAGGCTGGACACTATGTGATCCTTCACACCCTCCAACAGAATCCTTCGACACTTCGCTGTCTTATTTTTCCAAGCCTCAATTAGGGAGCATCGCTAGAAGTAGGCTTTGGGACTTCAGCATCTATGAACTCCTTCAACCCATTGTCATCCAGCACTGCCTCCATCCTGTCCTTCCATGCAATATAATTCGAGCTGCCCTCAAGGGCATACTCCAATCACAATCCGTTGAAAGACATCTCAACTTCGACACCAAGAAAACACTACTACAAATTCGAATTCCACCAGCACAAAACTCAACCGCTTCAATGTTCTGCAATTGCTCCAATGATCAATACTGCTCTGATACCATGTAGAAAATTGAATAACTGATATATTATTCACCGAGATTCTCCTGATCACACACTATTTTAGCTTCATGCATAATACAGAATCTCTTCTACCATTGATCATTACATGTGGAAATAAGATCAATTGCATGCACACATTAAAACCACAAACAATCACACATATGAACACAGTATTTAATGGGAAAGCTTAAAGCTGAAAACCCAAACTATCTGTATATTATATGTCATGGAGATCATGTAATAATAATATTACAAAGCTCCTCACAAGCTCTCAGCACAACCCTCAATTGCTACACACTATCAAGCTAGATCTAGCAAAACACATGCTCCAATATTTTGCCACTTGATAGCCAGCCTCTATTGCGTAATCCAATATGGATAATTTCCAGATCCAAGTTCAAATCCCACTGGTATGTACTGCGCAATCCTCATTGGATTCTCCATCAATGTGTGTGCAAATCTCATGCACCAGTATAGTCACAACTGATAGTCACACTTGATCTTTCACCTACCTCTTCACTGGTCTCCACTGAAACTGTCCATGCACTGCAGTTAACTGATGTATTCTTTAGTTGATTTATGAGTTAATAATTAGTGAATTAATTAATAATTGATTCACACCACTCTCACTAATTGTATCAATCAGTTAGACTAGATACAACTAGCTCAACTAAGTTAAACTGAACACAACTCCATTAACTGTCTCATCAACTCCACCAAACTCTGTCACATGAGTTCTAACCAAAGTCAACCATGCAATAGCTCCACTAAACCCTAGGAATAGCGTAATTCCTTCTGTCAGCTGCATGTGCCACATCCAGGCATCAAACTGAAGTGCTCCAAGAGGATAAGATAATGTTTAGAGTCCAAATATTATTAAGAGCTAATAATATTCGACATATCTATTTTTAGACCGGCAATCTAAAAATAGATTCCGCCCAGTATGTCTAAAAATAGAAGTCCATCTATTTTTCCCGACTTGACCAACCATCCACAAATAGCATCCTGCAACTCATAGAACATTATCCATATGTCTAAAAATAGACATAGTCTAAAAATAGACTTTGCGCCAAAAATACCCTGCGGGCCCACTTAGTGAAGGCGACTTCTTTCCATTAAGCTCCTCATCTTGTTGCAATCTCAACACCTTTTCCCACACCTCATACGGCGCATTTTTCTTTCAATTTCTCTCTAAACCGCCCTCGGGTCATTTCCTCTATTACTGTGGTTTTCCGTGAAGAACCCCAGGCGATTGGACAAAGCTCTGGCCCGGCGAGTCTGTGTAAAGCAGTTGCCTAGACCTCAAGCCTTCAGGCAGGTCGATGCACACGTAGGGAAAGGAGGCGGTAGATGATCCAGGGCAAGCGAGCGGGACTCATGACGTGGATATGGCACAAGGTGTTCCAGGGCAAGCAAGCGGGACTCATGACGTGGACATGGCTCTTGGAGATCCAGCACCTTCAAGGCAGGTTGTCACTTCCATCATGGACCTGTTCAAGAAAGATGGAGAAATGGATGCACTCTGGTGCAAAGTCGTGGAAGAACCACCTGATGGGTTGTTGCTCTTCCTTTGTTTGGTTTTCATGCTTACTATAGGCCCATACTATCAGGCTTGTTTTTGAGTATGTTGTTGTGTCGGTTTATAGTCCTGTTTTTTATTGTTGTAAATGATGTAACTTTCAGAAGCATTATTTGATGGCACCCCTGCGAGGGAAATGCAACAGTTCGAACATTATTCAAGGCTAGTTTCCCTCTATGAGGGCAGTCTATTTCTCTGTTTTTTTTTGTCAAGATTTCCACAGGATTGGGCAAAGACTAGGCTACAACCCTGATGTAAACTATTTCCTCTGTCAATAGATTAACTTAAATTAGAAAAAAAAAAAAAAAAATTGTATTCACTTTGTTCCTCTTTTATCTTGAAAATACCATGGGCAATTACCATGGGTTTCTAAAACCACGAGCTTGTAAACCACTTAATGAAGAATCAAGATAATCCGTTGGCTTGAGGGGTCCTGACCCAAGTTCAGTGTGCAAGGTTTGCCAACAAACCCCTACTGGCCCTTTCGGCAGTGACCTACTTGCGCAGGTCACAGTCTCACCCGAAGTAGTATGGGTGGGTGCTGGAACTAGGCTTCCGCACCCTGAGAAAGGAAGGGTAAGGCAAGCAGGGTTTCATTCTGTCCAGATTACCTTGTCTCTGCGTAGGGTTAAATATGTATCCAATTGCATCCACGTGCACTGGATCTATAATTATATGCTTTTCATAACATCAACACAACGTTACATAACCAGAACAGAACAGATATAGATTCAATTCAATACATAGACTTTTGCAGCATGATATAACCAGAGTTAAACAGATCCAATCATTCAATATTCAGACCTTCATAGCGTAAAGACAGAAAATTCCTAGCACAGTAATTACCAGCAATTCATTCAACAGTACTCACAGATTCAGATCTAATAATCCTGCGTATTCATTCATTCATCAACCATTCCTTACAATTCCCTTCCCAACCTGTGCACACAGCAGCAGGGTCCACACACAGCTGGACTAGGATCTCCGCGCACACAGCCAGCAGGAGTATGTTCCCCAAAAACCAAAACAGATCTCTTACACAACAGATCGCATCAATAGCTCATCAAATCCTACTTCTTACAATCTGAAATGCCTCTCTATTTATAACAATCTAGCTTTAACATTCCTATGGTCCACAACCCATGGTTTTCGGACCCCTAGTTTATCCTTTAACCCATTACAATGCGTTCGGGTATTTGACCCGCCCCAAAACCCCTGCGCTATCCTAAATATAATCAAAAATAACTAAAATGGACCAGTTTCGTAGCTTTTTAGGAGACCCCGTTCCAACAGTCCCCCAACACAATCTTGTGACTCGTCCCGAGTCACTTTACCGGTGCGTCACCGATCTGGTGTTCGCAATGTATCCAGAGAGCGGGCAAGCGGAGGGAGGACCGCCTGGCTTTGGGACGCAGCTTCCTGTGCGAGAGTGACCATCTTTTGTGAAGGTGGATCGTCATTAGCCGTGGTAACACTTGCTAATAACTGATTAAGGCGCTTATTGGCGTCATCAATGTCATGCGTTAACTGGAGGGCTGAGGTAGTCCAGGGCTTCAGACGTTCTGTGACAGCGTGTTGTTTCTATCGAAGTTTCGTAATCTCGTCCTGGAGGTCATTGCTATTTTTCAATCATGCTAAGTGTTGGGTCGGGACCAAAGTAGACAACGTAGCACTGATTTCTTCAACATCCTTTTCACGCTGGCGTGAGTCCTGATTGATTTGTTGAAGAACGGGGTCACACTGGACCCGAGACCAAAGTTGTATGCCTGATTCCATCAGAGCAATACCTTGATCAATTTTCCCCTTGATCGTCGTAGTGGCTTCTGTGATAAGTGCAGTACGTTGGGCTCGTGCTTCTGGGGGTGTGTCGGGCTGCAGCCTGGACTGTAATTCTGAAACTTCCAAGCGGGAGGCTTTGAAAGCAGCCACCAGTTTTTCCACTTTACTTCTAGGCATGTCCTCAGCCATGATTCCCTTGGTGACTTCCGTGCACAACTGGTGGATCGTAGTCTCCAGCTCCGCCTGTTGTGACTGGGCCTGGGTTACTGCCTGAGTCTTCTGGACAAGGGTGTGTTGGGAAACCGCAAGCTTTCAAGTGGTGGCTTGAGCATGATTGCTATTTTCTTGGGTGACACTGTGAAGGAGAGACTCCAAGGCTGCGGGGGTCAACCGGTCGAGGGCCAGCTGAATTTCGACGCCTTTTGGGAGTTGTGTTCCGGCTAGGGCACTGGTAGGGATGTTCCATAGTCGACCCGTTGTCCCGACCTGTGTCAAACTGTTATTGACTGGCAGAGGTGGTGCTTGGCCTTCCTGGGTCGGATGTGGTTGCATGTTGATTTTTAAGGTGCAAAGGTCTTCCTGAAGAGAGGTAACCCCGGCCTTCCACTGAGCCATGATAAGTGCCCACTGATCCTCGTTCGCCAGAGTGACCGTATCTGCGATTTGCTCCAAATCTCCCCCTGCTAATGTGACCGTCGTGTCATAGTGCTCGCGCTGAGCTTATTGCTTTGTCCTTTTCAGGGGACTTGATGCCGATGGCCCTATTCGCTTAGTACTGGGAGGTGGAGCGGAAGTGGTAGTAGCCGCTGGGTTTGGGGTTGTGTCGGACTGCTGTAGTGGTTTATCATTAGACCCGGCTGTAACTACTGTTGGAGTATTGGAGAGACCTTTTGTCCACTCGGGGGGCCATAGGGAAATTAGTAGATCAATTTCCTCATCCGGTACCATATACGGTAGCTCTGTCCAGGCCTGACTAGCAAGACTGCGAATCCGAACTTGATGCATAGTGATTTTAAATGCTATGAAGTGTTTGTATTTGTCGTATATTGTAGGGGATAATCAGGGTCGGGAGTTTATGGTAGTGGCGACACTGCTCTGGAAGAGGACCCAAAAGACCTTGTTATCCTCAATGCGTTGTTTATCCTTAAAGTCCCATAGGTGGGCATACCGAGTGCCTTTGCACATCCCAGGAAGGAGCTCGGGGACTACTGACTCTTCTGGTTTTTCCCAGGTGACCAAGGCGATGAGGAATAATAGCCATGAATAGAAGAAAGGGGTCCCATTCTCTTCAGACTCGCGGACATTAGTGAGAAATTCTTCACACAATTATCGATCCTAATTAAAAAACACACCTTTTGCACACTGTCCGGCTAGCTGGATGACATAAGCGGGGACAGTAGCTACCTGGCACCTTTGCATGAGTTTGCAGGGTAACAGGCGAGTGCCCATTTTTGTAGCAGGATCGTTTATGGTTTGGATTACAAACCGTCGTTGATTTCACTGGACCACATAGGTCTTCCGGACATATTATGCGGTAGCAGCTTCATACTTCTTTCCAACTTCTACGAGCGGGTGCGGCCCCTGCATCGGAAGGCCCGTAATTTTTTGGATCAACTCAGCATCAATAGGGACCCTGTCACGAATCCATAAGCTGTCATTGTGAATGAGGGCCAGTAGCTGGCGTTCCAGCCGATCCGCGATGTTGTAGCAGCCAGAGTAGGGCATTCGGAGCAAATTCAAAACTCCAGATCCTGCCAAGCCGCAGACCCAGCGTTGAGGGACCACCGTGATTCCATAATCTTTATGGATTGTCTCAAAATATAACGCAGGGACTAATTCTGCGAAGGCGTCCTGTTCCGTCAGATTATTATCATCAAACTTGACATCATGGAGGCGTCCACAGGGATCACCGATGATGGGGACTTCGCCGGGGGTCAGAGGAGTCTGGAGGTAAGTGATCAGGCCATCCAAATTTTTTGGTATCTGTGTAGACAGTCTCCACAGGCGGACAAAGTGGGGTAACCAATTAATCAGGTTTGCCTGTAGCGCCCCCTCTTGGGCATCTTGTGCGGCGGGCAGAGGCCTGGGACGTCTCGGGGAATTTTGGGGTCTCTTTGCCGCCTGAGGGTTAGTCTTCGAACTTTGAGCTTTTTCCTTGCCTTTCCTTGTGGTTCGCGGGGGGGGGGGGAGCTCTTCCAGCGTCTTGCTCATCTTCTTGTGAACTTCGAACCTCATAGTCGTCATGGAGGTTCATAGTAGTCGTGATTCCGCAACAAAAGATAACCCCAAAGCCGTTGATTACTTCCGAACGGAGAGGGTTGCTCAGTCATGAGAGGGTTGCTGTGATTGCAAAAATTTTCACTGCTGGGTTGCTTCCGCGAGATGATTAAAGTAGGTCGCTTACCTTCGTGAGGCCAACCCCCTTTTAAGGAATGGTCGTTAGATAATAGGGGGGGATATTTGACGCAGGGCGGGTTTCCCCAGGAACGGTAAAATTCCTTCGTAACTTGACCGGCCAGTGGCTCAAGATCCGCCCTTTTCAACGGTAACTTCTGCTTTTTACTCGAGGTTATACTTCCAACGGCTAGCTATCTTGTCCCCCGGAACTTAGGCGTATTAGTTATGCTAGGGTTATTTCTTGGCAACAATTTTCCACCTTCCCCCAACACAGGCTTGCTCCCTAAGGAGCTCTTGTTCCAAGGCCACAAGACCTTTCGTACTTTTCCTATTAAGGATTTAAGGGGGGTTGATGCTGAGGCCAACTGTCTGTCCCTTAGTCATGCCACCATTGTAGAGGCGGTCTGGCGCATAGGACCATTATCTGTGGAAGTTGTACGTGACGTCAAGAACTCGAGTCTTGTGCGTGGGTCACTCAAACCCTTTCTTATGATAGGTATGTTGCAGATGTTTAGGCCTATCCCTTCTTCAGTCCTCCCTTTAGGGGTATTAAAGAGGGGTTCCTTTATGATACGAAGACATCGCAGTGTGGAAGCTTCCCCTAACCGGTTCTGCCACGCTTTTAGCTCCTGACTGGGATCCTCAGTATCTTCCTTGTAGCCTAATACGTCGTCCTGGGGCAAGCTTCCCTTGTTTTGAACTGCCAGCTTGTAGATATATTCCCCCTTCATTGGTGTAGGCTCTATATATCTTTTAACTTATGTCGCTTTGCTGCCTATTATCAAGTTTTCCAGTAAAGTCTGCATAGCCTGCAGCACCTGAGGGTTGCATAGCAACCTTATGCATACTTGTAAGAAATTTTTAATATCCTCCGCCGGTTCCATATCTCCTTGGTGCGTGGCTGGTGAATACTTAGCCTCAAAGAGGTCCCTTCGTGCTTTTATAAATGTTTCCTTGATTTTTCCCAAGTCTAATCCTTCTTGTTTGTCAATTTCCGTGTGGATTAGTGAGTCAACTTCATCCTTTTCCTTATCTTCCCCAGTCGCTACTCCACTGCCTGTTATTATATTGAATTTCGCCTCCTGAACTTGGGTCTTGCGCTTCTTCTGTGCAGAAAAAAACTGCTTCTCCTGTATCCTGGTTTTTAGGGCTAGTCAGTCTTCCATTGCATGGTTCCACTGTCTACAATATCTACAGGACTGTCGCAGGCAGTCTCTTAACAAATGTCTTGCGTTCCCATAGTTATAACAGACCAATTGGCCTCTACTCTGACCTGTGCTTCCACTTTGGCTTTTATCCCTCTTTTCATGGGGGAAGTCATCCTTACCCGAGGGGGTTCTTAATGACATAGGGTCGTCTTTCCTGTTCGCTCCTTTGGTGCAGCTCTGCGTTTCATGACCAACTGATCGGCAACGTTGGTACCAACATTGTTCTGGTGCGAAAATGGGGGTGCCTTGCGATCTGGCTGCGCAGCTTTCCCCGCGCCAGCGCAGAGGCCCCTTTGAGCTCCATTGTTCCGGGCTATATGCTCCCGGTGCTGCTATGTGACCTTGTTTCGTACCAGCCCCTCTTCTATTTCCCTGCTGCAGATCCTAGATTTCCCAGTGCATTGCTTCTATTTTTTCCTGGATCTGTTGTACCGCTAGCATAGGGTCCTCAAGAGGTGTAGCGTCCAATCTCATAGCGGCCTCCAAGGCCTTGTCTTGCGAACTAAAAGTTTGGCGATTCATGGGTATACGCAGGTGAGGTAACAACATGGCGATAAACCACTCTATATGCTGTCTATCATCATACTCGAACCCTCCTTCCCTAATTTCATTCTTTAACCATTGATCTGCCTCCCATACTGACTCTGACATACCTTGTTTGAAGTATTTTACATCTGTTACTAGTTGGGAATAAGATTTCGGCTTTCGAAATTGTTGCTCTAGAGCACCCTTAATATCTTGAATGGAGGCGGTTCCATGCTGGGAAATGTATCGCATATACCAGTCCAAAGCTCTGTCTTGGAATGCTAACGACAGTTGCGCCCTCTTTATCATGTCATTTGCCACGTTCTGTGCAGTCCAGACAGAGTCTACGACGAACCAAAATCGGTCCATGTCCTCATCTCCTACCCCCTTGAAGGTGGGTAGTTCCAAGCGCACCGTCATGGTTCCTTAGGAGTTCCTTTCCAGTCTATCAATACCCAACTCCTTTCTCAGCTCCCTTTCGGTCTCTGCAACAGAACCATTTTTTGGCTTGAGGGGTCCTGACCCAGGTTCGGTGTGCAAGTTTTGCCAACAAACCCCTATACTACTGGCCCTTTCGGCAGTGACCTGCTTGCGCAGGTCACAGTCTCACCCGAAGTAGTATGGGTGGGTGCTGGAACCAGGCTTTCGCACCCTGAGAAAGGAAGGATAAGGCAAGCAAGGTTGTGTTCTGTCCAGATTACCTTGTCTCTGCGTTGGGTTAAATATGTATCCAAATGCATCCACGTGCACTAGATCTATAATTATATGCTTTTCATAACATCAACACAATGTTACATAACCAAAACAGAACAGATCTAAATTCAATTCAATACACAGACTTTCGCAGCATGATATAACTAGAGCGGAACAGATCCAATCATTCAATATTTAGACCTTCGCAGCGTAAAGATATAAAATTCCTAACATAGTAATTACCAGCAATTCATTCAAAAATACTCACAGATTCAGATCTAATAATCCTACATATTCATTCATTCATCAACCTTTCCTTACAATTCCCTTCCCAACCTATGCACACAGCAGCAGGGTCCACACACAGCTGGACTAGGATCTCCATGTACACAGCCAGTAGGAGTCTGTTCCCCAAAAACCCAAACAGATCGCTTACACAACAGATCGCATCAATAGCTCATCAAATCCTACTTCTTACAATTCGAAATTCCTCTCTATTTATAACGATCTAGCTTTAACATTCCTATGGTCCACAACCCATGGTTTTCGGACCCCTAGTTTATCCTTTAACCCATTACGATGTGTTCGGGGCTTTGACCCGCCCCAAAACCCCTGCGCTATACTAAATATAATAAAAAATAACCAAAATGGACCAGTTTCGTAGCTTGTTAGGAGACCCTGTTCCAACATAATCTTATCTACTCTTCTTTCTCTTACGTATAGTTTTAAATATATTTGAAAATATTCTCTTTTTACTTTATCATGCATTTTTTATCAATAATGTAGAACCATTTTATATATATGAATTTTCTCCTTCAAAATTTACATCAGACTATTTTTTTTTACTAGAATCATTGAAATGTCAATGGACAAAGACCTTATTTTATTTTTATTTTTGGGGGCCAAAGGCCTAAATGGTGATATGGAGAATCTCCAAACTCTAAGCGAAACATTTCAATTACACGACAACAAGGTTGATGGGAGGTTGATGGCCAAAGGCCTGTTGATCAGCCAACGTGGATCTGATACCAATGTAACGAATAAAATTCGTATACGCAACGAAGTAAGCTTCAAAATACTTCAAAGACATAAACATCCATAGTAGGATAGTAATTGTATATTAAATATTATATAAAAATTGGAGATATGAGGTGATTAAAATGAGGATGATGGCCTGCCTATACACCCTAGGGAGGTGTATTTTCACCAACGGTTATGTCCTTTAGGGACACACCTTTTCATTAACTAGTTACTAATTAGTCATTATTTATTACTATTATTGTTTTACATTATTTGTATATATATATATATATATATATATAGGATGGAGGATGGAATATTGAAGAATGGGGATATATCCAATATTCATTTCTTCTTTTAATATTCAACGTCCAATAATTTAGTTGTTTGATTATTAATTATGATATTAGAGTTGTATCTATAGTTGACAGATGTGAGATGTTTGTATGGTTGATGGATGGTGATCACTATCGATATCAACCATGTACTACCGATGTAGGTGTGCTAGTTGTAACCATAGTTATCAAATTTGAATTCGAATTCAATTCCATATGGGAAATATTCGACTCTATAAATTCAATACGGGAAAAATTCGAGAGTATACATCTCATAAAGATTAAAATATTTTTATTTTTTATCGAAATTTTAAAAAATTGAAATGAATCTTGAAGATTTCGTCAATAAGATACCCTCTTTACTTATTTTCAATATTAACCGTTTATGTCTCTATAAGATTACCCAAATATAAGGAAAGATAGAATGATGGAAAACATGTCGGTAAAATCTAGTAATATAAATAACAAAAACTTAAATTTGAAGTGTAATGTGAAAAATTAGATACTAGATATTACTAGGCTTCAAGTGATATACACAAATGAAGAAATTTATGGCAAACACTACCATTCAACAATAAGTGTGTGTAAATTAATTTGTGTGGTGGACCATAGCAAATGAACCCCTTTAATTGAATTCTAGACAAATTATCATCGTTTCAATTCTAATAATAGCTATCGTCCAACCAACTAATAGCTATTGTCCAATAGAATTATGTTAATAGTTATCCAATAGAATCAAGAAAATTAGAAAAATATATTTTACAAATTTTACAAATTCTAAATATAAAACTTAGCATTATATGTAATTTGTAATCAATCCTCACCCATAATGCCCCAGTGGGATGGATGCTTCTTTGGATCTATTCTACCCTCGTTGCTTTCTCATTGATTAGAGGAGATATATAAGTTGTTTGAGAGCATCGTGCCCTCTGTTGGGCTTCATTGCTCATAATAGCAATAGGTCGGTTTGAATTATGACTTAATAAATAATAGGAACCGAAGAACCACGAGAACTGTCAATTTGAATTGATTAGCAACGAGTGGTTTGAAGTCTGACTGGATACGAGAAACCGCGCATACCGTCAACTACAATTGATTTCATAAACTTAAATTATTTTCATAAACCAAATTTGGCAGTACTATATTAAAATCAATGTATTACATTGTGAACCAAATCGTACCTATGAATTTTCGAATTTTTTCAGCCAATACGGCTAAACTTGGTAACTATGGTTGTAACCTATGAGACTTGGTGAAATACGGCCACTCTTAAAATTTTGTAATTCTATAAATATATAATATAATATAGTATATATGTGTACGTTGTGGAATCCCTTTTGTTACTTGAAATCTTATTATTAAGTTTCCTTCTTATCTCTAAGTAACTTTTGTGTTGATTTGCAATCATATATATCTCAATTGGTAGCAAAGCCTTAAAACTAAAATATTTGAAGTGCTCCAAAATTGTAGCCTTTTTTGGGAGTTTTTTGTTTCCTTGGATTAAATTTTGAGCTCTCTCCGTGTAGTTCGAGTAATTGTTTCCTTCAATACTTCGTGTAGTTCGATTAATTTTTTCCTTCAATACTGTGGTAAGCCAGCTGTCATCTGTTGATATTAAAATCTCAGATGAAGATAAGTGTATCAGTTTGTTGTGTTCTCTACTATATTCATGGGACAATATGGTTATTGCAATAGGTAGCAATACAACTACCTTGAATTTTGATGACATTGTCTCAGCCTTTTTGTTGGAGAAAATGAGACGGAGAAATATGGAGGGTCAGAATGGAGATGCCTTATCTGTATGAGGAAGGTCCCAAAACAGAAACAAGAATAAGGTTTCAAGTGGGAGATCTAAATCTCCTGGAAAGTTTGTAAAGGTGTGCTGGAAATGCGGAAAGGAAGGGCACTACAAGAAGGATTGCAGATCTAAAGCTCCTGAGAAAGGAAAGGGATCTGATGATGCTCCTTCTGCAGAGGCAAAAACCACCTCAGATGAAGGTGGGGATGTGCATTTGGCTTCTTCTTCAAATACACATGTAGATCATGAGTCATGTTTGATTGACTCGGGTGCATCCTTTCACTTCACTCCCCATAGGGAGTGGTTCTGTGAGTATGAGAAATATAATGGTGGTGATGTCTTCTTAGGTGATGATAGGAAGGCCAGAATCGTTGGACGTGGAAAATTCAAGCTGAAGCTACAAGGTGGAAGGATTAGAACACTTCCTGGTGTTCTGCACATTCCTGCATTGGCCAGAAATATGATTTATGTACGCAAGATGGATGATGCAGGTGTAAAAATAGTGTTCGAGAAAGATACATGTAAGATGGTTCAGGGAGCACTAGTATTAATGCAAGGATTTCGGATTGGAACTCTGTACAAGCTTCCGGGAAGCATTGTTATTGATGGGTGCAACAGTTATGTGGTTCCCGAAAGTGGAGCGGAAATCCTAGCAGTCTATGGAGAAAAGATCATGCTATGGCATCAAAGGCTTGGACATATTGGAGAGAAGGGCCTTCGGATACTACATGGAAATGGTATGGTAGAAGGTATGTCTAATATCTCTCTAGATTTCGATTTCTGTGAACATTGTGTATATGGGAAGAAGAATCAGGTGAGTTTTCCTTTTAGAGCTAAGAGGGCGAACAAGATATTAGAGCTTGTACACAATGATGTGTTTGGACCTGTGTCGATTCCATCACTGGGTAAGTCTATGTACTATGTTTCATTCATAGATGACTTCTCAAGGAATACATGAGCATATTTCTTGAGGAATAAATCTGAAGTCTTTGACAGATTTAAAGGATTTAAGGGTCTGGTGGAAAACCAGACAAAGAAGAAGATAAAGGTGTTGAGGACAGATAATGGTGGGGAGTTCTACAAGAAGGAATTTGAAGAGTTCTATAAGAAGTGTGGTATAGCACGATAGAAGACTACTCCATACACACCTCAGCAAAATGGAGTTGCAAAAAGAATGAACAGAATGCTGATAGAAAAGGCAAGAAGCATCCTCAGTGGTATCGGGTTAGGACAAGAATTCTGGGCAGAGGCAGTGGAGACTGCATTTTACTTGGTTAATAGATCACCTTCATCAGCGTTGGAGGATAAGACTCCACATGAGGTATGGACTGGTAAGAAACCCTCTCTTTCACATATGAGGGTATTTGGATGTGATGCATATGTACATGTTCCAAAGGAGAAAAGGAACAAGTTGGATAATAAATCTGAAAGGTGCATCTTTATTGGGTATAAGAATGGTTTAAAGGGTTACAAGCTTTGGAACCCAGAAACAAGGAAGGTTGTGTACAACCGAGATGTGGTGTTTAGAGAGGTGAAAGATGTTAAACATGAAGTGCTACCAAAGTAACCTAAGAAGATATAGTTTGAGCTAAAGGAAGATGAATCAAACTCTACAACAGAAGAAGACTCAGAAGAGGAAGAGCCACAAACTCCAGCTGTGAGAAGATCAGTTCGGGAAAGAAGACAACCACAAAGGTATAGTCCATCTGCTTTATGTTCAAATTTTGCTTTAACTATAACTGATGATGATCCCAGAACCATCAGGGAGGCAGTAGATTCAGAGGATGGAAAACTCTAGAAGGAGGCCATGGTTAATGAAATGGAATCCTTGTATAAAAATGAGGCATGGGATCTGGTGGAGTTTCCAGCTGGAAGGAAGCCCATCGGGATAAAATGGGTGTTTAAGAAGAAGATGAATGTAGAAGGCAAGGTGGAGAAATACAAAGCTCGGTTGGTAGCAAAAGGTCATTCCTAGGTGTCGGGAATTGATTTTGGTGATATTTTTTCTCCTGTTTCCAAAGTTACTTCTATAAGATTACTTTTATCTGTTGCTGCTGCATTTGATTTTGAGGTAGAACAGATGGATGTGAAGACAACATTTCTTCACGGGGATCTGGAAGCGAAGATCTACATGAAACAACCTGAAGGCTTTATGGTGAAGGGGATGAAAGAACTGGTATGCAGGTTAAAGAAGTCTCTGTATGGGTTAAAACAGTCACCAAGGATGCGGTATCAGAAATTTGATACCTATATACGGGGACTTGGCTTCACCAGAAGCAAGGAGGATCATTGTGTTTATTTTAAATTAATTGGTGACTCTGTTATTTATTTGGTCTTGTATTTGGATGATATGTTGTTGATTGGAAATGACAAATAAATTATCCAAGATTTGAAGACCCAACTATTCTCCAAACTCGACATGAAGGATCTTGGTGCTGCAAACTTTATTTTGGGCATGGAAATTAAGAGAGATTGGGAAAAGAGGAAGCTTTGGTTAAACCAGATGAAGTAGTTCCAGGCCAATGTTGCGAACATCGACATCGGGATAAAATCAGCAAGGGTCTAGAAAACCAAAAAATCGTAAAAATCGAGAAAATATCAGTAAAAATCGGCAAACATCAGTTAGGACAAAAAAAACATAATTTTAAGATAAAATCGGGATGTTATCGAGATGTTCGCAATACTGGTCGAGACTATATTGAAAAGGTTCAATATGCAGGATAGTAAACCGGTGAATGTTCTGATTCATGTAGGTACAAACTTGTCTGTTGAACAGTGTCCCAAGACACAAGAAGAAGAAGAGGATATGTCCCGTGTTCCATATGCAAGTGCAGTGGGTAGCCTGATGTATGCATTGGTATGTACTAGACTAGACATTTCACATGTAGTGGGAGTATTGAGCAGGTTTATGTCAAACCCAGGGAAAAAGCATTGGACAACAGTGAAGCGGGTTTTCAGATATTTGCGTGGCACTAGTGATTATGCCTTGTGCTACGAGGGAAGACCAGGATTGGAAAGAGTGTTGGACATTCGTGGTTGCGTTGATGCAGACTGGGATGGAGATCTGGACCAAATAAGGTCTACAAGTGGGTATGTGTTTAGCCTATTTGGAGGTGCAGTCAGTTTGATGAGTAAAAGACAGTCTGTGGTGGCTCTTTCAACTACAGAGGCAGAATAGATGGCAGCCACTCATGCAAGCAAGGAAGCAGTTTGGTTGCAGAGATTGTGTTCGAGTATGGGGTTGGTGCAGCAAGCTATAAGGATAGACTGTGATAGCCAAATTGAAATTTTCTTGGCTAAGAACCCTGCTTATCATTCAAAGACAAGGAACATTGATGTTCAATATCACTTTGTGAGATATATGGTTGAGGCTAAAAGGGTGTTGTTGGTAAAGGTGGACACTTTGAAGAATGTTGCAGATGCATTGATGAAGTCTGTGAGCACTCATAAGTTCTCTTGGTGTAGAGAAACAATTGGTGTTGCAAAGCTGGGCTAATGACTTAGCTCTCTTATGGCCCCCTGCAGAAAGGAAACAAAAAGTGGGAGAATGTTGGGTATGTGTTATATTCTTTCCATGACTAATCACACACGGGGGGGGTGGAAGAGGCTCCATTGTACATTGCGTTGGGTGCAGCAGGGGGGTCATAGGGGGGGTGGCAGCCCCCCCTGTTCGGGGTCTGGGGCAGCGCCCTAAGAAGAAAAAAAATTGGACCTTTTTTTCCGGTGGGCGGACCCGCCCATGGTTTTGTGCATGGGTTTGCACATGGTTTTGGGGCATGATGGTTTTTAGCCCCTAGTATTTTGTAGATCCGGTCAAGGGAACTACAGCTATGTTCTAATCCAGGGTTAATGGATTGGGGTTTATGTATGCTTTGGCATGCATATATATGTGTTGTAACACTAAAAGGAATATAATGAAAAATCAAGTTGGTCGTCCCGATTTGGGATCCAGTGGAAAATCTCTGTGTTTAACTGTTTTATGTTTTATTCTCTCGCTATTGTTTATTTTCTGTTTTTAACATTCGTTTGCAGATAATTTCTATACAGGGTTAAAACCTACACTAGGGTTGTCACGATGAGAAAATTTGATGCCTCTCCATGGAGGTGGTCAACAGATGCACTTCCCACCTACATTCTTCGTATGGCTATGAAAGGAGCTCATCATGGTAGATGATTGGGCCTATGTAGGGACAGATTTCACAGGAGATCCTGATCTCCCACTTCCTCTAGGGACAAGGTGGAATGACTCAGGTAAAGAACTATTTTAAGTTTTTTCATTTTTTTTATTTTTAGTTATGTGAACTGAGAATGAGACTTATGATATTTTGTAGATGTTGGACCAAAGAGACCTTAGGGGTTTCTCCAAAATTCAAGAGGGTGGAATTCCATCTTGAATATGCCTCGTACATTGAGGAAGTTGATCCTATGGTAAAGGTGGAGCTTAACCTAGATGCCTTGACTAGAGGCATTCCAGACTATGTGACTATTGATGGCGTACCACTCTAGTACTAGAGGCACACCATGGGAGTGCCAGCTAGATTACGTCAGTTGTTGGGACAAGTTGTTAGAGTTGTCTCATGTTATCATGAGAACCATGTTGGTCGATAGACATGTCCCTGATCTCATTTTTGTGTTTATGCAGACACGAGGAACCATTTGTCTCAGAACACGGATTTTTATTTTGATGTAATAAACATTTTGCAAACTCTCTCTCTCTCTCTCTCTCTCTCTCTCTCTCTCTCTCTCTCTCTCTATATATATATATATATATATATATATATATATATACACACATACATGTTTCTCCTGATGTATCTTAATGTTCCTAATATGTCATTATTTTCTAATTACATGTGTCGCAAATGTCTATCTAAAGCATGATTTTCCAATGTGTCTGTCAATGTATTTAGATGTCTTGAAATGTGTTGATAAGTTATGTAATCAAAATTTCTTTCCAAGAGACGAACATGCAAATACATCCTTAAAATTTGAGGATTTCTAATGGAATAATGCATGTTTAATTGTAATACAACGAGTTGTGAATCAAGTTTAACAACTAATGCCCTAATACCAAGAGCAATAGCTTTTGACAACAGTTCGATGATTGCATTATATTCAGATACATTGTTAGTTGTACGTCCTAAACATATACCTTTTAAACTCACTAACTCATCATTGGGAGCAAAGAGTGTCGACATAGCGGAAGATGGATTTTTTTACTACGACAAGTGCCATCAGAAAAACCGACATAAGGAAGAGGGTTCGTCGAAATCTTCAAACCAAGCGAAACATGTGGTAAACAGGGGAAAACATGTTTTCAAACATCCAAACAATCACATCAAAATATTGCACACTAATGAAACACACACTAATGTACAAAGTATCCATGCAAAATCAAGCATAATACTTTTCAAATAGAGCCCATTATGGGCTCAGATAACTAATTTCCATCATGAGTAACAAAAATAAGGCTATTGTTTTACCGCTGGAACTATATGTAGGCATCGCCTTAGTACCTTTTGTGAAATAAACTACAGCAACGATGATGTACCCATGCCCCTCGCCGCGGGAGGGTTGCAATTCATGAAAACAATGCCCCATTGGGAAAATGGGTGAAAAATAATAATTGGGTATAAGAGAGTGGGTGGGGCTCTGATGTGAATATTCACAATTGCACCCAACTTCACAAATAAATCGATAGGCATGGTTTCTGATATATTTCCCATATTTCCTTCAGACAACACATTGTGGACTTGAATGGGAGAATGAAGGGGAGCGTTCGTTGCAAGGAAAACTAAAGAATCCAGACAGGTATGAATCACTCGAAGGCTAGGAAGAAAAGAGGAACGATGATGGATATCATTCCACAGAGTTTCTTCAAGAGACATGACTTCAACGATGCTTTCGTCAGTCGAGCAATTCGTGTTCAAAATATCATCAGAATCCAAAAAAACCAAGCCAATGATATTGCGAATATGAGTCTAGGATTGTACTCAATCAGTCATTGGTTTCAGACGCAGCCGCGAAATCCAAAAGGACAGCTTGATAATCTTGTTTAGCGAGGCTAAGCGGCATGGCGTCGCCAAAATGGTAAATTTGATCAGGGTTGGGTATGATCCAAGGTTCATGGCTAAACGAGATCATATTAGCTGAGGCGACATTGGTGGGAGGAGGAAGGGGAAATGTTCCCATTAAGGAAGAGTCTTTAAAAAGGCTCGCTCCAACACTCTCTTAAGGTATAATGGATTTCCCAATGTAAGGTACATTACCAGTTGAAGATTCATGGAAAAGAAGGCTAACTGATCTACTATGACAATCTTCCCTTGATGGGGGAAACGAAGTACATGAAATAGAGTAAAAACCACACAAACCATTGCGTGAGTCCAACTACAGCCAAGTAGAAGGTTATAATTAAGATTTGCATCAACAACTTCTACCTCCATATTGATAGTTTTACCTTCTAACTGGATAGGTAAGGCATTGAGAATACCACATGGACGGAAACCTCTACCATCGAAAGCTTCTAAGGTATTCAAGGACTAGTTGAGAGGAGGAGAGCCAAGGGCTTTCCAACATGAGATGGACGTGATGCATGTGGAGGATCCTTCATAGACAACAGTCCTATGAATAGTCTTTCCCATAATGACAACTTGTATGAGAAAAGAAAGTTGAGGTGGTAAGTGAGGAACATGATTTTCGAGATCAAAAGTGATCAAGCTAGAATATGTGGGATCAATTACTCCAATGGTGGATAGCAAAGCCTTCCTTTGTGATGGACACGTTTGAAGGACTTCCAAGGTTGACATCGTCGAGGGTGCTTGAGCCAAATCTTCTACAATATTGTAGTGTTGGGCAGCTTGCGCATTCGGATTATAAGATGATTTTGAAAGAACACCTTTGGGAGGTGGTCGGATTGTGGAATTAGTGTTAGGTTTCTCGATACGGAGAGGACCAGAATTAGGTGGGGTGGAGGAAGAGGGTATGTCAGTGACATATTTCTCTGCCATAGGTTTTTCAGGGGTCGGATAATATTTTGAATTGGTGGCTATGTGAATAGGTTCCATGCCACTCATGAACACTTGGGAGCTTTCGGAGGTTTGACCTTGAGATTGATTTTCCAATTGTGTTTGTTGAGATGGGAAAGGTTCCTTCAATACAACTGGCGTGTATGTGGTTCCTTTCAGAAGACGAATTACTTTGGCACAACGAGGAAATTCCTTAGTGTAATGATCATCATCACAAATAAAACAAGGATATTTGGGCTTTCGCTTTGATGAATCATCATTAGACGGATTTGGGGAATCTTGTTTCAGGGTATCTTTCTTAGCTTTACCTTTACGCTTCTTTTTACCTTTCGAGGATTTATCTGTTGCGGTAGACTGGACAACATTTACCTCTAAGGTTTTATCCGAATTCTTAGAGTTTTTTGCAACATCATGGGTTGCAACAGCTGGAGTGAATTTGGATTTTGTATATTTGGTACTACCACACTATTGAGTCACAAAACTAATGAAACCATCAATGGGTGTTGATTCTGCAAGCCTGGAATACGTAGGACCAGTTGAAGGTCGTGGGGCGCCCAGTAGAAATTCTTACAGCATTCCATATTGTGAATAGATTAAATCCAAATACTCGTAACGTACGATAGATTTTTCGTCAGTCACATAGCCACCCATGGCCATGTCTTTAGCGATAGGAAGGATTAATGATTTGGTAAACCATTCAGTCAAAATCTGATCTTGGATATCAAATTTGATGAGACGATGCTTATGTCTCCATTCATGGATATGATTGGAGATATGAGTGGAGGTCGTTTGCTGCAAAGATGTTGAGAGATGGGTTACAGTCTCATACTAGATAGGAAATTGGAAATGAGTGAGGAAATCCAAGGCCAAATAATTGAAATCTTGGAAAGTACCTCGAGGGAGCTCAATGTACCATTTAGCGGCAATGCCCATCAAAGTGTGTTGGAAAAAACGTAATCGGATTGAACCATCGATCCAAGAGTTAGAGAAACACCAAAGGTGGTAAGTCATAACATGTGCTTGAGGGTCTTCTCCAAAATTTCCTTCAAACTTATGATAGTCCCAAGGTATTTTTGTTGGTACCAGAGGCAAATACGGTGAGTGTAGTATCGGGTCATTTGTGAGTCGTGGCACATTTGGTAATTCCAATGTTGCCAAAAATGGAAGTTGAGGATTATGTGGGGTATAGGATCTCTAGTATGCACCAAATTGGGTATTCCAACCTTGTTGGAATTGGTTATGCCCCCACTGGGGTGGGTTTTGACCATAAGGAGGTTGATAAGGACCAAATTTCCCATACTGTTTTTGGAAGGGTGTTTGTTGGTAAGGCCCTTGCTGCAGCCACTGTTTTTTATAAGGTCCTTGATGCAGCTGCTCCTGCGGGTAAGGTCCTTGCTGCAACTTTTGGTAAGGTCCATGCTGCAATTCAGGGTAACGCCCCTGCTATAGCTGAGAGTAAGGCCCATGTTGTAGTTGTTGGTACGGTCCCTGTTGTAACTGTTGGTAAGGCCCTTGTTGGGATTTTTGGTAAGGGTTAACAAGTCTAAGAGGATACGTTCCAGTTTTCCCCAACGAAGGATTGGGACCATACTACATTTGAGGACCTGCCTGCAGATTGGTCGAAACACCCTATAGTGGGATTTGAGGTTTCTAAACATGTGGTTGTTGATAAGAAAGTCGAGTCGAGGAGAATTAAGGACCTTTCAAAGGTGTCCCATGACATAACTTAACACAGATGAAAATAACATTCCACCTGGGTTATAGGTAGCAACAGTGGGTTGGCCTGCCCCTAATGTGGGTCCATAGTTCATATAGTTTCCACCAGAAATAGGAGGTACATAGGCTGAATGTGGTTTCCCCCCAAGCAGTGGCATAGAAAAACCTGTAGGTGTCCCACTAAAAGGGAGAACCACGGTTACCGTGGATAGGGTCAAAGGTGCAGAGGGCCCTAGAGTAACATGAATTTTACCTACAGTTACTGTAGTTTGGGCAAAGGGTTGTGTAGGCATAGCTACGTCTAAAACAAACAAGATAGAAATAAGAGTGATACTAGATTACCAAATAGGGTTATGATAAAGTGAAGTGGCACCAGAAGTTCCTGAAACAAGATCACCGAGAGAGGTGTAACCCAGTGGGACCGAGGATGCACTATGACCAGAAGGCGTAGTTGATCCACTTCCTAAATCGTAGGAAACATAAGGAAATTTTTTAGGAGGGAAGAGTGTTTTAGGATCGAATTCTATAGTATGAGTTGCAGATGTCTCCAAAGGAGTACTCTAGGGTGTGTTCTCAAATGGAGGATCATCACCATTTGTCGCCATGTGTGGCAAAAACAATTCTCAAACTGGAATACGAGACACACCAGGAGAAGAGACCAAAGGTACGTTGGGAGTATCAAAGGGGATATACTGGTGCAGAGGTGATAAAGAGATAGGGTCATTTTCTGAATCAAAGAGTGGATTTGGAGGAACATCAATGAACTTTGAAGTAGGCTCAGGACTATCCGGAGGAGAGTCTTGGAATGAAGTGACCGACTCTTGAGGAGGTGGTCGGGAAGCAAGGGTTTGGAAACTTATGACGATACCAAGTTCAACACCTTGGTTCTCAAGAGGTTCAGATACAATATCTGTAATATCTTTTTGGACTCTTTGAGGTGACCCGTCAACTTCAGAATGTGAAGGGGATACAAGAGTTAAACTTTGTGTGTGGCTCGACCGAGCACTTGATGGCTCTGCCACGATGAATTTGTCTCAAAATCAGTTGTGTGCTACTGAATACGTTGGGCTTAATTCCAATTTAAAATTAACCAGTCATTTTTAGGAAAAAGGAGTTGTGCACGGGTAAGATCTTATTCCGTGGGCAATAATTTTTGGAAATTAACAACAAATAAATCAAAAAGGGGTAAGCTAGGAATAAGGATTACCAAGAAACCATGAACTGCGATATACACCTTGGCGAACCAAAGAATTAACGTACAACCGCCAATATCCCTAAATTTTTTGTTCGATGTATCATGGTTTACAAGGTGCCGACTCAGTTGCATATGGATGGTAGCAACCTAGTGTGGACTCCCAAAATATACATGATGGTACGTGGGAGTGCAGTCCATAGTAGTGTTTTCTAATGCGTAATCATTAGATGAGAGTGTTCCCATATACATACCATGTGTGGAGCACCTCCGATATACCTGAAAGTACTAGAGAACAGTCCTACACACTTTCGTACGTGGAACGGGATATCACCCCCAGGACACAATGCTGGAAAACAACAACAAATCCTATGTTTTACGATGTCAAAACACGTCTCTAGCCTATACCTCTAAATGTTTGTGTTAATGTTCCAAATGCTCCTTAGGTTAATTGAGGTAAATTTTAAGTTTATTTTGATTTACATTTTGGTTTTAAGGCTCAAAGATCGATGTCACCTGAACACCTATGATGCAACTATTGTGAGAAAAATACTCTTTTAATTTCAATGAAAGCTATCTAGTATAGGGAAAGAATTCAAACATTGATGAAATCAAACAAAGATGTGGTAAACAAGAGCTTCCAAACTAGAACTTTCACTTTCATTTTTCAAATACGAGAATAAAAGAGTAAATGAAATTTAATTCACCAAAGTTCACCTATATGGAAAAAAATATATATATAATAATAATTATTAGTATTATTATTTCCTTTTAAAATGAAAAATATGCACTTATCAACTTCCAATCACTAAGCAATGTAATCTATGCATGATGATAATCTCAAAAATCGATTTCCCAATGCAATGCAAACTAATGCCATTTTCATAAGCAATGATCTAATTTTTAGAGAAAACTTTACAAATGAAAGATGCAATTCTTTTTTTTATTTACAAAAGAACTAAAATACCTATCACATATAAAATTAGTAACACATGCGAGCAGCAATCACCCAAAGAACCAAAGATTCACCTCAAGCTCTTTTCACTACTTGATCATGAGACAAACTTTTGCAAACCATGAAGAATTTAACAACAATAAATTAGAATGTAAAGCACACAGAGCAAGAAAAGGACATCAGAGATCATAACATTCCAGACTTTCAGTCAAGAAAACCTTTAAAAAATCACTTTTAAAGACCAGTGCAGGTAGACAATGGTAACTAGGGTGTTAAGCGTGAAATTTCAAAGAGAAAAATGCGTTGACAACGCTCTGTTTTCCATAGAAAATGCAATGGGTGAGGAAAGCCTAGGAAAAGACAATAAAAATTGAAAATAAATCCAAATTTGACACTCTAAAGACCAAACTACTATGAATGCAAACTTATAAGTAATCAAAATGATGGACTATAAGGTGGTTGGCCAAACTAATCAAAGAAACTGAAAATGCAAGGAGGATTGAAGGGTTAATGGCTCCCCAGCAGAGTCACCATTTTGTTGTGCAGGAAATCCCTTCTGCGGAGAGAAGTGATCCCTATAGTATTAATGGGAGGATCTAGCAACAAACGAGAGAAATATATGCAACCTTTCCTAACTTATGTTAGAAAACACGAAGGAGGATAGATTTTCTACCTCTTTTTGATGTTAATGTGTGTCTTTGGTGTCAGCCTTGCTTCTTTCGCCTTCACGCTCACAATCTCCTCTATGTTGGTGAAGACAAACTGCCTACAAGGAAGAACAAGTGGAGACAACAAGCAGATACAAAGCATAACAATCTCTAGTATAAGTTATGTAGCAAACCAAGGAGAACTATGATAAACATGTGATAATAGACACATTTATGGAAAGGAAACACATAATGTATTATTAATAGAATGAAAAGGGATCAATACAACCAGAAGCCTTGATGTTGGGCGCCTCCTTCAGGTGAGACTCCAAGTCCTAGCCTCAACTCTTCAAACAACTTCCTCCTTCACAAATGGTCAGCAATTGTGCATGCTTCAACTCATAGGATGGTAACAAACCATTAGTAGATGGTAGGGGTTTCATTTATAGGGAAGGAGAGGGAGTTTAAGATACATAAAAAGTGGGAGGAGTTTCACATCTTAAGTGAAATATCCATGGAAAGAAGATCCATGGCCATGAATGGGAGGTCTCGCTCCTATCTTCAACAACTTGAAACCACATCGTTGTTCTAGAGGCTTCTAGTAAGGAATATTCTCCTCCATTTTTGGAAGAACTGCATGAAGATGACCAACGCGAATTTTTCTGACAAAAGTCGTGTTATCAGAGCTAGACACATGTTTCGCAAAATGTGACAAGTGCGGGTCATCAACGATACAGAGCACATTAGGCTTGTAAAACAAGGTTCTTGTTAAGCTTTTCAAATTCTTTTTAAATCAAGCTTTCTTCCACTTCTTCAGGGATTTTCTAGGCATGTTTGATGGAGAACATATTTTGCGACACTGGTGGCATGACGACACAAAAAGGATTATGAAAAAATATTGTATAACAATAAATTATAAAGCACTATTATATACCACCATTTCGTTGGACACCATGGCCCTTTTCAATACTTGAAAGAGCACATGCAACTCTCAAAACTCAAGCATTGCTCCAATACCTATAGAGGAGATGTATGAACAACAACTGTTGTTGGAATAGTTAGTTACATCGTCATTAACAAAATGATTTCAAACTTGAATGATGTTAAATATGATGCCCACATGTTAGTGATTAGTCACTACCTAGAAAAAAAAATCTACAATGGACCCTCCAGTAGCAATAGTTGCTACAAAAACCACATAATATTCCCATTATCCAATAATATTTCAAGTTCAAAATAATTTTCCCTGACATTCAACAAATCCCTAAAGGAGGACATGCTCAAATCAACTTTTCACTCTATAACTTGCTTCAAAAATCCATTATTTTAATAAAGGACACATAAAATTTTGATCACCAAAGTAGACATTGCAAATAAATCCCTCCCCTAGTGGCAGACACACCGAACAACTCATAGCCACCAATTAACCTCCAAGTAACACTCGGTATGATTTCAAACTCTTAGTCCACAAGTGGTTTTGTCCCTTAAGATGCAAGGATGTTGGTAGTACAATGGTGGTAACTTAGGCAAACTAATGGATAGTTAGTCTGACAATTCATTAGGGACTTCCACAAACCCTTCATGAAACTAGAAGCAAGGGATTTTAAAGATACAGTTTGTGTTGTGACCATCTCTAATTACTTCCTTGCATTAAAAATGTTAGAACTCTTCCTCATTGCTCGATTGGCCTAATGTATCTTTCAAATAGCATCCAAGATCAAAGCTAACTTGACTAAGGATAATAAGCTTGCTAAGCAAACCTTGCAAGCTACCATAGGAAGGGACCTCCTTCCCCTATTTGTTATGATTATGAGATAATGAACCCCACTAGCCACAATAACAAAAAACACTACACTTATTATCAAAGATATGCTCCTAATAATGATGAATATCACATCTTGCAAGCTAAAAGCACCAAGGCTCTCCTTTTGTTGCACTATAATAGGTCATCAAATAACTTCACCCTAAAAAATGGTAGCAAGACAATGGAAAGAACCCAAATTCCATGAGAATGGCTCCTCTAACCATTTGTTGGTCTTGATGGCCCATGGTTGAGCAACTAAATAATCTTGCATGAGAAGCTATTTTAATGTACACTTTCTATATGAGGCTAAAATATGAACTTTGATCGTGGATATCAGCATCCAAAAAAAATTAGTTTCCCAATTATGGGTCAAAACACTTTTAACACACTATCACACCATATCCATAATCATATTATCTTGGATGGATTAAGGAAGAAAAGTCACCCACAGGTGTCTTATGGCAGTCTTCATTGGTCCTCATTCATACACTTGATTTTGATCTTGCCCCCATAGATTGTTGTGACACACTTCTTGGCAAGTTATTCTAGTTTCACAAAAGGGCACATTACACCTACATTGTTCACAAGGACAATAAGAGCTACCAACACAACACACTATTAATCAAGTCAACCTCCACAAATTTTGAGCTCTTATTTATGCTATGGTGTTTATCCTTCCTACTATGCCCTAGTCGCCTCTACAAGATTCACACTTCAGTAAGGAGGTGCCCCTCCTAGCACCCAATAGTCCTAGTTAAACTAGTCCACACGATCAACTCCAATAGTCGAAGGCACCCCACCTGGATGAATTAGTCCTAGTGACACTTTTGGAGGCAACCATTCATTATTTTCAACATTGTTTCACCACAACCACATTTCTTGATGTTTGAATCAAATCCGCTAGGCTACATCACATCCCCACCCACTTGGTAGGTTAGACATGCACTTTACCCACTCATGCTAAGTGGTCATCCTAATCAACATTTGTGGAACACTACCCCCATTGTGTAAGAATCACATATGATTTCCTCCAAGGAACGATAAATTGATAAATGACTTGTGTCATTATCAATAATTCACAAATGACTTGGTTAAAATTTTCCACTAACTTAAATATGTGTATTTTAATTTTAATCCTAAAAGATTTGGTAAAATATAATTACTCTTTTATTAAATAGCTCTACAAATACATAATAAAATAGTGTATATGTGTACATTCTAACAATATATTGTGTTACACCCCTTAGGTGTGGATGAGTCAGTGACAGCACTCCTTGCAACATTGTTGGTTCAAACCATCGATTAACCGTGTGTATCGTGTGAGGAGTTGTGTTGGTATGCATAGAGGTTATAGTGGTAGCATATGGAATTGATCTCATGTCACATGTATGAGCGAAGTCTACTTACAGATTCCACCAATACACAAATATATATATATATATATATATATATATATATATATATATATATATATATATATAGTGATTTTTGCTCTATACTTATGTACACATATCTATTATAGTTGATCTGATATTGATTGTTAGTTAATTATGTGCTAATATCGGTTTTAGAATTAACATGAAAGTGCTCTGGTTTGCTTATTATACAAGGGTTCATACATGTGTTTATGATTGACAATTCAATAAACTTGATGAGATTAAGTGTATTTCATGAACTTAAAAGCATGGAAACTCAATGTTGAACAGCAGCATATAAAACCACAGCAAGCACAAATAACAGAGTCAAATACACAAGTTTTTGATGAAGGAGTTGACCCCTCCTGGGCTACATCTCCTTGGTTCAGCTCTATAGTTTGGGTCTTTGTATTGGCTTCAATTGTGAAAAAATGTTGTTTAAAGTTTCTTGTTGCCTCTACAACCTACTCCAATGGCTCCAAAACAACAAAATATACCAAGAATGACTCTTCCTGAGCCAAAATTGGTCAAAAATTTCCTCAGTTATGGCAAAACCAATTTTTCCTATTTTTTCTCCACTAATTATGGAAGTCCGCTAGTTAAGTCCACTGAAAGTGGAGATTCTGCCACATCTGGCGTGTCCACTAGATCTGTCGCTAAGATAAATTGCACTTAATTAAAATATAAGCAGTGTTAAAGTGTGGTTAACAAATAGATTAGCGCAAAGCATGTTTTCCCGTTGATTGTGGATTAACGTGGTTAAACCACGGATTAACGTTAATAACACGTTTAACAACTATTTAAAACTATCGCCGGAAATGGTCTTTGGCCTTCGGTTCTAGCGCTTCGATCACATGTGGGAGGGGGCTGGCCCCCTCCAGACCCCCAACTCCCACTCCATGTTAATTCAAATTGTGGCGGAGTCCTTATGGGGTAAGGGCTTGTGGTATGATGCAATGGTTGGCGTTGGCGTTAGTTCGAGGGAGGTCGCGGGGCCGACGCCGACCTCTGCCCCTCCGTTCATAACATTTTTGTTGAACATAACCATAGGTATTGGACTTTGGTTTAATTTGATATGCGAATAATATATGTTGATATATGTTGCGCCCCATTTGAATATGGTTCAAACCTTTGCATTCAACCTTGGAATAATATATATGCGCCTGAATTTTGACCTTGGAATATAATAACAATGCCATCCAACCTTGCCATGGGGAAGGGCACGTGGCAGCCTTCGGCTGCACCACATGGCCCTTCTCATTTGACCTAAAAATTCACCCTTAAAATAATAATCCACCATAGATGAAATTTCAAACTTAGGATTAGGAGGAAATGTTAATTTCAGCCTATGTTCTATGCCATTTCAAATTAGGGCACAATACTAAAGGAGATAAAACATACCATTAGATCGATGGAAGACAAGCCAAAACAGAGATGATGAATGGTGGCGTTACGGCGATCAGCAGGATGCTTCTACCAACAAAGTCTCCAATAGGTCATTCAGCCAAGCGTGTCACACGTAACCCAGAACAACCCAAACAAAGAATACGCAGCTCCAATGCTATCAAGAGAGAGAGAATTCCTCCACAACAATATGTGTCAAATGAACTCTAAGTCTCTCCAATATATAGGAATATTTGGGGGTGTGTGACACGTCCTTTAAGACATTTAATTCTATATTTTATTCCAAGCCGACCTAGCACATAAGTGGAATAAATTCAAAGTACATGTTCTGCTCATCCGATCAAGATGATCTTTAGATCAATCTTACACCTCTCCGAAAGAGGAATCCAATAAAAATATTGGGATCTTCATCTTAGCAGCACAACTCGGAGTTTGGACCTAGTTGTCCAATTTTGACACTCCCTCTCAACTAGGGAGAACTCCGTCCACTAGTGCAATCCAAACATCGTGCGTCATCCCGCCATAACTTGCTTTGCTGGCCTCTTTATTTCAGAACAGAAGTGGGTCAGTCACAATGACATCATACCCAGCTGACAAATTCAGCCTAGAGGTCCGAAACCTCTATAGGACTCACAAAGAGTCTTCAACCAACCCGAAGTTGGTTCATCTGATCCGAAGTCAGCGGGAGGTCCGAAACCTCACTAGTCTTGATCCCATATCAAGTGGTTGGACCATGCCATCCTAGATAGAGATTATGGAAATTTCTGATGCATCCATCAGTCTTTGCTACTAGTCTCTAGCCTTTCCCATCTCATTGGCCAAATGAGAGGTACTTCCCATGAGCCCTAAACTCAATGGGTAGGATGCATACAGGGCATAGATAATGAGAGGTGAACCAACTCAATAATCACAACGGTGGGGTCCAAGCACACCAACAAGGTTTGGCAAGCCTAGCCTTGTGGTTGCTCATAGCTCTGAGAAAATGTCCCCAAAGCCCCCCAGAGCTCCCAGAGCTCATCGTCCAACAGGACCCTCAGAATAGGGTCGTTCCACGATACCAAGATTTTCACGGAAGGTTAGGAACATGACCTTCCCCAAGGGCATTGTGAGAATATCTGTGACCTGCTCATCAGTTCCTATATGATCGAGCCTTACGGCGCCTCATTGTACCATATCCCAGATAGTGGTATCAACATGCTTGGATCGTTCGTGGAACACGAGATTCTATGACAAGCGAATCCCCCTCTAGTTATCACAAAGGATAATGGTGGCATCTAGCACATGCTTGAACAACTCACTAAAGAGCTTTCGCAACCAAGTGACTTCACAACAGGCCATACATGTTACAATGTATTCGGCCTCAGCGGTGCTCAAGGCTACCGACTTCAGTTTCCTGCCCGAAGCAGATCTACATGTGAAGTAGCATCCAAATGTGCTCTTGCGATCCACCACACTGCCAGCCCAATCAGCATCAGTATATCCATGGAGTGTCATACTCCCAGCAGTGTATCTCAGCCCATGGTCTACTATGCCTCAGAGATATCTCAAGATTTTCTTGGCACCAACCCAGTGAATGTTATGATCAACCATGTGTTGACTCAAAGTTTTCACTGCACAACATACGTCCGGATAGGTGTTCACTAAGAACATCAAGGTCCCTATGAGTTGACGATACTCAGTAGGACGGGCCCAGCAGTGCTGCCACTCAACTTCTTAAAGTTGAGTTCCATCGGTGTCAACACAGACTTACATTCCATCATACCAGAAGCGTCATAATGTATTTTCCTTGAGAAAGGAAAATCTCGCCAGGTCTCTACTAGACCTCCAGGCCTAGGCATCAATCCTAGGTCCTTCATCTATAACTCAGCAACGAGCTCCCTCTTACACTGATGAATGAGAGGGTCAGCACCTATCAGGAAGAGGTCGTCCACATACAGCACCAGAATGAGAGGCTTCACCTGGACATCCTTGAAGTAAAAGTTCGAATCAGCATTACTTCGAATGAAGCCCAACTTCATCAAGTAGTTATCTATCCTCTCGTACCAAGTTCTCGGTGCTTGCTTCAACCCATAGAGGGCTTTCTTCAACCTGCAGACATGGGTGTACCTATCTTGGACTTCGAACCCCAGAGGTTGCTCAACATACATCTCTTCATTTATCGCATCATGCAGAAATGCAGTCTTTACATCCATCTGATGAAGACTCCATCCTTGCGTAGCAGCAAGGGCTATGACAGATCGAATGGTGGTATATCGGGCCACAGGTGCAAATATGTCATCATAGTCTATGCCTTCCTCACAGGCAACGAATCTTGCCTTGAACTTTTTAGCACTTTCATTAGATCCATGCTTGATTTTGTATCGAGGTGACAACAGCGTTGATCTGTGGTCTTGGAACCATCACCCTCGCATTCTTACAGATTTAGATACTTTACAGCTTCTTCACATGATATAGGCTCATATTGTACTCATAGCTGCTAGATACCCCCGGTATTTATATGGCTTCTCGGTTTTCTTCCGGAATTTCCCCCTCTGAAGCCATATATCTTTGAGCCATAAGGATCTTCTTTCGTTCAGCAATGATATTAGCTCAAGAGTATATACAGAGATGTATTCTCCCTCTTAATGCTAGCTTCTCTCAAGATAGAAAAACATTTATTTCAAATGAGGGCATCCCAGACACCAACTTGGAAAGGTGACTTAATCTTCCACAGTCAAAGCCATCCAACAGGCTTTGATGATTATGGTTCAAGATCTGAAAGCTGCCGAAACACATTTTACCATTACGCTTCAGTGTGAGACTGCTACTGTCACATGCTGACTGCTACGTAGGTGTCTATCTATGTCATTATCCAACAAGGAGAATATATCAACAAGCCTTAGCTTGTTAGAAGTCTTGTTATTCTGAGGAGGTCTGTTGTAGCTTCCTCAACCAGCCTTCTTTACTGCGACCCACAGAACTAGGAATCCAAACATGATTCCTTCTCTGCACTTGAGAGCTTCATCTACTTCATCTGGCCTCTCATCCAGCACTGCTTCTTATTTACAGATCTGCCCGAGACTGCAGATCCAAGTTCTGCGATTTTTCTCCTGAATTTCACAGATCTAGGAACCAATCATACAGATTTTATACCCTTCTCCATGTCAGTCCATACTTTATGTGATACGTTTCCATTATGCAGACCTAGCATAGTCATAAGTGCACATCAGTCATTACCGATGAGCATGCCTCATCTTGACTTCTAACCATAGTGCACAACATATAAACTGTGCCTGGAATCTTTACATTCAGCGTTTTTCTTTGATACCATACTGTTATAGTTTATTTTGCACACTGTACCGTCCACTTAACCAATCATTGAACAGCCTTCTGAAACTGTAGCCAAGGCAAGGCAAGGTGCCTTATGAGTGGGTTGAAGTTCTTGGTATGAGACAGACTCTAAAGAATGTTCATGGGCATGATCCAACCTTCTTGCCCTCTTGCAGCCCCGGTGACCTTGTAATATGCCACCTACAAGCCTGCGGCCTAGTCAAGATGGTTTTCTTGCCCAGAAAACAGTCTTCTAGCAATCTTCCACAGACTATCGCTGACTTGAATTAAAGACCATGAATTCCTTAATCAAGAATTTCAAGTTTAGGCAATTTCATTCATGCTGGCTTCAATTGGATTTCTTTCCAAGATCATAGACGTATCAAGTCACAAAGGTTGATGCCAGTCAAGTCAACGGTGGTCAAAAACTAGTCAAAGAGCCTCCAAAATTGTCGGTCAAGGCAGCAAGAAACTCAGCCTCTTCAATAGGTCAACGTCAACCCAAAACAGAGATAACAGTCAAATTTTGGTCAGTTTTATGTGGTCAAAATCAGTGCTCTAGCCTGCAGGAAATGCTGCCCAGAATTCCTTATTTTGTGTGCCAATGAATGCGGTCTGCCCAAACAGAATTTCTCCAAGTCAAATTGTAGTCAAACTGTCCCAGAAATTCCTCAATCAACGCTTATGCCAGTACTGTAGATAGATGCCGACTATGTTGCAGAGGAACAAGGTATACATCTATACATATGTGCGGCCATACGGTTCTGCATTTCAACATAGCAACATAGCAACGATACCAATATATTCTGCATATCATAATTCTAATAGAACCGTCTGTGGCTCATGCGACGCTGGCTCAACAGTTCGAAATTCTACATCAACAGTTCGAAATTATCTGGTGATCTGTCGTCATGGCTCCCGACAAGGAACAACGATCAAAGATGAACCCACGGATTGGCATGCATCCTTCTTGATATGAGAGATTGAATGTTCGAGTGGGTCCACACTCGTAGATCTATACGAGCGAGACCCCCGTGGCATGGCGCGTCGATTATTTTACATTTTTGCAGGATCGTTCGACGTCATGACGGCATACAGTGATTCGACGTCACACGTCCACCTGCAACTATGTTACCTCATCGCTGTCGCGCCCAATGATGCCCGAGGCATCACCGCTGTATGCGTTGATAAAAAAATATCATCTATGCTTCGGCATTAATTATTATGGAAATTATTTAGTCGATGGCAGCCTCTTCAATTTTGTCGGCGTCCAACCTTTGCATTCAGGCTTGTGACATTTATGAAATTTAACCGATTCACTCTAGACATTGTCTCTTCCTTCTGAGATTCTGAAAGAATTCATCGACATCTGCTCATGTAAGAGCCCTGGTATCATCGAAAGATCCCAAAAATTAGATTTAGCTGAACTATTTTACGCCCAGAACTTCTTTCTAAAGGGCAGCGACACCCTACAATTGCAGCGGCAACCTTAATTCAAATTGTGGCTTTCTTAACCACGATATCGGGCTTCCCAGGGTCTGCACCATTCAAAACAGCGTCAACAATTCCATACGCAGAACATGCGAGATCATGTGAGTCATTATCCGATTTGTTGGTCATAAGTTTCCATCTCAATTCTCAAAATACTACCTCACAGGTGATGTCATTGGGCCTCTATGGGATCCCACTAATATGCGATCCACTTTGAATTACAGGCTTCGAAATATGTACAAGAGAAAATCATATAAAGATGATGCCACAAAGTATGTATGCGAACATATACGTCGATTCGATGCAGATACGAGTCAATATAAGATTAATCTGTTTAACGTAATGCTTCACACAATCCAACTGAGTGAATATTTCAGTTCGTGGAAATTCGTTGAAATCAGTCACTGAATTTACTGCAGAATGACAACACTTCCAGCAGCTTCTGGATTCTTATCAACCAAAAAAATATTTTTTTCCAATCCGATCCACAGCCATGAACCTTAATCCACAATTCCTGAAGTTTGAGAAACCCATTTTCTCTTCGGTGATGGCAACAAATTAGAGCTTGTCTTAACCTCGCTCCTCTGATACCATGCTAATTTCAGCCTATGTTCTATGCCATTTCAGATTAGGGCACAATACTGAAGGATATAGAACATACCATTAGATCGATGGAAGACAAGCCAAAACAGAGATGATGAATGGTGGTGTTACGGCGATCAGCAGGATGCTTCTACCAGCAAAGTCTCCAATAGGTCATTCAGCCAAGCGTGTCACACGTAACCCAAAACAACCCAAACAAAGAATACGCAACTCCAATGCCATCAAGAGAGAGAGAATTCCTCCACAACAATATGTGTCAAATGAACTCTAAGTCTCTCCAATATATAGGAATCTTTGGGGGTGTGTGACACGTCCTTTAATACATTTAATTGTATATTTTATTCCAGGCCGACTTAGCACATAAGTGGAACAAATTCAAAGTACATGTTCTGCTCATCCGATCGAGATGATCTTTAGATCAATCTTACACCTCTCCGAAAGAGGAATCCAATAAAAATATTGGGATCGTCATCTTAGTAGCACAACTCGGAGTTTGGACCTAGTTGTCCAATTTTAACAGGAAAATATTCAACCTCCCCAAGCAACATTGGTGAATCTAATTGTGACACTTGTCACAGTGTCACTGGCTGAAATCTGGAGAATATTCCCTGAAGATTCCTGAGGTGCTGACTGGACTGCCAAGTCATCAATCTATCACTGTTCTGCACATTTTTTACCTGTTTGAGAAAACGAACAACAGACCATAACTTACTCACACGAACTCGGATTTTGATGAAACGAGTTATGTTAGAATCCTGGTGACAAGCTCTATCTGGTCATTCTAGTTTGGAGCATTTCTGAGCACTTTCATTTTTGAGCTAAATATTGAGCCTATGATCACTCCTCCCCACTAGAAGCCTTTTGGACCCCAAAAGATACTATCAATTATTCAGCAGGTGAGGGTACATCTCCCTCACCTTTTCACTGTCCATCCCTTTGGCCTTGGAAGGATTTTTCCCCTTGAGTCCCCCTCTAAGGTATTCGACATTCCCTCTCCTTGAAGTTCTGATTCTTCTGTCAAGTATGAGATCTCGTTGAATTTCATCAAGATATTCTATCACGAAATCATCTATTGATGGCACTTGAACATGCTCTCCTTGGTCATCAATCAAAGGAGGCTCAAACAATCTCAAATTCTCAACATTAACGACATAGTATATTTCCATAATTTTAAATGGACCATAATGGATTGGCTTGAGCTTTTTACCTTCCCCTTGCAATCTTTCTTTGCTGATATACAACCAAACTTCATCTCTAACCTGGAATTTGTGATCAACACGGCGTTTATCAAGCCTTGCCTTGTAGTTGTTTTGACTCTTTTCAAGTTGTTCTTGCACTATGTGATGTACCAACTGAATTTTCTCAATGAACTTCCTTGCCTTATCTATGTCACTATGACCATCTATAGCGACATCTTTCTCAAAGATGAAGTCCAAAGGCGATCTTGGCAAGTACCCAAGACATGCCTCAAATGGTGATGTGTTTGTGGAAGAATGATTTTCCCTGTTGTATGCATGATGAATGTAATGCCATTGTTCATCCCACAACATGGGATGTTTGTTGCAATAACCTCTAATAAGATGAATAATTTTCCTATTTACCACCTCGGTTTGACCATTTGTTTGCGGATGAAATGTTGTACTCTTCTTCAACTTTGTTTCCATCATGTCCCATAATTTTGACCAAAAATTCCCATCAAACCGAGAATCTCGATCACTTACAATAGAAGTAGGAAGACCAAAATGAAACCATACATTTTGAAATAAAAGATTAGCGGTTTGTTCAGATGTAATTGCTTTCTTACATGGCATCAAAAGACACATTTTTTTGAACCTATCTACCACAACATACAAGTAATCATGACCTTTCCTTGAAATTGGAAGACCACCTACAAAATCCATTGAGATACTTTCCCAAGGATGTGAAGGAACTGGGAGTGGAGTGTACAATCCAAGTTTCCTATTACTAGACTTACTTATTGCACATAAAGAACATCATCTAATAAAACGAGATACACTATCAATCATGTGTGGCCAATAACAATACTTTTGGAGATTCGTTATTGTCTTGCCTACACCGAAATGTCCAGCGATCAATGAAGTGTGTGCCTCCCTTATGATATTGTTTCTTTCTCCTTGTGGTATACATAAGTTTTCCAAGTGATACAACAAAGTGTTATGCACATGATAATCTAACTCTTCATTTTGGTTTCCTAGAATCAAGCTTTTATGCACATCTTGAAAATCACTATCATATGCATATTGTTCAATTTAACTTTCATGCATAACTGAATTGTACTTGAGCATAATAGATGAATTTACAATAGGCCTAGAGAGCATATCATCTACTTTATTGTAGATTTTCTTTGTGTACTTGATAACCAAATGAAATTTTTGTAGAAATATCATCCATCTGAAATGTCTTGATTGCTGCAACTTTGACTGTGATTGTAAGTATTGTAATGGCTAATGGTCGGTATGGATAATGGTCTCTTTCCCCATCAAATAGTGCTTCCATTTCTTTACACTTTGTACCAATGCAAATAACTCTTTTTCATATGTGGGATAATTAGTCACAACTCCATTAAAAATTTCAGAATGAAATGAAATAGGCTTACCATGTTGCATGATAACTTCTCTCATAGCATAATCACTTGCATTTGTTTGGATCTCAAATGGTTGTCTAAGTTTCGGAAGAGCCAATATCGGTGATGAACTTATATTTTGTTTTAAAGCATCAAAAATTTTTTGTTGCATATCTCCCCAATAGAAGACTTTCTTGACACTTTTCAATGCATGTAGCGGCGCTGCAATGGAAGAAAAATTAGCAATGACTTTCCTCCAATATTGTGTTGCCCCAACAAAGCTTCTTACCTCTGTAACTGTATTGGGCTTGGGCCAATTCAGAATAACCTCTACTTTGGAGCGGTCTATCTTCAACTCACCTCCTCCAACAATGTGTCCCAAATACACTAAAGAAGTCTTGCCAAAATCACACTTCAACATCTTTAAAAATAATTGCTCTTTTTTCAAGACATCAAGTACCTTGTTCACATGCATGACATGTTCATCTCTTGATTTGTTGAATATAAGTATGTCATCTAAGTAAACAATGACGAAGTCATCTAGAAATGGTCTTAGTACATCATTCATGACTCTCATGAAAGTAGTTGGAGCATTGGTTAGACCGAATGGCATAACTAGCCACTCAAACAATCATTTTCTAGTTTTAAATGTAGTTTTCGAAATGTCTTCTTCAGCTATTCTAACTTGATGATAACCACTTCATAAGTATAACTTAGTGAAATGTCTTGCATACTTCAATTGATCTAGCAAATCATCAAGGTGTGGGAGTGGGTAGCAATTCTTTACCGTGATTTTATTCAATGCACGAAAATCTATGCACATGCGCAAAGTCTCATCTTTATTTGGTACCAAAACAATTGGTGAACCACATGGCGAAATATATGGGCATATGATACCTTTGTTCAACAATTTTTGAATTTGACTTTTAATTTCCAAACTCGCCATAATTGACATGCGATACATACCAAAGTTTGGAAGTGGAACATCCTGTTGCAACTGAATCTCATGTTGAATTCCCTTCTTGGGAGGTAACCCATTTGGTTCTTGAAACATCTCCCCATGTTGACTTACCACATCAAACAAATCAAAATTTAATTTTTCATCACATCCTTCAAAAGATTCATAGTCAACATCATCCTTTTTCTTGATCATGAGAAGCACAAAATTTTTACTTGCAATAACTAGCCTCTTCATTTGCCCTGCATTAACTAAATAAATATTATTTTTTTTGCGATGAGCTCTCACAATATACTCCACCCCATCTTTAAGCAAATGATATTTGTTCTCATGGCAATAAAACAC
This sequence comes from Pinus albicaulis, assembly GCA_034641835.2. NCBI lineage: Eukaryota > Viridiplantae > Streptophyta > Pinopsida > Pinales > Pinaceae > Pinus > Pinus albicaulis. The sequence goes on along the minus strand of CM076582.1, from coordinate 446,475,147 downwards.
TTCTTTCTTGTCATACAAATATGGACTTCCCAAGATAATCTCGAAAATGTCAAGTGGAACCACATCTAACTCAAATTCATCAACAAAGTTTGCAATAATAGCAAATTAAAATATGCATTTCCTTGTAAACTGTAAATTGGCATTCTTAACTATCCAACCCAAAGGGTATGGTTTATGATGTGGTGCGGTTTCAAGGTTAAGCTTTTTGACCAAGTCTTTTGAAATCAGGTTTGCTTGTGACTCACTATCAAACAATGCATCAATCTTTGTATGATTTGAAATCACTCTAACATGGAACAATTATATCTGTGTATCTTCATTTGGAGCGTTGTTGTGACAATTTGGGGAACTAGTACTTGTTACGGCTTCCTTTCCTTTGTTAACCATGGCTACAATCTTGGTCTCATCTCCTGAATCAGATCCAAGATCTTGTTGTGTGGTGGGAATCATCTTTTGTTTCCCCTTGTTATTTGGTTTCTTTGGCCTTAGTTCGGGATGTAGTTTCCAATAGTGGGCTTCATCATGCCCCTCTTCGAAACAATGTTTGCATGTAGTTTTCTACCCTTCTTTCTTGATGCTTGCATTCTTCTTTCCCTTCCATTTTCCTCCCTTCTCTTTTCCCTCACCCTTGAATGGCTTCTTCTTACTACCCTCTTCCTGAATGTTCTTTTCCCTTGCTTCAAGATGTGTGGCTTGCACACATACTTCATCTAAGTTGTTTGAGTTAAACATAAGGATAGTATGTTTCAAGTAGGAATGTAAACCCCCAATGTATCTCAAGAGTGTGTCTTGTGAATTCAAGTTTACTCCTAACAATAAAGCTATCTTTCTAAACTCCTGGGTGTACTCTTGAACAGTTTGGCCTTTGAGTTGCCTAAAGTTTTGCCAACTCATTATTTCTTTTTGCATATAGGTTGATGGATAAAATTGTCTTTAAATGAAATAAATGAATTCAACCCAAGAAATGGATATCTTACCATGAATTTGCATTTCCTCTTGAGTCTTTGCCTCCCACCAAACTAGTGTTGCTCCTTCTAGCCTTAATGAAGCCAACTAGATCTTTATGTCATTCTCTTGTAGATTCTGAATTCTGTAGTATACTTCCAATTGACGGATCCAATTTTCTAACTTCTCTACATTTACCTCACCATTGTACTGGGAATTTCAAACTTGATGTCCAACTTGAGTAATGGAGTTTTTCCTTTTGGGATTTTTGAATGAGTGTGGGTGGTTTTTGTGGTGGAAATGGAAGATGAAGACATTGATGAAGATGATGAGGATCAGGATGTTGGAGATGGAGGTGGCTTTCCTCCAATGCCTTTCAAACTCTTCTATTTATCCTTCTTATCATCTGAAGATCCTTCTCCATGTGGAGGCTTAGAAACTTCTCCTACTCTTTCTGCAGTGAATGCATCAAACACGATTTTAACCATTCTTTGAATTTCCTTGAAGTATCTCTTGACATCTTCTTCTTCTGAATGTCCATGAGTCTCTCCAACACCTGACATAATGGTTAAGGATTCAAACTCAACCTCTGATGCTTGTACCTCTTCAATCTCAACTGCTGGATATAGAACTTGAGGTGCTTCAAGTGCAGCTTTGAGTGGAACTTTGGGTGAAGATGATGCTCTCTCATCTCTCTTTCTTCTTTTCCTAATCTCAGGACTAACAACCAATATCTTTCCTTCTCCTTTCTGCAACTTCGACCCTGTAAGCATCACAAAATTGCAACTATTAAAACCCTTCTTGCACAATCTCAAGAAAAGCAAGCAAATAACCTTTAGCAACCTTATGCTCTGACACCAAATTGATCTGATATTGATTGTTAATTAATGTTTTGCTAATATCAGTTTCAGAATTAACATGAAAGTGCTTTGGTTTGCTTCGTATATAAGGGTTCATACATGTGCTTATGATTGGCAATTCAATAAACTTGATGATATTAAGTGTATTTCATGAACTTAAAAGCATGGAAACTCAATACTGAACAATAGCATATAAAAACACAGCAAGCACAAATAACAAAGTCAAATACGCAAGTTTTTAATGAAGGAGTTCACCCCTCCTAGGCTACATCTCCTTGGTCCAGCTTCATAGCTTGGGCCTTTGTATTAGCTTCAATTGTGAAAAAGTGTTCTTTACAATCTCATGTTGCCTCTACAACCTGCTCCAATGGCTCCAAAACATCAAAATCTACCAAGAATGAGACTCTTCCTTAGCCAAAATTGGTCGAAAATTGCCTCAATTATGGCAAAACCAATTTTTCCTAGTTTTATCCACTAATTCTAGAAGTCCGCCAGTTAACTCCACTAAAAGTGGAGATTTCGCCGCATCTGGCAAGTCCGCCAAATCCACCACTAAGATAAATTGCACTTAATTAAAATATAAGCAGTATTAAAGTGTGGTTAACAAATGGATTAGCGCAAAGCACGTTTTTCCGTTGTTTGCGGATTAAGGTGGTTAAACCACGAATTAACTTGATAGCACGTTTAACAATTGTTTAAAACTCCCGCCGAAAATGGTTTTTGGCCTTCGGTTCTAGCGCTTCGATCACATGTGGGAGGGGGTTGGCCGCCTCCGGAACCCCAACTCCCGCTCCATGTTAATTCAAATTGTGGCAGAGTCCTTATGGGGTAAGGACTTGTGGTATGGTGCAATGGTTGGCACTGGCGTTAGTTCGGGGGAGGTTGCGGGGTTGACCCCGACCTCCACCCCTTCGGTCATAACATTTTTTTTTAACATAACCATAGTTCTTGGACTTTGGTTTAATTTGATATGCGAATAACATATGTTGATATATGTTGCACCCCATTTGACTATGGTTCAAACCTTTGCATTCAACCTTGGAATAATATATATGCACCCGAATTTTGACCTTGGAATATAATAACAATGTCATCCAACCTCGCCATGGGGGAGGGCACGTGGTAGCCTCCAGGGACGCCACATGGCCCTTCTCCATTGGCCTAAAAATTCACCCTTAAAATAATAATCCACCATAGATGAAATTTCAAACTTAGGATTAGGAGGAAAAAATTCAACTTCCCCAAGCAACATTGGTGAATCTGATTGTGACACTTGTCACAGCGTCACTGGCTAAAATCTGAAAAATATTCCCTAAAGATTCTTGAGGTGCTGACTGGACTGCCAAGTCATCAGCCTGTCATTATTCTGCACATTTTTTACTTGTTTGAGAAAACGAACAGCAGACCATAACTTACTCATACGAACTCGGATTTTAATGAAACGAGTTGCATTGGAATCTTGGTGACGAGCTCTATCCGGTCGTTCTGATTTGGAGCATTTCTGAGCACTTTCATTTTTGAGCTAAGTATTGAGCCTCTTATCAAAAATATTACTTGTATAATTGGTATTATATATTCCTTCTTTAGTGTGCATATCATGTGTTATAACATAAGCTAAAATATAATTTATATGACAAAACAATGTATATATTGTAATATAATACAACATCAAATATAATATCATATAATATAATTGTTGTGTTGATGAAACATTTACATATTTATCTTACACTTACAGTATTGTACATATATGATAGGCAAGATATTAGAAAAGGATTATATTATGAAAGAAATATGAAATGGTAAGTTTGAATTTTTCATTTGTAATATATATATATATATATATATATATATATATATATAATAGTGTCCAATCACAAATTTTAAATAGGATAATGGGACTACTAAATACAACAATAATGAATACAAAATGGAAGCAGGAAGGTTGCTTTTATAAAAGCATATAAAACATATTTAAAACATGCTAATATGTATAATCTCTAATCTATGACCATGAAATGACAAAATAAACCAGTATGTAGGAACATCCAAGTAACTAATGATATATTGGTTACTTATAAAATGACCAAATCCATTAATTAATCACAACTAGAGTTCATATATAGGTTAACCATTATGTGAATATTAACTACCCTAAAAATGTATTTCACCATCTAACCTCTCCCCCACCATAATGTATACTAATAAAAATCAAAGCCTAGTACATACATCACCCCATTAAAGCTATGATTACATCTAACATAAAAAAAATACATGTAAACTAGGTGAAGCATTCTCTAAAGATATCTAGACAAGGTTGGCATCCACTATTATTTATCCAATCACCAAGCATTTTGTCTAAACCTGTCTACACAAGGCTAGTGACCCGCTATTGTTCACCCAATCACTTTATATACCTAACAACAGTGATTATGGTTCAATCCTTATAGGTTGAACCAACTCTTGAATAGGTGACATCAATATACTTATAAGTCAACTAATAATGGTATAGGGCATGGGCATTGTGATTTATGTTACTCTTAATAAATTATTTGAGGGTTTTGTTTTATTTGCACTATGTTAGAAAAGTTATAAATTAGTGGCGCAAACAAACAAACAAAAGAAGTTAATTAAGGTTTAATAATAATATTGATTTTCATTTGTGTATTTAAAACTTCAATGATATTGTAATTTTAAAGTCATGGCCAAGCAAAACACCAAAATTGGTGTATAAGACCTCATTGTTTGTGTGATAAGAGACTCACCTCTACACAATTATTTGACTGGTAAAATTTACAAGATGTACATACTTTACCTCACTCTGGATATTTAAAAAGAAACAACAACAACAAAACAAAAAACAAAAAACAAACAAGCATACAAACAGACAAACAGACAAATAAATAAATTCTTAACTAATCAACATGAGTACTAGCCAACATATAGGCATTACGTTAAGTGAAACAATCCAAAGAAGTATTTGCATTAATTTCAACTTTCATGAAAAAAATAAATAAATAAAAAATCGAAAATTCATAATTCTATAAATTTATATATTTATAGATGAATAAGTAAAACAACCAAAAGTTTTTACATTAGTTTCAATTTTCATAAAATTTCAAAAAAAAAATATATATATATATATATATATATATATATATGAAATTATTACGTTAGTTTCAATTTTCATAAAAAAATAAAAATAAAAATGTAAAAAAATATGAAATTACATTAGTTTCAATATATAATTCTCAAAACATTAAATTTATTTATCAAATAGAAGAATCAAAATATTACAAAAATGCCTTTTCCAAGCAATTTCATAAATATACATGTATTTTTTACATTATTTAAAGAAGTTATTAACACAATGCACATAGAACAATATGTTAATATAATAATAACATTAACATTATTAAATAACCAAAAAATACATAATTATAAACAAATATTTAAATATCAAATTTAAAAAATCATAGAAAATTAAATGTTTCCATCAAATATGTTTAAATGTATTCAACTACTCTACTCGATGGAAAATTATGAACACCAAACTTTAACATACATATATACACCTATAATGATAAATTATAATAACAACAATAATAAATAACGAAAGCTCACATCTTACTAGTGAGTGTGGGAGGATATCGTTCTTGATCCCGAGGAAAATCAAAAAGTTTCGAATCGGGCCTGAGTGCAACCACCAACAATCAAGTAGTAGGTGTTCCTCAACTTGGCCAGCAAAATGAGTGTCTTTGTTAGCTACACAATTTCACTACATTTGCCCATGTTCTCCAGTTTCAATTGGTGATGGAAGTGTGGTTCTGAACACCAACAAAGGATTTTAAAAAGAGAGTTCGGTTTTGGTAGACTCTATGTAGTTTTTGGAGCTTGGAATGCATGGTAAATCAAAATCCAGCGCAAATGCTCATACAGGTATTCATTATACAATTCAAAGACAAGAGGTTCTTACTGCAGCTAATAAGACATCTATTGTCACTGTTATAGGAAGAATTCATGCTCAAGAGAAAAATCATAACACTGAGTTAATAGTTTTGTTGAAAATGGCAACCAAAAAAACAATTGATTTGATTTTACGTTGAATTAAATTAGGATAAAATTGTAACTTCACATCACAAGACAACAAGAACGTGTTAACTAAGTTAGTTTGACTTAGTTGGCTCAATTAATTCAAGTTGAAGGCCTAACTTGAGTCATGTAGAGTGATTCCTAAATTTTAGGAGCCTAGGTTGAGTTTAATTTGAGTTGTAATAATTTAATTCAACTAGTTCCAACTATTGGAGGAACTAGTGAGAGGTCTAGTAGTGAGGTGTGCACTCAGTGATCAACCAGTGAATTGATCAATCATCCATAATTAACTCATACATGCATGATCTTCGAGTTACCCAGTTGAGATTTGAGTTCAAGGGCAGTGTACTATCAGTTGTATAATTATCCAAGTTGAACAGGTAATGCATGCAGTCAAAGAAGGGCCTATAGGGATTGCGTGGTTATGGATGAGGAATTTCCCTAAATAATAGGGGTCAATTCCCAAGGAAACAATGCAAGGAAATAGGAGTTTGACAGGCAAGAAAATTGGCTAAGTATTGGCCAGAGTCACCTTGTGAGGTAGTGAGATAGATTGTGATAGTGAAAAGGTTGCTCGGGCTTAAGCAAAGCATCGTAATCTTCTTTATTTTTCTGACTAATGCATATACAGATAGGAGGGGTTTTTAGTTGTGGCTTTCCCCTAGAAATCATTGTGTAATGTGTTGGATTGAATTTTTTCTCTTGTATGCTTCCTGGTTTCGCGATCGTTTAATTGTTTCTATAGTTGGTAGAGTAGATTCAAGTCTATTTTTTTAGTAAATTGTTGGTAGAATAAATTCAAGTCTATTGTTTTAGTAAATTACAATTAGCAGTTTGAATCTACAGACTACAACGATTTTTTACAATTATAATGGAAACCCTATTGCAACATAAGGCACAAATAGAGATTAGAGGCTAAATGTTATGTAATGTGTAATCAAGTTTCGAATTTGGTTTAGAGCCTTTAATCAACAATCTCCAACTTCAGAGTGTCTATTAGCTCAAATGTTGAATAAAACAATAAGGAATCGTATATTAACCAAATTCTCAGAGATATGTACTTAGATGACATAGACAAGTACCCCCAATCTTCTGTGAAACAAGAGAAAGCATACAAGAAGCATGTCTTCAATTAAGTTCCAGTTTTATCATGTTTTACAAAGTTGATCTAATTTTAGGGGTCTTTTTCGAAACTAACAAAATATTTTGTATATTCTCTACAAAGGATAGTAGTATTGTTTCGCGTAACAAAATATTTTGTATATTCTCTACAAAGGATAGTAGTATTGTTTCGCAGTTAGTTTGCAAGTTTTTGAATATTTCCTGAATTACAGAATTTGGAAGTCCTTATCTTTTTGTATTTTTATGCTGTCCAGTGAGGGTGCAACAACTTCCCAATACAAAAATACAAAAAATTACACATTCTTATTCGAAAACAAATTATTGAAAAACAAAGCAAAAAAAAACATGGCTATATATGGTCATTGAATATATGCATATGCGCACAACGTCACATGTTATTGTAAATTGATGATGTAAATTGTAATCATCAATCATATTATATTATTCAATACATTATTTTAATCTATATAGACTGTTTTATATTATCTACTTATTTTGGATTTTGGATTTTGTTATATGAAACAGTATGATTTATTACACAAACTCTGCGTTAATAACATATAAATACCCACTTCAAACACATTAATGTGGGAGAGAGTTTTGAACTCTTGCACCCCTCCCACCAATTAGTCGTAGGGTTGAGCAAATTCTTGTTTAGTCAAAAAAATATTTAATCGGAGCTCTAACTTGAGAGATTTATAGCAATCATTAATGTTATGTGTGAATTTCAATGACTTCCGACATTAATTGTCTTCCTCGTGTTTTCCTCTTCATACACACAGGAGAACGCTCGTAACTTATGGTGAAATGAGTGGAAGGCATGATTCAATAAGATATTTAAAATCCATCCAGAAGCTAAGCCATATCAATGGTTTGTAATGTATTGTTTAGTACAAAATTTACGGACAGGATGTATCAAACTTGCAAATAGAATTAAGACAAATTATAGACATGTCTGGCAATTAGATACGACCGCCTTGTCAATATGCCTAACAAGAAACTACAAAAACAACTGCCCATTAAACTTTCACAGCTACAACCAATCAAAGAAATGGTTTTAAATCATAAAGCCATATTTATTAACTTCTTACCATAACAATTTTTTCTCAGAACATGAAAAATTCAATAACCGGATAGAAGTTTAGAACCGATTTTTAAAAAATGTGAAAACAAACATCCAGATTAAAAGAAAATTTTCCTCCTTGAAACTAAGTAGATTAGACAGTAGATGATACAATTATCTTGCTATTCCAGGCCCCAACTGAACCTTCAAAATGAAATTATAGAGGAAGCTTTGGCCATTCCTCGTATTTGTTTCTCTGGGAAAAACAAGGGAAATTGATTACATATAGAAATAGATGCAAGGTTAAGTTTTCAATGCTCTGAAATACGACTTCCGTGGTCTTCCCTACACAACGGAAACACTTAGCCCAAGTTTCAAGAGAGGTTGGGGAGGTGTTTGAATGATTTTAGAGACCAACATCTATAAAGTCTCCAACAGTTGATGTCACCGAATTTCAATCAAATCGCACTTTGGCTTCCTTCAAATTCTGACACAGCCCTTTATGGAACTACAATATTCATGAACTTTCTCTTGGCAAAAGCAAGCCACCATTTGTTAGGGGTCCCATTAGGCCGATATGCACAATTCAGTAATCTGCCGCTAGTCTCTTCTCTGAGTTGTTTAAGATAATTACGAAATAACTCTGCATATTAATAAGTAATACCTTTGTTAATATGTTCATGTACAGCCTTCAACAGAACTTGTCACCTTAAATTTCTCAAGTATGACAACCCAGGTCTTGACATACATACAAAGATATTATCACAAAATCTCAACAAATGTATACGCTGTTAGTTACATGATGTGCTACTGTTTCAACAAAAATGTCAAATTCTGTTGATAATACTCACCCTAATTTACAACCTTTCACTATTTCTAATTTACAATAGATGTCTTAGAAGTTAGCAATTTATCCCACCAAAACTACCCTTCTCCCCTTCATTTATCTAGATTGCCCTTCCCTCCCTCCCCTGATAAGTATTTGGTTGACAACATCAAACCGTTAATATACACTTCCCATAAAATCTTATGAAACTTCTGAAGACGTTCTTAAAGAAAATTCAAATAAAAGACATAACACAATCTAAAGGTACATACCAGCTTCCTGCTGAGCCTGAGGCAACGCAAACAGTCCTCCAAAAGGGAAGCCAGGTTCCCCTGGGATTGGCACTTTCTCCAGACCTAAATTGATGATAGCTTTGGTGCCTTCAGCCAAAGTTCTGCAACCCTCTAGCCGTTTTAAAGCCATGTTGATAAACAGTGTCAAATAGATGAGAAGCTTATCTGCTGGACTTTTGACCTCAAATTTCCTGAAGAAGACATTGGCACGGAAGAATGTGATGGCCTCATCAATAATATCAGTTTTACCTGTCTCAGATAAAAACAAGCAAATTGGTAACCTTCACTTATAGAAAACGTCATATAATTAACAGCCTAGTTCCTTCTTCCCACATTTCACAACTCATATTTTTTTTAATTAGAGTGAATAGAAACTTCAATCCGCTGAAATTGTGCAGCATTATTTATAAAGGAGAAAATATTTGAGAACCTGGATCAGAAATTGGTGCAGGACCCCTGATGTGGCTTTTCAAGGGAAGCAAAGGGCATCCACAAGCTTGAATGGTTCCTTCTTCATTTACAAAAGACGAGTGGTAAACCTGAATTCACAAACTAATAATTACTTTCATTTACTAAATTAACACCTTTAGGCTTTATATGAGACATTTGTTTTATTTGCAAAGAACTACCAGAATGAAATCCTTAATTGGAAGGGAAAATTCACAAAATGAGAGATAACTGCAATACTCAGCTATTTCTACAAAGTGTTGCGAAATCACGATTTTTTCCATGTGGTGATTTAATCGGCCAATGTTATCGGTGATTTTTTTCTAAATGAAAATATCACGATAAAATAGTAAAAATTGCCAAAAATATCATGAAAGTGAAAAAATAGCGATAAAATCATAAAAATCGCCCAAAAAAATGTAAAAATCATCAAAAATCGTGGATGCTTTAGATACTTTAAAAACTGAAAGAAAAATATATTTTTTGTATTTTTTTAATTTTGCCGATGTTTTTTCCAATTTTTACCTATTTTTCCCTGATTTTTACAATTTTTTCATTTTTCGGACCCTCGCCAATTTTATCCCGATCGCGATTTTCACAACATCAAAAAGCACTTTAACAGTCTTCAATTTTTGAATCATTATGGTCCCATTAAATCAAGTGGATAAAATGCACATTTATATGTCCAATACGTGAAATAAAAGAAGTAAGTGATAAAGAACTTACAGAAGTACCTCAAGGCTCAAAGTCCTTACAAAGATTCCTCTAAAATAACTGAGGTACATAAAGGTAAATACTGGATCATGACAGCATTAAGACTAGCAATGAAAGAAAGGAAATAACTTAAAACACTTATATTAGATATACAGATAATTTAAAGCAAAGCATGTAACATGGTTTTAAACAGCTGGTCAATGTATTTTTTAGGGAGACAGCATTCTTGTTGAGAGTGAAGTTCATTAATAGTCTTTCTAATTTTATGTAGCCACTCGGTGGCATATTTTTTATGAAAATTTATTTATTTCAATATATTTAAAACAAAAACAAAAAAAACTGTCAATTTGGTTTAGCCCGGGCAGTTGAGAGGAGCGTTATCCTCCCTCCCCAGGTTTATTTCCCACAATGAAATGTTGAGCTCTTGACGAGTATATTAGTGACAAAACTTCAAATATCTACAGAATCTGGTTTACCCTGGGTACCATCCTCGGAATGAGAGGAACTGCCCAGTGAATTTCCCCAAAAATCCATTATGCGGGATATTAAAAAAAAGTCCCTCCTTATATACTTGATGTCCTTCGTTGGCTTAAGAAGGCCAATGCAACTCAAAAAGGGTATATGAATAGCATATGCAATGGGAGTCCATAGAGCATTTCTTACAAAGTAAAACAATAGAGAAGAACATGCTATAAAGCAAGAAAATACTTGAGAAAGACAAAAGAAAGAGGAAGGCCAGAAAAGTTGATGAGCAAAAATGGTCTACAATATTTGAAAAATATGCTCAGGAAGAAATACAACAAATGTAGAAAAGCTCAAAATATAGGAACTAATGTTTTGACAGCAACAGGTAAAATTTAAAGCATTTTTGGTTGACCAAACCCACTTTCTAAATTGCCAACACAATTCTTACGCTATAAAAACATTACAAGGACTGTGATCTGTAAACTGCCATGGATATTCTACTTCAACAGTTTGTCACAACAGTTCTAATAAAATCATTGAAATCTTTACTATTAATTTTTTCCTAGATTCCAGATTCTTTAGTTAGTTGATTTTCTGCTCAATTAATTGAAATAGTTGAAATGCGAAAAATAGAAAATAGAAAGAAATGCACACACCATCCACAATAGACACAAAGATTTGCCTTGGGAAACACTTATGGGGAAAAACCCAGCTAGAATGTGAGGTTGCTCTACTCTATTTTTCTCTGCTACGGAAAATGTGCAAGTACAAAGGAAGAGGTACTCTCTACGGAGTTATCTAAGGGTCGTGGCCTGTACAGCTGCTATAGAACATTAACTCCCTCTGTTATGCGCTCTAATCTGCCACTCCCAGCAACTTTGCTCAACTATGGAACAAAATACAATAGCAAAGAATGGAACCCCTACTCCTCTGAGTGGCGCGGTGTAAGGTTTGACCCTTCAACTCTCATTTAAAGTTACAGTTTTGAACCTTTTGGAATCTTTTTGAAATCACATGCATGGATAGCTACACATATGTAAGAAGGTTGATAGAGCATCATCTCGTACCGTGGTGGTCAACTAGGTAGGTCAACTTGTGGGAGGCATAACTTTCTCATATGAGCTCCAACTAAGACGATTCTTGCGCATTTGGAAAGGTATCAATGTGTAGAATATGGAATCTTGGTCCATAGGGAGTTTGGGACCACAAAAAGTTGTCCTTTAAGGCATCAACATGGTTTTGGAAGTTTTCATATCCCAATTCTCAAAAATGGGAACTGCTGGTAAAAATGACCCTACAAGCGAATTCCTCCAATATTTCCACTTTGAAGCCTTGAGATAGATGATAAATAATATAATGATCCCAATATGAATCATAACTCCCCATTTTGGGAGGATTTTGGTCCCTGAGTACCAATTTTGCTTGCCTTGAAGTTGTCTTTTCAATCCAATCTGGGAAAGGTCATGTTGCCCCTATATTGTAGTTTTGGAGATCTTCTGCAAAATTGTCCTCTACCAATATGCCTGAGCATCTAGTGCAAAGTCCTCTATGGAAGATAGGACATGCCGCTCTTCCTAATCCAACATGGAAGGCTCATAGGGTTTGACATTTTCCACATTCACTACTAAGTAAATGCACATGTATGGGGTAGACTGGGCCCATCTTTGTGAAGTATTTCACTTGTTTCCATTGATCTAACAAATCATTAATCATAGACAGAGGACACTTGTTCTTGAGTATTCTCTATAATCGATGCACATTCGCGAAGTTGCATCTTTCTTTGGCATAATTATGATGAGTGACCTACAAGGTGAGGTGCTTGGTCAAACCACACCTAGCTCCAAAGTTGATGCAATTGCTTCTTCATGTCATTAGGTTCTAGAATGGGTTGCCTATACAACTCAATATTCGGCAATGAAGAGTCTAGCAATAATCGGATTTTGTGCTCCACTTACCTCTTGGGTAGTAGCCCTTTAGGCTCCTAGAACACTCCCATGTATGCTTGTAGCAACCATTCCAATTGTTGTTTATGTTCTTTAGTACACCCCTTCAGGGATACCTTTGCCCTTATGGACTCATCACCAAATTGATTTTCTCCTAAGGAAAGTAAAATATACTCATTACTGGAACTAATCAACTTCTTGAATTGGTTGGCATTTACCAATGAAATCTTGCACTTGCCTTTGTGAGTGTTGACTATGAATGATTTACCATCTTTGATGAGGCAAAACTAGTCGGCTTTCTGCATGAAGATTGCAACCCGCATATACATGTAGGGACTCCCAAACATCAGTACTACATCCAATTCTACTTCATCAATATAATCACCACTTATTGCAAATTTTATTATGCACTATTTTGTTACCATGACCTATGCATCCTTGTTTACTCATCCCAATGAATATGGGTTGTGATGATCACAAACCTCCAATCCAAGTTTGTTAACCAAATCTGATACAATGAGATTAGCCTATGAACCTGAGTCAAGCAGAGCATCTATCTTGGCCTTCTTGACTTGGATCTTAATGTGCAAGAGTTTGTTCATCTCCTTCTCTTCCTAGTGATAAAGGCTAATTAGATTCACCAACTTCTGCACTGATGTGCAAAGAATTTTCTCGTCCACGTTGGAATTATTCTCTACTTGATTGCTCCAATCTGTTGCTAGAAGTTTTTTTTTCTATCCTTCCAGTTCTTCGGGTTGAGTTCTAGAAGTAGTTTCCAGCACCTCTCCTCAATGTGACCATCAATGTTGCAATCATTGCTAGGATCCTTGCACTAATGTGCAGTGCTTGTTATCTTCCTATCTTTTCCCCCTTTCCACTTATTCTTTCCCTCCTTGGAAGCTTCCAAGTGCTCTTTCTATTTTGAACCACTTAGTTGCCCTTTCTATTTTGAACCACTTAGCTGCCCTTTCTTTTGCCCTATGCTTTCCAAATACTATGTTTGTACACACGCCTCATCCATTGTTCTCAGTTTGAAAAGCATCACTTGCTTTTGTAGATGGCTATGTAGACCCCCTAGATACTTGATGACTACATTTTGGCTCTTAGGAGAGATACTCAACATGATGGCCATCTTCCTAAGCTCAGCGGTGTACCCCTATATAGTCTTCCCCTACCTTTGCTTGAAGTAGTCCCATCGGATCCATTCGTCCTCTACATATATAATAATGTAGATTTGGAACTTGATGAGGGTTTTGGAATCACCCTCCAACCTAAGTGTTTCCACATGGATTTCCCATCCAGTCAAAGCATGGCCCTCTAACTTCAGTCTAGAAAAAGCTATTTAATGCTCCTCAGGTATAATGTGAAGGCTAAATATACTTCTAATTGTTGCAACCAGTGACTCAATTTTAATGCATCAAAATCACCCTAGTATGGCTTTATGTCAACCTTCAATTCCATCTTGAATAGGGATTATGAATGGTTGACGACACTCAAGTTCGACTACACTTTTTCGGGTTCTTTCCTTGACTCCTTTTCTGGATCTTCATGATCTCCCGATTTCACCTCAGTTCTAACCCTTAAGTTAGATCCTCCATCTTTTCAAATTCCAATCTTGTTTGCTAGGGTTGCCATGAGGAGGTTCATATTACGACTGATATCAGCAACTTCATCTCTAGCCTCACAAATCTCTCTTCTACCAGATCATGAGGGTTATTATGAATAAATTTGTCAGCCCTGGCTAGAGTTCTGTAAATTTCTGCTGAAACCAGTTCTTGGATCCCCTAAAACTTACCACGAAATTCTCCAAAGAAACTTGCTTTGATAACAATATGACCTTTAAACTATCATGAATATTCCACTAGAACAATTCGCATAACAGATCTAATAAAATTACTAAAATCTTTACTGATAATTTTTCTTTATAGAGTCCAAACTCTTTAGTGAACCAAATTTTGCTTAATTAATTGAAATTACCGAAATGCAAGATCTATAAAACAAAAAGAAATACACCTACCATCCACAATAAACACAAATATTTTCCCTAAGAAACCCTTACGAGAGAAAACCCAACTAGAAGGTGAGGCTACTTTGCTTTCTTTTTCTCTGTTATGGAAAATGTGCAAGTACAAAGGAAGAGGCACTCTCTATGGAGTTCCCTGTGACCTATGGTCTCTACAACTGCTACAACACATTAACCCAATGTTGCAAACATTTTAACATCACAAATTTTTAGCCCAACTAAAAAAATCAGCTGTTAGAATTGGCAATTTTTTCAATGCTGAAAAAATCAGAATTTTATCAGGAATATTGCAAAAAAATCGCGTCACAATTGAAAAAATCTGTGGGCCACAAACGGGGGCAGTCTACATCAGTTTTTTTAACTTTATTGACTTTTTAAATTTTTGTATTTTTTAATTTTGCCGATTTTTACCAATATTTTCCTGACTTTTGTGATTTTTTGCTTTTATGAACCCTTGCCAATTTTATCCTAATGCTACCAACATTGCATTAAACCCCTCTGCAATGCTCTCTAACTCCCGGCTACTTTGCTCAACTATGGAACAAAATACAATAGCAAAGAATTGAACTCCTACTAGTGGCCTTGTATATAACATAGCCCAACAGCCAAGTATGGGTAAGACTTGACTTCCTCAACTCTCAGCTAGAATTACAATTTTGAACCTTCTAGATTCCTCTTGAAGACCCACATATGTGAGTAAGGGGGCTGATGTGACATCCACTCATACCATAGTGGTCAGCTAGGTAGGTTAACTGTCGAGAGGCATAACTTTCTCAAATGAGCTTTGATTGAGGTGATTTTTGCACCATTGGAAAGGTATTAGTAAGTTTGGGACCACAAAAAATTGTCATTTAAGGCATTTTTCTTTGATTGAGGTGATTTTTGCACCATTGGAAAGGTATTAGTAAGTTTGGGACCACAAAAAATTGTCATTTAATGCCTCAAAATGCCTTCGGAAGTTTTCAGACCCCAATTCTCCAAACTGGGACCCACCAATAAAAATGACCCTGCAAGCTAATTCCTCCAATTTTTCCACTTTGAAAACATCAAGATAGATCCCAATAAGGATCAGACTGAGACTCTGAACCAACATTCTGTAGAACTATCTAGAACATCATAGTAAAGGTGCAACAGATATTTTACCTGAACAAGAGTCACAACTTCAACCAACATCCCATATAACTATTTAGAACATCATAGTGAAGGTGCAACAGATACAAGAGTTACAACTTCAGCCTCGTCCATAACAACAAAAAGAGACCTGGTTATCTGCATCAATCCTACTAACCAAAAAAAGGGGCTGATTCCTAAGACATTACGTTATTGATTCCAGCAAATCCAAATGAAACATCCCTCTTCTTGGTGAATAATAGTTATTAAATGCCCATTTTGTTGATGATTAAGTCCTCACTTTGGAGTTTTCTCACAGCTCATTTTAGGGAACAACGTGTTCTCTGCACATTTTTGCTAAAACTGACAGGGCATTAGCAAATGACGGAAAAGCAGATGCTCTGATCATAAAGCAAGAAGACTTTTCTACCTGATTGGTGCGCAATGGAAAATCATCTTGGCAGTGCACACAATACCTATTTAGCATCCATTTTGAAATTGATGTGCCTTAAAAAACTTTGTGGGACTGGATCCTACACAAAACTGAAGACAAGCTTTCCCCATAGTATTCCTCATGCAAACTGAATCGTGGTAAGAGACATAATCTTGGTGGTAAGATGTGTTTTATTCTCCATCTCTTTCCTTCCAGCACAGGTTGCAAGTGATTGGAAGTACTTTTTTGATGTTTTCCTTGGGGGAAAAGGGTGCAAAGAGGGGCCTTCTGCTAGTTTAATTGGACATCTTCATTTCTCGCAAGGAAGATGGGGTGCTTGATCTGAGTGATACACATGCTCAAGACACAGAGTTTGCAGGTCAACTGATTGTCTAAGCCGAGAGCAGGAAGCACCTAGGCAGATGCACAAGAAGACTTTTCTGCCTGGAATGGTGGGCACACTGGGCAGTGGAATATTATCCTGGCAGGCATAAGCGCTATTTGGAATTGATGTGCATTTAGAGGTACGAAAGGATCATGCACAAAAATTGAAGAGCATATTTCCTCACAGCAATTCTCTTGCAAGCTGAATCGCCATTAACAGAAAGAATCTTGGCGGTAAGTCATGTGTTTTAACTTTTATTCTCCCTGAATCTTTCCTTCCAGCACAGGTTACAGGCAATTGGAAGTATTTTTTTATGTGTTCTTTCAGGAAAGCAGGTGCAAAGAGGGGCCTTCCACAACTTTAATAGGAAACCTTCCCTTTTTCCAAGGAAGATGGGGTGCTTGACCTGACTGATATATGCAGTCAAGGCAGAGTGTTGCAGCTCAACTGGTTGTTGAAACCAAGAGCAAGAAGTCACCTAAGCAGATGTGTAAGAAGACATTTTTTCTTGGATTGGTGCGTGATGGAAAATCATCTTGCCAGGGAACATAATATGCTATTTAGTATCCATTTTGAATTGATGAGCCTCTAAAGGCTTGTGGCACTGGATCCTACACAAAATTGAAGATAAGCTATTCCTATATTATCCCTCTTGCAAGCTGAATCATTATCACACACAGAATCTTGGTGGAAAGTAGTGTTTTATTCTCCCAGTCTCTTTCCTTCCAGCTCAGGTGACAGGCAATTAGAAGTGCCCTTTCATGTTTTCTTTGGGGGGAAGCAGGGTGCAAAGGGGTGCCTTCTGCTAGTTTAATGGACCATCTGCAATCTTCCCAAGGAAAACAGAGTGCTTGATCCGACTGATATACATTCTCAAATCAGTGTTGGCAGCTTAACTGGTCATTCAAACCAAGTGCAGGAGGGCACCTAAGCAGATGCTAGTTTAACATTCCATTTAAAGCGCTATCCATATCTATAGCATACAAGGCCACTTTGGAATCTAGGGCATGGTGCTAATAAAATTAACAGTGCATGCATTCTCAAAAGTGTAATTCACCCATTCAGAAAACACGACTCAAGACGTATTTTTAAAGTTTTTACGTTAAATATTGCATGTTTTGATGACATCCTATTTTTGTAAAATGAGAGCTCAAGTCCAAGGTCCAAGCAACAAGTGATGCATTACTACAAGTAAAACAGAGTGCCTGATCTGACTGATATACATGCTCAATCACAGTGTCGGCAGCTCAACTGGTCATTCAAACCAAGCGCAGGAAGGCACCTATGCAGATGCTAGTTCAACATTCCATTTGAAACGCTATCCATGTCTATAGCATACAAGGCCACTTTGGAATCTAGGGCATGGTGCTAATACAATTAACAGTTCATGTATTCTCAAAAGTGTAATTCGCCCATTCAGAAAACACAACTTAAGACATATTTTTAAAGTTTTTACGTTAAATATTGCATGTTTTGATGACATCCTATTTTTGTAAAATGGGAGCTCAAGTCCAAGGTCCAAGCAACAAGTGATGCATTAATACAAGTACATAAAATATTCCCTAGATATTCACTTTATTAAGTCATTGGGTATAAATCTGAAGTTATATTTGTTAGAATTTCTTATCATGATAATCACTTGTGACTGATATATGTTTCCTTATAGCATTTGCCTCATTAAGTTATGTCATCAAGAAATTACACATTCAAAACATAAAGAAAAGCAGAGCTCATAGTGCACAAGAAACAAGAAACGCCAGAAGATTAGGCTAGTGGCCAGGGGAAAACCCAGCAAACCTTTCCTTATAGAATCTTTGTCAACAGGAGAAATCCAAGTCATAGTAACAGCTAGTCCCTCAAATGCCAAGTCAGTCCTCCATGAAAACACTAGTCCATAAGAATGTTGCCACAAGTCTGTCCAAGATATGCTTCCTGTCTGTCCTTAATACTGCCTCAGAATTTTGCATGTTTTGCCTCAGAAACTTCATATGAACTACCACAGATAGCTAATATACCACAGGAACACAGCACCACAGATAGCTCGGATATTTCAGGAATTGTGCTTTGAATAACTTTCATACTGCTGAGAAATCTAGGGGCAGCAGATTAGGTGATTTCTCTTACTTTGATAACTGCTTGTGATGTCTTTTTACCAATCTTAAATATATTCTTCTTCGACTTGATTATTATTGCGTTCTTTTCATCAAACAGCTATCAAATCATAAAAAACAGTGAGACAAGAGGACACAAGATATAGGCCATCAGCCAAGGCCAAGGCCCAAAACATCTCCAAGTGAGAGGAAAACCCACCAGAATTCTTCTCTTCTTATAGAACTTCATTTGACGAATTCCAAGACCTATGACCCTTGACCAAGACCCCTCCAAAACTAGGTCAACCTTCCTTCTTGATGAACTTTCCTTACACAGCTTCCAGAAACAAACTTTGACCTTCCAGCAATTTCTTCAACAACTTCGACCCCCAGCAACGATTTCTACAACTTCAACCTAATAGCTTCAGCAACTTCAACCTAGCAGATTCACAACTTCGACCTTTCACAGCTTCAACTATGATGTAGCTTCATAGCTGCGATGTAGCTTCAGAATTTCGTCTTGCCTAGTAACTATAGAAACCCTAACACAAGAGAGAGAGAGAGAGAGAGCCAAAACTTTGATCTTGTTCTTCTTCTTCTTTTTCGTCCTTTTCCAACTTCTATCTTGAGGAGCTCGAACTTGCTTGAGTGTATGTTCAAATGAGGTCAAGTTCCTTCTTATATATAGGCTTTTGAGGGGTGTGAATTGCTATACTTAGGCCAACTTGTCCCATCATGTAGGCCGACTTGATCTTTGGGCCATGACGAGGTCTTGGAGGGTCTTTTGACTCAAATAAATTTTCCTTACAATATGTAACATGCCCAAGAAGGCTTTTTCAAACATGACAATGACTCTTATGACTTGTTGACTTAATGACAAGCCCTAGAAGCACACAATAGGTGCTTGACCTAAAAATAAATCTCCCTTGAGCATGAAACCCATGCCTTGAGAATAACAATAATAAATTTATTTTTCTCTTTACATCAAAAACATAAAATCATGATTACATGTCATTATGAAGACCGAACCTAGTTACATATTTCAACACTCCCTCTTCACTAGGAAGTTATTCATAATCCATACAAGGTACTTGGACATTCTCAATCTGAATAATTCTCATAAGAAGAGTCAAATTGGTAAGCGATCTCTTTGCATCATGCCAACCAGAATTGTCACATAGCAAGGCCTTGACTAACAAATCTATCTCTCCACAAGATAGGAGCACAATGTTGGCGAGACCAATGACTGATAGACACCATCCTCATTGTCTCTTAAGGCACATACCCCACCCGGGTGTTCACAAGGTATGTCCTTTTAGGACTATTCTTATCTTGGATTCCCAGTCCTCAAAGAATATCGTTCCTTTTCGACTACTCTTATCTTGGACGCCCTACCTCATCCTCAAAGAGTATCAGATGCTAGAGGTTTACCTAATCCTCCATTCTTTCTTCACAATATGAAGACAAGAATGATGTGTCTATCTCTCCCTCTTAACCAGGGAAGATATACTCATTCCTATAAAGGAAGGTACCTAAGCTCCCTCCTATCCAGGGACTTGTCCAAGCTCCCTCTTAACAAGGGACTCATTTTCAGTAGCTTATTGTTCTTCGGTGGAGATTGTGATACTTTCAGCTGCTTGAAGAGCTCCTCCTTTCTATGCAATGAATTTCCTCTATATCATTATGGAGCCTTCATCTTTTAGGAATTCTTCGTAGGGCATCAACCATCCATCACTTTCCTTCACGAACCATGTTAGTCATGTCAACCTTTTTTCATTGGAAAGTGATCTTCTAATCCACATCTGGTTTTTCTTCATATGGCTACCCCTTCCAAGTCATGTTTCCTCTAGGATCTTTCATCCAACCACATGAGTGCTAGTTGTAGGTGACATCTACAACTCTATTTCGGTAGCCCTATATCAATCCATCCATATGTTGTTCAAAAATAAAAAAATGAACATCAAATCAAAGTTACCTTTTGTGATGGATTTTCATCGTGCCATCTTGCTTGCAACATCAACATCGTGCACATTCATAAACACATCTCCCAGACTTTCACTGTCAAGGGTCTCCTTTTCTTTATAGACCTTATCAGGGTCTCCATGTCTTCTCTATGGAGTTGTCATGGCCAAATCTTCTAGTCATCGGATGTTGATTTCCCTTTGTACGTGACCATAATTGTATCTTTCATGATCTCTCTTCACATATTGCTTCCCAAGAACTTCCATCCATAGTTCATTCATCTTTGTCAACCACCTCATATTCCATATGAAGACATATTATGTTGATTTCATCTAGTCAATATGTGAACCATGCCTTCATGCATCTTTCCAAAGGAGGAGATCCCTTTTTTTTATCATGCTCATGAGATGGAGCATTTACCCATGCAACCATATGATGACATGACTCAATCGAATTCATGCATACATACCTCTTTCCTTCTTTTGGTCATCTAGGCTTCCTTCAGCAGCTTCCCTTCCTTGCTTGAAACTTCTTCAATTATGCTGCATTCTTTTTTCACCATACCACCATCCTTCTTAAATCGTGAATTCCATACAAGATGGAATTCTTAATAAGACACTTACTTCTCCCAAGAGAGGTAAACCTTCTAATGAAGATTCCAACGAAGGATCTTGCTTATCCTCACCCTGTAAATGATCCTTTCTAATAATAATGATGTATGATGAACTCTATGTTAGATGACTTTCTTCTACCCATGAGTATTACTTATGCTTTCAAAGAGGTTACCAAGAGTTACTTCCTTACTATGATGACTGCGATAACCATGTAGACTTTTACTTCAGATATCTTTCAAGCTTCTTATACTAATGTCATGAGTCCTTGCTTCAATCGTATTCTATTATGATGCATCCTATCATACCATGATAGCTATATTTTACAAACCTGAAAAGAACTAGGTAAAGAAGATTACCTCATTCATAGTAGAGATCTTTCACTTCTTCCTTCTTTGATTTCTTCTTCTCAAATTCTTCCACTTCTTCATTGATATGGGCTTCATTCCTTTTCTTGTTGTCTTTCTTGAGCTTTGGACAATCTCTCTTTTAGTGTGCCCATATTCTTGACAACCATAGCATTGGATCTTTGACATATTCTTCTTTTTCTGAGGACCAAACCTCCCAAACTTTCGTTTTCTTTTAGCCATGGCAACAAATACTTGAATTTGCTCATTTGATCCCATGTCACTTTTTGCCTTCAACCTGGTTTCTTCGATCTTACATAATGACCAAAGTTCATTGAATGGGGTAGATTCCTCCTTTCCATAATTGCTTGATGTAAAGTTGCCCCATTCCTCTTTTAGTGCATTAAGCACTATGGTGGTCATTTCTTTATCAGACATTGCTTCTCCCAACTCTTGTAGTTGGTCTCTTATTTCTGATACCCTCATAAAGTATGAGGCTATTCCATCTTCCTTTGAGATCTTCATTTTGTATAGCTCGTTTCTCAAAGATATCACTTCTCCAGCAGTACTTACAAAGAACATTCTACTAGCTTCTCATATATTTCTTTTAATGCCTCCAATTTTGATACATAAGGTATGAGGGGACCCTTAATAGATTCTATAAGAATCCTTTAATCCCTTACTTCCTCTTTCATATACTTTGTTAAGGCTTGAGCTTCTTCCTTTGGAGGTTTAGCGATTGAACCCATAACATGTTCAACGACTTCATTTTCTATAAGGATCAAATTTGTCCTCTTCTTCCATGCAAGAAAGTTTGATGAGCCAACCAATTTGTTGCCTTCCTTGCAAAATGAAGTCATTTTGATAGCAGATTCAGTCATAAATGTAAGAGTACTTACTTGAAAAGTGAAGATGCTTCTTGATGACAATATCTTCAACTTGATGCCCCTTCTTGATGATGATTTTGACAATAGAAGATGTCTTCTTGATGAATATGTCTTCTTTCAAAAGTGATCCTTTAAGGAGAGGGAGATCACATTGATTCATTGACAATGATGACAACACCTCTTCTTGCTTCCCTTGCATGTAGGAACTTCAAGATGCTTTGATGAGTAGTCCTTCAAGTGGAGGTAGGATCTTGTAGATATTTTCTTTGTGATGATGATGTGAGCTTCTCAAGAATGCTTGATGTGTATAACCCTTCTCAACATGAGTTAGGGTTTTGAGGTCTTCTTTCTTCGAGATGTGATGATCCTTGAAATGAATGGTCCTTCTTGATAATTGATGCTCTTGGTGATCCTTTTATGCTTCGATCTTTGAGTGTCCTTTGAGTTTCCCTTCCTTGACTTGTCACCTTAGCTTTGATAGCATGTCGAGAAATCTAGGGGCAGCAAATTAGTTGATTTCTCTTACTTTGATAATTGTTTGTGATGTCCTTTTACTTATCTTAATTATATTCTTCTTCAACTTGATTATTATTGTGTTTTTTTCATCAAACACCAACCAAATCATAAAAAATAGTGAGACAAGAGGACACAAGATATAGGCCATCAGCCATGGCCAAAACATCTCCAAGTGAGAGGAAAACCCACTAGAATTATTCTCTTCTTATAGCACTTCAATTGATGAATTCGAAGACATATGACCCCTGACCAAGACCCCTCCAAGACCAGGTCAACCTTCCTTCTTGATGAACTTTCCTTACACAGCTTCCAGAAACAAACTTTGACCTTCCAGCAATTTCTTTAGCAACTTCGACCCCCAGCAACAATTTTTGCAACTTCGACCTAGTAGCTTCAACAACTTCAACCTAGCAGATTCACAACTTCGACCTTTCACAGCTTTGATGCAACTTCACAACTTTTCACAGCTTCGATGTAGCTTCACAACTTCGATGCAGCTTCACGGCGTTGACACAGCTTCATGGCGTTGACGCAGCTTCACCGCTTCAACCACGATGTAGCTTCACAGCTTCGATGCAGCTTCAAAATTTCATCTTTCCCAGTTACTGTAGAAACCCTAACACGAGAGAGAGAGAGAGAGAGAGAGAGAGGCCTAAAACTTTGATCTTGTTCTTCTAATTTTTCATCGTTTTCCAGCTTCTATCTTGAGGAGATCGAACTTATTTGAGTGTATGTCCAAATTGTTGAATTTCCACGATCTTGGGTCTAGGATAGAATCTTAAAATCTCTGACTCTACCAAACCAAGAATCTCAACAGAACTACTTTGCACAACAGAATATAAATAGCAGTAAATCACATATGCACAAGTTATAGACAGCTTTTTACATTTTTCAACCCAATTTCGTTATATTAAACAACATATAATACAACAGTCTAGGGCTCCCGTACCAAGGATAATGGCCCTCATACATCCACTAGTACAAGATACAAAACAAGATGCTCTGACCATCTGGCTGTAGCATGCTCTCTCAGCTCCTCTCGGTCATACCATGTACCTGCTCGGTCCTTCGGCTCCCGATCTGTAGCTCCTGCCTCTATCAATGCTCCAAGTCCATGTGGCCACTGAACCTCGGTTGTCAATCTGCTCACTAGTTGATCGTTTGTCCACCAATGCATCAACACATCGAGACTCTTGTCGAGTTGTTCAGAACTCCACTCGCGAACAACTCTCAATTCGCCCATTGCTGCTCCTCAGCTACTCAAGGGCTTCAAACCACTATGGTCCTCCTGCGCCGCTCCGATGAAGACTAACATAGGGCACGAAGGGCTGCCACCTATCACTGCAAGATGTCCATCTCCCACAATGAACACGAACTAGGAGGACTACCCATCATCTGCTGTAGAAGTCTTTCTCCACACACAAGTCTCGGGCTCCATAAAATTGCTCCTGGCTTATCAGACCCTTGAGCTCCAACAACTGCCACTCTAGAAATTACCTTTGTCCATCAAGGTGTTGCACATCGAGCTCCAACTTGGACACTATCACGCTGTCCTCCAGCAAACCATAAGTACCCAATCCACGTTCACACTTGGTACACTCTCACACCGCCCTCCAACAGTCCACGAGTGACCAAGTCCACGTCGTAGCATCTGCACCTAGTTAGGGCATCCTCACACCTAGGAGACCCTTACACACAGTTGCCAACAGACCTCACCAATCTGCAATCTAGGCTCCAATCTTCACTGTGGAAACTTCCCACTGGTTAGGGCTTCTAACATGCCACGTCAGCCCTACCTCCTTAGCTTCCACAGGCTACAACAACTTTGTCCACACTAGGACACCTACATCACTCCATAGCGAGATTTGCTCCTAGTTGGATTTCCTTCATGCCCAAGGCTACTCCAACAAATGGCTCCCAACAAACTGCAACGTAAATTGATCCAAATCTGGTCAACTCCTTGACCCAACGCACCTCAAACGTTGTTCCCAATCTGCTTGTTACGTTATTGTTCTTGACTCTTCTGGTTAGGGCATACTGCTGCAGCCCTAAACTCCTCTCAATATTCCTTGAACAACCCTCTAAAAATTGTGACTTAGGCAATGGGAGATAATCCTCCTCCACGTTGAAGATAAGGGCTAAAACTAGCCCTCAAAAGTGCCCACGCTAGCCTTGTTGTTGTGGTATGGCTTGCGGCCTACCACACAGCACTCCTACTGCTAACGGCACCCCTCAAACACTCCAACAGCCCATCAGCAAGCCTTCAAACAAGCCAGTGTTCAACCCTTTAGGCCTCAGCCTACCTGCAAATTGTCACGGCCTCCAACAGCAACCTTCGAACCTTGTTCAACCCTTGAAAAAGGTCCTCCAGCCCACGCTACCCTAGCCTCCCTTGCTGCGGCCTCAAAACAGAGATTCCCTTCCTCCACGAGTTGTCCTCAAGGAATGTGTTTCACAAAATGGATGAGAAAATAACCTCCATATCACCTTGTATTTATATCCAATACAAGGGCTTCTAAAACGCCATCACAAGGGGATTGAACAGCTTGCATTGACAGGTCTTCTTATCACCAAGCCGGCTTAGACTCTTGAGGTGCACCCCAACCATAAACTTCAAAAATTCATAACTTCATTTCTAGAGCTCTGATTTGAGTGATCTTTGAAGCGTTGGAATCGATGCGCCAAGCTCTATCACCTCAAATTTTCTCATGCTCAAATTCATCATGGTTTTGGCCCAAATCCCGATGGGTGCAAAACCCCATGCTTGGGTTCCAAACCCACAAGTGACTCATTTGGTGCTTTTCCCTCCAATCCCCGAACACTAAGGCTTGGAGTACCTCCCAAGCTACTCAAAAAATCAACACAAATGAGGTCGAGTTCCTTCTTATATATAGGCTTTTGAGGGGTACGAATTTCTATCTTTAGGCCGACTTGTCCCTTCATGTAGGCCGACTTGATCTTTGCATCATGACGAGGTCTTGGAGGGTCTTTTGACTCTATTTTGACTCAAATAAATTTTCTTTACAATATGTAACATGCCAAAGAAGGGGCTTTCATACATGACAATGACTCTTATGACTTGTTGACTTAATGACAAGCCCTAGAAGCACTCAATGGGTGCTTGACCTAAAAATAAATTTCCCTTGAGCATGAAACCCAGGCCGACTTGATCTTTGCGTCATGACGAGGTCTTGGAGGGTCTTTTGACTCTATTTTGACTCAAATAAATTTTATTTACAATATGTAACATGTCGAAGAAGGGGCTTTCATATATGACAATGACTCTTATGACTTGTTGACTTAATGACAAGCCCTAGAAGCACTCAATGGGTGCTTGACCTAAAAATAAATTTCCCTTGAGCATGAAACCCATGCCTCAAGAATAACAATAATAAAATTATTTTCTCTTTACATCAAATATATAAAACCATGATTACATATGTCATTATGAAGACCGAACTTAGTTACATATTTCAACACATACCACTAAAGATAAGTTCCTTAGAAAGGGTGTACGAACTGTCTCAAAAATGTCCTTGATTTTGTCACAGATATACATCGCGAAGTGCTTTTGTTATGTCATGTGAAGTGCCTCTTTTGTGCCTCAAATGTGCCTTTGTTATTCCATACGAAATGCCTCTCTTATGCTTTGGATGTGCCATGCGAAGTGTCTCTTGTTATGCCACAAATGTGAAACATGAGCTGCCACAGAAGTTCAAAGTTTCGAATAGGTGTATAAATAGCCTTCTTGTCCATGTGAAAGGGTGCCTCTTTTGAGCAGGCCAACTTGACATCATGGAGGACCAACTTGGCAGATGGGGTTTGACTAAAAGATACATAAAAAATTATTTTTCTTTCTTTTAAAGATGTCCAAATGGGGCATGATAAAATCATTTTCTTTGTGTCTTGAATAAATTCTTTTTGACTTCTTTACAAAAACATAATTATGAAGACCGAACCTAGTTACAATTTCAACACTCCCTCTTAACTGGGGAGGTATTCATAATGACTCGTTGAGATATTCTCAAGTTGTAGATTTCTAAAAGAAAGGATCCAAATTGATAAGCATTATTGATGATAACATCATCATAGCCAGCATTGTCAAATTACCAAGGCCTTGACAAGTAAGATTTATCTCTCCACTTGATCAGAGCACAATGTTGGGAGGCATTCAATAGGACACCACACTAGCTCTTTGAGGCGCATACTCCACCTAGGTTCACAAGAGTATGTCCTCCACGGGACGATTTCCTACTTGTCAAAAGGAAATGTCAGTGCACCGAACCATTCATTAACCAAGTCCATGTACTTGACATATCGTTGTTAGTCCTAGTCAAAATACATGACTCAAGAATGTATGTCCAAGATGCTTATCCAATCCACCATTCTCCCTATCTATGTTCATGTACTTGACTGACGGTTGTCAATCCTGGTCACAGTACATGACACATGGAGAACTACGTGTCCATCCTCACTCCCTCTCAACTTGGGAGGAGTAATCCACAAAACCAAGCCTATCTCAGAAGTATTCATACTTCAATTACATCAGCTACGTGTTCATCCGTGGAGATCTGTTGTAGCTTCTCGGCTCCTATCTGCACCATATTCTTGAATCATAAAGTGCTTCAACCTTACATGTCGTCAAATAATCCATCAAACGTTTTATGGAGCCAAACTGCTTCACAGCTAATTGTTCAAATTGTCATATATTTTGCCTTCGTAGTGCAACAAAATCCTGCTTCATGCTCTTCCAAGAAACCATACCAAATCCCAACCATCAGTAGTATCTCTACTCATCATCAGCACTGCCAACCCAATCGATGTATCCTCAAGTCCCAAGTTGTAGTGCAAGATCCTTTATGTCAAATTTTGCTTCCAGCTCCCTTTGAAGTCTTTTTCTTCCTTTGACTCATAAGTCCTTCCTTCCCAAATTCTGCTTCCAACTCCCTTTGAAGTCAATATTTCTTCCTTTGACTCATAAGTCCTTCCTTCCCAAAATATGAGATCTTCTTTAATCATGAGGCTCCTTCAAAATTTGTGGTAACTCTTCTAACTGGGGCAATTGTCTTAACATGATCCTCTTCCTCTTACTGGGAGAACTTTCTTGCTTTCATGTTGTTATTTGGTGCATGCTAAATTTTGACTTGTCTAATGCATACTTCAAACTGATCTCTTCATTATGTATTCACATTCTTCCATAATTTAGAAAATTCCTCGTGCTTTGCTACGTTCTTCCATTTCTTTCTTCTTCTTGCCAAAGCCTAGGCAGCCCTTGCAATTGGCCTGCAATGCTCACTAGGAGGCCATGATAGAACAAATAGAATTAAGCAAGGTGTATATAGACAAGAGACTATTCAAAGGGAAAGACAGAAATAGCAGTAGCAATCAAAGAGGGCTTATAGAATACTTATCTTTTGACAAAAGTCAGCTCCCTCTTACTCTTGGACTTACTGCAACTTCATCATCCTTTTCCTCAGTGTCAGCATGATATCATATCTTTCTTGCAAAAGCTAGGGTTTCTTCTTTCAGCGAAAATGATCTGAATTAGGGTTTTGTTAGTTCAAACTTTTGCTAGGGTTTTCAAACCCTAGATGCTTCAATATCCAAAGTCTTCAAGACCGAGCATCCTTCAAATTTGTAAATTCTACAAGTATACTAATGTGTTAACTGCAAACCCTAAAAATGCTATTGACAAGCCTTCTATACATGAGGTGAAATTCATCGATATTTTGATCATTGATTGTCTATAGAAATTTAGTCTTCATATGCAAGGAAAGGGTCCAAGCACCTATCATATTGATTGTGCCTTTGTCCCCAGGAAAGAAGACATGACCTCTTAAACAAGTGTCAACAATTTCTTTCATTGGAGCATAAGATTGGTAATTCACACATTCATGTTGTTTCTTATCTAAAGTGATTCTAGAATTTCTTGCAATTAATTGATGCATCCTTCTAAAAGTACAGATCATAGCTTTTTGAAACTTACAACTAATACCTATATATTATTTCAGCTAACTTAGCATATGAGATACAGGGATAAAAATGATTATACGTACCTCAATATTTTGCCCTTACTTGATCTTCATTTCTATCTTTGTATATGATGCCAAATCATAATTTTGTCGGGCTGCTTGCAATGTCATTTGTCTTGGTTCTCAGATTTAGCTTGGATCACAGAATTCGCACATACATTGTCCACAGATTTTTCACAATCTTCAGACCTTTCCTCAGACTTCATATAGCAATCTCGGATAGTCACTCTTTCATACGCTTGGATTGTAACATAATGTAGTGAGGATTTGTTACCAACTTGTCACTATTGTAAGTCACTCGATTCTAACTTCTGACCTGGCCTCACACTGAAGATATATTTTAGACAGGAATCATACTCAGAATTTTGGGCTACAATTCGCATTGTGATAACAAGAATTTTGAATTTTAAATTCGGCTCTTTTCTTATGCAGCGAGCGTGGTCCCCTTGTATCATCATGTGATTTCATACTTCAGATAGGAGTCGTCTCGGATAGCCTTAGTCTCGAATCTAGGAGCTCATCATTTGAATGCCATTTAGGTCTTGAATAACTATGACTTTACCACAGAGATTTGTCACAGAACGTTATCGTATTAAACCTTCCAAAGGAGCTCAGATCATTTGGATTATTAATTCAGGCCTACACACTAGGCATTGTAGTGTAATGTCACAGACTTTGACCTCAATAACTTCTTCAACAGATCACAGACTTGAACTTGACACCTTCCACCACAGAGACATGAGAACTCCTTACACAACCTTGTCATTTGATACGGAGACACACAATTGATCACAGAATTTATTCATGTCTCAGACTTGGATCATCAAGGAGTTTGGATCATGCTCGCCTTCAATTCCTTCCAGTTCGGATCAGAGATAGCCCCTCTTTTACCACAAACACGGATCAAAGACAGAATGCTTACAGAACTTCGTTCTCTTCACAAAATTCGATTTTATGAGACAGACCTCAATCTCTAGTTCAGAAATTCGAAGTTGATTTGCAATGAGTGCTAGAGCGAGAGGCAGAGACTCTTTGTCCATGAGTTTGGCCTGATTATCTTTCCCTAGACTGCTTTTTGATCTTCCCTAGCTCTGATACCATATTGAAACTCATCCGCAAGCTAAAATTTCTTATCATGATAATTACTTGTGACTGATAAATATGTTTCCTTATAGCATTTACTTCATTAAGTTATGTCATCAAGCAATTACACATTCAAAACTTAAAGAAAAGCAGAGATCATAGTGCACAAGAAACAAGAGATACCAGAGATTAGGCCAGTGGCCAGGGCAAAACCCAAAAACCTTTCCTTATAGAATCTTTGTCAACAAGAGAAATCCAAGTCAAAGTAACAGCTAGTCCCTCAAATGCCAAGTCAATCCTCTATGAAAACACTAGTCCATATGAATGTTGCCACAAGTCTGTCCAAGATATGCTTCTTGTATGTCCTTAATACTGCCTCAGAATTTTCCATGGCTTGCCTCAGAAACTTCATACGAGCTACCACAAATAGCTAAGATACCACAAGAACACAGTGCCACAGATAGCTCGGATGTTTCAGGAATTGTGCTTTGAATAACTTGCATACCACTGAAGATAAGTGCCTTAGAAAGGGTGTACGAACTATCTCAGAAATGTCCTTGATTCTGCCACAGATATACTATGCGAAGTGCTTCTGTTATGTCATGCAAAGAGCCTCTGTTGTGCCTCAGATGTGCCTTTGTTATCCCATATGAAATGCCTCTGTTATACTTTAGATGCGCCATGCGAAGTGTCTCTTGTTATGCCACAGATGTTATACATGAGCTGCCACAGAAGTTCCAAGTTTTGAATAGGTGTATAAATATCCTTCTTGTCCATGCAAAAGGGTGCCTCTTTTGAGCAGGCCAACTTGACATAATGGAGGGTCGACTTGGCAGATGGGGTTTGACTTAAAAATACATTAAAAAATTTATTTCTCTTTTTTTTTTAAGATGTCCAAATGGGACATGATAAAATCATTTTCTTTTTGTCTCAAATAAATTCTTTTTGACTTCTTTACAAAAGCATAATTATGAAGACTGAACCTAGTTACAATTTCAACAATATTAGGATTCAGAATGTAAAGGAAAATAAGTGGACTCAATTGCCTATGGACAAATAGAGAACGGCTATGATATGACAAGTTGAGTAAAGCAAACCCACTTACCTTTTCGGTAGTAACAAAATATAAAGAGAGAGAAGGTACTCGTGGAAGAAAAGCCACACCTTATGTCCAACGCATTAAATCCTTTACCAACCTCCACCAACCCTCTTTTCTTCTAGATAAAGTTATAAACCCACTTTGACTTTGGGAAAGTGGTTACACACCTAGATGAAAGAATGTTCATATGGGAAAGGCCAATATACCATTTGGTGCACCACAGGCTATGCTTCATCTGCAACATGACAAGCATTAGCTTGTGGTTATTGTTACTCACCAAAAGTGGGCAACCACTAGGAGGAAAATTTTCTCCCCTTTGGACAGCCAACCGCCCTATGATGACCCTCAAGGTAGCTTTACATCAAAGCTCCCCACCTATACTCAAATAAGTGCTCTCTCCCATCTAGCATGCTTCTAGAAGGAAGGTGGGTGATCTATCAAAAGGTACATTAACCATTCTTGTAATCATGTGCTTTCATTTAATGTTTTGGGGCATACTAATATGGATCATGGACCAAGCTAGATGATTGACCACTTTTGATTGTACCCTTGTTCCCATGCTTCACCTGTAGGCTGTGAGGTTATCCTTTGTGCCTAGTCTAGTGCGACCTAACCTAAGGTCTTTGTTCAGGAGGGGCACTAATAGGAGGCACTGATTAAAGTAGCATGCCCAAGGTAATCCAATCTTGTCACCTTCAATCTTTCACTTATTATCCACATCCATTCTTTGTGTTGAATGTCATTTGTCATTGGGACTAGCACCCCATATCCTCATCTCTAAGTCGAGGTCCGAAAATTTGCCTAAGAGGTTGATACAACTGAAAGAAACATAAAAGCATGTGAACCCACAAATTCAGAAAATGAAGCCGGTTCCTCAACATTTCATGCTTTATCTAAATATAGGAATTCATGAAACCTCAATCCCAATGAGCAAAAAACTGCTACATCTTTGAGTCTTGGAAAAGTATAAGCAAGTTGGGCCTCCTAAGTTATGCAAGAAATAAAGATAAATCATTAAAGTAGAAGGTACACCAAAGGGGTGGAAAGAGCAAGTCGAGGAAAGGGGTAACTCATGCCTCCATGATTGCTCCCTCTTCTCATTATAGCACTCAGAGATGTTGGACATCCTTCAACTAGTACCATGGCTATGGGCATCCTCCTTGAAGTCTTTCCCACTCTATCACCACCTTTATCACAAGCATCTATGGATTGATGCGTCTACAAGTGAAATGTCCTTCCCTTTGGGGGCTAGAAGCACCTAATAGGGCTAATGGTATGATAATCCCTAACACAAGTGTGGTAACTTGCTTACAAATCCTGAGCTAGAAAGAAAATGGAAGGCAAGGTTTGTGCGAACCATTTTTGTGCACTTAACATTGAATATGGTCCACTATGATACTTGATGGTTTTTGTCCCTAATGATGTTGATCTAACTTTATCTTGAGGGTATGTTTCAGGTGGCTCATTACACATGCAACAAGAAATTTTTAAGGGATGGCTTGACACCTCTTCAACACCATTCAAAGAACGTCTAGCCCAGTTTTGAGAGCATGTGTGAACTTGTAGAGCTAGCATTTCCCTCCTAAGATGAACGCTTGAGATTTGAGGAGCCTCCACATGGTTGTATGCCCCTTGCTACACCTCCAGATGCTAAAAATTTGAGCCAGGAATGGAAGGCATTGGCCTGATTGATGATGTGCCCAAATGGATCTAGGACGCCCCCAAGCTGGCCTTGACCCTGTTTCATAGACGTTGCCATCTTCCAAATCCCAAATGATAATGGATACCACTAAGATGGTTTGGGAGGGCTAGCACACCATGCCTAGATACCAACACTTGCCTTTGAGGTTGCCACAACATCACTAGAAAGTTGACATGAGACTCCTTGATGATGATGTCATGGTGGAGGAGATGCTACTTAGAGATGTACCCATGCACTTCAATAATGTACCTTGGAGTGAGGAGCACTCATGGACCCACTTTGTCTCTTTCTCGTTGGAGATGTCCATTCTAAGAGGATGATGTCATGTTGGAGAGCATTTATTCCCACACATGTGGAAGATTTATGATGTAATTCTTATTTTTTTAACCTATCTTAAGGTCGACTTCTCACCTTTAGGCCTAGTTGAATGATCTAAGCAAACTTCTAAATCTTTTGTTTTAAGATTACGAAAAGTGACTTGATTGAACTCATATAAATAGAGGGAAGTCACTTTCATTTTATCATCATCACATTTCACTCAATCCTCTCTCTAAAGGAGTGTGCACTAGTTCTTTTGGACACAATGGACATTGAGTGGAGCGAATTGTCTTGGGGAAGATCTTTGCATGGACAGGCTTATTTGGGATTGATGAAGTGATTCTAGGTGGAATTGTGTAAGTTTATTGCCATTTCCTTCCATTTTGCATGTTATTTTTCTAAAATTGGGAATTTTACTGTTCCATATTAGAAAGTGAAATATCTTTCTTGAACTCTTTATTCTTTATGGCTATGCAAAATTTGTCTTTCAAGATTCAATTCGAAGATACTTGGTGCATGCATCCTTTGACCTTAAATGTAATGTCCCTTCCTTAATTATTTGGAACAAGATTAATTTCTACAATTTTGGGGCCAATTTTGGAGGAGACGGGGCACATTTGATTTTTGGTAGAAGACTTAGGAGTTAGAAGTAAGTTAATTTATTTTGTTAATGGTATGTGGGGACAACCCACATAAAAAATACACACTCCCCTAAGCCAATGATTCGAAATGCACGAGAGGGAAAATCGAAGGCTTGGTGAGGGACCCATGAAGGAAGAAAGGCTCCACGAAAATTATAAAAGGAAGGCAACACACTTCATTTGGCATATTTAGCTTATCGAACTTGACTCTGTTGCTTGAGCTACATGGCAAGGTCACTTGTTGTTTAGCAAGAGTTTTGCAAATGGAGAACTCACCCTTTCTTCGGGGGACTTCGAGTGCCACCCTAGAGAGGTTCATCCATAATCATCCGGAGGAGATTTGCAGAGATATTTCCAGCATTTGTATTCAGTTTGCTCGGGTAGTGCCTATTCCTGGAGGATGCAGAAGAGGATCTAGCGAGACCTTTTTCAACATTCTTCTGAGGAGCTATTACCGAGAGAAATTAGCAGAAGAAGGCTCAGGAGATTTGCAGGGCATTTGGTGAGTTTGAGGGCTCGAAGTGGCAGCTATATTTAGAAGTGATTGTGCAGTTCCTGGGACCAGCGCAGAAGAGAAATACTAGGCACACGTGGACGGTGGGAGAGTTAGACTTGTCCATTGGGGTCACTTCTTGCCAGGTGAAATAAGGGAAGTGTTGGTGGAGTTGATTGCTACTTTTTAGGAGTGTTTGGGGTGGATTTTTTTGGTGTTTGGATAGACAATGTGCTTCAGCAGCGATTGGAGAGCATAAGGTTTTTGGGGGTCGATTTTGGAAGGTGAAAACTAGGCCAAACCATTTCTGGGTTTCAGTGGGTTTGGCTTGAGGAGCCTAGAAATAATTATGTAGAATTTTCTGAGCACCTGAGGCGGGGTTTTCAGCCATATCTTTGTAGTCGACAGTGCAGAATTGTTGTGGCAGAGCAAAGCAGCAATTGGACAGTTGATTGCAGCTTCCGGGTCACCATTGCTTCACCTGGGATTTGCTCTGCTTGCCTTTGAGGCAAGCCCAGGTGCATTCCTTCCATATATTTGTTCTCTCGCACTAGTTTTATAATAAAATAGTTCAGTTGCTTCCATATTTCTGATTGTCATGGATGTGTTCTAATTGTTTTAAAAATTTTGTGGTGTAAAATTGTTGTTTGCTTTTCATATCACTATTTTTCCTATTTTGAAACATTACATTAAATCTCCCATATCAAGAAGTCACTAGGGTTTCTAAGAGAAGAACTTTAATCTTCCACCCTCTTTATCCAATGCTCTATCATTAACCTTGCCCTAATTGACTCCATTGCCCAATTTAGTGAAGGCACTAGTCTAGGTATGGTGATCATCTTAAAATTCTTTTTTTTTCCTAATTTTTGTTGAGAAATCTAGGGCATCAATAGTTAGGTGATTTCGCCTTAATTAGTAATTGCTTGTGAGTGTTTTTCATTTCTTTAGATTAGGATCTTCTTCTTACTTAGGTTATTACTATTCTTCCTCATCAAACAACTACTAATGCATGAATATAAATAGACAAGAGCAACTGAATGTAGGCTATGAGCCAGGGCCAAAACCTGTCACTCTTTGAGAGGAAAACCCGTAAAAATTCTTCTTATAGAGATTCTAATTGACGAATACCAAGACCAAGACCCTTGACCTATTCGCCACTCCAAGACCAAGACACAAGTTCTCTTGATAGTCAACCTTTTTCTTGACTCCTCTTCCACTTCAACGTTCTTAGCATCAAGACATTGTCACCATTGAGATCTTATCACTGTTTTTCACATCGAGATCTCCTTTACTGTGAGACCTCCTTGTTGTCATATTGTCGAGACCTTACTTCTGTGATGGCACCAAGTCCTGCAAGATCTCTTTGCTGTGATGATACTGAAATCTTTATCACTGTGTGTGCACCGAAAATATCTCCATGTAGTAGTATTGAACCATACATGGGATGTCATCAAACTGTGAATTGTAGTAGCAATGAACTGTGAGTTGTAGTAGCAACGAACTGTGTTAACTTCTTTTTGTGATGGTGTAGAGATACCACTAAGACAAAGAGACCTCTTTTCTGAACTGCTATTACTGCAATTGTACCAAAATTATCCCACTGAAATATCCGAACTGTTTCAAAGACATCCAAACTTCTTGACTGTGATTGGTCCGAGCTTCTGAGGTGATCCGAACTTCAGAAGTGATCCGAATTTATTTATTTTTGTCTGTGATTTCTGCGAAGTTCACATTGGTATTTATAGTAGTTTCCCACAGTAAATTAGCAGACATCAGCATCCGAACAGGTGTGTCTTCATTAAGTGAGTCGACATTAAAGTTCTTCATTTTGAAGCCGACTTGCAGCGGAGCAACATGTGCTTGTCTTGGAGGGCTATTAGACTATACTATAGACTTGAATACATTTGACACATGCTCAAGAAGAGCTCTTCATACATGACATTAATTATTTTGACAATAATGATAAATCCTAAGGCTCTCAATGGGAACCATCTAGATTTAAAACTCTTACTCATGAAACCCATGAAGCAAGGCATTACAAAAATAATTTATTCTCTTTTATTCATCATTTAAAAAAATCACAATTACATGTCATTATGAAGACCAAACCTAGTTACATTTTCCAATAGTTTCTTGGTAAATAGGGTTAGGGTTTGTTTTAATTTGCATTTTACGGTAATTTTGCATCTATATGGCATTATTCTATTGATAGATATTGCATTTAATAAATTAAAAAGGTAAAATCTAGCATTAATTGCATTTATCCCCAAAAGTAGGCTTGACATCTAGACTTGTATTTTTGTTTCATGCATAATAAACTATTAAAAACATAAAGTTTACTTTTACCTGGTTTACCTCTTGATAGCCTTTGATCCTTTGCTGAGTCTACATATAGAGGTTACTTCTTGGTTGTTATATGTTATTGTATGTTATAAAACTGTATACTATAAAGGCCCTAGCTTATAACATCTCTCTCCTAGTCCATTGGTGTTAATTTTGGGCAACTAGGTCCAAACTCCATGTTGTACTGCTAAGATGATGATCCCAATATTTTTATTGGATTCCTCTTTCAGAGAGGTGCAAGATTGATCTAAAGATCATCTTGATCGTATGAGCATAACATTTATTTTGAATTTATTCCACTTATGTGCAAGGTCGGCCAGAATTGTAATGTAGGCTTGGAGCCCCAACAAATGTGTCACACACCCTCACAGATGGATATAAATTGGACAGACTTGGAGTTCATTTCATCATCCACTCATCACACACTTCTGCTTGTGTCTGATTGGTTCGATCACCTTTTGGAGGCTTTTCTTCTCACACGTGTGGAACAGCAGCTAGGGTTTCTGTACAGATTTGTCTAGAGTTTCAGCGCAGGTTTGACCAGTGTTGACTTTGGTCAACACTTGGTCTTTTTAACCTCAAACCTTCACTAAACTTCCGATTTCTGAAGGCCGCATTCATTGGCACATAAACCAAGGCTAGATGTTGACCTTTGACCTTCTGCGTTGACTTTTTTCTACTATTCTGTGTTGGCTTTGTTGACTGGACAGTGTTGATTTTCGTTGACTTTGGGATGACTTTTGTGGAGTTGTCTTGAGGGTTGTGTGACACTTCTAGTTGGCTGATCGTGAGGAAACTTTGCTAGTTGAAACATCTTGTTGACCATCGTAACGCACCACAACACATATATTTTGTTGATCAAGTTAAGTGTATTTTTGGCTTGTCTTCTATCGATCTATTGGTATGTTATTGGTATGTTCTATCAGCATTTTACTTTCTTGTTTATGTGATTAATATTTAGTATAGGGTTTGAAGTAAATTTGCATCAAGCATAGAACATCTTCAAAAATTTACATGGTATCAGAGCTAAGGTGAAGACAAAGCCCAAGTTTGTGTTAAGAGCAATCACCAAAGAAGTAGCATTTGTTAAGGACCCATGGGTACCTCAAATTATAATGGCTTCAAAGCTGATGATAAGTTGACTGGAAAATCTGACTATCATGCTTGGAAGATGTCTTTGGACTTGGTCTTGGAAGATCAAGAGGTCATGGACTATGTGCAGGGAAAAATCCAAGAGCCTCCATCATCTACACCTACTGCCACAAAATCGAAGTATAGAAAAGGGGAAATCAAAGCTAAGCTGATTATCCAGGATTCCATCCACAAAAGTCTGGTTTCTTACATCTCTGAGTTGGGCACATCTAAAGAGATGTATGATAAGTTGGTCAATATGTTCAGGGCTAACAATGCAAATCAAGTTCTTTTCTTTAAGAACCAATTGAAGAATCTCAAGAAAGGCAAGGATGAATCCGTTCAATCCTATTTTCTGAAGTTGACCGAAATCAAGAATAACCTTCTCGCCATTGGGGAAACAATAGTTGATCGAGAAATGGTTCTCATTGCACTTGGAGGTCTCCCCTCTAAATGGCATGCATTCATTACTACCATTCTCAATAATAATGTGATTCCTGATTTTGATGAAGTATTGTCGAGATGCACTCAAGAGGAAACAAGAATGATGGAATATGAAAATGAAGGTAATGCCTTCACCGCTCGTGCTAAGAAGAAGAACAATGGTGGTCCGAGGAACCATGGAAGAGCAAGGGCCAAAGGAAAGAAAGGAAGATGTTACACATGTAACAAGTTTGGCCACTATGCTAGAGAATGCCCTAATAGAAGGGATTCTCCAGGGGATGATGGCAACAACAACAGGGTAATGGCAATTAAAGGAACAACAGGTTCAAAGGAAAGAGGAAGGCTCCCTCTAATCGTAATGGAAATGGGTAACCTTTCAAAAGGTCAAGAAATTACAGGTATGAAGAATCTAATGCTATTGACAATAAAAGAAATGAATTCATTCTTGCATCTGCCCTCTCTGCTGCATCTCCACCCGACACCTTGGATGTCTGGTTGATTGATAGTGG
This sequence comes from Pinus albicaulis, assembly GCA_034641835.2. Taxonomy (NCBI): domain Eukaryota; kingdom Viridiplantae; phylum Streptophyta; class Pinopsida; order Pinales; family Pinaceae; genus Pinus; species Pinus albicaulis. The sequence goes on along the minus strand of CM076582.1, from coordinate 446,436,218 downwards.
TGCTTCAAGGCACCTCATTGGATTTAAAGAAGCTCTCTCTAATTTGATTGAGAAGGATACTAATCTGCAAATTATCCTTGGAGATAATGCCACCTATCCCGTGAACGGGACAGGGATTGTGACCCTCCATTTATCTCAAGGTCAAGTCCTCCGTTTGCAAGATGTATTGTATGTACCTGATTTGAAGAAGAACCTTGTGTCTATTTCGGCCATGGAAGACAAAGGTTTCAAGGTGGCATTCATCGATGGAAAGGTACGCATATGGAAGAAGAGTTTCAAGGAAGCTTTCACTATTGGCTTTAGAGTTGATACACTCTACCAAGTTGGAGGAAGTCCATTGGAGGCTATGACATGTGATACAATTCGTCAAACCAAATTATGGCACCTGAGGTTTGGACACCTTCATTACAAAGCCCTTCCCGAAGCAAGGAAGGTGGTGACAGGGATGCCCGAATTCAAAAATGATCATGAAGGTGTATGTCAGGGTTGTGCCGAAGGAAAGCATACAAGGGGACCTTTCCCCTCAAGTGTCACAAAGACATCTGATGTTTTGCAATTATTCTGATCTATCTGGTATGCTGCATGTGACATCGTTAGGAGGATGTTCTTATTACATGACATTTATAGATGACTTCTCTCGCAAGACCTAGATATATTTCTTGAAGAAGGATGAAGCATTCATGTGGTTTCGTACCTTCAAAGCCTTGGTGGAAAATCAAACAGGAAAGAAGATCAAGATTTTGAGGACCAATAATGGCACTGAATATGAGTCAAACGAGTTCAATGAATTTTGCAGAGAAGCTGGCATTAAGAGGGAGACCACTACTGTGTATACTCCTGAGCAAAATGGCGTTGCTGAAAGAAAGAATAGGACCATTGTGGAAGCCGCACGTGCCATGCTATGTGACCAAGGTCTTCCGAAGTTTCTATGGGGAGAAGCTGTGAACACTGCTGTGTACATACAAAATCGATGCCCGCATTCCGCTCTGGACTCCAAAATTGCCGAAGAAGTCTTCTCTGGTAAGAAACCTGATGTTTCTCATTTTAGAGTTTTTGGTTGTCCCGTTTACTTTCATGTGCTGGAAGAGAAGCGAAGCAAGATGGATGCTTCTGGGAAGAAGGGAATGTTTGTGGGCTACAGTGAAACTTCGAAGGCTTATAGAGTCTATGTGCCTGGTCAAAGAGAAGTGGAGATATGCCACGATGTCACTTTCGATGAAGATGCTTCACTCAGGAAACTGATAAATCTTCTGAGCTCCGAGGAAGACCATGATGTAAGATCAGGGAAGCAGGAAGAGTTGAAGGATGAGATGATGCCCGATGTTGAAGGACCGATGGACCCTATTGATCCACCTCCTTCAATGAAGAGAAGACCCTCATGGCTCCAAGATACTCTCGAAGATGTCGAGAGACATATGGCCCCAAGGGGTACATTCCGTGAAAGCAAGAAGTCGAATAGATACCAAGGGTATCTAGCAACCATGAGTACAATCATACAATCTGAGCCTGGATCATTTGAAGAAGCCGTAAAGCATCAAGTCTGGAAGGATGCTATGCACGAAGAGTACGAGTCCATTATGAAGAATGATGTCTGGGATGTGGTTCTGAGACCGAAGGACAAAGCTGTTGTCACCTCGAAATGGCTCTATAAGATCAAGCATGGATCTGATGGTAGTGCTAAAAAGTTCAAGGCAAGATTCGTAGACCGAGGCTTCTCTCAAAAAGAAGGCATAGACTATGATGATATATTTGCAGCTGTGGCCCGCTATACCACCATCCGATCCATTATTGCCCTTGCTGCCACGCAAGGATAGAGTCTCCATCAGATGGATGTGAAGACCGCTTTTCTGCATGGTTTGATAAAGGAATAAGTGTATGTGGAGCAACCTTTGGGGTTCGAAGTCCAGGATAGAGACTCTCATGTATGCAGGTTGAAGAAAGCCCTCTATGGGTTGAAGCAAGCCCCCAGAGCGTGGTATGAGAGGATAGATAGCTACTTGATGAAGTTGGGCTTCACTCGAAGTAATGTTGATCCGAACCTTTACTTCAAGGTTGATAGAGAAAAGCCTCTCATTCTGGTTCTCTATGCGGACGATCTCTTCCTGACAGGTGTGTACCCTCTCATTCATCAGTGTAAGAGGGAGCTTGCTTCTCAGTTCGAGATGAAAGACATAGGACTGATGCATTACTTCCTAGGCTTGGAGGTCTGGCAGAGACGTGATGAGATTTTCCTCTCTCAAGGAAAATACATTGTGAAGTTGCTCGAGAGATTTGGTATGGTGGATTGTAAGTCTGTGTCAACACCGATGGAGCTCAACTTCAAGTTGTGTGGAAATGTTGTTGGGCCCACATTGGGAAATCCTACCGAGTATCGTCAACTCGTAGGTGCATTGATGTTCTTAGTGAACTCTCGTCCGGACATATGTTTTGCAGTGAACACTTTGAGTCAACACATGGTTGATCCTCATCACATTCACTGGGTTGGTGCCAAGAATCTCTTAAGATATCTTCAAGGCACGATAAACCATGGGCTGAGATACACTGTCGGGAGTTTGAGACTCCATGGATATACTGATGACGATTGGGCTGGTAGTGTGGTGGATCGCAAGAGCACATCTGGATGCTACTTCACACTTGGGTCTGCTTCGATATCTTGGATGAGCAGGAAGTAGAAGTCGGTAGCTTTGAGCATCGCTGAGGCCGAATACATTGCAGCGAGTATGGCCTGTTGTGAAGCTAATTGGATGCAAAAGCTCTTCAGTGAGTTGTTCGGGCATGTGCTAGATACCATCGTTATCCTTTGTGATAACCAGAGTGGGATTCGTTTGTCAGAGAATCCCGTGTTCCACGATCGATCCAAGCATATTGATATCAGGTACCATTTTATTTGGGATATGGTACAGCAAGGCGTCGTAAGGATCGATCATATAGGAACTGATGAGCAGGTCGCAGATATTCTCACAAAGCCCTTGGGGAAGGTCAAGTTCCTAACCTTCCGTGAGAATCTTGGAATCGTGGAACGACCCTATTCTGAGGGTCCTATTGGACGATGAGCTCCGGGAGCTCTAGGGGGCTTTGGGGATAGCTTCTTGGAGCTAAAAGCAACCACAGGGCTAGGCTTGTCAAACCTTGTTGGTGTGCTTCCGCCCCACCGTGAAGATGGTTCACCTTTCTTTGATCTGTGCCCCGTATGCATCCTACCCATGGAGTCTCAGACTCATGAGAAGTACCTCTCACCTTGGCCAATGAGGTGGGAAATGTGGATAGAGACCGATAGCAAGACCGATGGACACATCAGAGATTGTCGTACTCTCTAAGATGGCACGTGTCCAACCACTTGATCTGGGATGAAGTCTAGTGAGGTTTCGGACCTCCAACTGACTTCGGGTTAGTATGAGACTCCTTTGAGTCCTATAGAGGTTTCGGACCTCTGAGCTAACTTCGGGTCAACCAGGAGTGATGTCTTTGTGACTCACCATTTGAAATAAAGAAGCCAACAAAGCAAGTTACGACGGGATGACGCACGATGTTTGGATGGCACAGGTGGATGGAGTTCTCCCTAGTTGAGAGGGAGTGTTAATTTTGGGCAACTAGGTCCAAACTCCATGTTGTACTGCTCAAGTTTACTTGGGAGCGGGAGCGGGAGCGGGAGCGGGAGCGCCATTTTCAGAAGCTCTCGGTTTGGGAGCGTTTCGGGGAGCGTTTTTTTATAATATATATATTTTTATATATTTTTATATTTTGATGCATATGTGTCAACAAAAGCATGTAGAATGATGAATTAGACATAAAAAAAACATAAAAACATAGATTGAACCATATAACATCAATCATCTAGAAGTTATAATCTTCTAATCTAGAAGATTATGTTTCTAATCTAGAAGTTAGAAACATTCAACATATTGACTCTTGAGTCTCATGATTCATCAATCTTAAAGTTTCAAGCTTTCAAAATTCAATATATAACATTTATCATCATCGATTCATTGATCACCATAGTTGTTACTTGTAAGCTAAGTGTAACATTTACAAAAAAGAATATTTAACATGAAATGAAATGTTAGAAAATGAAACAACTTTCAAATTCCTTGAAGCATCATATTCATAATTCATAATGAGTTATAAACTTATAACTGCCAACTTCAAAGTTTCAAACTTCAAACTTAAATTTTCATATATTGTTTACAAAAAATATCAAATTAAATATGAAATAGTCAAGTTTCAACAGTTATAAAAAGTTTAAAACTACTAGAAACTAGAAAAGACTAGTAAATCTATTTTATCTATTGTTTGCCCTCTTGCCACGAGAAATGTCTAATTTTTGAAATTTGAGCAGATCATGGTAATGGTAGTCTTCTAAGGCTTGGCCTTAATGCTTGTTGACATTGTATTCCCTCGGAAAATATAATTAAAAAATGTGAATAATTTCTCTAGAAATGTTAAAGGGTATTTGTAAAGATGTAAGAATGAAGAATAATTTCTGTAGAAACGTTAAAGGGTATTTGTAAAGATGTAAGAATGAAGAGAAGATACTTTATGTCAGACAGCCACTTAAAGATAATGATCCAATAAAATGAAAAAGCCCAAAAGACACAAATTCCCAAGATGTAACCTAGAAGAAAATGAAAAAGCCCTAACCTGTGGTGTCTTGGATGAAATAATGTGAAAATTGTCAACCATAGAAATCTAGATGGTTGTAAAGATTAAAAATCTTAAAAATGATGGCGTATTAATAAACATTGAACACATATTGAGAAAATCACATGATACATCTAGTTTTTGGAACACATCTAACAGAATATCATCTTAAAAGATACGGTAAGATACTGTAATGTTGGGGTCACATTAGGCAGCTTAAATTGGGGCTTTGATTTTGATATCATTGTGCAAAAAGCCACATGATTTTTTATGTGATGGCCGCTTAAGAAAAAAAATGGGATCTTGCCTAATAAAATATAATAGAGTTAAAATCTTAGAGCCGTAAGTGAGTCCCCAGGGGGAGAATGGGATCTGCACTTTAGCTGAATTGTTAGGTATTCGTCATGTCCAACAGGTGGAGAACACGTAGAATGTGTTGCTAAGGAATAAATTAATTTCTTTTAATGAAATGGGAAATTCAACCTAGAAGGCATATCATTAATTATCCAAAGTTTAAGCAATTGCATTTTCATCAACTTGTTACCCACTTTGCCATTAAGGTCGAAAAATCTCTAAGAAACAGTAGATGGGAAAATACACAAGCCCCCATCTCCTGCAAGCAATTTGGCCATGACCTAAAAGGGTAGAGGCATTCATGAAACATCAACAAATATTTCGGTCATCCATCACTGTCTCCAATAAGATGGCATATCTTCATTGCAAAGGGCTGTCAACTTGGTTTCAATGTAAGAAAGGAGTAGGTGTAAGGCATTAACAATAGTACAAAGAATGATTTCATAATATTTAGGCCCTTTTTACAGTGGAGAGAAATTGTTGTTGAATTAAATACTGAGTTTCAAAGGGTCATATATTTTGCTTATAATAACTACAACACAACGAGTCTTAAAGATAAGCTTTTGTTTTTATTCCTTAATGAAAATTAACCTTTACTCATATCTTGGCAGTTGATCCTTGCATAAAAGGAATATGATGTATGTTTTTCAACTAGTTTGAACAAAATCCATTGCACTTTATGCCAGGAAATTTTGTCTCAAGATTGTTAAAGGATGTACCTTTCCTGGGTTTACAATAAAATAATGGCCATTACCAAATGGAATTGTATCAATATATGTTAAAAAATAGTTGATACACAAATTATATTGACAGTATAGTTAGGTTGGCAAATGGATGATTTAAGCAAATGGAGAGCAAGTAATTTCATTTAGGACCAAGTCTTTAAGCAAAAAAAACGCTCCCGAAAATGCTCCCTCCCTAAAAAAACGCTCCCAAAAATGCTCCCTTTCTAAAAAAAAAACGCTCCCTGAAAACAGGGAGCGTTTTTCCTGTTTAGGGAGCGTGCTTTCGAAAACACTCCCCTCAGGGAGCGTTTTCGGGAGCGTGCTCCCGCTCAGAACGCGAATTGGGAGCGGGTTCGAGAGGGGGGGGGGCGCTCCCTCGCAACCCTAATACTGCTAAGATGATGATGCCAATATTTTTATTGGATTCCTCTTTCGAAGAGGTGCAAGATTGATCTAAAGATTCGGATGAGCAGAACATTTATTTTGAATTTATTCCACTTATGTCCAAGGTCGGACAGAATTGTAATGTAGGCTTGGAGCCCCAACAGATGTGTCACACACCCTCACAGATGGATATAAATTGGACATACTTGGAGTTCATTTCATCATCCACTCATCACACACTTCTCTCTCGTGTCTGATTGGTTCGATCACCTTTTGGAGGCTTTTCTTCTCACACGTGTGGAACAACAGCTAGGGTTTCTGTACGGATATGTCTAGGGTTTCAACGCAGGCTTGACGAGCGTTGACTTTGGTCAACACTTGGTCTTTTTGACCTCAAACCTTCACCAAACTTCCGATTTCTAAAGGCCGCATTCATTGGCACATAAACCGAGGCTAGACGTTGACCTTTGAATTGCTGTGTTGACTTTTTGCTATTGTTCTGTGTTGGTTGCGTTGACTGGACTACGTTGACTTTCGTTGGCTTTGAGTTGACTTTTGTGGAGCTATCTTGAGGGTTGTGTTACACTTCTAGTTGGTTGACCATGAGGAGACTTTGTTGGTTGAAGCATCCTGTTGATCAACGTAATGCACCACAACACATATATTTTGTTGATCAAGTTAAGTGTATTTTTGGCTTGTCTTCGTCGATCTATTGGTATGTTCAATCAGCATTTAACTTTCTTGTTTATGTGATTGCTATTTAGTATCGGGTTTGAAGTAAATTTGCATCAAGCATAGAACATCTGCAAAAATTTACAATTGGGATTGGTGGAAAGTGTGCTTGACTACTTGTAACTCTTATCACGGTCATCAAAACCTTTCCAGTACCTTTTGTCATAACCATTAGACCTATAACACCCTTGAGCCCTTGTTTATTGAAGATCTTGTTGGGTGGTATTATTCCCAAGTCCCTTGGAGATTCATCCACCTTAGGCGATTATCCTCTGAGCCTTATTAAGAAAGCCTCCCTCATGGGGATAATATCCACCACTAAACAAAAGGAAAGAGGCCAGTAAAATAGCATGCTGGCTAATCTCATTGTTTCCATGAGACCTACATTACCTAATAAGGCTTTGCACTCGACCTGCTAGATTTGTGATAATTGTTATCAACATTTGTTGTATGTATCATGCATCTAGGAAGGGGATCCAAGAAGAGATGAGGCAAACTCTTATGTATGTGTAACAAAAGCGCTATTGGGAACGATGATATGCAATCAATTACTACAAATTTGGCTTAAGCTCATGTATTTAGCTCTAGCTCTGTGTTAATAGCTTCCTTTAGCATATCTACTAGAAATGCTAGTTGTTATCTATAGTTGTGAGTGGATGGCAATGGAAGGAGGATGCAGGAGACTTATCGCTACAGCCTTATATGAGTATCACTTGTTCCAGCGAGGTTGGAAATGAGAATTGATATACTTATCCTTGATCTAGTTGGGGACGACAAGCAAACATTGTTCTAGCAATGTAGGTTAGCAATGTAATTTGTTGCAATTGCATCCTCAATGTTGAGATCTTATATTGTTATATCTCTTACCTTGTTCTAGAGAAAATGCTAGCTATGGTCATTTTATTGCAAGGGTTTGGCAAAGATGTGTTGATTTTTGTGTAGCATCAGGAGGTATTCTTGCATGCCAAGAGGCCTCTTAAGTCGGCGTAGAAAAATTATGGAAATTAAATTAAATAAATTTTATTTTGGGTTTTATGTAGGCTCAAAAGGGACAAATTGGCCCCACCATGAAAGGATGTCTCCCTTGGGGTAAGTGCACACATTCAACTTGTATATATACATGATGTGACACTTCATTTGATCACTCACTTATCATCCGGATTGGTCTCTATAAATAAACTAGAAATTAACTCATTGCTTCATATTGCCAACATCCAATAACTGTGGGTATATATTATCACCTCATAAATACTTTCTTCCACGAGAGAAAAAATGAGATTTTGATCTCTCATGAAGTGAGAAAGGTGTTTGGTAATGCGGAAAAAGAACAAAAAGGAGAAATTTCATCCCAATATTGTATGGTTCATTAACTACCCTCCGAAAAGCAGTGTGATAAAGCATAAGAATCATCTTGATTCATTCAAGCAAGATTGAAGGAATTCAGTTTATGAAGGAGAAAGAGCTTCGAGTCGATGGAAACTAAGGAAATTGATCCTATAACAGATGAAAAGAAAGCTCCATTGCAGAGGGAAGAACCTCTGTTTTAAAAATCGGCCTGACCGAAACCGACCAGGCCTGGTCGACCGAGCCGGTAGGGTGGCCGGTCCGACCAGGTAGAAAACCAGCCAGGCTGGCCGGTTTATTACCGAGCCGGCCGGTTTTTGTAATGGCTCGGCCGGCTCGGTAACAAACCGGCCGACCAGGCCGAGCCCGATTCAACCAGGCCGAGCCATAACAGCCGGCCGGTGGGCCCAAAAAAGTCGGTTTTGTGGACTTGAAAATGAATTTTAATTCGCTGTTAGGGTGTTTTTAGGTTGCCTAAGCCCTCCCGAGTCCTGATACATGGTCAAGGGTTTTTGTTTTCCTTTAATCATTTCTTATTTGTATTGCTTTTCCATTTTTATCTATGCAAGAAGGATTCCTTTAACTAAAACTCCTTGCAGTTACCTTTTAGTGACAAGGTAATTCTCTTATATAACCTCATCAGAATTTTTTAGGTAAGGTTCACAAAAGGTATGTAGTCCAAATGTTTGCAAAGGCATGGTGCTAGTTATATGATGTTTACAAATACGGTCGTGTAGGACTTGAAGTCTTCAAACAATCACCGACAAAATTTGGTGTAAAAAAATGTGATTTATTCAAGTTTTATATTTGATCAAGTGAAGGCACTGTATTTTGGATGTTAAAAGATTTAATAAGTTTTATATTCAATCAAGTGAAGGCACTGTATTTTGGATGTTAAAAGATTTAAGAAGATAGATGGTTTAGTCAATGCCTGTTTATGGATGATACTACTGACTGATGCAAAATATCAGAAATTTTACCAATCTAAATATAAATTCTTGACAATGAGACTGCTTGGATTTCCTAGATGATCAATGAACCAAACAAATGGAGTTGTGATTTAGTCTGGCCATCACCCAGTAGTAAATTTCTCAGCATTTTTGCTTGGCACTCGACAGGCTAAAAGGCTAAATTTCCATGCAAGGCTGAAGCTCTTAGTTTTTGGGATGTCAACCAATGGGCTAACTGTGAAACTTTTAGCAAATCAAGATTCCAAACAGTAGATCAGAAATAATAATTATATCCAGGAAGAAGGAAAGAGAACCATATATGATTATCCTTACTTGTCTATTTCAAAACGGTGTTATTATTTGGGGATTCTTTTATTAAACATCTATCCTGAAATAAATTTTATAGATCTTTCTTTCGTTGAAATACATTTTCTTATATTTACGGAAAATATTTACAGCAGCAACCAAAAAGTGGAAGGGTATATATCATGGCCTTCGTTTCCCCTTCAGTAAAGCTACTAGTGCTGAAATAAATGGAATAAGCTACAGGATCTAAAGCTTGGGCATCCTTGATAAAAAAAACACCTTTGGCCAACAATTGATGACATCTCTCATCATGTGTGATGGCACTAAAAACAAACAGAGCACTAAGTGCATGCTCAAAAACATACTAACCTGATCTTTGGGAGGTGAAACAAAGGAAGAAAATCTGAGGCATTGCCAAATCTCAGTGAAGGTGTGAACCACATAACAATGATTGCAATCACCAAACAAAGCTACTTGCTAGTAAATCCTACCCTGAAGGAGAACAAAGTAATGGTCCTAACTGTATGTACAACAGTTGTTGGCAAACTAGCACCCTAAAATGACGTGTTTCACTTTCTCAAAATGGTAATAAACATGGCAAAGGCCATCAAAGAGTCCACTCTTTTCCACCTTGACCTTAGAGGTGATCCCTTGGTAGATAAAAGGCCAAACAAATGTTCTCAATTTGGAAGACAACCAAATGGATCAAATACTATGAAATTTTCCTACCCAACTATCCTTTGGGTCAACTGATATTCATCTTACATTGAAAACTGGGGCTAGTGGATCTTCCTGATGCAATAATGAATAAAATATGCCAAGAGTTGTATTGCTGCAAATTTATGTTGTTGTACAAAAAAATTAATATTTAATGTATTTTTTACAAAAACCGAGTCATTACCGAGTCATTGAAACCTGGTCGACCGAGTCATTACCGATTCCGAGTCATTACCGAGTCATTACCTCGACCTGGTAGCTGACCGATTCCGTTTTTTAAAACATTGGGAAGAACTAGGCATTTAGATAGAAGTTATGGAACAATGGAACCTATTATTGCATAAGATCATATAGGAATCTTAATCATTCATTGGATAGGATGGAGAAATAAAGCAAAAACCAATTAATCTCACTGGAGTCTATAGGTAAGTCGACCCCATGGAGCAAATACTGGAAGAGTCAATATTCGCTTGTGAAATTATTTATTAAGACATTGGATGGAAATATAAGAGTTATTCGTCATGTAAATTAGATTCTATATACAATATGTGTAATGCGTAGATATCAACTCATTTATATATAACTAAAAACTACACATTGATTGTCCAATTTGACATGGATTATTCACAAGGAGCCGGATGAGAAGAAACTTTCATGTCTGGTACTAAATTAGAGATGGGATCAAAATACTATTAACCATCGACTATAACCCAAAAAGAACAAAATTTGGTAAACATAGGGGAAGAATGAAAAGAGTATCTTACCGCGGCAATCGCATTTGTTCCAGTGGATTCGCTCTTTTATAGAAGACACTTTTGGGAGAAAGAAATGGATAAAGTGACTAAAGTGTGGACTTGGTTTTGGGCAAAGATTTCTAGACAATTTATTGTAAACCTTGTTGAAGAAGAATTTCTCCTAGAAGAAGAGTTGTTGGGTTTTCTCCCAAGTTTGGGTTTCCCAGAGAAAATTTTGTTGTCTCTATTGTGCATTGTTGTCTCTTTATGATCTTACTGTTTTCATTATATTACTGTTGAAATCTTCTATGTATAATTTCTCAATAATATCATTGGCATAAGATAAACTATATGAAGATTATTATGTAGTAATTATCAGATCAAAAGATTAGTTCTACTATGTAGATTGTAAAAAAAAGCAACATGGTATCAAAGCAAGGTTGAGAGAGCAGCTAGAGAGAGGCCGAAATCTGAGAGTTGTGAAGGTTACAAGGAGATAGCCACAGCTAGAAAGAGTTCGAGGGTTCTGGATGGATCTATGTTGTTCGACGAGTCAAGGAAGGTCTGTTTAGGGTTTGTTTGTGCCCTAGTTTAGGAAGTAGACCTTGTGGTGACTTTCTGTTGGAGAACCAAGCTAGATAAGGGATAACCACAGAGAAAGGATCAAATACACGAGGCAGTGATAATGATCTGCGGTCTCATTGTCATGGTCTCATAGTTCGTTGTTTACAATTGTCTGTGAAATTTTGTTGGAACTTAACCGGAACAGAAACTTCGTTTGCTTTGATTTTAGTATAGTGGTTAACCTGATATAGGGTTTCGGTATGATCTAGTCATAATATGGTGATTGAACTATTACGGAAGTTTAGGAGGGTTATCAACCAATTTATAACTGAAACATGGTTAGCTTCATATAACAGGGGTTGTATACCATGAATTGTTTACATGATACGATTTGAACAAAGAAATAAAGTCAAAATATGTCGTGACTTGAAATGGCGGTACTCTGTAACAAAGTCTGGACTTAAGTATTGCGAAGTTGTGTCGCAGGACCTTTGCAAAGGGCAGCCATCTATGGCAGAGTTTGTTGTTTTGCGAAGGATCAAAGGTCAAATCAGATATAGCGCGGTGGATTGTAGGCAAGAGTCCAAGCTCGATTTCACATGAGCAGACTTCAGTTTTGGAGGAGTAGCAGAAAATTAATACGGGTAATCTATATACATATAAAACAATATCTGGCAGAGGTTATATTTATGCCATTCAATTGCAAGTATTGCGTAACGTGGATCAAAACATTGAAATGAGCCATGTATTCGATGATTGGTTACCATATAAGAGCAAGAACAAGGACACATCTTGCAAAGAACGTAGAAAATTGTATGGCACAAAGATTGATCATGTTTTTGAGTTTGGAGCATTCATTCTAGTCACAAATGCATTGGTTGATTATGGTCATAATGCGACTGCAAAAATCATGACAGTAAAATTTGAAGACCATGCAAAGCCAAGCATCATGATTTTCTAGTTATAATTTGTTGTCTTCATTACCTAATTTCTTGGTAGCCATCTAAATTTCTCGACCAGGCAATGACAATTTGTTCTAAATAGTCTCGGCTTCATTCTGAGTTCATTGATCCGATTTCTTGAAACATTGCGAAAGTCTGGTAACCATCTAATGGTTTTGTTTGGTTTCAAGTTTTTGTATTGCAGGGGTTTGACCAAGTTGTTGTTATTATGATCACTAATTTATCTTGGTTATGTATGTTCCAGTTATATCCAAGGGAGCGGAGGCGAAACCAGGGAGAGGGAGAGGGAGCAGAAGCGGGGAGCGACATTTTCAAAAGCTCCTGGTTCGGGAGTGAATCAGGAGCGAATTTTTATATAATATATATTTTTATATATTTTGATGCATATATGTCAACAAAAGCATGTAGAATGATGAATTAGATATAAAAATCATAAAAACATGGATTGAACCATATAACATCAATCATCTAGAAGTTATAATCTTCATCAACCACGTCCACAAGTTAGTAACATACAACATATCGAATCTCATGATTTATCAATCTTAAAGTTTCAACCTTTCAAAATTCAATATATAACATTTATCAGCATTGATCACTAAAGTTGTAACTTGTACTTGTAACCATTACCATTACCAAGTAACCAAACAATAACAAAGAATATCTTAACATGAAATGAAATGTTTCAACTTTCAACTTTCACAAAGCATCATATTCATAATTCATTACCAATGACTTATAAATGCCAACTTCAAACTTAAATTGTCATATATTGTTTACAAAAAATACCATAATAAATATGAAAGAGCCAATAGTTATAAAAAGCACTAGAAACTATAAAAGACAAGTAAATCTATTATCTACTGCTTGACCCTCTTGCCATGAGAAATTTCTAATTTCTTGTATCGTGCTTTATTGGGAGTCTCCTCCTGCATAGTCGAACGACCTTGGTGCTCTTGATTAAATACAAGTCCCATGCCCTAGTACCCTAGGCGCTCTTGATTATTGGGAGTCTCCCCCACAAAGAGGGCTCGGTGCTCTTGATTAAATACAAGTTCCATACCCTAGTACATGACAAAATCAATGGAAACATTGCAATCACCCGCAATCCTGAAATCCTGAAAAAATGATAAGTGTGTTGGATTTTGAGTGAGATCTAAAATTCTACTTTCTCCATATGAAATCCAATGAAGTCAGAACCACTCTCAAACATCTTGAGTCATTTCATGGTAATGTTAAAAATTTAAGTAAACGGATGAAAATGAAATATAAAGGAGAATGTCGTTTTTACTTTGAGAACTTAACATTACAATGACCTGCATATCAACATTAGGGCCATAGGCTTGAACATTAGGTTGTCGCACTCAAAAAAAAAAAATTTGTTTCCAATCTTTAACAGTTCCTTAATAGGCAGGGAGTGAATTTCGGGAGCGCGCTACCAGGGTCGCTCCTACCTGGTGAGCGCTCCGAGAGCGGATTCGACAAGGGAGAGTCGCTCTCGTGCAACCCTGGTTATATCTTCTAATCATTGGAAGTCTTATCGCAACAATTTAGCCCCAATTTGGTCGTCTAGTTATGATTATGGCATATGCCGACAATTACATTCGAGATTTTGACCAAGTCGGCAAAAAAATTTCAACTATACATTTTGGGTTTCAAATATTAAGTTTCGATGCAACATAAGTAAGGACCATTAATACAGACTTGTTGAGTCACATTGCAAACAGAATCCGATTGGTCATGTAACCGACACATAAGAGCTCCATGGCACTACAACTCAAGATCAATGGTGGATCAATCGTCGTTTCAGCTTCGTAGACATGGTGTAAGCGCCGAAGGAAAGAACAACGCATCAAATTATGACACATCGGATTAATTGGAACTCTAACCTACCTAATGGACTAACGAGCACTATCCACATCCTTGACCCGCTTAAAGTAAACTCGAACAAATTAAATCAATTGCAAAAAGTTAGTCCCTTAAGTCTCACCGAGTAGCGAGTTGAGAAGCATTGTTAATGTCAGAGTCGGAGTGTTTGCTTGATATCATTGTATGTATGTTGTTGTCTATTGTATGGATGTTGACCAAGAACTTTATATAGTTGAGTTATCAAGAGTGTATTGTTGTTGAGGACCATTGTTGCAGAAGTATTGAGTAGCATAATGCTAAACAGAGTATTTTGTAGACACTCATATATTGTGCTACTGATGTATTGTAATGCTTCAAATACACTGTAGTTGTCAGACAATTCTACTGAGGCCATAGCATGTTGTTGAGTCTTGAGTATGGTTGAGCGAGAATATATTGCGACTAGGGTTTGATCTATTTGATGAGCGGAGAGAGTGGCTAGTCGTTGATATAGAGTGTGTATTGACATGTTGTATGTATAGACAGCATAGGTAGGCAATGATCGTTAACATTAGTTATAACAGTTGACCGAGATCCAAAGAAGGATTGAATAGCAAAACAGAGGGTTGATTTTGGAATCTTCTTTTGACAGCAAGTAGTGTGTGGGTTGAAGGGATGAGCCCAAACTTGAGAAGTTGATCAAGGAAATCTGTCAGGTGGGCAGCTAATTATGGTCTAAAGGAGTTGATCTTTATGTAAGCATTGGAGGCAAAAGACAGTATGATACAAGAGTTAGAAAGTCCTAAGCTCGATAAATGGCTTGCTAAGCCTAATCCGCAGGATTAAGAAGCCAAAGGAATCCAAGCTTGATGGGATTGTAAATGGACTTCATTAAGGACGCAAGGATCAAGAAGGAATTGACAATTTTATACAACACTCTGCAATTTCTTCCTTAAACAAGAGATAAGTACTTCATATATTTCCCCCTTGATTATTGTAATTTTTCCATGGTGAGCCTCTTGTCTTTGTATTTTTTGCTTGATTATAATTGTTTCTTCCATGGCCTCCTGAATGAGGTTTGCAGGTACATCGTGAAAGCTACCAAGGCAATGATTCCAGCAGCAAATATAAGCAACAGAAAAAAACAAAGCAAGACTTATGATAAGAGGGTTCTCCCAGTAAGATGTGTGAAATTTCCTTGAAATTGCAGCAACTGGAATATATTCTCCCAATTGATTAGCAGTTTGATTGTTTACGGAAATTAACGAATGAATCACATTGCAATTCTTCACAATAAAAATATGTTGCGAAAGTAAATAAGGAACTGAAAAATAGATGCACACACAATAAAAATGACACCAATATTTTTGGACTAACGTCCTTGGAAAAACCCCGAAGGGAAAGCCAGTGCAACAAATGAGGGTTTATTTTATTATTATGCAGCAAATATTTGAGAGTACAATAATCTAGATGTCCAACTAGCAATCCTCCGGCAAATATCTAGCCAAAATAATATGGAGAAAATTTCTCCCTTTTGCAATCAATTTGTCCTCCACTGACTTGCTCAAACCCCACACTAGCAAACTCACTCTGCCTAGAATTCGCACTACTTGACCTGAATAATTCGTACCGCCTACAAACTAACTCCAAGTGGGTTGTCCAACCTCCCTTTGCCCTTGGAAAATATTTGTTTTGCCTCACGATGATCTCTCGGCCTCTGGCAATTGAAACGACCTCTTCTTGGCAACTCGCATTGGGGTTTTTGGCTGCTCGCATTGGCTTCTGCGACCCTCTCTGCAGATAATTTGACCTCCTTTCTCCTTCCAATCTGACACTAGAAAAACACTATAAAATTCCCCGAATCCTCCTCCTGAATTTTCTGTTGTTCCCTCTCATTGATGCTCTCTCTCTAGCTCAAACTGCGCCCTTGTTGGATCACTGCAACTAAGTAGCTCGATCTAACTTAGCCAACTCGCTCTCTTGTGTATTTCGCCATCACATCGATTTTCTCTTATAATCTCTTGTTGGAGCTTCAACGACCAAGATCTAATCGTGATCGATGGTTAAAATCACTTTAGACTCCGTCAAGTCACTTTCTGGAAGTCTCTAAAGCAAAACTCAATTTGCTCAACTAATACCCTTTATTTAATCAATTTCTTAAGTTAGATTTAGGAATTTTTTAATTATTTATCAATTAATTTAATTGAGTGGTCTCTAAGTGTTTTCTCCCGAAACTTTTTTGGGTTTTGGAGACCTCATATTCCTTAGCCTCTTAGACACAAATCGAGACTAGAACACCTATCTAATGCTACCATATCATCCAAAAACTAACAAGAGGGAGCAATAGTGGTAGAGGAACTTGCTCACATGTAAGAGGGAGAAGCAGTGGCAGAAGGGCTTGCTCAAGTGACAGAGGGAGCAGCGGTGGCATGAGGATTTACTTTTGTGACAGAGGGAACGGCCAGTACTACCATAGGAAGAGTTGCTTCAGAAGCCAAAAGGGCATGATCGAGCCCCTTCATCCGAGACATGATACAGAGAGGAGCAACAGAGCTCCAATACATATCCACAGATGCGCAGATTGTGGGCATACTTCAAATACAAGCTTAGTGTTGATTTTTCAAGGATCTTCTAAATTGATAATTACTTCTTATGATTTCTTTAGTTAATCTTTTCATGCATATATATTCATCATAAAGCAATTACACAGAAGATCTCAACAATAGAAACAAAATGCTAGTAGGATCATAAAGCGACAACCAAACAAGAGAGACAAGAATTTACACTGGAAAAACTCATATCGAGAAAAACCCAATGACCTTTTCTTAGAGAAATCATTAAGTTCGATAAAGATACATAAAGTCAAATATAAATTTATAGCCCTAGTCACACCTAGTCAAACTTCCCTTTAGACAAGTCATAAAGCTGCCCAACAAACTAAATCTAATCTGCTTTGAATTCGGCCTTCTGCCAACCTCAGAACTCATTTTTTGTTTGCATAAGAACTCATCTTCTATCTACCTCAGAGCTCGGCTTTTTGTCTGCCTCAAAGCTCTGACTTCTGCCACAGAGATCAAGGTCTCGAGCTGCCTCAGTTTGGTGTGCCTTAACTCAGTCTTCCTCAAAGAATAGGACTCGGTCTGCCTCAAAGAATAAGCTCGCATGAATAGAAGAGTTATCTGAAATTACTCGCTCAGAGATGAGTTTGAATGGGCATATATATAGCGATTGAATGTACCCAAGCGGTGTGTCTATAGGGGCAAGCTGACCTATCCTTCATAGAGGGCCGACTTTACATTTTGGAGGCAACTCAATATTATTTGAAAATTCAAATTTCTCTCTTTTTTAGGCCAACATGTCTTGAATATATTATTACATTTATTTGGAGGGCTAAAATAACAATCATGAAGACCGACCATAGCTACAAAATTCAACACTTGGTATGATGTTGAACATCTCCCTTACTGAAAGGGAATGATGAGGTATTTGCAGGATTGGCCTGACCATCTCCCGAAGCCATAAAGGACTTTGGTTGGGTAATAAAGAACTTTGACCAGGGGAGATGGATACATAAAGGACTGGCCAGAAAGGTGAATGGCCCAAGGCAATTATAGGGGAAATTATAGGATACACTCACCTAAGAAGCCAAAAGGACTTGGCTAGGTCATAAAGGACTTTGACCAGAGGTGAATGACCTAAGGAAATTATAGGACTGGACAAATCTTCTCCTGAGAAGCCAAATGGACTTGGTTAGGTCATAAAGGAATCCGGCCAGAGGAGATAGATGCAATTCACCTTTGAAGCCAGAAGGACTTGGCTAGGTCATGAATGACTTTGACCAGAAAGGTGAATGGTCCAAAGGGAAATTTTCTCCTAAGAAGCCAGAAGGACTTCGCTACCAGAAGAACTTGGCTAGGTGATAAAGGACTTTGACGATAGGAGA
The DNA here is from genome assembly GCA_034641835.2 of Pinus albicaulis. Lineage (NCBI taxonomy): Eukaryota > Viridiplantae > Streptophyta > Pinopsida > Pinales > Pinaceae > Pinus > Pinus albicaulis. Next base: position 446,418,017 of record CM076582.1, on the reverse strand, counting down.
TTGATACATTTTACTAACAGGTCATAAAGGACTTTGGCCAAAAGCCCTAGATACTCACGTACATATGCAGAGCTACATTACCCACTCCAGGATGGAGTTATCTACAGACATGCATCAACATGACAAGCTCATGAACATTTCTTGAGGAAAAATTTCAGCTAAAGGAAAATCTATTAGAGCCAAGGAGAATACCTCTCTTGCTAAAAAGGAGTGTTGACTTTTGTGTAGCATTGGGTGGTATTCCCGCACACCAAGAGGCCTCCCAATTCGGCCTAAAAAATTATGGAAATTAAAATAAAATAAATTTTATTCTTGTGTTTCATGTAGGCTCAAAAAGGACATGTCGACACCACCATGAAAGGGTGTGTCCTTTGGATAAATTGTAAATTTTAGTAGATGTTCTATGCTTGGAGCAACTTTACTTCTTTCACAGCAATCATACAAATAGTTAAGTAAAATGCAGATAGAACATATAAGTGGATCTTATAGAAGACAAATCAGAAACAGGAAAAATGTGGTGGTGCGTTACGGCGGTCAACAGGATGCTTCAACCAGCAAAGTCTCCTTGGTCAGCCAACCCAGAATGTGTCACAGCAGTCCTCCAATCAGCAAACGAGTCAACCCAAGTCAACTCCAAAAAGTCAACGCTGTCATGAAAAAGTCAACGCAGGGCAGCATGCTAAAAGTCAACGCAGCAGCAGATTGGTCAACCCTTTGACCTCGATTTCTGTGCCAGATAGTACGGCCTTCCAAAATCGAACTTCCCACAAATTTTCAGCCCAATTGGACCATGCGTTGACCAAAGTCAACGCTGGTCAAACTTTCTGCAAAACCCTAACTGCAGAAAATCGTCCTTCAACTCAGCCGTATTGTTTTGTCCTTCTTCTCCTTCACACGTGTGGGCTGAACTCGTCCTCCAAGGAGCTCGTACTAAATCAGATGAGAGAAGATGTTGTGAGTTGTGTTGTGATGAAATGCTCTCCAACTTTGCCTGTATTTATATCCATCATTGGGGCGTGTGACATATCTGCTGGGGGTGTGAAACCTTAAGGCCGACCTGCACATATAATTTATTAAGAATAATAAATTCAAAATAAATGTTCTGCTCATCGGATTAAGACATATTATATATGGATTTTACACCTCTCCGAAAGAGGAATCCAACAAAAATATTAGCCTCTTAATCTGAGCATCATAACATGGAGTTTGGACCTAGTTGTCCAAATTTAACATAAATCCACCCATTCGACTTGTATATATATACATGATGTGACACTTCATTTGATTACTCACTTATCATCATCTCTCTTCTATAGAGGACACTCATGGGAGCAAACAAAGGATAAAGTGACTAAAGTTTGGACTTGATTTTTGGCACAGATTTCTCCCAAGTTTGGATTTCCCATGGGAAATTTTGTTGTCTCTATTGTGCATTGTCTCTTTATGATCTCACTGTTTTCATTATATTACTGTTGAAATCTTATGTGTATAATTTCTTAATAATATCAATGGCATCAGACAAATTGTATGAAGATTATTAGGTATTAACTATCAGGTTAGAATATTAGTTCTACTATATATATTGTAAAAAAAAAAAAATCAACAAGTTGATGTCAAGAATTATGCATCTTTGTCTAAAAAGAAAGCTAGAGAGAAATTAATGGGTAGTTCTGGCCTATGCTCATGACACTCAATTTGAGTTGTTGATAACTCTATAAGAAACTCAATTGGAGCCATGACTCCTTTGCCATACCATCACCCAAGCTTGGGGATGGCATGCAAGTAGGAATTCCTATGCCTTGGGGGTGAATGGGTCCTTTGCAATTTATTTCAATGGTTCTCACAGTTGTCGATCATATTGCATTCTATATAGTATAATGATCTATGTAATGAAGAAATTTTCTCTATTTGAGAATTGAGTCGTTGGATTATTTGTCTCGTGAATCAGAGTGTACCAGATAGCGGGCCTTATTGTACTATTTGTGGTTGAGCTTTTAACAATGTTGTGGCATTTGTCAAACTTATATGTTTTCCTGGCACCCCTGTTTGTCTGCACATTGTAATCACCTTAGATCTCTGATGTAATATCTGGAGTATTGTCATAAAAAAGGAAAATTGGCTTCAAAGTTAAATAGAGGCAAAATTTGGACACCCCGCCAAATGATGTCAGATATGTAACAAAAATGATATGCAAGCTAGGCAATCAATATCCAAATAAATGCATCAAGACTTTGTCAATTTCTTGAGAGGATGGGATTTGGTCCAATGATCAATTTGGAAATTTCCAATGAAGAGGGTAGGTTGGATTAATTCCTTGTCTAGATAGAAATAGGTTGTTGAGAAAAGGATTTCACCCATGGGGAGATTTGTCCAAGGACAAATGGTTATCTTGGATAACACTTAATTGATATCAAAGGCTCCAAGTTGTGGACAAACCTACTTCAGTTACACTGTCAAATGGCACCAGATGATAATTCGTCAAGTTTGGATGCTCATAGAACTATTTCGAGAGATTGGAAATTGTCCTACGGGAAGTCGTTTATAGATATAGAACAAAGGATCTTTATTTTAAGATTTTGCCACATTGTCCTATTGCAGTTTGTCTGAACAGGAATTGAACCATTCAAGTATCCACAAATCCCAAGCTTCCTTTAAGTCTAAATTACTTTGGTTGTTGGTTCTTCATAACAATTTAGCAGTCATACATTATGCTAGCCTTATAAATGGATGTTCCATAGTTTGCCACAAACCTAAAATAGCTAGCATGTAAAGTGGAACTACTACACTTAAATTAGCAAAGAGGAGAGAGAAGAGGAGGAAATGAGAGTGATGTTTGATTGATAATAATACTGAATTTTTGTTTGATACAAAAAGATGACAAAGACTCGTACACAATTGCATAATTCAGAGTTGCCTTAACTATTGACTTGTTAATTAAATATTAATATGACTATACTATGTAATGAATAATAGAACACTACTAGCATATATTGTTGATTACATTAAGCACCTAATGCTTGTAGGTTTTAACCCTATACAGAAATTACCTGCAAATGAATTCTTAAAACATAAAAATAAACAATGGCGAGAACTAAAAACATATACACAGAGATTTTCTCTTGGAACCCAAACCAGGAAAACAAGATTAATTTTTCATTATACTCTTTTCAATATTACAATACATAGATATACATGTTGAAGCATTCATAAACTCAATCCATTAACCCTAGATTAGAAGATAATTGTAGTTTCCTTGACCGAAACTACAAAATACCATGGGAAAAACTATCATGCCCAAAATCATACGCAAAAATCATGCACAAAACCATGGATAGGTCCCCCCACGATCTTTGGATCTACACCCATCCTTGGGTCTACCCAACTATTATTTGTTCCGCATAATATTAAAAACCAAAAAAAAAAAAAAAACTCAGGGCATTGTAGCCCTCGCTGCACCTAGCGCCGCAATGTAAAAGCATCATGAATTAGTTGTGGAAAGAATATAACACATATCCAACATTCTCCCACTTGTAGTTTTCTTTCCACACAAGGAGTTGCAGGAGTGCACAACTCATTGGTTTCGCGTTGCAATGCCCATTGTTCCTCTTCACCAAAAAAACTTCTCAGTGCTCACAGACTTTGTCAATGCATCTGCAACATTCTTCAAAGTGTCCACCTTTACCAACGACGCATTTTTGTCTTCAACCATATCCCTCACAAAGTGATATTGAACATCAATGTGCTTTGTCTTTGAATGAAATGCAAGGTTATTTGCCAAGAAAACTGCACTTTGGTTGTCACAAACTATCCTTATAACTTGTTGTACCAACCCCATACTTGAACATAATCTCTGCAACCAAACTGCTTCCTTACTTGCATGAGTGGCTGCCATGAATTCAACCTTTGTAGTTGAAAGTGCCACCACAGACTATCTCTTGCTTATCCAACTAACTACTCCTCCAAATAGGTTAAACACATACCCACTTGCAGATCTTCTCTGATCTAGATCTCTAGCCTAGTCTGCATCAACAAAGTCATGTATATCCAAAACTCTATCCAATTCTAATCTTCCTTGCTAGCACAAACCATAACCAATTGTGCCACGCAAATCCCTGAAAACCCGCTTCACTGTTGTCTAATTCTCCTTTCCTTGTTTTGACATAAACCTGCTCAATACTCCCCACTACATGTGCAATGTCTGGTCTGGTACAAACCATTGCATACATCAAGCTACCAACCGCACTCGCATACGGAACATGAGACATTTCTTCTTCTTGTGTCTTGGGACATTGTTCAACAAAGAAATTTACAACTACAGGAATAGGAACCTTCATCGATTTACTATCCTGCATATTAAACCTCTGCAATATTATCTCGACATACTTCCTCTAGTTTTACCAGAGCTTCCTCTTTGCCCGGTCTCATTTAATTTCCATGCCCAAATTATAGTTTGCAGTACCAAGATCCTTCATGTCAAATTTAAAGGACAATTGGGTCTTCAAATCCTGGATAATTTCTTTGTCATTTCCATCAGCAACATATCATCCACATACAAGACCAAATAAATAAAACGGTCACCAATTATTTTAAAATACACATAGTGGTCCGCTTTGCTCCTTGTGAAGCCAAATCCCCGTATATATGTATCAAATTTTCGATATGACATCCTTGGTGGCCGCTTTAACCCATACAGAGACTTTTTTAACCTGCATACCAGTTCTTTCTTACCATTCACCGCAAAGCCTTATGGTTGCTTTATGTAGATCTATTCTTCCAAATCCCCATGAAGAAATGGTGTCTTCGCATCCATTTGTTCTACCTCAAAATCAAAAGCAACAACAACAGATAAAAGTAATCTAATAGAAGCCAACTTGGCAAAAAGAGAAAAAATATCTCCAAAATCAATTCCCGACACCTTGGAATAACCTTTTGCTACCAACCGAGCTTTCTATTTCTCCACCTTGCCTTCTGCATTGATCTTCTTCTTAAACACCCATTTGTTGCCAATGGGTTTCCTTCCAGCAAGCAACTCCACCAACCTCATTTTTATATAGAGATGTCATTTCTTCAACCACGGCCTCCTTCCAGAGTTTTCTATCCTCTGAATCCACTGTCTCTATGACAGTTATGGGATCATCATCAGTAATAGATAAAGAAAAATTTGAATAGAAAACAGATGGACTAAAACTCTCTAGCCGTCTTCTCTCTCGAACTGATCTCCTCAATACTAGAGTGTGTGGCTCTTCCTCTTCTGATTCATATTCTCCTGTAGAGTCTAATTCTTCCTCCTTTATTTCAAACTCTATCTTCTCAGGTTCCTTTGGTAGGACTTCATGTTTAATAACATCTTTCACCTCTCTAAACACCACATCTCGGTTGTACACTATGGGAATTTCTGAATCTTTACACTTTATGAAGGAATTATTTACTATTAATTTGGTTATGCTCCTCCTACTTAGACAAGTTATTAACTGAATAAATTCCAGTTAAAATCGAAGCAAAACACATAAAAGATCTCCACCAATCCAGATCTAGAACAAGTTCATGCACACATAGACAAAGTGACACAGTTATTTCTGGACAAATAGTCCCTAGAAAAACCTAATGCGGGAAAACCAGTCTCTGGTTGCTGGAGGGTTTTATTATTAAGAATTTTCTAAATACAACAAGCCCGGGTTCCAGATCTGGAAAACCCGACAGAGAAATAATAGATCTACAGCTCACTGGCTGATCTAGGGCCAAAATAATGACTTATCCACACCCTCAAACAGGATTTACAAAACTCAGCCAATATTAGGGCCTAGAAACCCCAGCGTTGTCCCCGAAAGCCTCTGCGTCAGCCTTTGAAGCCCCTCTGACCCTCAGCACTACTCTGGAAAGGTCTGCGTTACCCCAGACTGGGTGACGCAGGCCCTACGCTGCCCCTTAGGGTCTCTGCATAACCCTTGAGGGTTTCCTGCTGAAAAATCACGCCGTCCTTGGAGGGACTGCACTGTCCTTGCTGCTGCAGCTTCCCTTCTCCTCTGCGTTGTCCTCTGAGCTGATCTCTGCCTCTTGTGTATTCTAGACCCAGGGATCAAATCATCCCCTTGACCTAAATTCCCCTCTCTGCAGCTGAAACACTTCTAAGTATTCTTAGCAAACCCTGCCCTAGAATCTCAGCTTAGCTTCAGTGCTCTGCCTCTGTGTGTCTTTACAAATGACCCCAAGCCTTTCCTTTATACTTTTCTAGTTGGAAAACCAATGGCCATGATCAGATCTTGAATCAATGGCTAAGATTAAAAGAAAACTTGATCCGTGTGACTTAAGACAATTTCATCACATGTTTAATTAAATTCACTTTAATTATTTAAGTTCCCTAAGTTTTAGCTTAGGAAATACATCAAAATAATTAATTAATTTAATATCTCCTAAACCAAATGAAATTTCCCAAATCAATTTCTAGGTCTTGTAGATCAAGTGTACTATAGTCCCTCGACAAAATTTGGGAGCTAGAGCACTGCTACCCCAAATACACAAAATCTCAACACTCCCTCTTAGCATCAAGAGTGTGCTCTAGCAATACATCACACTTATGCATTACAAGACTTTGGATACTGGTTTTGTGTTGTTGATGCATGGCCTGCTGCCACTCAACTCTGCATTGTTGCTGCTATTTTGTACTGCTGCCCATGACTCTGTAACCTCTGTACTGCAGCTCCCTCTCAATATGTTGCATCTGTGCTGCTCATAGCACTGCCACTGCTGATCAGTTGCACTGCAACTTCAATTGTTGAGAGAAACAACTGAATCTTCTGCCCAATCTTTGACAAACAAGTCAGATGGGCTGCATCCTCATCACTGAAGCTCCATAGGCTACAGATCTGTGCTGGCATCTAAAGGATGATGCATAGCTACAGCTCTGCAATGCGTAAGTAGACTCCCTCTGCACCACTGAAGTCACATCAACCCCTTGTGTTGAAATCTCTCACCCTGTTGTTGCACTGTGTTGTCGCTCTGAAGCCTTCTGCACTACTGCAGCTCTGCTCTGCGCTGTTGAAGTCACATTAGCCTCTGCGTTGCTGCTGCTTCTGCGTTGTTGTTGCTCTGCTCTACGCTGCTCCTCCCAGCCTTCAGATCTGCCTCTGCTTCATCTGTGATTCTATGCACCCACTACTCCACTTGTCCCGCTACTGTCTTAAGGCTGTCATAGCTCGCATGTGATCCAAGAGATGAGCTGCTCAAGGATCCTGCCTACTTCTATGTAGCGCCTCTACATATCCATGTCACCCCACCTCTGTGGTTCATGAGCACTCATGGCGGCATCATCTTTCGACCCACACTAGAAGCACTTGATCTTTGAGAGATCCTTCTTCTTCTTTGGCTACTTCTTCGATGCCAAGGTTGCATCTTCCTCATCTTCCTTCTTTACTTTGCTCAATCCAAAGTTGTGTTGCTTCTTGGTGAATCTGCGGAGTTCTTCTTGACGCAGAATTGACCACAAGCTGTCCCAATCTAGGAGGTCCGCTCTGCCCAAGATACTTTGGACAAAGGTTTCCCACTCATCTGTGACTGCATTGAGGGCAGTCCTGACTATCACATCGTCATCCACCTTAGCACCCGTTGCAGTCAGTTGATCTCTGATTGACTTCAATTTGAAGAGAAAATGCTCCTTGTCTTCTCCCTTGGTCATCATGAATGACCTCATGAGTCTCCAACAGCATCTTTCTTTGGACATACTTTCCCTCATATAGGGAGATCAAGGCCTTCCACATCTCGTTAGATGTCTTCTTCTCAGCTAAGTGTGGTACATATGGTCCTTGATTCCATCCATAATCAGTCGCTTGGCATGCCCAGCAGCCTCCTTATGCTTCCGAAGGAGATCCGGATCTGTCGGTGTGGCCAGAGTTTTCTCTGCATGGTCTTCCGAAGAAGCACCTTTCAGATTTACTATCCAGCTTGGTTCTTTTTTCCTTTGGAACATGTACATATGCATCACAGCCAAATAGAGATGTGAGAGAGAGATTTTCTTACTAGTAGTTTTGCACTAGCAATCTGCTGCAAAACCCACTACGTCCGGCTAGAGATCTCCCCAACGAAAACTCTGAGTTGCTCCCTCTGCCTCTGGAATCACTCAATCTGGAGAGATCGGATTTTTCTACCCCACACTCAGAAAAATCGAACCTCCACAAGTAACTCAGCCTCCTGTCAAAATGACTGTGTTGCCCTGGGAATTTCAGCCTATCGCCCACACTGAGCAGCAATATTCTTTTGTTTCGCCTCTGAGCTCTCTGACTGATCAACTACACTCTGATACCATGTGAAAATTCCAGTACCGAAATCCTATTGCAACAACTGGAAATTATTCTCCTAATTGTTAATTTAATTTAACAATTTTTTGTTGTTTGCTACGGCAAATACTAAATAAATCACATTGCAATCTACACATATAATTGCAGAAAAATAAAATGTTCGAAGCTGAGAAATGCTAGCACACACACATAAAATATGACAATTATTTTTGGACATACGTCCTCGAAAAAACCCAACTTGGGAAAATCGGTGCAGCAGCTCAAGGTTTTATTATTATGCAGCAGTGAAATAATCTGAGTACAATCTGGATGTCGAATACTGGCAATCCTGCAAAGAAAATACTAGCAAAAATATCTTCAGGGAAATTACCCTCACTCCGAGCAATCTCGACACTTGACTGCGTACTGAAAATCAAGTCGTCCTCCTAGCTCTGCGCAGCTACTGCATAACCTCTTCACAGTCTGCTACACACTCAGCCCGTAACAATTGAAGATCAAGTTGTCCTGCCTTCTGCTGACTGGGAAACTGACCCTCAGACACTCTGCAAATACTTTCCAGCGGAGTTGTCTACTGACGCAACAGAATAGCCCGAACGACAGTTTTTTGCCGGAATCCGATAAAAAAAATTCAAAAAATCAGGTAGTTGTAGTGTTTGAATTGCATTTTTGATGGTGGAAATGGATTCGACACCATCAAAAACCCTTAGGGCACCCAAAATACTGAAGTTTAACGACTGTAACCCAGATTAATAATGAAGAAATCTTTCGGTAATAATCACATTACAATGAACAAAGTCGACGCATTTCAAACCAACCAGTGTGGTTCATCATCAGGACTAGGTGAGACCCAGATTTTCAAAAATCTTTGCCGAAATTTTTCATAATCTTACCGGAATTTCTAAGTTATTATGTGGGTTTTTTAAACTACGCCCTTCCTGGCCTCTGGAACTGAAACCCAGCTTCACCCCAGCAAAATCGAACTTGCTCATTGAAGTTTCTGCACTGCCTCTACATAGCTTCCTAGATAAATCTCGGCCTTTCTCTACAATGCACTCACCGGATCTGGAAATTTTCCTTCGGCTTCACTGTCTCTACCCCACTCTCACTGCTTCGATCTCTAGCTCTCTCTCCGGCAACTGACTATTGCTACTCTGGAAATCGATCTGCCAAGAAATCGAACTACACAAGTGATTTCTCCATCACCACATCGACCTTCTCTTATAATCCTTTGTTGGAGCACCAACGGCCAAAATTAAAACATAATCAATAGCTAGGATCATCTCTGAATCGATCCGTGAGTTTCTACACTATTCTCGCCTTGACTTAATTAATATTGATTAATTAACCTGCTTTCCTAAGTTTAGACTTAGGAAACATTAAAAAATTGGTTAATAATCCAATTAAGTCACGTCTAGGCGGAATTTCCAGAAACAATTTCTAGGTTCTGGAGATCTCATGATTCTAGCCTCTCCACAAAGTTTCGTGGCTAGAACACATTCGATGCTACAAAAACAAACATTAAACAACTAATACTAATTGTATCGAAATCATAGATCTTTGGTCAAAAACTTCAAACATCACATCTCGACTCACCACAGTCCTCCGCTATGTTGGAATGAAAATCCTATAAGCCTATAAAGTCTCATTATATCCCACAAACACACCCCTTACGCTGGAGGGCTCCATCTTGGTCCTCTTCTCTTATGTTACGTGTATATACGTTGGACAACCAAAGATACGTAAGTGGCTCACATCTAGTGCCACACTAGTGAATTCTTCCTCTGGTGTCTTCTCCTCCAAGATCTTGTATGGACTCTTATTTTGGATGTAAATTGTCATATTGTATGCATCTTCCCAAAGGAACATGAGCAAATCTTGATCATGTATTGACCCTATGATTGACTTGTTCCTTCTCTCTGCGACCCCATTATGTCATGGGTTATAATATATCGTCAAATACCTTTTAATTCATGCCTCCTTGCAGAAATCCTTGAAGTCATTAGAGGTACACTCACCCCCATTGTCTAACCTTAGGACCTTGATCTTCTTCCCTATCTGGTTTTCCACAAGAGTCTTGAACTCCTGAAACCGACTAAAGACCTCATCTTTATTCTTCATGAAGTAGATCCCACGTCCATGCATCAACAAAACTTGGTGGCACATTGTGTTAAACAACTAATACTAATTGTATTGAAATCATAGATCTATGGTGAAAACTTCAACAAATCCTAATCCAACCAAATAAAACACTTCATATTTATAATAGCACTAATAAATATTAGATTATATCACTAGAATTGTCAGAGAGAGAGAGAGAGAAAGAGAGAACCAAAATCACAAGATAAATACAAGATGATGTTACAAATGAGGCATGAAGTGGGGTGTCTCCATCCATGAGAGTGTTATGTGCTCCTATAAATACTTAGGCTAACACTAGTCACCAAAAGTAATATAAAATAATACTGACTAGGTCGGTGCTTAAGCCATCATCAAGTGATACAATTAATGAGGGCACATACCCATAACTGATCACATGTGAAGATTACCATCATTCCAAACCCGCCCCCCCCCCTTATTCTTAGTATGGGGGCATGAATATGATGATAAATAACAAAAGGAGTGGGCCTACCTAGCTCAGTAGAGATGTAGTCATTGCTAAAATATAGAGGAGAGTGGATATGAGATTCCGACTCAAATACAAGCAGTGTTTTAAAAACCGGTCAATTTGAACCGGAAACTGGTCAAACCGGCCAGTTCATTGGCCGACCAGGTCAAACCGACAAAAAAACTCGGTTCAGGCCTCCATTTCGCCCAAAAACCAAAAAAACCGGTCCTAACCAATCGGTTCACTACCAAGGCTACGGTGGCCCCACACGACGTGGTTTAGGAAGGTTCCGAGTGGTTTTGGAGGGAAAATAAGTGTTGGCTTGTTTCCCTCCAAAAACACCCTCTCCAAGCCTTTAAAAGGAGGTTACCCCTCTCATTTGTCTCACACATCTCATTTGGAGCTTTTGTGAGTTTGATTGGGAGCTTGGAGAGTGTTGAGTTTTTGCTGGAGTAGTCATCTTGGAGGCTTGGAGTTAGAGTTGCAGCTATTTTGGAGATAGTTTGGAGCTATTAGTAGAGTTGGCATCTTCAAGAGGAGGCTAAGGAATCTAGTTTGCATTTCCAGGTATGGATTTTCACTTGAAAATTCCTCATTTCACTGTTGTAAGTGTATTAAAAATATTTATGTGTTCTATGCTATTGCTATCAAATCTCTAGTTCTATGTTATCAAATTTTGTAGGCTACAATGTGCATTTTTTTTTCCTAAATTTAGCTTTGGTTTTCCATTTAACTTAGCTGCAATTTTTTTTCAATGCCAGATTTCTTTGCAAATTTTAATTATTTCAAGCCAGCATGGCTCCAAAAGCCAAGGTCAGTGCATGGGTTCATTGTGATTAGATTGATGAAAAAATGATATGCAAATTTTGCCATAAATCTATTGGAGGTGGGGGTATTCTCAGATTGAAACAACACTTGGCTGGGATAAGAGGCCAAGTAAAGCCATGTGAAGCACCAAATGAAGTGTTAGGTCATGTTAGGGCAAAATACCTTTCCATGTTTGAAAAGTTTGAGGAGAATAAGGCTAGGGAGAAGGCCATCCAAGATTAAATTGCAGGGAAGAGAGAATTATTAGAAGCCATGAAAGAGAGTGGGTATGATGATTATAAGATTCAAGACTCCTCTTCTATCGCTTCCACCAATGACCCCTTTCACTATGTTCTTCCTTGTCTTGGCCAACAATAAAGGAACAAAGAGACCAAACATATAGAGTTATTTCTCATCCTTTGCTAATCCCACTTCCTCCCAACCAAGTCGTCAACCCACTTTGGATCAACATTGGAAAAAAAAATGCAAAGAAACTTCTTATCAATACATTGCTAGATGGTGACATGATGCAGATATCCCATTTAATGTTGCTCACTCACCTTATTACCAAGCTATGTGGCACTTTGTTATAGTCGCAGGAAAGGGCTTCAAAGGCCCTAGTATGCATGACTTGAGGGGGGCTCTTTTGCAAAAAGAGATTTCTTCCATTGATGAGTATTTGGCTGAGTATAGAGAGTCATGGCTCAAAACAAGTTGTTCCATCATGTCAGATGGATGGACCGATGGAAAGAACCGTTCTATCATTAATTTCCATGTTTCCTGCCCTCAAGGAACCATGTTTTTTAGATCATTTGATGCATCTGATAAGGTGAAGGATGCAACCCTTCTATTTGAGCTTTTGGATGACATTATTCAGGAAGTGGGCGAGCAGAATGTTGTGCAGGTCATCACAGATAATGCCTCAAACTATGTTCTCGTTGGAAAGATGCTTGAATCCAAATATAGGACCATATTTTGGACTCCATGTGTTGCACATTGCATAGACCTCATGCTTAAGGACATAGGAAAAGTGGAGTGGGTATAAAACACTGTAGAGCATACCAAGTTCATTATAAAATACATTTACAACCAATCATGAGTATTGAGCCTAACGAGGAAAAAAATTGGGGACAAAGAGCTTGTTAGGCCTGCAATTACGAGATTTGCAACTCACTTTCTCACATTGCAATGTCTCAATTCTCAACAGAAAAACCTGCAGAAAATGTTTTCTTCTGATGATTGGACTTAATCTCGTTGGGCTCGTACACAAGATGGCAAAGACACCAAAAGGAAAGATTTTGACAATTATTTTTCGAAAAGGTCTGCAGAGCTTATGAAAATTACCAAGCCTCTTGTTAAGGTGCTAATGATGGTGGATGGGGAAAAATTGGCCATGGGCTACATTTATGAGGCTATGGATCAGGCAAAGGAGCAGATACGGGCAGCTTACAAGGATAGGTTAGCTAAATATGGTCGTATATGAGAGATCATTGATAACAGGTGGAACAATCAAATACATCGTCCCATACATGTAGCTGGGAATTTTTTGAACCCTAAGTAACATTATAAAGCTCGGCTAAGAGATCTGTGGGATGGGGAGGTCAGAGCTGGATTGATTGATTGCTTAGAGCGCATGGTCCCTATCCATGCAGAGTAGTTGGAAATACATAAACAGCTTACTCTTTTCAATATGTCAACTGGTACCTTTGGAAAACACTTAGAGATGTGGATCAACCAGGTAAGCAATTCCAATTTTTTTTTTCTTTTCAAGTTAAATTGTTTACAAATTTACAATTCAAATTATCTATAAATACTTGTAATTTGTAAATAAGTAATAAAATGAACTAAGTTACTAATTAATGTATTTTTCTTTGCAGCACATTGGTGGGAGTCATTTGGTGGCCAATGTCCTCAATTGCAAAAGTTTGCAATTAGAGTCCTCGGCCAAACTTGCAGTGTGTCAAGTTGTGAGCGTAATTGGTTTGTTTTTGAGCGCATACACACAAAGAAGAGAAACCGTTTGGAACAAAAATGGTTAAATGATCTTGTCTTCGTACAATACAACCTTCGACTAAGGCGAAACCAAATGATGAACAAAACACCTAATCTAGATTCCATTGTGTTGGGCAACATTGATCCAACATCAAAATGGGTGGAGGAGACTGAAGATCCTGTGTTTGATGTTGATTTTGATATTGACATGGCATTAGCGGTGGATGAAGCAGATTTGGTGGCGCCATCAGAACTAGGATTAGTAGCCACATCAAGGAAAGGAAAAATGGAAGGCACTAGTCATGCAGCTCGACCAACTCGTGCTTCCATTAGATCCACTTCTATTGTTATTGGTGGCAGTGCTACTGAGGTTGCAAATGAGGCTGAGGCATCCTCAAACTCTGAACCAAATGATGTCTATGTAGCTCCTATTGATGATTTTGTGTCTAGTAGTGGTGATGAATTTGATGATTGATCATGTGTAGAGTCTAGACTTGTAGTCTTGTAGTAGGTCAATGGCCTCATAGCTTGTCGCATTGTTTTTGGACTTTATAGGCCATTTAAAGCCTCATTGTTTATGTATTTTGTCGATGATATGTATTGCACTCAGTACCATTTTGATGTATTCACCTTTACATAGTATATAAATGAACAAACTTTACATATTTTGTCTCTATTGGCTTGGAATCATGGTTTTAAATCTTAAAAATAGCTTTTTTCATTCAAAATTAATTATTTGATGTATTTTTTAAAAACCGGTTCATTGAGATCTGACCAGTCCCAATTTGACCGATTCCGGTTTGAAACCTAGTTTATTAGGTGGACCAATCCGATCACTGGTTCCGGTTTTTAAAACTATCAATACAAGCATGGATGGGTATTTGAAGATCCAATCATCATCATAGAACTACTCAACTCCTAGGGAAATGCTACCACTAATCTACTCAACATTTGGAGACATGTGATATCATTGAACTTCTCATCCAATGGAGGAGGGCAGGAACATACTTCTGTCATACTACACACCTACTAGGAGAGCGGTACTATAATTTATTAAAATAACATCTGATGGAGTATTGAAAGAAACAACCTGTATGGGAAATGAAGAATGTAGTGACCAATTTCCTCCACCACTGGAAACAAATATCACTAGCCTACTCATCCAATGAAGGTTGGGAACATAATATCCCTACAGTATTATGCATCCATTGGGAGAGGTGTTGGAAGAAATATCCAATAATAGAGAGGAGAAAGGAATACCCACGTCAAATAAGATCAATGGTAGCTGAAGTGGGAGTAAGAAGATCCAACTGCATATATCTAAAAATGCTTGTATATGATCAAGCATGCTCAAATACAACAAATGTGTGTGTTTATGGATATCTAACACAAGTGCACTTGAGATAGCGTCGCTGAGAAGACAGCCCGAATGCAATATGACAGTTGAACAAAATTGAGAGAGTTTAAATACAAGAAGGGTGGTGTACAAATACCCCAGAAAAGATGTACCTAAAACAACATAGCGTAGAAGAAAACTCCAATACAAGATGACTGTTTATAAAGACCCAACTCCTCCAAAAGAATGGTCGTGGCCAAAATATAGAATATAGGCGACAAGTGAGAGTTGGTGTATGAAGATGGTCAACCACAGCCAAAAATAAAATAAAATAAAAAGTGAGAGGATTAAAGAGTACCCATCTCAACATAGGGTCGACCCTATATATAACATCCTCCCTAAAGATGGATATAAGGCCAAGAACAGAAAGCATTAGATTGCACCTTCCCCCTGTAATGTTGAACATGGATCATCTGAAGGTAAATCCTCCCCAAAACACCATAGTCCCGATATCAACATGATTCCACAATTGGGGAAAGGGGGTCTCTAACAATGATATGAAAGGAGCCACTAAAGTGTGCTACAAATTGGAATCAAGATGTCCCATAAGAACAAATATCATAGTGTGAAAGATAGAGATCCATACAATCAATCTGATCCATTGAAATAAATAGAGAATCATTTGTAGAATCAGCAGTAAAGTAGGCTTGTATAAATCTTGCGAAACTTAGTGGAAACTACATCAAAGGAGGTGAGATGAAAGGGGTATCCCTGTGTAAACAAACAGCCACAGGCTTCTTAAGGTCACTATGAATCGCCACCAGAATCTTAGGAGTAGGCCTCACATCACCAACTGTAAAATCTAAGATAAATTAATCATCTTCTAAATTTGATATGACCCAATCTACAAAGTGCACCACCATATGTATGTCAAGGAAACAGCATCTAGTGAGAAAAACAAAGTCTCCATGAAGATATCAAGAGAACCTGCTAAAGGGACCAAGAAAGGGTTTGAAAAACCTGCATTAGAAATTATCCAAAAAGTCTGGTTCTGCGGGCCTAGAGGCAAATACCACACTAATCTACAGTTTCTCATATAAACTAAAATAGTCTGGAAAATTCTGCCCCCAACCAGTCTACTGGATCACATATGAGAGATAAACCCCCAAGCGGCCCGAAAAAGGAATTATGAACCCCCAGGTTTTGCAATGATAATGCCACAGCAAAGGTCTTCAAGAAAACCCTAAAAAATAGGAGAAAACCACATAAAAACGGTGTTGCAGTGAACTTCACTGAAACGAAGAGACGGTTAGGTGTGCTACCTTCAACAGTGCCGATCTGCAAAAACAATTCCTCAAATTCACTGTAAAGGCAAAATACACCAAAAATAGGAGGGTGCCATTGATGCAGAGGAAAAAAGAAAATCCTAAACAATGGCTGCTGTCCTAAGGAATGCAGTATTTGGGCTGAACAAGGGGAAAAAGAAGAGTGCTCTACCCTAAAAAAAACACAGATATGCAAGAAAAAAACCCTTAACTCCACTGAAAAAACAAAAAAAAAATGCCAAAGGAAGGCACTGGTAAAAAATCCCTAGAAATTTGTTGTTGTCCCAAAGTGTTGAAACTCTAGTTTCAGCACTGAAACAGCGTTGGAGAGAGATGAAAGAGTCACTCTAGCTCTGATACCATGTTGAAATCACACATCTACAGTGAAAAAAATCAGCAACCCTAATCCAACCAAGCAGAACACTTAAGATTGATAACAGCACTACTCAAGAGTAGATCATATCAATAAGAATGCGAAACGAGAGAGAGACAGAGAGAGAGTGAACCCATGAACAAGAAAGATATGCTGCATGTAGGGTAAAGAATCATGCTTGTACGCTAAAGAATCAATCACAAGATCAATACAAGATGATGTTACAAATGAGGCACGAGTTATGTATTTATGCACAACTCATGAGGTCAGGCATCTAGCTCCATGAGGATGGTTATGGGCCCACACAGATGCTTGGGCCAACCTAAGTCCCCTAAAATAATGTTAAATAATGTTGACAAGGTCAGCACTTAAGCCATAACCTAGTGATACAATTAATGAAGGCACTTTGCCATAAATTATCTCATGAATATTACCAACATTCCAACAAATTGTGCACTAACACTTGTTGGCCATGGATTGCCGCTGAACATAGTACTTGAATGATCTGATGAACAGTCAGTGGTATGGAGGACACAATCAGACTGGAATGCATCCCCTAGCAGAAAGGATGTTGTCGGGCAACCTTTCATAGGGCACCAAATTTGTTCCATTTTTGGGAATATCAACATTTTAGATCACAGTGGGCGACATGGATCTCATCCAGGATTGGCATATTAGAAAAAATGTAGACTCTCTCGAGATCAGAGCAAAGCAGCCATGGTAGCTCTCCTTGCTTATATAAGGAGGGAAACCAATCTGGCCACCCCTTGGCTCCACGACATATGGTTCTTGAAGTACAATTTTATTGTTTAGTTATGATATGTAAGATGTGTTTCCAAAACACATTATTCATTATATGGATTTTATTTTTATACATATAAACTTTTAAAGTTTAAAAAGTTCACTCAAAAAACTGTGAGCATTCTGACCCTCTCTTAAATTGATTAAGGAAGAATTAGCAAAAGGTATGTGACTTCACCCTGTCATCTATCTTATCAGCATATTGGTAGCAACCCAAATAAGGGACACCTATATCAGACCAGAACTTTTATACTAAATCAACAATTTTCTGCACAAATCATGCCAAATGTTACCATTTTCAGTGCTGTTCCGATGCTCAGCTTGGGGATTTCAAAATCAGGAGTCAGAGAGAAATCTTCATCTAGATGCTGTTCTACTGCTGTAGGACTGCTATATTCGAAGGACTGAAAAAGAAACCTGCACCACAAATGTCTGGTTTATGGAAGAGAGTTGAACTCATAATCCTGCCTTAGTGGCATGGTGTTGAATTCGGTCACTTATATGGTCATGAAAACCTGTAGAACAACAATAGAGTATCAAAGACATCAGCATAATTGGATTAAAATAAATGAGCATAAATCTAAGTAAAGATGTGAAATGATATGACTGCTAAATCTTAGAAAACAGCACAGGTAGACGAGAAAAAAGAGACCGGGAAAAAAAATAGGATCAAACTCTTTCTTCTGAAATAGGATAGTGTGGAACATTACAACTTCGCAAGAACAGGAGAGAAACAAACCACATTATCACAATGTGCTATATAACCCTAGACAAACCAGGATTTCAGATATTAGGTAACTCACAGATTTACAAAGAAAGCAAAAACATTTATCTCAGAAGAGAGCTGAACATATCTTCAACTAAAATGAAACCAGAAACATCTCACCTAAGAATGTATAGATGGAAAACAAGAGAACATGAATGTTATAAAGGACAACACTCGATCTTCTCCTTCAATGAGATTAGAAATTTCTGGCACATGCATGGTGAAAATTTGCAACATAAGATTTATTTAAGGGAAAGGAAAGCACTTCACAAATAATGGCAGGAGGTGGCAAAATGCAAAATGATCATAATACCAAACTAAATTGAAAAGCATTTCTTTGGAATAATTAAACCATTTGTCTTTATGATGTGTCTTTATGGTGTGGCTTTATATTTACTATAATGAATGTCACAGAAAAGTTAATTCTCCCTCCAGAAAATGGTGAAAAATCCATGCACCCTGCAAGGCTTTGGTAACAATCGCTATACTAGAATGAACCTAATCAATTTCATTAAATACTGCTGCGCAAAGAGCCAAGGATATCAATAGAACAGGAAAAGATATATTTACTTGTTGGAAAAACATTACAGTAAAATTTCATTCTCTTTGCCTCATAAAGCCACACTTCCCGTCCAAGTATCTTAGGAATGAACTTGGAAAGAACCCTGTACACTACAACATTTGTCTATTGGTTTAGGGCCTTTAATTTGACATTGTTCTCTGTTTCCTAGCTGAATTCCATGGAGTAATATAGTATTTACACAAACTAAATAGATCCCAACATGAGCAGATGCATGGACCAAGTTTGCAATTATCAATGGCATTTAGATTGTGCTTCATTTTGCATAGGTGGTTGCTTATACAATGATGGCATGAGGGTCTGGGTGCATTAACCTATCATATACACATAGGAAAAAAACAAAAAACTAAATCTAGTTATCCTAAATTTGACTTTAAGAATGATGTGCATCTTTCACTAGTAGGCTAACTCACTCCTTGGAAAATGTCATTCTTTGGTATATATGTAATATCCCTATAGGGAAAATTACCCTTAGGACACAATTTTGATCTAGGGTTTCCAATGAATACCAGAAAGAATGGTATTTCATTACAGTATAACAATACTGATTAATCTGGGCAATAGTGATGCTCTTTAATTGGATACACAGCAGTACAATAAAGAGTTTAGCACCCAGTTGATTCCAAAAACAACTGTTTATAATCTAATGCTGATTCAACAAGTGATTACAGAATTAAAGTATCATAACAGAGTTTACATAAACTATAGCTAACCATCACCAGTTAGAGGCCTATCTCAGCCCAAAATCAGAAAGATCAACAATCTATGATGCTCACAACGAATCTCCTCTCTCCGTTTTATAGATTCCTTTTGGGGTTTTGCCCTCCTAATTTTAATTTTGAGTGGGTAACAAGTTTCTCTTCATTTACACCAAATTTGACTTTTACTGCAAGTTTCCCTCCATTTGCCCCAACTTAACTTTCATTACCTAATGTTACCCAAGTAATATTAAATAATGGTTTCTCCCTTTACAAATGACTATATCCTACAGGGTTAAATAGGCTATTACGCCCTCCCTTGGGCAATTTAATTTGTAGAGAACATTACAGTCCCCCCTTCCCGAGATTGCTTGTCCTCAAGCAATTGCAATTTTGAGTGTTACAAGATTTGTTCTCCTTCCCACGTGGCATCCTCTTCAGGCAAATCCTTCCATTTAATACAATATTCTAATATCATCGTGCCCCTCAATCTCCTCTCTCGAACAACCAAGTTAGTTTTTGGAATTAATACTAATTTCCCCTCCACTATCTCTCCTAGTGATGCATACTCTCGAAAATATTCTGGAAAATCTCTGGTTTGTTCTGCAGTATCTTTGTTTGTTGCCCCCTGACCATCTAGAAAGTTAGAAACTGGGGTAGTAGAGGCCTAGGGTTCCTTCTACTAGTTGCCCATGTTAACTTATGCAGAGATGTAAAAGGAGCCAGGACTATGGCTGTTGCTCCCTTCTGCAAAACACCTGTTACCTCCATTAGCTCCATTGGCAACATTGTTACTTGCATTGTTCAGATTTGCCACAAACTGGGCGAAAATTTGGGCCATCTACTGTTGCCCTTGTGTCAACAGTTGAGCTATCAGTCGTTGCCCTTGTGTCATCTGTTCGGCTATCTGCTATAGCCCCCTTGCTAGGTCCCCCAAGATGTAAAAAGGTTAGATTCTAGTGGCTGCTCTTCCCTGTCTGCCATGACTGAGTTGTGGGTACCCTTCTTTTTCCTAACTGTAACATTTTCCCTATCCTCCGGAAGCATCTAGAGTTCATATGCTCACAGACTGGCA
The DNA here is from genome assembly GCA_034641835.2 of Pinus albicaulis. NCBI lineage: Eukaryota > Viridiplantae > Streptophyta > Pinopsida > Pinales > Pinaceae > Pinus > Pinus albicaulis. The sequence goes on along the minus strand of CM076582.1, from coordinate 446,397,368 downwards.
GGATGCACAACTCTGATACCCCTGTAATATACCTCTAGGGAAAATTACTCTTAGGGCACAATTCTGATCTAGGGTTTCTAATGAATACAAGAAAGAATAGTATTTCATCACAGTATTACAATACTCATTAATCTATGAAATAACGATGCTCATAAACTGGATACACAACAGTACAATAAAGGGTTTAGCATTCGGTCAATTCCACAAACATCTGTTTATAATCTAATGTTGATTCAACAGGTGATAATAGACTTACAACATCATAACAGAGTTTACATAAACTATAGCTAACCATCACTAGTTAGAGGCCTATCTCAGCCAAATTAGAAAGATCAACAATCCATGATGCTCACAACGAATCTCCTCTGCTTTTTATAGATTCCCTTTGGGGCTTCTTCCCTCCTAATTTTAATTTTGTGTGGCTAACAAGTTTCCCTCCAGTTACCCAAATTTGACTTTTATTCCAAGTTTCCCTCCATTTGTCCCATATTAACTTTAATTATCTGATGTTACCTAAGTAACAATAAATAATGGGTTCCCCCTTTACAAATGGCTATAGCCTACGGGGTCAAATAGGCTACTAGTCCTCCCTTAGGCAATTTAATTTGAAGAGGACATTACAATATAAAAGAAACCTATTAAGTCAATGATTTTAGCTCGGGCAGTTGGGAGAAATGTTGTTATCCTTCCCACCCAGGTACAATTCCTGCATGTGACATGTTGAGCTGATAATGAGTATTTCTTGTAATGGCTTCAAGCTTTGTTGTCTGAGCAGCCCCTTGAGGACCGAAACATGTATATTCCTCTTATGGAATATAAAGATATTTCTCGTGGAAAATTAAGGAACGTACTAAATCAAAAATAGGCCTTTAGATCACACTCATGCTAAACGGTACTTATTGTGTACAATGCAAAAGACTTGTGGAGGATAAGGTCCGTTCTTCAGAATTGCTGTGTTTTATCTATGTAGGCATCCAGATATCTAAACTCTTCTTTAGATGGTCCTTATACAAAGAGGTTTAACCTCAGAAATATCATTGCTTATTTCAAGGTTGTCAAAGTATGTCCATTTCATAATGGTAATCCACCATGACCAAACAAATTGTCAGCCCCCTTCAAGTTTTGTTCAGACAAGCTAAGGGTGTAGTGTGCACCAAATCAGTAAAATAGATCACATCTAAAGTACATTATAAGTTGCCAATAATCAACCTCCTCTATAGTTTCCACCAAGCCTCAAACATGTAGATTACTGTTTCAATATCCATCTATTTTTTCTCTTCTTATTTAGGACTTTGTGTATGAACTAGGTTACCTCTCTAAGAGTGACATGGCCTCAATCAAAATACAGACAATCAATTTACCCCGTTTGGTGTGTGTTCATTCAACAATGATTCTATAGGCAATTTCCTTTTGTCCAAGCATAAAAGGGCAGTTGTGAACAGTGAATCATCAGAGCAGATTTCCTTGATGTTGGTAGTACAAACAAGGTGGATGCAAAAGTGGTGAGGTTTCTTTGTACATGTGGTATATCATTCAATGTTCTTCACTACCCCTTAATGCCCCTAATGGATACAAGAACCATGGTATGAGAAAGTTCAAACCACATCACTAAATAAGCAAGTATCCAAAATCCATAGGACTCTAGCATTGCTTACAAATTTACAAACTCTTGAGCCAAACATGTGGTTTCCATTGTGTCAGATGGCCAGACAAATGTTAAAAATATGCCAGTGACGAATGTTCTTGGCGTGCCAGCCATGCAGTCTTCCTTAGTAATGCGGTCTTCCTTGCAGACCGTGACTACTCAATAGTGGACAAGACCGCCGCTGACATTGCAGACATATTATTGAAAACCATTTCAGATGTTGGGTCACTTAATGTCATTCAAATGATAACTGATAACACACCTAATTGTAAGGCAGCAGAAGCAATTATTGAGCAGGTATATCCTCACATTCTTTGCCCTGTGGGTTTGGTGCACGCATTAAACCTTTTGACACGGGATATTGCTAAGCCTAAAAAAATGAATGGATGAATACCTCGTAAAAGAGAGCCAAGGCTGGCATTAAATTCATCACAAATCAGAGTTTTGTCCAACCAATTTATTGCACTCGCTAAGTTGCAGCTACTTAATCTTGAAAAGACCAGATATCATAGTTACTACCTCAACTTCAGGCGCCTTTTGAAGGTAAAACAGGGATTGGCTAATATGCTGCTGAGTGAGTCAAGGGAGTAGTTGAGGCTGTAGCCCTATGATAGAGTCATAGACAGCAAGCATGTGAAGTGCACCACATGTGAAACCATTTTAGATGGTCACTTTTGGTCACAGGACCACTATGTTCCATGGTTCAACTGGCCCATTTAGACGCAGTTTGCAATTCAGATCAGAGAATCATTAAGGAGGTGGATGAGCAAATGGGCACCATGCTGGCCAGATTAAAGACGTTGTTGAGTCTACAGATATGACAAGGTATGATGCTATTCATGAGTAGGTGGTTGAACAGTTGGATAACCTACTCCACTCCATGCCCTAGTATATGTCTTTAAAGCAAAAATATTATTCTACATCTTCATTGGAAAATATTATTCTAAGAGAAGATCAAACATGGATATAGAGGTTCAGAATGGAAATATGACTGCATTTGAAAAAATGGTCCCTGATGAGGCTAAGTGTGATCCCATACGACAACAATTGAACATGTGCATCAATGAAAAGGGAGAGACTATTTGGTTTTAAACGTGCAGTTAAAGATCAAGATAGGATGGCTTCTGTTTCTTGGTGGAACTTGTATCGCAATGCTTGCCCACAGCAATGGCATTTCCCAATGAAGGTGCCCTCACAAGTTTTTAACACTTCTTCTGAAGAGAAGTGTTGGAGCACCTACGACCTCATCCATGGTGTGAAGAGAAACACATTGAATGTAGACCAGATAGATAGCTTAGTATATGTGCACTATAACTTCAGTTTGTTGTCCCATTATTCTATGGAGATGAAGAATAATAAAACATTTAAGAATTGGGACAAAGGAAGCCTCTTTGGAAGATGCACTAGTTTAGCAGGACTTGGAGACCAATGTTATTGCTAAGGATCAGATCGTTGATTGTGTTCAGGTGCCAGCCCCATCTTCTACCATTGTCAGCAACACCCCAAAGGTCCCAACTCAACAAGCTCCATAGCCACGTCAAAATCATACAAGTCATGGTGGTCCTCAATCAAGCAGAAATTGCTTGTGGTTAGAGGCCACCAAAGTAGATAGTAAAAGTGTTTCACTTCTTCCATTTCTTACCTGTCATACTGCATTACTGGATGGCACGCCGTATTTAGTAAACAATATTCTATGCATGTTATATCTCTTTGGACATGATGGCCGATTTCATTTCATATTCTACTTCTTGTTATCTAGTTTATAACTTTGTAAGTGTGTAACTTCTAGATGGCTGATGTAATATACATACTAAATGGTTGGTACTCTATAGTCTAATATGGATGGAAGACATTGAAAGTTTCCTTTGTACTTTGATTGTCGAGCATTCACCACCTATCAAGAGGTGGGACATCATCTTGCACTTGAAGGCATGGAACATCATCTTGCCTTGCAGGGGCACACCAACCCACATAGGGAAAACATGTCACTTGCAGGAATCAAGCCCTCGGAGGGGAGTAACAACACCTCGCGTTCACCAACTTGACAAGCCCCCTTTCAAAAATCTACCGTGGATGACATTTAAAACTCCTTGATCATGTTGGATCTATCAACAAGCAGCACTCAAATCTATGTTTACATATTTAAGACAATGAAATTTGCATTATACAAGTTTTCATAATATATATGCATTCTAATTATATTAATATATAAGATAAGATAATTTTATTAATGTCCAACTAATGACCACAAAAGTAGGTCAAAGGGACTGTTGAGTACAATGATGTATGTATGTACAGAACATTCTTGGAGTTTTTCTAGGAAGGAATGCTCTTGTTCCACTCTCTTTCAACAATAAATAAAATATTTAAGAAATGGGATGACAATTCAGAGTTCATTTTGGAGGATGGAGGACTTGTAGACAAATCTCATTGCTTAGGGTCAGGAGATTGACCATCTTAGAATGCCACCCCCATCCACATTGCCTGTAGCACTCCAACAATTCCAGCTTCACAACCTCCACAACAATGTGGGGGTCATGCAGAGCGTGGTGGTCCTGAATCAAGAGAAATTCGCCCAGAAATTCCTCATGGCAAGACGACACAAAAGTAGATAGTGGAATTATTTTACTATTTTCATGTCTTTACTTGTTAGATTTTAGCTCAATTAATGATTCAATTTCTAATGTCTGTTTAAATTAGGCATAGGCCTGTTCTATAAAGCATTGTTCTAAGCATGTCATGATGGCCTATTTCATTTCATATTCTACTTCATGTTATATAGTTTATAACTATGTAACTACTAGAAAGTTGATGGTTTATATTTACTAAATGGTGGATGCTCTAATTTACTATGGATAACATTTACCAAATCAATTACCATGAAACCAAAAGCGTAGTTTTTAGTGCTACTTCTAGATAGATATTACATTAGTAAGGAGCTAGTAATGTTATCCATAGTAAATTAGAGCATATATATAAGAGCAAGTGTTTCCTCCCAAGGGATCGCAGGTTCAAATCCAAAGGGGGTAAAGCATATACATCTCCAAAGACTTTAGCAATCAAATCATTGCATGGAGGCAAGTCCCTTGTCCCACAAACAAGGGGTTCTCATACACTAATTTGGTGTCTAGCGTGGCTGTGACCCTAAAATTAGATGATTATTATTATTATATGATCTACAACCTCCTAATGATCTCAAAGAAACCCTATTTATCTTCTTTATCCTACTTCAAGCAACAATCCTGACTAATCAGATCACCAATGACTCAAGAGGTTTGGGCCCCAAATGCGGAGTCCTACACTTTTAAGAAGGCTATGAATACATGTTTACAAGCCAAAGCCTCCCTCCCAAATTGATCTTTTGGAAAAAATATTGTGGGGGCAATTGCTTACCCAAAGATTAGATTATTTTGTTGGATCATGGTGTAGAACAAGATTCTGTCAACAAATAATCTTCAAAAGTAGGGCATCAATGTCCCCTCAATAAATGTTTTATGTCAATCAACTGAAGAAACAACTATCCATATATTTAGAATGCACCTTCACACAACATGTTTAGAATTATGTTCTTGAAGATCTCGGGACACTAGTGGATATCCCTAAGGACAAGAGGTAAATGATTCTCTCTTTGAAAAAATATTATGGTAGTAACCTAACCAACAAAATGTTGATGGACAGGGCATGGATGGCCCTATCAAAATACATCTCTTGGTAATTATGGATGGTTGGGAATCATGCCTTGTTCTAAAAAGAAACATCTCCTCCAAGAAAATGGCCAACTAGGCAACATCACTTAGAATAAGACAATCAACTTACAGATCCCATGGAAAAATTTGACTCCACTTGCTTCTCTTAAGGCCTCTAGATAGAACCCCTGCTATTATTAGGCAGCCACAAAAGGATCAAAACTAACAGCTTAGGATGTAGGTAATAGAATTTAACAATTGGAGGATAATAGGAAGCAACACATAATAGTTTTTGTTAGAGATTTGAAGGGTAATCCAAGAACAATCGGTGTTAGGGGTGTTGTCTGTTAATTTTTGTGTAGCATTGGGAGGTATTCCTGCATGCCAAAATGGCTTCCTAAGTCGGCCTAAGAAAAAATATTAAATATTAAAAATAAAAATTATTATTTCTGGCCTTCATGTAGGCCCCAAATGACAAGTTGGCCCCACCATGTGAATGGGTGTGACCCTTGGTCAAAACCCATCCAGTTTGACCACTATAAATATCAACTTGACCTCTTCATTTGGGACAATTCAAATCACACAACATCTCTCTATGTCTGATCCACACGTGTGAAATCAACAAAGAGAAGAAAACCGAAGTTTGACCAGAACTGAAGCTGCCATTGACCAGCATTGACTGAATTTATTCTGCCACTGTTTGACCCAAGTTTTCTGGCTGCTATTTGACCAAATCTTTGACAACTTTGACCGAGAAAAGGAGGATTGTTTTGACTGCAGAATCTCAGACTTTGATCACAGTTGACCACAAACTACTTCTACCAGTTGACTACAGGCCGAATTTCAGCCCCTTTGACCAGAATTTACTTCAGTTAGTTTGAAGTATTTTGATTAGCATTTTGACCACGTTTGACTGGTATTTAAGCTTGGAAATTGGCACAGATTTCTAGACAATCTGTATTGTTAACTTTGTTAAAGATTGAATACTACTTGGAATAAAAGTTGGCTGGGTCTCTCCCAAGGTTGGGTTTTCCCAGGGTAAATTTGTATCTCTCGTGTTTGGCTGTCTCTTTATGATCTTATGGTTATTACTGTATTACTGTTGAGATTTTATATGTATAATTGCTTAATGATATAAGTGACATAAGATAACTTGATATTAAATCATTGTAAGTAATTATCAAATTAGAAAATCCATTTATTATAAGAAAATTCAACATGGTATCAGAGCCTAGGTGAAAGAACAGCCCTAAGAAAAAAGGACAAGCCTAGAATGATTGAGTGCCTATAATGAAGGAATGCAATCAAGCAAGAAGAAGGGATCAAGCAGCAGAATAACTAATGTACAGGTCTGTTCATTTTTTTTCACAGAACTCTACGAATGAATTTGATGGAATGGCCTCCTTCTTGAGTTGTATAGCATACATGTTACAAGACTGTTTTTTGAAGTCAATGGTGGCATTAGCAAAGTACATAAGAGCAGACATAAGCGCATTTTCAAAACCATCCTTTACTTACCATGATTTTCGAAGTACATAAGAGCAGACCCAACTTACCAAGCAGTGTACACTGTAAACAAAAAAGGCCAAGACTGAACATAGGCTGGACTGTGAAGTGTAAGGACTGAACTGATAAGGTGCCGGTAAAATGCTGACCGAGACCTAGATTTGAAGGACTAGTAGAACTGAGATAAGGTCCTGTAACTAGGACCAAGGGCTATGAGGAAGACTTCCACTGAAATCTACAATAATGATTTTGGACTCGTGGATGATAACAATGTTATTACTGCCTGAGATTGGAACAAAGGGATTTGAAACAAGACACCTCCAATGACTTATTGCTGAAGGATATTATTTTTTCGTGATTATGGATCAATTCTTTAAGATGACACATTTATTGAACAACAATACAAGCTACTGCACAAGAGTGACAATGTTGTGGGAAAGCAGCATAGAATGAAGATTGGTCAATATAAATAAGCTACTGAAAGGCCAAGAATGAGAAGTGCATTTTAAGGATGTTTTTTACAACAATTTGATGAGAACTGAGATTCTACTAAGACATTACATGTTGTAACCCTACAAAGAAGCTTGAGAAAACTTCTGATGATATACTTGTTTAGGCCTGTTTAAGGACCTCTTGTGATACATCTTAAAAGGCATTTGAAGGACTGATTAAGCCGAGAAAGCATTCTAAGGTGGCAGAAAGTCTGACTAATAATAATTTGAGTATGAATGGCGACATCTTGACTTGGACAAAAAGGAAGTTGTAAATTTGACTAAGTACACCCCATTGTTTCGTCCATCAAGGAAGTTACTCCAGACACAGAGGGAGCTAAGGAAAAATCCTCTCTCACCTATAAACCCTTCCTATAAAGGACGACTTTTGTGAAGACTACCATTACAATGAATTGTGGCAGCATTAGAAAGAGCAAAGCTATATAGTAGAAGGATTTTCATACAAAAGGGAGAGAACAATAACTATATTGTTATGAATATAATTCATAATGAATATAACAAATCTAATTATTAAATAGTCAATTAAGGAATATGTAAGTAGTCATTAAGTTAGTGAAAGGGCATGTCTCCAGTCATGAAAGGTCACCTGCGTAGGTATATAAGCAGGGCCTCATTGTAACATTTTATCATCTATCTCATATCTTTTATAATATAATATTCGTATCATCATGGATATTTTTGTATTCCAAGTGTTTTGGGAGTGTTTTAACCTGAGAAGGAACTTTGTTCGCTTCATTTGGTATCAGAGCAATTCGATCTTCTGGCCGCTCATCGCTGCACAGAGCTTCGCTCCTTGATCCAGGTCTTTGACCGTAAAAATCGTCAACCTTGTTGTCGTTGTGACTGAAGTGTTTCGCTATCAATCTTGGAGTTTCTCCATTTTCGCCACTAGGCCTTTGGCCATAATAAAAATTGAAAAAAAAAAAGAAGAAATATGTATAAAATATATATATATATATATATATATTAATAAAAAAAATAAAAGAGAGAAGGAAAGTTAACATAAAGCGGGAAATAAATTAAAAGGGAAAAAAATATATATTTAAAAAAAAAAGAGAGATATATATAAATAAGTACATGTACGTACATACCAAGACAAATTAAAATTAAAAAGGAAAAAGAAATACGGAAGAGTAGGTAAGGTTATTTTGATTATTCTTTCAGTGGTTTACAAGCTCGTGGTTTTGGAAGCCCATGGTAATTGCCCATGGTATTTGCAAGGTAAAATAAGAAGTAAAGGAATAAAAAATCTCTTGTGAATGGTAAGTTTACTTTTACGTGGAGAAATACACGTAAGTGGACATATATTTTATAGGTGAATATATGTGAATAGCCACGTTTCACTAGGGTTGTAACCTTTCAACAAAAAAGAGTTAAAAAAAAATCAATTGGTAAAAGAATATATATATAAATTTAATTAATTAAAATTATTTAATTAATTAAATTATTAAAAAAAAATTGAAGGAATAATAACCTCATTAAAAATAAGAAGAGAAAGTTAGGAAGGGTTGCCTTAAAAACCCTAAAAACTCAATTCAACTGACAAAATGAAATCAATCATTGATGAAATGGAAATTAATTCCAATTCGGAAAGGAAACAAGGAAGATTTCCTGAAAATTATAGTATTTTAACAAATACAAGATGAAGAAATTATTATCCATAAAACTTTGAGGACAAAGTTCTGAAGGAAGGGCCAATTCATAACAAATAAATAAATAAAAGTTGATATATTAAATTGTGACGAAAGCAAATGAAGAAAACGGTGCATGATTGAACTGAAGAAAAGTGTCAACTATAAGCTCTGAGGACAAAGCTTTTGAAGGAAGGGGCAATGTTATGAATATAATTCATAACGAATATAACAAATATAATTATTAAATAGTCAATTAAGGATTCTGTAAGTAGTCATTAAGTTAGTGAAAGGGCATGTCTCCAGTCATGAAAGGTCACCTGCGTAGGTATATAAGCAGAGCCTCATTGTAACATTTTATCATCTATCTCATATCTTTTATAATATGATATTTGTATCCTCATGGATATCTTTGTATTCCAAGTGTTTCGGAGTATTTTAACCTGAGAAGGAACTTTGTTCGCTTCATATATTGTTGCTCCGCTCACAAATAGATTGCTAATCACCCAGGACCATGACATGAGTTGATATCATCAATGGCAATGGAGGCAAGGGACAACCTATTGTAAATTCTAGGGTTAATGGGATACCCTAGAACTGGACTTGGAATGCTTAATAAGGAAGTTGCATAAGCTTGATGAAAATTGCAAGTGGATTTCAGTAAGGAAGCAAGGATCATGGTGTTAGAAATAATGAGAGGGGGGGAGTGAATCAGTGTTTCGTGACAGATCAAATTTTACTCAGTTCATACTTTTATTTGCAATGTTAACTGAACCATCATTTAATTAACAAAACATTATGCAATAGATCTAACCATTAGCAGCATTTAATCATAAAGGTGTGTGAACCATAAGAATGCAACAAATCATCATCACATCAATACATAAGGACATTGGATATTAGGTGGAAAACCCATCTGGAAATAACCACCGTTGTTGTTGTTTCTGTCTTATTATTATTATTATAAAGAAAATCTTCTATTACATCTTGCACTGGCACAGACTCTTGTTGAAGAATCAATGAAGATATATATTAGGGTTTGATTCTTCAATCTTGATAATTAATTGTGATTATGTTGGCTTCTTTACTTCTTTATTATCTTTATCTTTCATCAAGCAATTACCATAATATGTGTGTATGAAGGTCAGAACAAGAGACACAAGATATAGGCACTATGCCAGGGCAAAACCCCCCTCGAGGGGAAAACCCAGTCAAGATATGAGCCAAACCTCCCCTCCACACCAAGTCAGCCTTCCAGATCTTCGACCTAGCAGCAACAACAACCAGTCTTCTAGAAGCTTCGCAAATTTGCAGCAGCAGCAGCTTCCAAACTTCAAAGACTTCGATATCCCAAGAGAGACCACGAAACAAAGAGATTCCTTCACCAAAATTTCGATTTTCTCTTTCTCTTTCTCTTTCAGATAGACCCAACTCGCACTTCTTTTGCCTCCTTTTCCAATTTCGCACTTTTTCCCTTGATGCAATGAATTGCTGTGAATTGGTGAGCAAATGAATTCGACCTCCTTGCATTTATAGCCTTCTGATGGGTTTGAATTCAATCCTTTGAGGCCGACTTGATCTCCTTTAGGCCGACTTGATGTAAAGGGCTACTAGACCACTTTTGACTCAAAAATAAACCTGATTACGTGATTCGAAAGCCCAAGAAGGGTCAATATAAAACTGTAATGACTAACCTAGAAGTCCACAATTGGGACCTTATACTAAACATGACCCAAGCATGAAACCCATGCTTTAATAAGTCATTTAATAATAAAAATAAATATCAAAATAATAATATAATTTCTTTTTATTCAATTCTTTTTATGAGTACAATAAATATAAATTTTGAAGACCGAACCTAGTTACAATCTTCAACACTCCCTCTTAACTAGGGAGGTATTCATAATATACAACGGGAAGATCTCAAACTATATGAAACCTTGAAGAACATTTAGGCACCGCAATGCCATGGACTAGATTCCTGACCAGGGAAATCTATCCATTTGGTCACTCATCTCTTTAGGCACTACAATGCCATGGACTAGATTCCTGACCAAGGCAATCTATCCATTTGGGACTAAGGTGGACTAAATCTTTCAGCCTTTATACGTACCACCAGGCTTACTTACTAACCACCAACCTAGGGAACTAGTTGCACATCCACCCGATGCCACCCTTCCTACCAGACATCAACGACCTCGATGTCTTTCCAGGCAATTCTTCACTCGCAAAGCCTCAACACACCTTGATCCAGCAGATCAAGAACATTTCCAGGCAATGTTTCACTCACAAACCCTTAACGTATCTCTTCCAAATCATTAATATTAATACAATCAGCAATATTTACCAGACCAAACTTATCTCTTAAATATTCAAACTTCTTGTTAGGAAGAGCCTTTGTCAGTATGTCAGCTACCTATTCATCTGTCCAGACATACTCTAGTTTCACGATCCCATCTTGTACCAAATTCCTAATGAAATGGTATTTATTTTTTATGTGCTTCATCCTAGAATGAAACATGGGATCTTCAGACATCTTAATGCAGATTTGATTGTCATAGTTGATTATAATAGGACTTAGAGGACTTTCAAACAAATCTATTAGAAGCTTCCTTAGCCATACAACCTCCTTTCCTACTTCACATGCAGCTACATATTCAGCTTCAGCAATACTCACAGCAACGGGTCCTTGCTTTCTACTCATCCATGATACCATAGCAGACCCTAGGCTAAAGCATCCCCCAGTAATACTTCTTACATCAGACTCACTGCCACCCCAGTCAAAATCGGAGAAGCCAATTGGATTGACTTCCTTACTTTTATATTTGAGGCAGTAATGTATAGTACCACGGAGATATCTCAATATGTGTTTGGCAGCTATCCAATGTTCATGACGAGATTCCAATTGAAATTGACTAAGCATGTTTACAGCAAAGCATATATCTGGCCTACTGTTTACTAGATACATTAGGGAGCCCACCAATTGTAAATAGGAGGTTGGATCCACGAGACTTGAGTCGGAACCTTGCAACTTCTTGAAGTTTGTGATCATAGGAGTAGTCATAGGCTTGGAGTCCATCGTCTCAAATTTCTGCAACATTTTGACTAGTTGACTACGAGAGGGAATGAGCATGTAGTGTAGATGACCATATCTTCTATGCCATAGTTCAATAGGACTAATTTTCATATGAACCAAGGCTTGAGGAGATGGTGTAGTAACCCTATACAAACTTCCTTCGCGAACTCCAATGACTCTAGCTTTGTTAATGTTAGAGTTTTTTCCCTAGACCAATACTTTTCCATCAACAAAAGCAATTATTTCACCTTTATCTTCTAAACAAGAAATAGAAAGTAGACTCTTTTTCAAACCTGGAACATATAGTATGTTGTTGAGGTGCAGCTTTGATCCACTTTCCAACTCAGCGAGGTTGATCCTAGTCCTTTCACAGCACAGATTTTGTTGTCACCCAATTCCACTGCATGTGAGGATGGCTCTCTTGATAGTGTATGTGGTTGTTTGCTTTCTCCACTCGTGCCTTGATGCTCCACTATCAATGATCCATGCATTGTCATCATGGAGAGATCCTGTAAGGGCAACCAAAAGTCCTTGATCTTTGACTTTAGTGAATAGATAATGAAAGAGTTTTTTGATCCATCTCCTAGTAGAGTTGATACCCATTCTTATGTAGTCCATAAATGAGGGAGATTCCATGGCAACAATGTGATCTTCAATCATTCTTGACTTAGCTTTGATACCATGTTGAAGAATCAATGCAGATATATATTAGGGTTTAATTCTTCGATCTTGATAATTACTTGTGATTATGTTGGTTTCTTTACTTCTTTATTATCTTTATCTTTCATCAAGCAATTACCATATTATGTGTGTATTACGATCAAAATAAGAGACACAAGATATAGGCACTATGCCACGGCAAAACCCCCCTCAAAGGGAAAACCCAGTCATGATAATTCTTCCTTTCAATAGTATTCTTTGAGACTCTTCACCCTAGACATGAACCAAACTTTCCCTCCACACCAAGTCAGCCTTCCAGATCTTCAACCTAGCAGCAACAGCAACCAGTCTTCTAGTAGCTTCGCAGATTTGCAACAGCAGCAGCTTCCAAACTTCAAAGAATTTGATCTCCCAAGAGAGACCACGAAACAGAGAGATTGATTCACCAAAGTTTTTATTTTCTCTCTCTTTCAGATAGACCCAACTCACACTTCTTTTGCCTCCTTTTCCAATTTTGCACTTTTTTCCTTGATGTAGTGAATTGGTGAGCAAATGAATTCGACCTCCTTGCATTTATAGCCTTCTAATGGGTTTGAATTCCTTCCTTTGAGGCCGACTTGATCTCCTTTAGGCCGACTTGATGTGGAGGGCTACTAGACCACTTTTGACTCAAAAATAAACCTAATTACATGATTCAAAATCCCAAGGAGGGTCAATATAAATCTATAATGACTAACCTAGAAGACCACAATTGGGACCTTATACTAAACATGACCCAAGCATTGTTAGGATATTCCGACACATAGGAAATAGTTAAGAATAACTTAGTCTAGTGTAGAGTTAGGTAAAGTGTGTTTCTTTACCGTGTACATTTGTAACTTATAATCCGACAGTCATGATTTGTAGTGATCTGACGGTTATCTCTCACCTCGATATTAACGGGACTTGATCCGTGGCTTAACACCCGATTGGTCCATGATCTCTATTTAAAGAGCGTGGAGGGTCATTTGTCTGGTAACCATTTATGAGAGAAACATATGTAACTTTTCTTTTTATATTAATAAATTCCCTGAAGTGGCCGCGTTGGCTCAGGGCGTGCACTGTTTCCCTCTTTGAGGGTTTTAACCACGTGATTATACTGGCGTACTGATTTGTGATCTGTTTGTGAGCGGTGACCTTTGGTTCTTGATCTACGGAACTTACCCTGTAAATTCCTACATGGTATCAAAGCTATTTTGAGGGCCGCGTCCGTTGTTGATCAAAATATGAAGCCAGTTTGACTGCATGCAAATGTCGTTTTGTAGATCTACTATTTCTAAACATTTTTGGGCTTGGAGAACTGCTCGGTTGTGTCCGGAGCATCTGTTATAGTGAGGAACACCTTTCGTTTCATGCGAAAAGGTTTCCGGCTACCCAAGTTATGTCATTTTAGATCTGGAGGTATAAAGCATCTATTTTGCAGTTATATTTGTTAATAGTTCTGCTTATTTCGGTTTTTTTTTTCTGTATTAAGGTTTTATTTATTTGCTAGATCTATACCCTCTTCTCTGTGTATGCTCGTTGTTGTGCGCTCCGTGTGATCTCGGCAAATCAGAAACAGGAAAAAGGGTTTTTTTTGCTACGTATGCTCTTTCCCCACGTCTTTGTGCGATCTCGGGAAATCAAAAATAGTGAAAAAAAGTGATAGTTGCCAGAAGGCTAACTGAGAATCTAACATTCTGCTGTAAGGCTTTGCATTTCGTTTTTTGCCCCTTTTTTGTGTTTTTTGTGCAGGAAAAGGCACGCACACCGAAGCATAATAATAATAATCCCCCCTTCCTCCTTTCTAAAATAACATGATCCTTTTACTATCTCACTTGGTGAGGGGTTAGTTTATGAGAATAGAGGTCTTAGGTTCAAGTCTCCTTCTCAAGCTTCTTTTGTAAAAAAAATTTGTTCAAAGGGGCAAAAAAAATTTTAAAAAAGCCACACTTCATCCCGTTCCCGTAACTATTCGGCATCTACAACTCAGTTTTTTCAAAAGGCATAACTTCTTCATCCAAAAATCGTTTTTCGAGCCGTTTTTTTTTAAACGGCCTAATTTTCCAAGATCTTTCCATTGGAGCAGTTAGTTTCAGCTTTTCTCAGCTTCAGTTTTAAAATATATATATATGGAAAGTGCATGCCTGGTTATTCTTAACAGCACCAATTATTTCCAATGGCTACCTCACATGGTAGATATACTTAGAAGTAAAGGGCTTTATAGAATAGCCACAGGACAAGAAACTAAACCTTCCGATGATGATAAAGTTCCCAAATGGGAAAATAGACAAGATCAAGCACGAGGGTTGATAGGAATGTCCATTGCTCAAGATCTTCGATTTCACATCCTTGACATTGACACCCCTGATAAAGCCCTAGAAAAGCTAAATAATGTTTTTGGTATTCAAAATCAAATTAGGGCCCACCAGCTTGAAAATGAGTTGCTTACTTTGGACCCTAATAATTTCTCCTCTATTGAAGACTTTTTGTCCAAATTCAAGACCCTTAGACTTCTTTTAGAAGGGTGTAAGGTCAAAAAGGAAGATGGTAGCCTCATATATTGCATTCTTGCTAAGCTTGGTCCTACATACTCTGTATTTGTTTCCGCCTTCCATTCCACCAGAGAAGCCATCATTTCTTCAGGAACCACCTACAAGAATCCCTCTTTTGATGTCTTTTGTGATTCTTTGATAAGAGAACAACAAAAACTTTTACACCTTAGTCTTATCACTACTGAAAACGCTTCTAAGAAAGCCTTAGCAGCCCAACAACAACCATATCAAAAGAATCCCAAGAAGCAGTATCCTAAAAAATATGGTCCTAAATCAAACAAGGGCCCTAAGCAATTTTAGCCGCAAACTGAAAAATCAAATCACCAAAATAATAAGGCAAATCAAAACAAAAGGAAGAAGACAGATAGACATTGCAACTTTTGCAATCGGGATGGCCATATAGAGTCCAAATGTTTTAAGAAGATGGAAGCCTTAGAAGCAGCAATGAAGAAGCACAACATCAATTTGGAGCACTCTTCACCTTCATCTTCAGGCATGGCACTTTCTGCTTGTGGTTTTCAAGCATCAAGATCTGGTTATGCTTTAAATGTATCTTCTTCTTCTCCTTCTCATGAGTGGCTCATTGATTCTGGAGCTTCTTATCACATGGCTAAAAATAAATCCATGTTTTCTTCTTTAAATGATTGTAACACCAAACATATTTATGTTGGTGATGATAGATTTCTTAGTGTTGTAGGATCTGGAACCATTCATCTAGATAATGGTCAGTTTAATGATGTACTATGTGTTCCTACCTTGTCATGCAACCTTCTATCTGTTTATCAGATAACTCATTCAGGTGAAGGGAAAATAGTAGAATTCTCACCTCATGATGTTGTAATCAAGGACCTCAAAGATCCTAAACATATTTTAGCTACTAGCATTGTTGATGATTCCACAAGGTTGTATAAGTTTGACAACTTTGGGTCATCATCTCTTCTCTCTGTTTTTGTTGCTCATAATGATGGTGTGAGCAAACTTTGGCATGAGCGATTTGGTCACTTAAACTATCGCTCCCTTCAAACTCTATGTAAGGAAAATATGGTGACGGGCCTTCCTATGGTATCTTGTCGGGATGGTGTTTGCTCCAGATGTGTACTCGGAAAACATCATCAAGATAGTTTTGACAAACGTGCCTCTTGGCACGCTTCAGCCCCTTTGTAGTTTGTGCACAGTGATTTATGTGGTCCACTTCTTGTTGTTTCTTTCTCTGGTTACAAGTACTTCTTAACATTCATTGATGATTTTTCCAGACGCACTTGGGTATATTTCTTAAAACTCAAGAGTGAAGTTTTTAACATGTTCTTGGCCTTTAAGGCCTTTGTTAAGAAACAATCTGGACATCAAATTCTTAAGTTAAGATCAGAGAATGGCGGAGAATATGTTAACAACAAATTTATCAACTTCTGCACTGAGAAATGCATTCAATTGCAACATACTGTTCCATATACTCCACAACAAAATGGCGTAGCTGAAAGGAAGAATCCCACCTTAAAACTGGCCAATTTGTATGCTTCAATCTAAGGGACTTGGTCTCCAATTTTTGGGCGGCTTGGCTGTTGGTAGGTACATAGTGAAGAAATCACTCCTACTAAGGTTTTTAAAAAAGTGTAACTCCGGGAAAAACGGGGCTCAATCGAAGCACGGATGTGAAAATGCTTTTAGTGTTTTGAAGTGATGTTGGTATTTGCATATTCTTTTTCACGAAACATAAAGCCTTAGAACCTAAGAGTGAAAAAAGTATTTTTGTTGGATATTCTGAAGATGTCAAAGGATATAGACTTCTTCAACCCAAATCCAAAAATATAATCATTAGAAGAGATGTAAAGTTTGATGAAAATATATCGGCCTGTGAGCCTCGTTCAGCAGGTGTGCCACCTTTGGCCTACGAGCTTGATTCAGCATATGTGCCACCTCTCTCTCTCTCTCTTCTATTTTTAATAACATTCCTTCTAGTTCAGATGATGACAACAAGGATGACAATCCTCCTCCAGCTCGTGAAATTGTTCCTTATATTCCACCGCTTCCAAGATAGGTCCGCTCTACTCGGGATGCAGTAGGTTCTCTTGCAGGTGACCCTGCCGATCAACGAGGTACAAGTTCTCAGTTCGAAAGAGCCTCTTCCTTATTGGCTCAAGTTCCAGAAAAACTTGATCTAGAAACCTTTGAAGAAGCCTCCGGTCATCCAAATTGGGATGAAGCTATGAATGAAGAGTATCGTTCCTTATTGGCAAACAATACTTGGGATCTTGTTCCTCTTCCAAAAGGAAGAAAACTTGTCAGATGCAAATGGGTTTACAAAACCAAGTTTGGACCAGATGGAAAAGTGGATAGATATAAAGTTCATCTTGTTGCTAAAGGTTTTTCACAAGTTGAAGGCATTGACTATACTGAAACCTTCTCCCCTGTTGCCAAAATGAATTCTATCCGCCATGTTCTTTCCTTTGCTGCCTCCTTTCAATGGGAAGTCCATAAGATGGATGTTAAATCCGCCTTCTTACATGGAGATTTGCATGAAGAAATCTACATGGAACAACCCCCAACTACATAAAAAAGACTCTGACATTCATTTTATACCTTGAAATCTATCGCAATTCTCAACGCCGAAAGAAGCTCCACAAAACTTGGTATGCCAAAATGGATAGATTTATCTTAGATAATGGCTTTTCTAGGTGTCATTCTGACAACACTGTCTACACCAAGAAAGTGGGTAAGTCCTTCACCATCCTTGTTCTTTATGTTGATGATCTTATCCTTACTGGTAATGATCCAAACCATATAAACCATGTGAAGTCTAGCCTCAAAAAGAAGTTTGAAATGATAGACTTAGGACACTTGCATTATTTCCTTGGTCTTCAAGTCTTGCAATCCAAGGAAGGCATTACCCTCTCTCGGTCAAGCCTTCACCGCGATCACTACCACTTTCCATGGAAGGCACAGCAAACTGCACCCTTCTCCTTTGGTACCGAGTCAGAAAACTTTCGGTCATTGTACTACCCACAGTTGATGCTGCCTGCCACCATCAACTTGTTGTCCTTCCCCATATTAACTTGTCCACCGTCCACAGCCTTTCCTTTGTCGTTGGTCTTGTCGCTCGGTTTATGCACCAACCTCATGAAAGTCACTGGAAAGCAGCTAAAAGAATACTTCAATATATTCGAGGTAAAGTTCAGTTCGGGATTCATTACAGTGTAGGAGCATCTCCCTTGTTGATTGGTTTCACTAATTCTGATTGGGCTGGTGACCCTAATGATCGGAAGTCCACTGTAGGATATGTATTCACTCTTGGTTCAGGACCTATTACTTGATCTTGTAAGAAACAAAGTACCATCACCCTTTCTTCAGCAGAAGCAGAGTATCGTGGTGCAGTTGAAGCCAGCAAGGAAGCCATGTGGCTTCGTCAGATCCTGTCCAACCAATGATCAGGTAGCCGATATCTTTACAAAGGCTCTCACAGAAGTGAAGTTTACCAAAATTCGATCCATGCTTGGAGTTCAGGAAAGTTGTCATTAAGGGGGGATAGGCTCTAATGCCTCCTTCTCCTATTGTGTCACTTTCGTAAATCCTTCAATCCTATCCCAATTTGTTCTTAAGGGGGGATGTTAGGATATATTGACACATAGGAAATAGGCTACTTTTGTGTCACCTTTGTAAATCCTTCAATCCTATCCCAAGTTGTTCTTAAGGGGGGATGTTAGGATATTCCGACACATAGGAAATAGTTAAGAATAACTTAGTCTAGTGTAGAGTTAGGTAAAGTTTGTTTCTTTACCATGTACATTTGTAACTTATAATTCGAGGGTCACGATTTGTAGTGATCCGATAGTTATCTTTCACCTCAGTATTAACGACACTTGATCTGTGGCTTAGCAACCGATTGGTCCATGATCTCTATTTAAAGAGCATGGAGGGTCATTATTCCGGTAATCGTTTATGAGAGAAACATATGTAACTTATCTTTTTATATTAACATTAAATTCCACAAGTGGCCACAGTAGCTCGGGCATCTGGTGTTCCTAAGGGGTTTTAACCACGTGATTATACTAGTGTACTGATTTGTGATCTGTTTGTGAGCGGTGACCTTTGGTTCTTGATCTACGAAACTTACCCTGTAAATTCCTACAAGCATGAAACCCATGCTTTAATAAGTCATTTAATAATAAAAATAAATATCAAAATAATAACATAATTTCTTTTTCTTCAATTCTTTTGATGAGTACAATAAATATAAATTATGAGGACCGAACCTAGTTACAATCTTCAACAACTCTTACTAGTGCACCAACTCCTACCTACTGGAGGCTACCACATCCTCTTGTTTCTCCAGCTACCACCAGAAGGAAGCTACCACTCCCTGATCAAATTTATCGGCCACCACCGGAAGAAAGCTACCACTCCCTCACTGAAAGCTCCAACCCTCGGACCCTTGTGGACCGCATTTCACAATCTTTCACACGAGATCCACCCAACTCAAACACAAATCCTACAGGCCATGTTTCATCCAATTTTCAAACCGGACCCACATATAACATTATGCTCAATTTGAATAACAAGATACCAAAACTCTCTGCAATGAATCTATGATCAACAATCAAATTTTCCCAATCTTAATAATTGAAAACACATCTGACCAATACACAATTGTCAACAAAACTCTCTCTACAATAACCCAATCAGCTATTGGCAAGCCATCGTCGCATATATCAACAATCAATCAAAGTCTCTGCTCATACCATCCCCATTACAATATAAATGCCCATGAATCATCAGCAACATATAACCACAAAATGCCCTCTTACTAAGCCAGGACATCAATGCCAAACTATAATCAAATCACTTTGACTTCCAAACATTACATTAGCTCATCCAAACAACACATCAATCAATAATTTGACTTCAATACATGGCAGTATACTCATAGCATCAACCTTTCACCATTCAAGTTACAACATCATCATGACAATTACATATAATGAAGCTACAATAACCAATATCCATATTGTCACAAAGCCCTAGCTCTAATCTCAACCTCAATCGCAACAACAACAAGCATACATCATAATGAAAAACAATACATCTCAATCAAGAAGGCATGTAACCATACAAGAATGTCCCTACAATAAGCCCTTAACACGCAAACCCCGCAACATTTCCATCAAACTTTTCACAACTGAATCATCATAGAAACAATACTATGCTCAGTCTATTATCTTTGCGAGATCAAATGACGAGCAGCAGCATGAACATCAAATTCATAGGCAAGTATTTAAACTATCATATAAACTTTTGTCCTCAAGGTGTTGATCTCTGAGAGCCATACTCTATTTTTAACCTTTTCCCACTGTGCATTCACCTTTGTCATTGTAGACCCATTGACTATAGCACAAGCAACAACCTTTGTCTCAGATTTTCAAGCACAACAGCTTTGTTAGGGGCGCATTTACATCCAGGGTTGCAGGGGAGCGTCCCCTCCCCCTTTGCACCCACTCTCAAAGAGTGCTCCAAATGGAAGCGCTTAGGGAGCGACCCAAGGAGTGTGCTCCCAAATCACTCATGTTTGGGAGCGTGCTCCCACCAAAAAAATTCACTCCTCGGTCGCTCCCTCCCTAGTGCTTTCACAAGTTGTTAAGATTCTTAGCCCTAGCAATGTTAGCAATCAATGGTAATGTTAATAACTTAAATTTTTAAAGTAAAAGTGACATTATCTTTCATTTTCATCCATTTACTTAAATTTTTAACATTTCCATGAAATGACTAATGATGTTTGCAAGTGGTTTTGACCTCATTGGATTTCATATGGAAAAACTAGATTTTTAGATATCACTCAAAATCCAGCAGACTTAATGATTTTCAAGATTTCAAGATTTAAGGAATTGCAATGTTTCCAATTGATTTTGTCATGCGTGAGGGTATGAGGTTGGCATTTGATCATGAACATGAAGCCCTTTAAGTACATTGATATCGGTGTCATTGATTGTTGAACTTTGTTGATGTTGGTGGTATTTCTTGTTGAACTCCTCTACCATGGCCTTAACTAATATGTACCCTTCACTCAAAGGAAAATAATTGGTTAGGCATGCTAAGCCTTTTCTACCAAATTATAAGGTTGAGGAGATGAACCCTTCACTCAAACTAAAATCATTGGTTAGGCAGGTTAAAATTTTTCAATTTCTACCATATTATAAGGTTGAGCAAACCAATTCTAAAGACTTTGAGCTAGATGATGTTTATGTAGCTCTTGTTGATAATCCCATTTCTAGTAGTGTTGAATCAATGATGAGTTTCACGATTGATCATGTTGATTAGTGATTTGTAGTTTTGGTGTATAGTTTTGTTGTCACTACTACTACTGGGCTTGCAGAGGAGTTTGAGGAGTCAGACTCCGAGTCAAATGATGTTTATGTAGCTCATGCTGATGATACCATGTAGTAGGATCCCATGTCTACTAGATAATTGTTGTTGTATGGTTTAAGCCATGTTTTTTATGTTTTTTTATAACTAATTCATCATTCTAAACGCTTTTGTTGTCATATATGCATCAAAATATATAAATATAAAAAAAAGTCTCAACCCGGAAGCTTCTGAAAATTGTCGCTCCCCACTCCCGCTTCCGCTCCCACTTCCAAGCAGCCTTGATTACATCATCAAGCAATAAGTTTAGCCATGTATACCCTGCAACATTACATTCTAGACCTTGCAAGCATTATTGTTAGAAAAACATATCTTTGCATACACAATACTCTGTAATAAAGCGTTGATCTCTACATAGTACAAACACAATACTTCGTCTTAAATTTTGTATCTAATTTCTCTGCAAGGAAAATAGCAGCATCACACATATCTAATTCAAGTATAAACCAATCAGTATTGTATGTAAAACTGTGCCCTGCGTACTCAACCTCTAATTCAATGTAGAATCATTCAACTATCTACAAAACCCTTGTAAGCTACAAACTCCTGTCAATGCAGATCCTCTTCTCATACAACAGCAGCAATCGAATCATTGGGCATACAAGGTCATCATTCAACTATAGTTTTCAATTCTTGCAATCTCCTCTTTAAATAACGTATCTATGCAAAACCCTTCACAGATAAGCCATACACATCCTGGACAATAGATCTAACAATAGTGCATACTCTATGCAGTCATGTCCTGAATACAAGCTCAGAAAATAAATCACCAATGCACCCGTTCAATGGAGGACTTAGATCCATGTGTATATCCCAACAAATATAAGCAAAGAAACATTTACCAAATACCCAATCGACTACAGCCCACCAGATAAGTGATTACTTAAGCCCAAATACATTCACTAAGAGACAATGACATTCTCTGTTTCTGCAAAACACTACTTGAAATTCCATACAATCAACGCTTCAGCTCCCTGCACTAGATGGATCATCATAAAATATATAGCAACTAACATATGGTTTGCGCACAGTCTATAGGAACTCCAGCAATTAGAAAACTTCAACAAACAAAACAAATAATCTGATCGATTCAAGAATATAAAGAGTTCACTGGCTATCTAATTGATCCAGAGACAAAAAATGCGCCAAGACTAAAGAATTCTAGACCAATATCCTTCAGATCGTTCTCTGCTTTATTGAACCTGACCCTTGCGCACTGGTGCAATCACCTGTTCCAGAACATGGCAAGACATAATTCAAAAATTGCACCCTCGAATGATCGAACTCCTTGCCTTTTATAGTTTTTCTTCCTTAAGATTACCATGGGCAAATCCATGGATTTCATTGATGGATTCGTTGACAGTTTCAAATAGACGTTAAGCATCCTTGTGCAAATGAATATCTTGGGCAATTCGATGGTTTTGCCCATGGTTTTCTCAATTTATTCATCTGCAGACTCTAACTCGCCATTTATTCTCGGGAACTACGCTATAATGTGCCTCTCATACTCCACAGCTCGTGTGATAACACAATATGTTTACTTAGACAGTCGTGTTACTAGGATCCTCTACCCATAACTCTATCAAATTGCTTCAACACTTCACCAGGCATCTCCAGAGCCTGTCCAAACTCTTACAACTCCTCTGCAACCATCAAGATATCATCATAAGTCATCACCTAGCCAGGCACATCAATTTTGTTGCCAATCAACAAAAGTGCTAAGACCACGATCCAGGTTTGCATCAAGGCCAACACACTAGCCATAATGCCAACACAAGGAGTCAACAACTCTAAATTAAAACATAAGTAATTCATGTTCTTCTCCGATTGATTTTTCAACAGCCCTATGTCATTGCAATTCAATTATAATTGGTTCTTCCATAATGAGGTTTGCAGGAACATTGCGAAAACTACCAAAGAGTTGATACCTAGTATCAAAAAGAACAAGCAAAATTTGTGACTAAAAGGATCTCTCAAGTAAGAGGAAGTAGCAGTAGTACAAAGGACTTGCCTACGGGGCAAAGGGAGCAACAGTAACAGAAGGACTTGCTTATGAAAGGGAATAGTAGAAGGATTGTAGTCGTGACAGAAGGAGTAAAATCACCATAAGGAAGACCTGCTTCAGCTTCAGAAAGAGTTAGCTTCAAAAATTAAGATGAAGGATTTTTACCCTATTTTTTGGAAGTACATGGATTACAAGCCCATGACTATATCTATGGACCAGATATTTGCTCTACAAATGAAAACCTCAAGCTAATATGTGATACATTGTTACCTATGTTGTATATTGGAAATGTCTCAGAAGGTGAAGTGAGTCTTTACAGGGACATCACAAGTCATAAAGCAATGACCGGATCACTTCATCTGAGACATGGTGAAAAGAGGAGCAATAGAGCTCCAATACATATTAACAAATAAGTAGATTGAGGACAAAGATGAGCTTCAGATGATGCTAGATGTCTCCCTCATTGAATGGTATGATGAAGTGTTCGCAGGATTTAGAAGCCAGAAGGTTTTGGCTAGGTCATAAAGGACTTTGACCAAGAAGAAATGTATAAATTCACCTTTGAAGCAAAAAGGAATTGGCTAGGTCGACTAAAAGTGAATGTTCTAGGGAAATTACAAGATTGGACAGATCTTCTCCTTAGAATCCAAAAGGACTTGGTTGCCAGAAGGCTTGGCTATGTCAACCAAAGGAGAGAGATAAAATTCACCTTTAAATACCATAAGGACTTGGGTAGGTCACAAAGGACTCTGACCAGAAATGTGAATAGTCCAAAGGCAAATTCTTTTGAGAAGTTAGAAAAATTTGATGCCTAGGCTAAGGTCATGACCAAAGGAGTTTTATATACTTGCCTGAGGAGCCATAAAGGATTTTGGCCCACCCTGGATATTTGAAAAGATATGTTGCTCAATTCAGGATAAGATTATTTTGTAGACATGTGTCAATATGACAAGCTCATGAAACTTTCATTTTCTTAAGGAAGGAGAATTTCCAGCTAAGGGAAATATGTTGCGGGAGAATACCTCCCTCGCTAAGAGGGAGAGTTGATTTTTGTGTAGCATCGGGAGGTATTCCTGCATGCCCAAATGGCTTCCTAAGTCAGCCTAAGAAAAATATTAAATATGAAAAACAAAAAATATTATTTTTGGCCTTCATGTAGGCCCCAAATGACAAGTCAGCCCCAACATGTCAATGGGTGTGACCCTTGGTCAAAACCCATCCAGTTTGACCACAATAAATATCAACTCAACCTCTTCATTTGGGACAATTTGAATCACACAACATCTCTCTATTTCTGATCCACACACGCGAAGTCAACAAGGAGAAGAAGACCAAAGTTTGACCAGAACTGAAGTTGCCATTGACCAGTGTTGACCAAATCTACTCTACCATTGTTTGACCAAGTTTTCTGGCTGTTGTTTGACTGTATCTTTGACAAGTTTGACAGAGAAAAGAAGGATTATTTCAATTGCAGAATCTCACACTTTAACCGCAGTTGACCACAGGCTACTTGAAAGAGTTGACTATAGGCCGAATTTCGTCCCCTTTGACCAGAGTTGACTTATGTTAGTTTGAAGTATTTTGATCAGCATTTTGACCAGGTTTGACTAGTATTTAATCTTGGAATTGGCATAGATTTCTAGGCAATCTGTATTGTTAACTTTGTTGAAGATTGAATTCTCCTTAGAAGAAAAGTTGGTTGGGTTTTTCCAAGCACAATTGGGTTTTTAACATAAACAAAAATAAATTAGTGGAAGCACAACCAATTTCAATCATACATTACACAAACAAAATCTGCCCAATCAACAGTTCTCCATTAAAAATAATATCAAAACCTACTCGGATTCCTTCCTGGGAAAATGGCCCACTAAGGAAATTACATATACAACAAGAACCTAGATCTCATCCAGGCTTCCAGCTAATCAAACCCTCCTTGGTTGATCTAGTTCTCCCTTGTTGCTCCTTGCACTTTCTTCGAACCTAGAACACTTGAATGGAAGCCCTTCTCCACTCAATCACTGAGATCTCCTCTCAGGTCTTGTGCTCACTCATTGTTGTGTGTATTCTCCTTTGCCCTAACCCTTATTTTATAAGCTTGAGTTATGATCGAATCCCTAACCTAGATCTCCCAAGTTATTAACAGTTGAGATAAGAGCTCAACATCACTTGAGATCAATGGATGAGATTACATTGAATTCTCTAATGCAAAAACCTTTGCATTTCATTAAATTAACTCACTTTATCTTATTAAAAAAAAATTACTTTAATCACTCTAAGGTCTAAGGGTATATTAGGTGACTCTTGCACGCCTTAGGTCTGTGCAGAAGTACCTACCTAAGCTACAAACATCAACAGCAACATCATATGAAAAGAGGACATTAAGATGTGCTAACTCATCCAAACATCAAATATGTTCCTCATCACACAAGCAACGCATTAGAATCATGTAGAACACCCCATCCTAATGACATCAACGAACCAAGCCACTAGTAAATATTAACAATGTCATGAAACATCTACCCCTTACCACCATCATCATCTAAACCCTCGGGGGGCTAAAACCATCATCTAAATCCAAGATAAGCAAATAGGCCAAACCTCCATAATGAGATATTTTGATCCACATCCATCAAAAGTGTGACCAAAGGGATGATCAACAAGACAAAGCACATGTGGGAAGACCACCAAGCAACAAGCACAATCAACCAACCTAGGAGAAGTGAAACTCCCCCAACCAAAGGCCAGCATCAAATGATATGATGCCATGAAGATAAGGGGTTTCATAAAGATGAATCCAACCAAGTCAGTCCAATAGCTCCTAGAAACCAACAACAATTTCTATCAGTGTCATGAAAGTCACAAAGTGAAACCTCGTACAACATAACAATAGGCTACACCTTGGGGACACACACTCTTCTTGGGAGTGCATGTGAACCCGAAAAATCTCTAGTTCAAACTTCAACCTATCAAGAAGAAACAAGAGGTAAGACCGTGTCGCGAGATAGATAGAAATCAACATCCAAAACCACCACATACTTATTCATTTTTCTTTTTTTCCCTTTGGATACATACATCACCAAGGATTCAAAATTTAGTTACAACAATGTCAAAAAGTAAACAAGTGCTCACATGTGTTGAGCTTATCCTACTCTACTCTAACCTAGGATGAAGCACAAGGCTAAGTGAAATCAAATAGCCAATGCAACCATCCAAACATATCCTCAATGCCATGGATCCTACCCGTGTTTGGTAATGATCCAAAACAAAGTTACAACAATAAATTACATGAATATAGCTAGAATCTCTAGTACATCATGGCTGCAAAATAAATTTACATTACAAAGATGGCAGCCGATACTAAAATCTGAACAACAGTAGCATGTTCCAGCACATGCTACCTCAATCCAATGTTGAAGAGGGTTGAAAAATGGTTTGGAAAAGGTACATGGTAACCCATCATCAACTTGAAAAATGTCTTCTAAATGCCTCTCCAAAGGCTGATCTGCAATAAAAATATCATTTGCACCTCCAAATATTAAAGATGTAGGCTAATCCAACAAGAAAATGTCTTCTTCTGAGCATGAGGATGTGGCATGAAATGAAATTTCAGATCTGGAAATGAAATTCTGATCATGAATAAATGGTTAGCAATGACTTTCATAAAATCTCAACATATTGCTGCCTGATACAATTTCCAGCACTAAAACATACTTCTAGCTGAAAAATGACGTGTGCATTCACTAAAATCTGAAGAAGGAAGCTGAAAATTTCCAGCACTTTCATCACCACTAACATGGCTCCTAAAACTGAAAAAACTCAACATTTTTCCTCAGAAGAGATGGCTGAATATTTATTGTTCTTTCCTGCATTTTCCCAATCATCAAATATGTTCCCCATCACACATCCAACACATGTATCATGTAGTGCACCCTATCCTAGTTACACCAACATCATACATAAACCCACAATGTCACTAGGAAATATCAACAACAATGTCATGAAACGTCTACCTATCACCATCATCATCTAACCCCTTGGGCGGCTATAACCATCATCCATATCCAAGATAAGCATATATACCAAACCGCCATAATGAGATAGTACGATCCACATCTATCAAAAGTGCAACCAGGCAGTAATCAACAAGGCAAGAACATGTGGGAAGACCACCAAGCAGCAAGCAAAATCATCCAACCGAGGAGAATTGAGACTCCCCCAACTGAAGAACTTCATCAAATATTAAGATGCCATGAAGATAAAGGTCTTTATAAAGATGAATCCCTCCCAAGTTGGTCCAATAGTTCTAAGGAACCAACAGCAAATTTCCATCGATGTCAAGAAAATAGCAATATGGAACCTCATACAATATGAGGTGTAAGTTGTAACACCACGAATGGCTTCATGGCCAAAGGAGTTTAAGTAATTGAAATTTGTAAGTCGACCTATTCCCAAACTACGGAGATACATGGTTACTGCATTGCGATAGGAGAAGCATTTGTCAAAATGTGTGATGTGCACATAATGCTCTAGGGAACACTTCAATCTCAATTTTTTTGGGGGGAGCAACACTCCCAGGTTTTGGCAACACTAGTTCAACTTCATGCAATTCAGGTTCATAACATGTTCTCCCAACCATGCACTTGTGTTTGTTCCTCCTATCTATCCTTCTTGTGCTTAATAGTTAAATTTGACTACCATGATCCTAATCTGGAACAAACTTTTAGAGTACACAAAATCTATGCACACAAGGAATAATTCTGCCATCATCAAGTAGATCTGTCTATTTCATCACATCATGCTTTTCAATATTTTTTTGAATAGTCTTGAAATGATATCTTCATGTAACTTATTTTGTTCTATTTCTCTCCTTGTTTTTCTCAGTTTGAATAGTCCTGATAAGATCTCTTCATATAAATTATTTTGTTCTATTTCTATCTCCTTGTTTTCCTCGGCAGGGCCTTCTTCCATGTATTTTTGTACTTCTCTTGTTTTCAGTCTTCCTCCAGCCTTGTACAGAATAGACTGATGGTGAAAGGGCCTCAAGTAATATCAAATTTGTAAAGGAATGTCTCCACAAAAATTATCACAACCTTCAAAATAAATGCAAAAAAATGAGCTTATTCGGGGAAAATAGCTTGCAATCTCAATGGTCTTTTCGTGCCATTCTATAAAGTTTGAGAAACTTATATATTAATTTACAACATGACGTGTGCTACAATTTTACAGGCATGATCTTACATTTTCCAAAGCACAATTAAAACATTGTATCTGCACAACGATTTTAGAATATAGATTTTCCAGCCCAGAAATAGTAATAACGGATTCTCCCCTAAACCCAAATTCCAGTAATATGTATACAAATATTTTTAACTCAAACTGCATGCTTAGCAGATGAGCACAAATTGTGAAAATGCATAAAAACCATAAATGCTGGGAAGAAAAAGCAAACGCAGAAATAGTAAAATGGGTAAAGATACAAAGAATATAGAAAATGTTTAGAACAACTGCCCACTAGTAAATCATGGAATCTCACAGCCCTGAGGGTTAGCTCAGTTGGTCGAGTTCCCGTCGGTCGAGTCCCCATCGTTAAAGCACCTCTGCTATTGAGAGGCCACGGGTTTAATTCTCTCGACAATCTCGGGGTCAGGCTCTGTGGTTGATCTGACCGGAAATGAAACGTTCGGGTAGATCTGCCTGGTACAAATATTTCCGTGGACATAGTGGTCACCTATCTCTGGGGACCATGAACCACATAGAAAAAACAAAACAAAAAAAATCATAAAAAGCCATGGAGTCTCACAAGTCACAATTCCAATACCAAAATGATTCAGACGAAGGTTAGGAGAATACTGGTAGGGCCAGCATTAAATAACATAACAAATATTACTGGACCTTGATTTGCACCAATTCTGCCCTAGGTTCTATTTGCAGTGTCAATCCAGATTCCCATGCAAGAACTACCTTATTAGGTCAGTAGGGGCGTTACATAAAGACACAAACCTTGCTTCTTTTGGCTCAACAACATAGGATATAGAACCCTAGATTAATGTTGGTAAAAATTACTTTATGGAATGTCAACACGGCTCACAGTAACATGTCCCATTGATGTCTCCCTGCAATTTATAAAAGACCCTAAAAACATGTAGAACATCTGATTCAGAAAATAGAATTAACTCGAGATGTCGAAAATAAGACCACGGCATTCTCATTCTATTACAAGTGGCATAGTATAAAACATCCGTTGAAGCCTAATACAAGAATGTTCAGCTTCCTTTGTGATTTCTTTCTTCCAAAATCACAAGAATTTATTTTAATGGACACAGAATTGCTTTAAGTGATTAATAAGTAATTGTTTTCTGACGGATACTATTGTATTGCAATGAGGCAAGCATGCGCCTTCCCAATCGGAGAATATATTTAATATAGTTAAGTTGTTTCACAATATTCAATTACTCAATCTCTTTCAGCTAAGAAGCCATGGATGTAAAGGAGGTATTTATTCTACCAAAATCACGAAGGACGTGCACTTAACCCCATCCACAATAGACGGCCTGCTTACACAATTGCACCAGCCACAGGGGGCGAACATGGGGAATTTGAACCTTGATGGAGGAAAATTGCCACCTCGCCATACCAACCAACCAAGCCCCCTTTGACGAGTAATTAAGATGTGCTCAGAAGCAAATTTGCCATATCCCTCCTGACGTTTCACGACCCAAATTTTGGGCCAGACCCGTTACGAAACTCCTGGGCGTATTATTTAAATAATTGGGGACTGCCAAGCACGAATGCTCTAAGAATCAAACCCGGGCTACTGCCAGACCGCAGCCCAGCCGACTAAATTTTAAACAATTAAAAAAAAATGAAAAAAAAAAAAAGCCATAAACCATAGCCATAGATGGCTTAATATTCTGGACGGTCCATGCATTTCTGTGCATGGAAAAGAAATCAGATAAATCTGTTGTAGGGTTAGGGGTTGTTAAATTCCGTGGTTTTTCTCGCAGATTCCTTGCGGGCTATGGGCAATATATATTAGTGCATATTTGCCAAATGCATCTCTGGGAAGTGGTTTATGATGACATACCTTGAGAGGATCCACGAGAGAAGAAAATGAACTTTGAGGCCTTTGAGCTTAAGGTGTGCACACTGCAGACCCCAATTTTGAAGATCTGATCACTGGATCTGTATTAAGCTTTTCGGATTTGCCCCTGCAACTTCATCACCATCTTCCAGCGAAAATAAAAGCACAAAATAAAGTTGACATGTGGTATTTTAATCAGTTCAATGACTCTGTTTCTTTTTCCTTTCAGAAGGAGCCATTTGTATCAAGTAGTGGGGTCACATCATAATGGTTAAAGGAGGGACCTTCTCGTCGTGAATCTAAGAAGGTATCACTAACATTCCATCACATCCAAAGTACAGCGAGCACTTCTAATTCGGGTCAGTTCTATGGACTTAGCTTTTAGTGCATTTAATAGTTCATAAATCATTATCTCATAATTGTTGCCCATGTTTATGGGATAAAACGACTCCTAATCAAAAAGGTGGGTTGAAGAGTGAATAAGGATAATAATAGTCCTTGTTTTGGTCATTCTAATAATTGTTTAGGTAACTAACAACTTACTAAGCAAAAACCTTAAGTTGGGTGGAAATAAGGTTTGGATTAAACATGTTCACCCAAATTATTCTTCAAAAGGAAATATGCAATGAAATATTTTTCAAAAGGATTTCATTCTTTAAGAGGAAATAGGGGTGATATGAATAAGGATTTCATTCTTTAAAAGGAAATAGGGGTGATATGAGGTCATATGAATATGTATGAGGGAAAGTTAAGTTAGAGCAAAAGTCGTAATCACCAGTCTTAAAGGAGTTTAAACAATCAGAAAGTATTAACAATAAATTTTAGAAGGAAGCTATTTATACAAGTGACTTGTAGAAGTAAGAACATTAACTATTGAGGAAGGTTGAGGGGTAGAGCTTAAGGGTCGTATTCATTTGTGACCCAAATGAAACATTTCTATTTAGCAATTGAGATGAAGTAACATATTTTTGGGTTCTTGGTAGCATCAAGTAAGTGTATGGAGAATAGATCGAGAGAATGAGAGGATATTGAAGATGTCTTGAAAGAACATGGAATCTTAGTATGCATGGTCGGTGAATAGGAGGATTTGGATATGGAGAGCAAGAAAAGGAATAAAAGGAATTCATAAGCTTTGTTTTCCTTTCCATAAAATACATCGAGGAAACCCACTAGACATTTCCTCTCATTCCAAGGATGGTAACTAAAGGTAAACCTAATTATTCATGGCTTGAGGTCAATAGAGCAAACTGATTATAAAGAGCCCAACATGTCACTTATGGGAACTGGTCCTAGATGTGGACAATAACATTCCTCTCAGCCATCCAAGCTAGACCCAATTAACAAATGAATTCATCAGCTATAAAGGAGATGATGAATATAATGGAAAGGGTGTCGGATATTTGTGACCCTATTTTTCGAGGGTACCTTTTGAAGCTCTTTTTAAGCCCTACTTGTATTCCTAAATAACCCTTTTTCCCAACACTCAAGGGTCTATGAATTTTATGTCTACATTATTTTGAGATTTTTTCTACGTTTCTAGCTAGTCATGTTTTGCTAGATATACTAGACGTGGATTTAATGGTGTGTCATTTTTAAGAGTTGAGGAATTACCATTTCAAGTTTCAATTATTGACATACATATTGTTGAGTCTATTGTTTGACCTTCTTGCTTCATGGTTCATCCTACCTAACTTTTGTTGAGCTTAACATGCATTAAAAAATTAGTTGTGTCATCATATCAACCTTCCTATTGATCAAGTAATAGCCTTCGTATTCTTAAGTCTCTATTTGGTTTAATAGCTCAATCTTTGATTGCTTCAGTTATGTTGACCATGAGTAAATCCTTAAGTTAAGTGTTATCCCATCTAGTCAACCCTATTGGATCAAACATGGAGGGTCATACCACTCTATGTATTAAACTATGGGGAAAGTATAATTGTGGCAACACTACAAGGCCATTTTTGTTGGATCATTCATCATTGTGTTGTATATGATACATGATGGCAAACTCTTATAAATATTATGAGTCTTGGCCCGACCTTTTCTCCTATTAAGTCAAACTATCACATCAAAATGGTTGAAAGTTTTTGAACCTATCTCGATACCACCCAATGGTTTGATGGCACAATAAGTTACTAAAGATGAAATCCACTTTGGCAATGTTTTATTCATATAAACTAAACATGTCACCTTAAGTCGCACATGGGATTCCATGGTGTAAGTTTAAATGAGGAATATTGTAACACCCCCAACCACCCACTGGGGCATATCATTGTTGAACCCCATAAATGTCATCCATATCTATCATTTTTTTATACTATTTCTTTATTTATCCTACCCTTTCTGCCCTTTAAGCCTATCATATTAACCTCCAATGTTATTAATAGCATGGTTAGGTACTTTATGCTTCATTCTTCAAATTGTATGTTGTAATCAGATAATTAAGTGTTTTCAAAGGTTGTTTTGCTAATGAGAGAACCTTAGTTCAATTTCAGTGCTAGTAGAAGACTTTTAGTACTAAAGGAACCTCGGGCCCATGAAAGCACATTCAAGGCTAACCATGCATGGGATCACTCTCCAAGTGGATCAAGCACCTAACCACGTGGAAATCATTTTCAAGTGTGGATTTGTATCTTCTCTTCGATGGTCTCGAGGTCAAGCAAGGAAGGTTTAATGATATAGCAAGTTCAACCAAACCCTATTTTCGTCTACAATTGCAGAGTATGAGAGATCTAGTTGGCTACACCATGGTTCTAAAGGATCGGTGAAGTTCATAATGCTCTGAGATATCTTCTAGTTGCACTTGTGGCTAATACAAGAGGCTTCATCCCTCAGATCCAAGAATCAAAACCTATCCCTAGACCAAACCCTTTCTGAAGAATGTATTCAATGTAATTCAAGGACATAATCTATAAATTCACTTAGGAACTTTGATGTTGGGAAAGTTAGATATTTTATGTAAATTGCGTCGATAATACTCCTAAGGTTGTGTACTTTTGTGCCTAAGTCTTATGGTACTAGCCTTTATTTAACTTTGGTTTTTATTAATATGAAAGTTCGTTATTGATCCATTGTCATGGTAACTTTTAATCTCCGAGCATGTAGCACAGCTGGGCACCACTATGGGAGGGCCCCTCGCAGGAGCATATTTATTGTAAAGTATCTCTTATTTTCATTTGTATGTGTGTGTTGTTTCAAATTCACTCTTGTTCATGCTTATTACAATACATAGTGTTTATATGACTAATATTATTATGTTTATCATCATTTCTGTTGTTTATATATCATATGCAAAGTAACCCTATGTGAAGGATTGCTATTATATAGGCACAAGCCTCATTACTTGGTCATATTACTTGCAATATTGTATTGGATCAACGATTGTTTATAGTTCTATTGTGAACATAGATTTCATCGATACGATATTTTCCATGTAGAGATTTGTTTATGTTCTATGAAATAGCCTTGAGACTTATATTGCGGTTTGAAGTCTAATTCAATCTGATTTCTTTACTATAACCCTATATCTATTAGCAATCTCGGTTCTCAATTTGTGATCACTTGAAATACTTTAACTCCAGGTTCAATCTAGAATAGGCTTCGAGACAAAGTATTTTGGCATGCTTTTCCATACTCTGGTATTTATACTTCGAGTTCGATATGATTTTCCAAGGATCCATACGAAAATAATATTACCTTTTTTGTTGGAAGCAGATCGAGACCTATATCAAAACCTTCATTCAAAATCTAATAATACATGCCCATGTTAACAGACCTCGATTTGCAATCAAGCATATCGATATACATATTGTGTGCTTGAGTCTTATTCGTAAGAAGTCTTTGCCTTTGAACGAGGCTTTGATATATTTTATATGGTTCATGGTCTGGTAGTATAAGGCATGTGTTACTTTGTGATCCATGATATCCAATAAGAATGCATAGTGACTTGTTGGATGAAGCTATAGTGATCTATTGTAACAAAGTGTTATGAATTCATAGTGAGCTACAATAGTAAGTGTGAGCATTGATATGAATGTACAATGATACTTTGAATGTTATGGATATGCAGTGATTTGTTTGAAACATTGTGATTTCATTAACTTGTGTGAATTATATTTGGTTACATATGTGTAAAGTTTATATAATTTTTGGATTGGAAGTCGTGTTTAGACTTAGGTTAGTTTCTTGCTCAAGGAATCTAGCAACTAGCAAACCAATAACTAGTAATTAGCATTTGGTTATCATAGATTAGTTTTTAAATGAGATTTATGTTTCGACATTTCATTTACATGCTCTGTCTTTCATTCTAGCACTTGGTTTTCAAGGATTTTAGGACTAGAGCTAGAACCTTATACCATTTAAATCTAACCTGCATTGAATACTTTAACGCTTTCCCATGAGCAATGAAAGAGAGTATTCCTAAGCCACGCCAGGAGGTCTATGATAAAGACTAGATAGATAGGCCTAAATTTCATGCGCTTTTCATTTCAACTTTTAAATATTGTTTTGTATTCTCAACTAGACTGGATTAGATTAGGCTTTGATCTTGCATATATTTTGCTAGAACCTCTAAGTTCATGAACTCCTAGTTCGATACTAAATGTTGGAAATATAATACATATATTTTGACCAACAATCACTACCTTTTGTGTGTATATATATATATATATATATATAATTTATTTTTTTATTTTTTTATTTTTTTAATTTCGCCTTGAAATTGATTCTTGTAACATTTGTCTAACAAGCCTAATGCATCCTACTATGTAATTCTCTCATGTGTAGGAACATAAATGTACAATTGATATTAGTTAAATTAGTACCCATGTGCAACATATGAAAATACATAAATTACCACAAGGGAAAACACATAACACATAAGCATAGAATAAATACTTATCTTTTAAAAGAAACACCAATAGGTTGCAAACCTCAGATGTTCCACCTAGCCACAGACCACGTTGCTCATCATCTCTAGTAATGGGTCACAACCAAGCTAGTGCCACAAATCCATAAGTACTAATGTTTTCCTAAGCCAACTATGGTACATAACTAATATTGATCATAAACAGGGCCAAGTAACAAACTCCAATAGCCTCCAACCAAGAGTCTCACATCCCCCATTAGCCCCCACAATCCAACTTAGTGTACCCCCGTCCCTGCACCCACATTCCATCAAGTTGTGCCAATATCCTTCTGTAATATTTCGAATAGAAATAAACAATAATACACAGCAACATAAACAAGCATCTACAACAAATAAAGAGACATCACACGAATAATGCAAAATATGGAGAAACGCTGAGCCATTTTATTATGTAACTGAGAGATACAATGAGTACAATGGTGATCAGAATGATGGCACCTTGGCTTGCATAAGGCAAGCTAGAAATACTCTCAGAAAAGCTCAAGGAATGGTTGCTCTGTCAAGGACTGCGTAATCTCCAAATGTTGATGCTGCTGCTGCCGAACTGCTGCTACTGCTAAGATGGGATGACTCTTTGGGGTTGTTCCCCTGCTCAGAAAATTTTGAAACTCTAGGAATGAGCTCTCCTCTAATAACCCAGAAAAGCCCAGAAAGGAATCCTAGAATGGTTGAACCCAGAATTTGACCTCCCTTAGGAAATAACGCTCTCCCAGTGAATATGATGGCCCTTAATGATAGCTCTGTAAATGATGGCCTCCCCCTATGCCAAAATGATTATCAGTGAAGGGTTGGACCCTCCACACGATCCTTGGGCTGAAATCCCTGATATCTCCTCACTCCCGAAATTGCCTCTACCAAAAATTGCGTAATCCCTCCAAGGGACTGCGTTGTCCAAGCAACTGCGTGATCCTGGTGGAAGATGCTATGGCTCCCTCCTGCAAAATGATGGATAGAACTCCTCACCTGAGTAGGCACTCGAAGTCCCCCGGGGCTGAGGTTGGGATCTCCGCTCAGAGACACCCGGTGTGCTGAACAACACTGCAGACCCAGCTAAACAGCTTAAGCGTGCTCTAGTCTTGACAGACAGAAAAATCATAAGATGCCAGAATCCCTTGAGAAAGACTGCCTTCCTCTCCTTTTATGCCTGTGAACCCCTAACTCATTTGGGCCCACCTATGTTGCGATGTCCCTCTATGCCACGTTGTCCCTTGCTACGCTACGCTGCCTCTCCCATCCTGCCACTGCGTTGTCCTAAGTGCCTCCTCTTCTGCGTTTCCACTTGGCCTCATGGGCCCCACATCATATTTTAATTAGTTTGGCCAGTGACTTTAGGAAAGTGTTTTTATTCTAATGTTTTATTCATGGGTCCCCTCACCCCTTTATTTCCGCCCAACACTAGGATTTGCCAAAATTAATCAAAATTAATATCCCAATTAGATGACTGCTAATTTAGGGATATTACACCTTCCAAGATTCCTAACTCGAGCCACATAAGGATGATTCAAAGCCCTGTGGTTTCTAGAAGTTCCAATCTACCTCGAGTGTCTCTAGGCACCTTTTTTGGTCTCACGCCAAGGAAACTTATTCCCTTTCACAAATCTACCTAGGATTTTAGCAAGAAATAAAACATGTCATAGGGTCACTCCTTCTTTCCTTTCAAGGAGTCTCCTCACCTCGCCCCTAGTAAGAATGAATGTAATGGATCATGAAATAACACTCAAACTCTAACTTTCATGTGCATGTCCCTCTTTTGGAAAATGCCATTAAGTCATTTTATGTACTTAGGATAAAGCATATGCACTTCTAACTTGGACTTATATTCAAATAATAGCTTAGCCCCCTAGGCTTAAGCCCTTCATCACATTTCCCTTAACCCCATTTCACAATTGTGGAGTCTTGGGCCCCCATACTCTCTTATTTGACTTGGTCTTTAGTAGTGGTGTATTTTATTGATAATTGTGTGATTACAAGTTTACATAACTAGGCTCCTTGGAATTTTAGCACATAGGCTCATTGGCCAAAAATTACACGGGAATTATATCTTCAAAAACATATGAACATAAACATATTGATTTGAACACATATGTACATAGGCACACAGGTCCCAAAATAGCCATCAACTCACCAGCCTAAACATGAAATGTACATCACAATCACACGGGTCATCCCCAAATCATAATTTTGGGTTTACAGATGTATTGTGCTCCTTAATAGTTTTTTTTTACTGCTTGTGTTGCCCAAAATGAGTTCTAGGATACAAATTATAGATTGCGGAAGTTCTGGCCAATTTTGTTCATTTTTTGTTGTTTTGCTACAGCATCTTTCTACTAATTTCTTGAAACCTTATCCAAGTTTCAAATTTGAATCCATATCTATGGTTTTTTATCCAAGAGCTTCCTATTGACTACTTTTATGTCCCAATCTGAAATATGGTTGTAGAGTTGCACCTCCTGGAAGTAAATTGACACTTAATTTGTCCCTTATATTGTTTGAGTCACAACTTCCTCACACTGACTCGATTTTGTAATTGTAATATGTCATTGGAAAGCCCTCTCTAAGCTCCATATTTTAAGCTATAGACACTTTGTGTATCAATGGTACACACAATTCTCATGGGTTTTCACTACTCGATAACATTGGTTAGGGCTTAAAAAATGCATTATTAATTACCTGAAAAATTAGTGAATATTTTGAAAAAAATTATGGAATTTTATGTCGTCATGGTACTATGAATTAGCCAAAATTCACTAGTAAATATTTTATGTAATTGTTATTAGTTATATGGGTTATCTTTGTGCACCCCCCTAATTGGAAAATACATGTGTGTGTGTGTGTGTGTGTGTGCACCCGTTTGTTATCATTAAACGTGAACTAAGTTTCCATGTCTTTCATTAGACACTTGGGGCACATGCAACCTATTTTCTTTATCCTTTTACCCCCAATTGGGTCCCATGGTTCACATGGTTCCTTAATGACATCCACCCATATGGAAGGGTTCCACTTCAGTTGCCACCTTTCCATGTGGCATTCCTTTGTTGGCTATGATGACATATGGGGTCCATTTCCTACTTCTTCCCATAATGTGTGACTTGCACCCTACAAATCCAACAGTTGATCCTGGAGTAGATCAATGGCCCACACTTCTTATCAAACTAAAACATGTGTGATGGTTTGTGGTAAGTTTCATCTATAATGGATCTAATGGCCTCAATTAACCTAATTCGATGGCCAAATCCATATCAAATTCCAACATGCATGCAAGTTAATACATAGTTTCATTTTAAATGAATCTAATGACCATGACCAATTCAATCTGATGGTCCAGATTTATATTAGGTTGCAACATGCATGTATATCAATACAAAGTTTCACTTCCAATGGATCCAATGGCCATAATCCACTCGATCCAATCGTCTATATTTATATCAATTTGTAACATGCACGCAGGATTAATACAAAGTTGCACTTCTTATGGATTAAATGGCCAAGATCCACTCAATTCGATGATCCATATTTATATAAGGTTCCAACATTTGTGCATATTAATACCAAGTTGCACTTCTAATGGATCCAATGGCCATGATCCACTCGATATGATGGTCCAAATCTATATCAAGTTCCAACATGTGTGCATGTTAATAGAAAGATGCACTCCTAATGAACCCAATGACTGGCATCCAAACAAAATGACGCCTCATCGATATCAAATTAGAAGGTGTGAAGGGTTTTAGCAACTCATTGACCCCCAATGAGATTAATTGACGGCACCTATTCCCCCTCCACATGCCAGATTAGCTGCCACCTGGCATTGACACCTCATTGTTAATTTCATAATACTAAAATTTCCAATTTTTCCAATTTTTTATATTTATTTATTCTGTTCATAGAGTTTATTTTCCAAAAAAATTATTTACACAAAATTAACATCTTTGTTGTTGTAATTGGCTCATTAATTTGATGTTTGTACCTATACATTTGTCATTCTTAGTGGATTATTCAGAATTTTACCCATTTCATCTCCTTGGCAAATTATATCAAATAGTTTCCATGCAACCTGTAATTTTTCTTCTATAAATGAAGTTGGAACCATATGGCCCGTGTGTTGAAATATGGGCTTTAAGACTACTTTGTAACACCCAAACCACCCACTAGGGTACATAACTACCTCTATAACCTGATTTGCTTGAAAATTCCCCTTGAATTTGATTCATGTAATATATGTTTGATGAGCCTAATGCATTCGACTATGTAATACTCTCATGTGCATGTTTGACATTACCTCTTGCAGCACTACCCAATAACTCCTTATCCATGTTTCTAATGATCTTCGTAGTTTCTTTCCCCCACAATCTAATCCCTATGTGGGGATTTTGTTTTGAAGATATAACACCCTTTTCAAACAGAGAACCCCTTACCATTGTACTAGACTAGATCTATTGGACTTCTAGCAAATCCTCTGAAAATCCAAAATTTCCTCCTCCGTCTCCTTCCTCAAAATCTAAATGTCACAAAAGACATATAGTTAAATATAGTAATTATATTTTGAATTTTCTTGAACACATACATCAATGCAAAGTTTTCTAAAGTGTATTTTCCCAATATCCACTTAATCATTACAAGAGAACCCTTATGGATTTGAATACCGGTTACACTTGTTACATAGTTAATACAAGAATGAGATCCAGTGACATAAGCTTGGCTAAATTATTAGTTCACCTACCAAGGCCAACCTTGAAATTTAAGCAATGTGAATCCAAAGAGGAAGATAACCCCTAGCTCCACTTATATAAAAATCAGTTTAAGATGCCTGATCAAAGTAGGAACAATATCCATATTTTCAACTACTTTAAACATTACATTTCTCTTCGTCTCTTCAAATTTTGTCTGTTTAAAATTGTTTAAGATATATATGCCTTGTGCTGAAAATGAGATCGGAGGAATGGGCCTATCCTCAAATGTATATTGCATTACCATTAGCTTCACTCTAAATTTTAATTCTTGTGTTTGGACACAAAAGGATTTATATATAATCGAGAATAGTTGCAAATTAATAACAACGTTTAATTGACCAATTGATATATGTTTGTTTGATAATGTATTATGTAATCACAACCTAGTTCCATTCCAATGTCAATAAGAGCATCTGATGGTTGCTCTCGAACTCACATCTATAATATGGAAATACTAATAATTTATTTAGAAAAGAAATCTATATGGTTCTCACATATTGTTTGATGAGCATTTTTTTTTTTTCCCTTGATGCACACTCTTATGTGTAGCATGCATTTTTTGAAAAAAAAATTGACAAAGAACAAAATTTAAAAAGCCAAAGGTTGATTTTGAATAGATTTTTTTCATGAAATACATTTCGTAGGGAAACCCACAAGCCACATCCCCTCATTTTGAAGACATTATTCAAGGTAAATTGGATTTTTCAAGACTTAAGGTTGATACAACATATACTCATTAAGAGCTCAACATCTCTAGTGAGAATAGAACCTAGGTGGGGAAGTGTAACAACTATGGTGAAAATTCCATGTAATAAAAGTTAAAAATAATAACCACGGTTGATGAGACACTTATTCCAAGCTAAATGTTGGGAAAAACATCCTAGGGGGTGTTCATTTGGTTTATTATGGCTAAGGAAATTGGAAAAGGCTATGGCTAAGGAATTAAAGAGGCAAAAAGTATTTATGGCACATTTATTTATGAAAATAATGGAAATTAGGAGAAAAGGGAGATGAAAGGTCAAAGGTTGCATGTGAGGAGGAAACTGAAGAAAAATAATGGAAAATGAAGAAAATAGAGACCTCTTCTATAAAAAGGCTTCTGAGTATCAATTGGTAAATTTTGTCAATGCATTTTTTGGAGCTCTCGCATTATTCTCTCTCTCTCTCTCACTCTTGGACACTTAGAATTTTCTTGGAGCACTTGGGCATTGGAGCAAGAAAGCAAGAGCAGGATCAAGCAACTACAATGGGATTGTTTGCAAGTATCGATTTCCATATGTGATTTCCTTGCTAAATCTAGCAGCATGGTATTGCATGTGGTTCTTGCTATCTTGGCATGGTTTTTTCCAGGCGTGACAGTGTTTTCATCCTAGCCTTGCCATTTCCATATAACTTTGATGAGATGGGCTTCTCATACTTTGGTTGAGCTAGATTGCCGAATGGATTCAAATATGAGTGGGGTGGATCTCTAAAATGATAAACACATGGCCTAGTGGTCCTTGAACCAGACTGTAGATAGTGATAAAGTCGTTGGCCTAGTAACCCCTGAGCCAAAATATGGGTTGCGGTAAAGCCAAATTATGTGCCTCGATGGGCCTAAGAATCCTTGCCGGTGAATGACAAGATACATGGTAAAGCCAAGGGGTGGCCTTATCTCCATTAGGATTAGTAGTGATAGGATGGGATGTACGGTAAATCCTATAGAGATGGTCTCAGTGTAGGGCCTAGAGACCACTGGATCGGATCGTCGGTTACGATATATCCTAAGAGACTAGGAGGCTCTCAAATTCCTCACGGTGTAGGCTGAGAACTCTGGTAGCATCCATGCTTGTTTGGTTCCTTTTCAGTTGGCTATGAGTCCCACATTCATGCTTGGAATATCGCACGAGGGTGATTGGATGAAGAGAGATTTGGCTCAGCCAATATATGGTCGAGTGGAACGTGGAAGGCCCATCTCTAGTTGGTTTTTACACTCATTAATGAGAAGCTCATTCCTTTGGTATTTGATGTATAATTTTAGTGGTTATTATGTCGAGTATATTGTTGTTGTATCCATGGTATTTCTGTTATTATTATACTGGTTATAAGCTTGTATTTTATCAGTGATGATGCATGGCTCTATTCATGTTTTTACTTGAAAATGAATGCACAATATATATATGGTCAATTAGATGGTATTGCAACTTATTATGTAAGGGGGAAATTAGCGATTCTCAGGTAAGTATGAGACCCAACTACAAGGAAAATACCCTCTAGCGGATGTTTTTGAGGAACCCCTTAAAAAAATACCCTAGACATCTGTTTCTAGTGGAAGTTCCTAGAGGAGGTTGGCGGGCGAAGGTTTTTGCGGATGTATTTTGTCTGGTGCTCTTATCATCGTAAAACACACTAGTGCATTCAACACTAGAAAGCACCGGTGCGGTTAAAGAATTGGCACACCGGACATCATGCGCTCTGTACACACCCGCCCAGTGCGTTGTATTTCCGTAGAGCACCGGTACTTCACATAACTTGTGCACCAACGTTTCATAAAAAAACGCACGAAAACTGAAACTGCTCGGGTCGCCCTTAAACGCACTGGGCCGCCTTGAAATCCCTGCGCACTGGCACAGGGTTAAATAAATAAAAAATTATGGCCAAAAAACCGCACAAAACATAGGCACACTGGGAACTGTGCGCTCCTAACACACACACCCGGTGCGTCATATTCCTATACAACACTGGTTCCTTACATCTCTACCACACCGATGCTTCCGAAAACATGCGTGAAAACAGATACCGCCCGGTGTGGAATAAATCAACCGCACTGGGGCACCCATAAACCTGGTGTACCGGTAGATGGTTAAATAAAAAAAATTACGGCCAAAAAACCACACAAAACATTGGCACACCGGAAACCATGCGCTCCGTACACACAGCACCGGTGCATTTAATTATGGAAAAACACTGGTGCGTGTCAACTTGTCAGCCTCGGTGCCTCATAAAAAGCGTGCGGAACAAAAATCGCCCGGGGCGGAATGACGAAAACACACCGAGGTCCCCATTAAACGTTGCGCACCGGGGTCCCCATTAAACGTTGCACACTGGACACCATTCCCGATGCGTCATATTACTGTAGAGCACCGGTGCATTACAAATACGCCTCCCCGGTGCTTCATAAAAGCATACTGTAAATGCATTGGTACGCCAGTAAAAACCCCGCCCACCGAAACAGGGTTAAAAAAAAAAAAGAAAAAAAGAAAAAAAGAAAAAACCCCCACATTTTTCACTTTTGTCAATGCTACAGAGCTCTCAAACACCAGTGCAATATATCATTGTTTGAGCCGCCTTAACATCAATGCTCCCATTGCACGCACTGTTGTTGTGCATTGCCACCAATCTCCAACTTGAATTTTATAAAACAGTGGACAATTTTTTTTTTGCAAATTCTACAGCCATTATGCCTCCTCGACGGGTAAATGTACAGGTATTTTTATTTATTTTTTCCATAATTAAACCTTTTAGCGGATTAGAATTTCAAAAAACCTTAAAATTAACCATTAAAATATATATATATATATATATATATATATATATATATATATATATATATATATATATATATATTTTTTTTTTTTTTTTTTATTTTTTCGCTTTGCGTCGAGCGTTCTGGCCACCCGCCAAGTGCTACTCCCAGGAATATACAGGGCGCACCGCAAATGGTGCTAACGGTATCTGCACCGATTCCGGGGTGGTACTGCCAGGCGCACTGTGTTATTTTAAAAAATTTTAAAAACTGCGATGCGGTCGTTTACTAAGCCGCACCGTTGACAATGTGGTATCGCGGCAACACGGTGCGTTGACGGACATATCCGCCCCGGGGCGCGTAATGTGGTCAGCGCACCGCATACCGCAATTCGACA
Organism: Pinus albicaulis; assembly: GCA_034641835.2. Classification (NCBI taxonomy): domain Eukaryota; kingdom Viridiplantae; phylum Streptophyta; class Pinopsida; order Pinales; family Pinaceae; genus Pinus; species Pinus albicaulis. Next base: position 446,353,023 of record CM076582.1, on the reverse strand, counting down.
TTGTCAACGGTTCGACCTGGTAAATCGGTGCTAAGGGTATCCACACTGGTTCCGGGGCGGTACCAAAGGTGCACCGTGATATGTTAAATTTCTTTATAAAGAACGGTGCAGTCGATTACCTGGCCACACCGTTGACCTAGTTGAATAGTGGTGATGCGGTGCGTTGATCGATATAACCGCCCCGGGATGGCTATTTTTGTCAATGCACGGCTTACCGTATTTGGCCTGCGTCAGCGGTGTGGCCTTTTACAATACCGCACCGATGACTATGTACGGTGGCAGGATGGCAGTGCGCTAACTTAGATATACGCCCCGGCATCTTGTAGGAGTTACGACAATGTTTACGCGACTGACGAGGACTGTTGCACGTTATGATCGAGCCGCAGCACGTGATGGACAGCCTGTGAGGCGCAACATACCATCATCTAGCAGGAGTCATCATGGAGATGAGGCTTGACCATCGACCACTAGTACTGATATTGATGTTGTACTACCACCAATTGGTCCATGACATATATATATATATATATATATATATATATATATATATATATATATATATATATATATATATATATATATATGGGTTCCATGTATTTTATGTTCATGTTGCAGTTGTACTTAATTTACATGTTGGTGATCATCATGATGTGTATGTTGTTAGGTCATGTTAGATATGTTCATTTAATGTGTAGCTTGCAGATAGATGTGTATGTGATAGCATGAGTTATTTGACATGAGATGTATATTTGATGTTTGTGTTGTGATGATTTTAATATATAACGTTAATTGTGTTTTGTTAGATGATGATGATGATGATGATGCAATTAGCGATTTTGCAGAATGTGTTTTTTAGTCAAATTTGATGTTTGTACAATGGTTTTTTGTAATTTTTTTATTTTGTAAAATTGTAATTGTATATATGTAAAATTCTAAAATTGTAATTGTACGTGAAATTGTAAAATTGTGTTGTAATTGTAATTGTAATTCTAATTATAATTGTAATTGTATGTAAAATATTTGTAAAATTTTAATTGTATTAATGTGAAATGAATTTATTAAAATTTGTAAATTTGTAAATTTTAAATAATTGTAAAATACTAAATCTAGAATAATATGATTTATTGTAACATAATAAAGTTTAGAAAATAATGCAAATAAATTCATGTACTTTAGAATTATCATTATTTTATTATGATCTTAGATACAAAAAAAAAAGAATTAATTTATATAGGACGCCATTGTTTTTGAGATCAACATAATCAACACAAATTATCAAGTGAATTATTGATTTTAACATTAACACAATGCAAATTACCAATTAATTCAAAATACATATTGTATTAATATTTCGAAAAACTCATCTTAAAAGGTATAAATATTGATGAAATAACACATGTACCATATCACTCTCGGTTCTCATGATCACCCTCATTACCTTCTAGCTCACATGGCATGATAACACTATTGTTCTCAAAAATATGTTTTGATCTAGGGTCATGTGTCAATACGAACCACCAATCCTTATCCAACACATCTGGGTAAAAAAACACATGGTTGCAGTGTTTAGGGAAAACATAGGGCTCCTTAGCTTCATCCCACATCTTTCTAGCGCTGATACATATCAGCCTACTATCGCGATCTTCCTTTACATTATTCCGATCAAAGGTGTCCCACCACTTGCACCTAAAAATAACACATTGGAAAGAAGAAAAATCCACTTCAATGATCTCTTGTATCTTTCCGTCGTAACCTAACATCCCTCGTATTAGGTTTTGATCACGATGGCTATATCGACTAGATTGATCGAACTCAACTTCCACTCCACAGTCTTGTGTGATGTTTCCAGCATCGACATCCATATGCCCACATAGATGGGAACAAATGCACCTATTATAAAAAAGTTTAAAAAATCATAGTTTCATGTGTCTTATAAATAATAATCCAACAGTTAAAATATGAAATGTAGATGTCTTAATATGAGTTTCAAATTTACATATAAATTAAAAATATTATTACTGATTTGTTGCACCCAATCCCTACGTTACGCATCCTCTTCAACACGCAGGTAACGACCAGTAGCACCATATTTCTCTCTGACTTGGTCAGCAACCCAACTGTTGGGGCATATTTTTGACATATTTTCTTTTAAATGATCGGGATAAGGCACACTTCTACCATTTAACCATATGAATTCTTTCCTGTCACTATCCCATTTCATCCTATTTTGTTCATACAATGCGACCCACGGTTGTGTCGCTTAAGAATTGTAAAGAACGAATTTATTGATTGCTTCAATTTCCGCATTCGCTGATGAAATCAAACCAACATTATATAGTACTTAAAGATCAAAATATACATTATATCGAAGTTCAACATGAATATTAATTACTTTTTGTAAATTTGAAAAATTATAAGTTGCTTACTCTTTATCAAGCGCTTTTTTCCACTCGTTTGGAGAAACTCTCCTTCTCTTTTGTCTTCATCCATTTCATCATCCCAAATCACTGCACCTGGTATGTTGTCAATCTGCTTGATGTACTCACTGGCATAATATAAAGACTCATACGATATGTACCCCTCTGCCATAGATCCCTCGGGTTTTGCCCTTTGTCGAACAAAACCTTTCAATTTCTTCATGTACCTCTCTAAGAAGAACATCCAATGACAATAAACAACCCCAACTAATTCAACCTCATCTACCAGGTGGATTAGAAGATGAACCTTAAGTCCATGAAAATCGTCTACAATTCCTTCTCAAATGTACAAACAATCTCAACTATCTCTTGACGCCACCATGGAATGCTAGCCACATGAATCTCCTTTGACATGATCCAACATACAAATGCAGATAATTTAGATATGGCACGTCCTAGGTCTTGAGGGAATTCATGTTTCACACACCCACGCATGAACAAAGGATAATGACACTGCAAAGTTATAAACACGTGCAATAATATACAAAATTAGTTATGTTTTATGATCCCTGCATGGGATAAAATTTATTAATATAAAAAATAATAAAATCATGCTTTTGACATTATACGTACTCTTAGAAGATTCAAATGGTCATGCGATTTCAACCCCGACAAATGGTCATCCACGGTGAAGCAGCGCCGTAGTGAAGACCCGTATGAAGTTGGCACCCTCACATCCATTATAACTTCCTTTGCCAAAGATATATCATCTTTTTTAAAAATCCATGGGACATCACCTTCTTTGAAAAACCATGAATTAGAGGGACCAATGCCTGCCTCTGATCCCGTACTTTCTAATCATCTTGGCCAATATTTCTTTTTAGTTTTTGAAGTAATAAGATCTTTCCTAACTGCCAATGTGTCACTTTGTTTCGATGATATGTGCCTCCATAAAGAAGATGAAACATTTTTAAATATATGCATGGGATCTAATAAGTGGGCAATCTTAAGATGCTCCCAATATGGGAGGTCATAAAAGATAGATTTCATTTTCATCCCAATGGGAAATTTCTCAACATAGGTGTTGAAGAAATCTGGATCATCGAACTTAGGCTCCCCATTTGAATCGAACATTTCTATGAACTACTTCTCCTTCTCTCTCTCATATGCTCTAAGCCATTCAGCTGGTGTCATTATTGGAGGCCTTTGGGTTCTCTCTCGTTTACCATTGAAAGCGGATGCTGCTCTTCTGTAAGGGTGTTCTTCTGGTAGGAATACCCTGGAGCAATCATACACTGGATTTCGTAGGTCCTTGGACCATCTAGCTTTCAGAGAAGGTCCACAACATTTACATCCAAAATACCCTTTTGTTACAAGACCTGCAAGATTATATTTGTATACATTAATTAATATGCATGGCACGTTAAAGAATATCATGAAGATCATAACAAATATTACAACGAATTAAATAACTAATATGTGAAAGAATATTGTTACGTATATAAACAAATCAATAAATTAAACATGTAATTTACTAGAGCAAACTCCTAAGCCTGGATAATCATGTGTCGTGTAAGAAAATATGCCATACAACGTAAAACTCCTCTCTTTTGCGACGGGTCTTGATACATCGTATACATTTATCCCATCCCATAATTCCTTCAATTCATCTACCAGTGGTTGTAAGTAGGAATCCATATTCTTCACTTGTCTTCTACCAAAGATTATGAGATCCAACATAAGATGTTCATTCTTCACGGACAACCATGGGGGTGTATTGTTATTGATCACTACTACAGGCCAAACATAATAGTTGGTGTTCTAAAGGGAATATGTGTTGATGCCATCCACGACTATGCTGAGTCGTAGACTTCATACTTCATCCTTGAATTTTTCGGGCCATGTATCCTCTATATGCTTCATGGCTATTGAATCAGTTAGGATTTGCATAACTCCCAACTCACTTCTGTGTGAAGAATGCCATCTCTGCAACATAGCTAATTTTTTGCAACGAAAGAGCCTTTCAATCCTTGGGATTATAGGCATGTGCCTCAATATCTTAAAAGGAGGACCAATATGTGATTTACCCTTCTTTTTTGATTTATCATACCTGTCATGCCCACATTTCGGACACATCTCTTTGTTTGCATATTCTCCTCTATATAGAATACAATCATTTGGACATGCATGATATGATATGTACTCAACACCCAACATTTTCAACAATTTCTTTGCCTCTTCACAGCTACCGAGCAAGACATTATCACTCGGAAGAACCTTATCTTTGAATAACCTGTAGTTGGTGATCATGGAAAAATATATTAATAAATGTACATTAATGTCGATATAATTATTAACATTCATAAAATTTACCATTTGTAATGTTCATTGCAGTGTACTGATTATATTTCAAATTTATATAAGGGGAGTACTTTATGGTAACTTACCTCAAAAGTTTCAAGAAACATGCATTCGACAAGCCAAACTTTGCTGTAACATCGTTGTCCCCAACTGGGTAGACTTTGACTGACCGCCAGGTCCAACGAGAGGGGTGGTGGAAGCAAATTTAAGGCTTTCGAAAAAGGTGTCGGTGATATGAGCATCATCCCCTAGTTGATCATCATTTTGGAATGCATCTAACAACATTGTCTCCATGGCAGTCATATCCCTTAAGTAATCATCCATACCAACCTCTATTTGATTTCCTCCATTGCCAGCTTGTGAAGAACTACTATAGCTGTAGTCATTCCTAATTGGTGAATCTGGACGTAGCGAGAATTGAATCAGTGGTTGATTCAACCATTCTTGGTATCGTTCCTCTTTGATTTGACATTGTCGTGGGGTGCAACGAAAGATGGTAGGTAGGTCGTTCATCATCACTAGAATCCTAATAATTAAAAAAAAAAATTGAACATGATTAGTACAAAATATATGATATCAATTAGTAACCACGTTGACAATATTGCATGATTATAAATTGGTTTGACGTTGAAATAATTACATATTAATCAATATATATACCAAACAATTATAATTATAATTACCATCATTGTCCCGAGATTGTGGCTAGAAGATGCAATATTGTTACAATTGGCAAAGTGAAGCGACTGTCAATTTTCATCTACCAAATGCACCTTGCAGTATGCAGCTTCTGATAAGAACTTCCGACATTTTGCAGCAGCTTGAATATTTTGTGCATCTGAATTCGATGCTGAATTTGCATGAACTTGCAAATTTGTATACATTATAAATTTAATTAAGTTGTGCATGATTTACTACATGGATAAAAAACATAAATTCAATTAGATAATGAAAAAATAAAACAAATTTGAAGTAAATATTACGTCTCTAGATGGATAGGGAGAACTCTGTGATGGACTTTGAGAAATATTATGGAACGAGCTGGATTTTGAAGAATTGTTCATTCCATATAATATATGATATTTTCTCCTTTCATTTTAAAAAAACAACAATAAATTTTAGTGCACAAACTTAAATGTAATTTCGGTGTGTAATGTACAGATAACTGCACCTGTGCATTTTTGGTATTGCGCACTAGTGCCATCTTATAACCCGACACCCCGGTGCGTTTCGATTAAAGGACGAACTGGTAAACGAATAATTGCAAATAAAAAAAGAGCAACCCTATTTTCTTTAAGTGAAAAAAAAAACGATAAATTGAAAAATGGGCGGCAAATTTTTTTCGAAAATCTAATTTCATAAAACATTTCTTTAAATACTAAACACTTTTCATTATTTCACTATTTTTGCAAAAAAATTCAGCCAAAGATTTACAGGATACATACCTGGAGCAAACAGAGCACGAGAGCACTGTAGAGCAGGGAAATACGTTCGAACATAAGTATTCAGACAATCAAAATTCCAAACCTCTGGTGATTCAAGCCTTGTACCATAGAATTTCAAATGATGTGAGTAAAGTTTATTGTTTTTTTTATACTCTTTTTCTGCAGTTTTTTAATACAGTAAAAGAAAAAATAAAAGTCTCTTTCTTCCTTCTTCTTTTTTTTCTTTTTTCCTGTAGTTTTTTTATGAAGTAAAATAACAAAATCAAAGTTTATTGTTTTTTTTTTTTTTTTGTTTTTTGTTTTTTTTTTTTTTTTTCTGTAGTTTTTTTTTACCTTTTCTGCAGTTTTTAGAAACAAAATAAAAAAGAAATCTATTTTTAGAAACAAAACCCTAGTTTCTTTTTGTTTCTAAATTAGGGCTTTTCAATTTAGATTTATAATGTTTGTATAGTCATAAGACATCCAACCCACAGGATGACTTGCATAGTCAGATCCCAATCCATGTTGGCCCTTGCGTAAATCTAAAAAAAAGACAGATTTTTTTCGTCGGTGCGCCCTGCGTAACATAGCGCACCACGAAAGTACAGTGATAAAAAATTAAAAAAACAAAATATGTTTTTATCAGTGCGCCATATGTAACATACGGCACCGGTGCCCTATTTCATTATGGCGCACCGCAAATATGTTATTTTACCAAAAAACTATTTTGGAAACAAACTTCTTTTTTTTCCTTTTTTTTTCTTTTTTTTTTTTTTTTTCCTGCCCTTTTTTCTCCCTCTTTCTGTGATTTCAGAATTAGGGCTTTTCAATTTATATTTATAGGGTTTGTATTGCTAAATATAAACCTAAGACATCCAACCCACGGGAGGACTTGCATAGTCGGATCCCAATCCATGTCGGCCCTTGCATAAATTTAAAAAAAAAAAAATATATATATATATATATATATATATATATATATATATATATATTTTTGTCGGTGCGCCTTGTGTACTTGAGAGCATCGGTGCACTCTATTATCCCAGCGCACCGCGTAAGTACCGATCAAAAAATTATGTCAATGCGTCATTTGTAAAATATGCAGCCGGTGTGCTATTTCATTACGGCGCACCGCGAATGTTCTGTTTCGAAAATAAAAAATAAAAAATAAAAATAAAAATAAAAAATACAAACCTTACATTCTTTTTGTTTTTGCCCTTTCTTCTCCCTCTTTTTGTGATTTCAGAATTAGGGCTTTTCAATTTAGATTTATAGGGTTTGTATTGCTAAATATAGACCTAAGACATCTAACCGACGAGACGATTAACATAATTGGATCCCAATCCATGTGGGCCCTTGCATGAATTAAAAAATAAAAAATAAAAAATAAATAAATAAATAAATAAATAAATTATTTTTTAATCGGTACGCCTTGCGTAAAATAGCGCACCGGTGCTCTGTATTGTCCAAGTGCACCACATAAGTAATGTGATAAAAAATTAATAAATCTTTTTCTTTTTCTTTTCTTTTCTTTTCTTTTCTTTTTTTCGGTGCGTCATATGTAAAATATGGCACCGATTTATGCTACAAAAATTAACACTCAACGATTTTTATTATTTTATCATGGTTAATCGGTGCGGTGATTGACACGTAACGCACTGGTGCTCTTTGTTGACATAAAACACCGTACGATCTATTACACTGTTTGTGCGGTGTGTTTGGAAGACAGCCATGCACCGGCGTTGATGTGTACACCATGAATGGCGCACCAGTGTCTTGAGATTTTTTTATTTTTATTTATTTTTATTTTTTTTAAAATTTGAAAAGTTGACAATTTATTTATAAATATATTAATGAATGATATAGTACAGGTTTGAGATTGATAAAGAAATGACTGACAAGAGATCAAGTAACAAAAATACTGATAACACATCAAGAAAAGTAAAAAATGCAAGTTCTTTGTAAATTTTTTACAAAAAATATTATTTTTGAACTATATGAAAGTTTAACTAATATGTATTGTTTACTGTGTATCATGCAGAGCCACAAAATGACGAAGCTCGATAAGATTATTTCTAATCTAGGACCATAAGAGCGTAAAAGCTTAATGGAAAAATTGCAAAAGGATGAATCAGGTGAATGAAAAATACTATCGTCCAATGTGAGTTTCTTTTTTTAGTTTTCATTAATAATATAATTAAAATTATTAGATAATATGTGTGAAACAGTATCTTAATTCACATATGTTTAATGTTCTACAGGGACCAACAACTCAGAAAAAGAATGTTGTTCTAAGAAAAGAAAAAAAATAGAACATGCAAATGAAAATGAATTGCTCCTTAGCTCATCTGGAGTGGTGTTGGAGGTTAACGAAAGGGCGAAAAACTTTTACAAAAGTTTGAGGGATCTAGTGGAACGAATGTATAGACGTTCTTTCCACTTGCAATACAAAAACCAATCCAATGATTCAAAGAACCAAATTTTATCTAAACTACAGGAAGAGTTTCCAGAGAATTGGTCAATGAGACATGTCAGACTTTTAATATCAAAAACGTACAACAACAAAAAAGAAGGAATGAAAAAATAATATTCCTTTAGATGTTTGTTTAGAATTATTTATAAATATGACTTTTGTTATACATACTTGTTTGGTCAATTTAGTGTGTCCTAAATTGCTACATTAATTTATCAATCCGGGAATCGTAAGCTGATGAAGTGTGGCGCACTATATGTGCAAGATAACCTATTTCTTATCTTTTTGTTGTTTTTGGTTTTCTAATGTGAGATGGAAATTCTAAAATAAAAACAAGTATGGTTATGATTGTTCAAGGCAATGATATCCTTTATAATGATTTACCAACTTCAAACTTAAAAAGGAATTTGAAACATACAATAACAAAACTTGAAAGGAAATGAAAATGCGCTGCTAGCCTAATAAATCAAACAGTGAACTATTGAGCATGAAAACCAAACTATCCTTGCTGCTATCTAAACACAAAAGAAACTATGCTTAAAGAAATCCAAGAATTGCAACAAAGTAAATCTAAATCAAATTACATCAACTTATATTCTGATTCCTCACCATTAGTCCAGCTATGGCTTTCGGAGGTAACCATAAACAACTTGAGCAATCTGATATCTAATTTGCAGAAAAAGAAACTAATATCAAACTACACACTCATACTTCAATCCCTCACCATCAGTCCAGCTGTGGCTTTCGGAGGTAACTGAAAATGACATGAGCAATTCAATATATCTAACTTGCAGAAAGTAAACTAATATCAAACTACACACTCATACTTCAATCCCTCACCATCAGTCCAGCTGTGGCTTTCGGAGGTAACTGAAAATGACATGAGCAATTTAATATATTTAACTTGCAAAAAGTAAACTAATATCAAACTACACACTCATACTTCAATCCCTCACCATCAGTCCAGCTGTGGCTTTCGGAGGTAACTGAAAATGACATGAGCAGCTTAATATATCTAAATCTAACTACTGAAACAAATGTGCAAGACTGAAATAAACAAAGCAGTACTGGAATTAAACAAAAACTAAGAAAAATAAATTAGCAGCAGAACAATATTGATTCCATGTCATTAGTCAAAAGATATGCAAATGCCTGGGCTGCCTATTTGTAATCTGAAACAAGAACACTGATCAGTTAACAATAACATAAAACATGAAAGACAGAAGTAAAATGTAAAGCATGAAAGATTATGAACAGTGATGAAGCATAAATACCATGAAAGATGCAATGTATAAACACATGAATGAATTATGGTACAATGAACTTAAAGAAATAAACAAGAGATTATACAATAATGCACAAAACCTCAGCGTGTGCAGGGGCCCTCTGCACCAGCCTTCAAATCTGAATTACGCTTGGAAACAGAGTCTTCTTATATATTAAAATGCAGTCATAACATAAAGGTGATATTACGGCACAGTGGCAACGTAATTACATTACAGAGCTATATGGAGGCTAATGGAGACTAATCTAATATGCGTATGCAAACGCATTATTTATAACAAAGGAAATATAACTAATTCCCTAAAGTTTGTGCTGATAGAAAACACGTAAACCATTACGTCCAGAGATCTAGGATCATGGCCGCATTGAGGAGTAAATCTATGAAGAGTGGATGTTGGATTCGGCTATGGAGCCGTGTACAGGTGTTGATATGTCTCCCGAAATTCATAAAAGGCCATATAAATCTTCACGTGACGAGAAACAGAGTCCTGTCACCGTGGGACTCTACGGTTGACTTCCACTTGGCCACCTTTGACCGTAACCTCCTTAGGTGAATTTGCCCGAGCCAATAGGACACGATCCATGTCCACATCATTTCTGACTTGCCCATGTGGCTCGAATTTCCTGAAAACACCTGTAACATAGACTTTCACAAAATGGCTGCGGAAAGTTGCAGCAGCTGCGGAAAGTGGCAAGATTCCGCAGCTAAATGAGCAAAAATCTAAATCAAACAACAGACACAAAATATGGTTAAAAACCATTTTAGATGCTCTTTTACAATTGATATGTAATGATATTGACAACTTAAAGGGTTCAGGTGAATGAAAAAGGTCTAGAAAGGTGTATGGAAAATATGCAGATTTGAGACTCAACATACCCCCACTGTGAAGGTGTTGCATGTCCTCATGCAACCAAAATTTTGATAATCTTTTTTCAGTTCATATGCCTTGACACTTCAGCCAGTACATCCAATCCTCTCCTCTTCTTCCTTGGTGCTGCTAACATCCTGGGCTTCTTCATTAAGCATCTAAATTTGATATTAACCAGTGCTCTGCTTAACTTTTGGCATTTCTTTTTCAATTTCTTGTTCTTCTTCTGCCATATTCCCAGATGTAGCATGGTATTATCATGAATGATTTTGTCCAATTTTCTTTGTTCCTTCAATGTCTCATTTTCATTTTTAATGTGTTTATTTAAAAGCTCTAGCTCAAAGACTTCCTGTTTCAGTGATTGGACTAGATCATTTTGTGATATGTGAGGCTGAATGGACGAAGTACTGGGACCCGTAGCTGCTTTTTCTAAATATTCTATATAATCATATACTTCTTGCTGCTTGGGGTCTATATCCGGTGTCATTTTTATTGGGCTGTCCCCAAAATGCCGTGAAGGAGAGTTGTCTTCAAAATCTGGCTGAGAAGGGCTCACATCAACATCTGGCTGAGAATGGGATGGACTATGTTCAATGTCTGACTGAGAATGAAATGAACCAGGTTCACTGACTGACTGAGACTGAGATGGACTATAGTCAGCTGGGGATTGTTCAGATGTTTCTTCTCCCAAATCAATAAAATGAGGTCCCTTCGTTTGCGTTTTCCTCAACTTCCCCTTAAGCCTGGAACTTCTTCTCACACGCTGTGGACCACTGTCTTTTTGCTTTTGTTTTCCTTTCTCTTTCTTCTTGGCTATAGATAACTGTTCTTGAAGATGAACCAATCTCTCAGATAACACTTGATGATCTTCTTCGGAAGAAGGGGTTTGATGTATAGCCTCAATACTTTTTCTCTCTTTTGATGTTATTGGATTTTTACCCTTGGTTTCTTTCTTCTTCCTTTTTGACAGTCTCTCTTCCCTACTGGTTCTTTCAATTGCAGTAGTAGGAGTACTTTGAGTTTCATCATTTTTTCTTTTTCTCCTACTCCTCCTTGATGTGCTACCTTCATGATTTTCTTGAGGTTCCTCAAAGAAATTTCTAATAAAAAATTGTTCCCATGTGTCTTTCTTCTCCTTTAACTCTTTTTCAATCAAAATTTTTACAAGACCATGGTGATATAGATGAGGTTCTACATCCCCTAAATGTTTCTGAACAGTCACAGACATCTTCTTCAAACTATTTAATAGAAAATATGGGAGATTGAGAGTTTGATTATCTAGAAAATTCATCAGCAATCTGGTATGGTACATATACATGGACCCAAAACGGCCTTCAAAGGTGATGAATTTTTGAACAACTAGCAGCAAAGTAGCCCATTCCTCTTTCAAAGCATGAACAAAAATTCCTCTTTTAAAAATAGTTATGTCCATACCTGGGTTATGTAGAATTACTCTCCAAGCTTCATCACTAATGCTTTTATTCTTAAACCAACGTTCACCCTCTTGAAGAAGTTATGTGGCAGATGCTATAGATGCCTCATTCACCGTAAACTTAAGGTCTCCAATCTCTACCTCCAGGCCATTGAAAGATCTTGCAAATACTTTTGTCACTTCTTTATGGTAGCCTCTGAACTTTTGAAGAAACCGCAGCCACTTTTCCTTCTTCAATGTATCCATGACTTGCGGATATCCTTCCATGAATTTAGGTCCTTCTGGTTCTTCTCATAACAATTTACCCATCCTTCTTTTTGATCTTTAAAAACTTGCCTGCGTGAGGAGGGTTCAATGGAAGTAGGACAGCTGAATGAACAGAAATGAGCACGATGACTGTAGGTAGATATCAGAGAGTGGGTATACAGACTGTAGCGTAACAAAGAATGAAATGGAGAGAAGCGGAACAGAGAAGGGTTACGTGAGCACGACAGAGATATGGCTGTGAGATTAATAGAACAATAGGAAGAGTATAACACATCCGGCAGTGATTGAAATTTGGTGGCTGCAAAATAAATGTAAGCACGTTTAAACAACGACTATGGATTTTATGCGGCTAAAAGAAGCCGTAGTCAAATCAACTACGTCTCATTGTCACAGGTGGAATATCGGAGTATGAGTGAAGATCAGAGGTTTAATTATGGGACCGTTTGAGAATGAATGCGAGGATTGTGGGAGGATTGTATAGAGATCATGGAGTGATTACAGAGTTTGTCAATATAATCATTGCACATAATGGATGGAGCTTATGGTTTATAACTATATAAAAATGTGTTTTAAATGCCATTTGAAATGAATTTTTACTCATACCTTGGAATCTTTGCCTTTTTCCTTGGTCTTCAATTAGTTTCTCTTCATTGATATCTTGAATGCTCCATGTCTTTATAATTGGTCCTCATACCTGCATTTTATTTCATGATTATGGAAATAACATCTGACTGTACATTCTTTTGAAAACAGAGTAGTAGCTGCAGAATCTGCTTCTGGCTGCGGAAACTGGTGTCAGTTGCGGAAACTGGTGTCAGTTGCGGAAACAGATGTCAGCTGCGGAAACTGACACAGCTATTATTTAGGTGAATGGAAATGAACGGATGACAAATGACTAGATGGAAATGGTCATGAAAAAGAATTTTATTGGTGAAATGGAATGGAACAGATAAAATGAAGTGGAATGGAGTGAAATGAAGTGGAATGAAATGGAATAGAATGGAGTGGGTGGTCACAAAACTTGTGAAATGAAAGAGAGATTTTTTCTTTTTGGAAAATATAGGGTGTCAGGTGTTCCTGATTTTCACCCAATATTTTCTGTATAATACTGCCAATCAGTGATTGGTTTTCAGGCTTATACAATTTTTTTTATTATTATTATTTTTTTTAACTGAAAAGAACAAAAACTAGGCTGGTGGAGAAGAAGAATTCTTCTGTACCAACCTGATTGCAGAATTTTCTTGAAACATTTTGACAAATTCCTCTTTTGAGAGTGGCTTATGATAAACTTTCAATCTGTGGCCATTCACAATAAGAGGAGTTTGAAACTCATCAATGGTCTTGATTCTTACCGCTCCATTGCTAAAGATCTTTTCAATCTCATATGGCCCAAGCCAATGAGTCTGAAATTTTCCTTGAAAATATTTAAACTTGGAATCAAATAACAATGCCCAATCTCCTTCTTGAAACTTTTTCTCTTTGATGTACTTATCATGCCATTTAGCTCTTTGATATTGAACTAGATCAGTTCTTAAAATTGCTTCTTGTCTGATCTCATCTAGCTCATTCAACTGCTCCATTCTATGCTTTTGGGCTTCCGATAAGTCCATCCCCAACTGAACTGCTATCTTGAAGGTCTTGACTTGGAACTCAATGGGGAGCAAGACTTCTTTCCCATAAACAAGTTCATAGGGAGAATGTCCTGTTGTATTCCTCCATGTAGTTCTGTAGGCCCACAAGGCTTCTGGAAGCCTTTCCGCCCAATCTCTTCTATGTAGATGAACAGTTTTGGTGATGATACTTTCAAGAACTTTGTTTGTGGACTCCACTTGACCATTTGCTTGTGGATGGTAAGGAGTAGATCTTCTGTGCTTGATTTTGTATTCTTCCATCAACTTCTCCACCAAGTTGGATGTGAATTGACTTCCTTGATCTGTCACAATTTCTCTTGGAACACCAAAGCGAGTAAAAATATCCTCATAAAGAAAATGAACAATTGAATTTTCAGTAGAAGATACTAATGCTTTGGCTTCTACCCATTTAGTAACATAATCACTTCAAACCAATATATACTTCTTTTGCTTAGATGGTGGATTAATAGGTCCAATGAAATCTAAAGCCCATTTTTCAAAGGGTTCAATGAGTACTTGTGGTTGCAATGGCATTTCATTTGAAAGGGTAGGTTTCCCTACTCTTTGGCAGCTGTCACACCTTTTGACATATTGTTTTGCATCTTTGAAGAGGGAAGGCCAACAATATCCTAAAGAGAGGATTTTGTAGGCTGTCCTTTTGTCAGCAAAGTGTCCACCGCATGGTTCATCATGACATGCCTTGAGGATATCAGGCATTTCATCTTCCCTGACACATCTTCTGATCACAAGATCTGGCCCTGTTTTAAACAATTCGTTAGAAATCCATGAATATTTTGAACTCTCCTGAATAATTTTTCGTTTTTCACTTGGAAATAAATGTGAAGGTAGCTTCCCTGTAACCAAATAGTTAGAAATATCCGCATACCAAGGAGTCTTCATAGTTATTGCAAACAAGTATTCATCAGGAAACTTATCCTCTACAGGAGAATCTTATTTAGTATTCTGAATCCTAGACAGGAAATCAGCTACTGTATTTTGTTTTCCTGGTCTATCCAACACAGTAATATTGAATTCTTGCAAAAGTAAGAGCCATCTTGTCACTCTGCCATTAGTAACAGGTTTGTTCATTAAATATCTAATTGCAGAATGGTCAGTATGAATAAAAGTTTCATAGTCTGTTATATAATGTCTAAACTTATTAATTGCATGAACAACAGCTAAAAACTCTTTTTCAGTCACAGTATAGTTCAACTCTGTGGGAGTCAAATTTTTACCGGTATAATAAATGGCATAAGGAACTAAATCTTTTTGACCCAACACAGCTCCTAGAGCTGTATCTAAAGCATCTGTAGAAATATGGAAAGGGAGTTTCCAATTTGGTCCTCTCAAGATAGGTGCTTTAGATATTCTTGTTTTCAAAGTTTCAAAGGCTGATTGACAATCAGGATCCCATTTAAATTCACAGTCTTTTGTAAGCAATTTGAAGAGTGGAGATGCTATTTTAGTGAAGTTTTCTATAAATATTCTATAGTAACCAGTAAATCCTAGAAAACTTCTAACATCTCTTTGACAATTTAGAATAGGTAACTTGGAGATGACTTCAACATTTGATCTATCAACCTTAATCCCATCTCCTGAAATATGATGCCCCAAAACAATCCCTTCAGTAAACATCATAAAGCATTTTTCATGGCTTAATGAAAGGTTTGTTTCTTTACATCTTATAAGGAATTTTTCCAAATTTTCTAATGCCTCATCAAATGAATTACCATAAACTGTAAAATCATCCATATAAACCTCTACACAATCATGGATTAGATCATAAAAAATTCCTAGTACTACTATTTGGAATGTTGCAGGTGCATTACATAACCCAAAAGGAAGCACTTGGTAGGCAAAAGTTCCCCATGGACAAGTAAATGTGGTCTTATCTTGATCTTCAGGTGCTACCTGAATTTGATTATAGCCACTAAAACCATCCAAAAATGAAAAGTACTTTTTACCTGCTAATGTATCTAATACTTGATCGATAAAAGGCAAAGGAAAATGATCCTTCAAAGTTGCTTTGTTCAATTCCCTGTAATCAATGCATACCCTCCATTTACCATTCTTTTTAGGTACTATAACCAGAGGAGAAACCCATCGGCTATCTGAAATTGGATAAATGAAGTTTACATTGAGTAGTTTTTAGAGCTCTTCTTTCACTATCTCCCTAAGATTTGGATTCATCCTTCTTTGAGGTTGTCTGATTGGTCTACTGTTTTCCTCAATATAGATATGATGGATGCAAGTCTTCGGATCAATACCTTTCATGTCAGTATACTCCCATGCAAATGCAGTAGAATGTTTTTGCAAGATTTTGGTTAGTTCTTCTTGTTGTGACTTTTCCAAATGTTTGTTGATATTCAATGTTTTTCCTGGAAAAATCTCAGTAGTAGAACTACCAAACTCTTCCATAGAGTAAAGAGACATTTGTCTTGATGATAAATATTCTATGTCGGATTCCAACTGAAATTGTGTGGGGTCATATTCTGAAGATGTCTCAAAATTTTCTAATGTGTTCAGAATTTGACTATCCTCACTGATTTCAGAAATGGTAAAGACAGGTTGTATAGTATCCTCATCATCAACCCATTCATTGTCTCCTACTTCTGTGATTTCTTTTTCTGGAGGATACAAATTGAATTTCTTTGTCGAATTACCATTATAAATGTACATATCCCCAGATCTACAACTAATGAAAGCATCAGCTGTGGCTAGCCAAGGTCTTCCTAAGATAAGTGGGTGCCCTCCTAGATTACTCTTGGGAGTCAAAATCATGAAATCTACTGGATATTCCAAAGAATCTAAGGAGACTGAAATATCTTCTAATACACCATCTGGTTTAATAATTGATCGATCTGCAAGTTGCAGTAAAGTAGGTGTAAAAAGAAGGTTAGGAAGTTTTAGTTGGTCCATAGTCTGTCTACTCATAATGTTGATAGCGGCCCCTAAGTCAATCAATGTGTTTGGAATTTCTATCCCATTTATATGTGTCTTGACAATTGGACTTCCTAGATCTACATACTTCTGCATGGTAATTTTTCCCATCATAATATCTGCAATTTTTCCTACCGGGTGGATTCTTCTTGTGTCTTTTAGTTTCCTTCCTGGTCTTTTGAAACTCAACTCCTTTATTGTTTTTGCTAGAATAGGAATCTCTCGAATGGCTTGTAGCAAGGGAATCTTGATACAAACATTCTTCAATTCATCTAGAAAATCATAGTTAGGCAACAAGATTTGTTTTTCCATCCCCTTGTCAATTTGTAGTCTTTCAGGAAAAGGAGGTGTAGATGAAGATGCAGGTTGCTCAACTATAGGAGTTGTGGTGTTAACTTTTCTTTTTCTTTTCGAATGTTTGAATTTTGAAGAGATGCTTCCTCAGAACCCTCATTGACTTTAAGAGAGTCCTCCTCAGAGGTATCTTGCTCTTGAATATCTATAGAAGTTTTTTCTAAAACTCTACCAGATCTGAGTTGTACATCATTGAGAGGAACAATCGTATAGGTAGGAAATTGTTGTCCTTCTACCATGTAAGTATTCTGAGGATTTTTATTGTTAGGATTTGGCAATGGCTGAGCTGGAAGTTGATTTGTCTTTTGTTGGTATGGGAGCATGAGTTGAGGATTTGGATTTTGTTGAGAAGGTTGTTGTTGTGGAAATGACAATGAAAGTTGTGGATTTGGGTTTGGAAGTTGTGGAGCTTGTTGATTTTGAAAAGATGGGGGATATTGATAAAATTGAGCAAATCTCCCATAAGGATTTTGCATCCCTTGTACCCATGGCTGATATGGATTTTGATGTTGGGGCCAAGGTTGTTGCCAAGGATTCCAATTTGGTGGGGTTTGAAGATTCATAGGATTGTTAAACCCTTGAGTTTGTTGTCCCTGCCAAGGTATTCTTGCAACAAAACAGAGAGATTCTACTGAATTTGGGTCTTCTTGAAAGACAGCTTTGAGTCCAGGAATTGAAGGAAAATCCTTGATCTCATGATTCTACGAGAAAATTATACATGTTTCTACAACTTTTTCATCCAAGGGACATTACCTTAAAGCATGTTTCTTCCTACATTTCAGACAAAAGATGGCTAGAGCATCTGTTTCTGCTTTCTGCTTGTTTTGGATTTTAAGGGTGTCTAGTTGTTCACTAAGGCTCCCTAAGATATCAGTTTTGAATTCATCAAGCATGTTACCAATCTCTTCCCTACTTACTGATCCAGTTGCAGATTTGTTAGCCCTAATAAAAGAAGGATCCCTAGGCCCTTTTCTTGTTTTAGATTTTCCTCTTGAGAGATGGACACATAGTTCTGTTATGTCACGAAGTGGAAGTTGAGAAATGTCTCCTTTCCCCATCATGTTTAAAATATCTATCCATTCATCTCTAATGGCTTTTAATATGAGGGCTTTCAAGGTTTCTTCATCTAAGTTGTTCATCTTTGCTCTTTTTAAGTTGTATTGAAATCTTTCAAGTAAATCTTCCAAGTTTTCATCTTCCTTTTGCATCATTTTGAACACCTCATCCTTGTGATTGGTGGGCATACAATAGTCCAAGTATCTATCCAAAAATGTTTGTTTCATATCATTCCAAGTCCTAATAGATTGAGTGGCTAATCCCATGAACCATTTCAAAGCAGCTCCCTTCAATGTTGATGGAAACAGTTTGAGTTTTTGAGAGTCTTCCATATAGTCATAAGTTCGGCACACGACTTCAAACTCAAACAGAAATGTTTCAGGATCCTCACTTCATAATCCATAAAAGTTAGGGAGAACAGATGGTGAGATATTTTTCATCGTTGTATGAGTTTCCTCATCAACTATAGGGAATCCAAACAAGTTGTCTCCTTCCCTATTTCTTCCATTATTTCCTTCACCATTGTTGTCTCCATTGTTTCCTCCTTCTCTACCTCTACCTCTAAATCCATCTATTATTTCCTCTGCCATGATAGTTTCTTTAGAGTCCTTAAAGTCCTCTGATTCTTCTATCAAGGGAGGATGAGAGGGAGTCTCTTCCTTTTCTAAATGAGATTTGGTAGGTGGTATAGGAGAATTCCTCTAATTCAGCTACTCCTTGAATTCCAAAATCTTAAGGCTAGGGGTAGATGGTGGTGAATCTTGTCTATGCCTTGAAGAAGATGGAGTTGTGAAAATCGAACTCTTGGCTTTAGCTATAAACCTTCCCCTAGAATCTCTTGCTCTATGCATGTCATTTTTTATTTTATTTTTAAAGTTGGGCTAATAATTCTCTTTCTGATCTTCCAGGTCACACTAGGTGCAAGAAGAGAGCATACTTAAGAAATTACTAAACCAATAACTCTCTTTTCTGATCCTCCAGATCACACTAGGTGCAAGAGGAGAGCATACTTCAAGAAGTTATCAAGTTTTCCCTTCTTTTATTATTTTGTTTGTTTTTTTTTTTTAAAGAAATTGGCTACCTAGTTACACTTCCCCGGCAACGGTGCCAAAATGTTTGGTCAATTTAGTGTGTCCTAAATTTCTACATTAATTTATCAATCCGGGATTCGTAAGCTGATGAAGTGTGGCGCACTATATGTGCAAGATAACCTATTTCTTATCTTTTTTTCGTTTTTAGTTTTCTAATGTGAGATGGAAATTCTAAAATAAAAACAAGTATGGTTATGATTGTTCAAGGCAATGATATCCTTTATAATGATTTACCAACTTCAAACTTAAAAAGGAATTTGAAACATACAATGACAAAACTTGAAAGGAAATGAAAATGTGTTGCTAGCCTAATAAATCAAACAGTGAACTATTGAGCATGAAAACCAAACTATCCTTGTTGTTGTCTAAACACAAAAGAAACTATGCTTAAAGAAATCCAAGAATTGCAACAAAGTAAATCTAAATCAAATTACATCAACTTATATTCTGATCCCTCACCATTAGTCCAGCTATGGCTTTCGGAGGTAACCATAAACAACATGAGCAATCTGATATCTAATTTGCAGAAAAAGAAACTAATATCAAACTACACACTCATACTTCAATCCCTCACCATCAGTCCAGCTGTGGCTTTCGGAGGTAACTGAAAATGACATGAGCAATCTAATATATCTAACTTGCAGAAAGTAAACTAATATCAAACTACACATTCATACTTCAATCCCTCACCATCAGTCTAGCTGTGGCTTTCGGAGGTAACTGAAAATGACATGAGCAATTTAATATATTTAACTTGCAGAAAGTAAACTAATATCAAACTACACATTCATTGACAAGATAAACCATCGATTGTTGTAGCTTGGAGTTGAAATGGCAGAAATGACATGAGCAATTTAATATTTAACTGCGAGAGAAAATAAATAATATCAAACTACATTCATACTTCAATCCACACCATCAGTCCAGTTGTAAGTTGTGGCTTTAGGAAATGGCCAAAATGATATGTGTTTAATATATCTAAATCTAACTACGAAACAAATGTGCAAGGCAAATAAACAAGCAATGCGGAATTTAAACAAAAACTCGGAAAAATAAATTAGCGACGAACAATATTGATTCCATGTCATTAGTCAAAAGATATGCAAATGCCCGGGCTGCCTATTTGTAATCTGAAACAAGAACACTGATCAGTTAACAATAACATAAAACATGAAAGACAGAAGTAAAATGTAAAGCATGAAAAATTATGAACAGTGATGAAGCATAAATACCATGAAAGATGTAATGTATAAACACATGAATGAATTATGGTACAATGAACTTAAAGAAATAAACAAGAAACTATACAATAATGCACAAAACCTCAGTGTGTGCAGGGGCCCTCTGCACCAACCTCGGCAACAACCTTCAAATCCGAATTACGCTTGGAAACAGAGTCTTCTTATATATTAAAATGCAGTCATAACAGAAAGATGATATTACGGCACAGTGGCAACGTAATTACATTACAGAGCTATATGGAGGCTAATGGAGACTAATCTAATATGCGTATGCAAACGCATTATTTATAACAAAGGAAATATAACTAATTCCCTAAAAGTTTATGCTGATAGAAAACACGTAAACCATTACGTCCAGAGATCTAGGATCATGGCCGCGTTGAGGAGTAAATCTATGAGGAGTGGATGTTGGATTCGGCTTATGGAGCCATGTACAGGTTTTGATGTGTCTCCTGTAACTCAGAAACGGCCATACAAATCTTCACGTGCTGAGAAACAGAGTCCTATCACCATGGGACTCTACAGTTGACTTCCACTTGGCCACCTTTGACCGCAACCTCCTTAGGTGAATTTGCTCGAGCCAATAGGACACGATCCATGTCCACATCATTTCTGACTTGCCCATGTGGCTCGCGAATTTCACTGAAAACACCTTAACATAGGCTTTCACAAAATGGTTGCGGAAGAAAGTGCGAACATTAATGAAACCATGTAAGCCAAATTCCGCGACTAAATGAGCAAAAATCTAAATCAAACAGCAGACACAAAATATAGTTAAAAACCATTTTAGATGCTCTTTTACAATTGATATGCAATGATATTGACAACTTAGAGGGTTCAGGTGAATGAAAAAGGTCTAGAAAGGTGTATGGAAAAGATGCAGATTTGAGACTCAACAATACTTTTCATATATCAATATAAAAATTAAATAGTTTATTGTCATGTTGCTTTTTCAGGAAGATTATGAAAATCTCAAAAGATGAACGAGTTGATATCAGAAATATGCCAGTAGGAATGTCTAAAAAGGCGTACAAGGAGATGGTCAAAGAAATGGAGAAAATTGCATTGCGGGAGGAGCCATCTCAACAACAACGTGCTTCAAATGTAATATGTATTCATTGAATTTTTCGATCATTAGGTACAATAAATAAACAATTTAGCATTAAATATTAATTTTCAAGTATTTTCTTGCAGAAAATAAAAGAAAATGGAACCCATTCAGCACATAAAACAGGACGACAAGGATGAAAATGATTGATATCTAAGTTTGTGAGTAATTGTTACTTCCTTATAACAATTTAACTAGATTTCATTTTTGTATATTTTAAGTTGTTTTACAAAAATCATCATTGAATGTCTTCAAATAGGTGCTAACATACAAAGAAGAACCATGAGAGGAATTGATTGAAATTGAGTTAAATATGGGTTGTGAGTATATGTTGGCATATCAGAATTTAATTGTGGAATTTGTAAGCATCTATCGATCTTGTTTTACTTAGCTCCGTCTATAATTAATAGAAAAAAAAAAAATCTTTTATATTAGATATATAATTTGTTATAGGGTATAAAACTTGCAGGAAACAAAGTATGGCACTGCGCCAACATATCAAATCTTGAAAGATGGCATGTTACATCGGTATGTCATTTCTTTTCGATTTACATTGATGTATATTATTTAATATTGCAATTTTCATTATTCTCACCAATGTATATACACTCATTAAAATTATTTTTATGTTTGTAGATGGAAGGTGAAGAAGAAGAAAACAATCAACACTGTGAACAAAAAATTCCTGAAAATAACTCAAGTCATGGAAGTAGTTCTAGCAGTGACAGCAGTTCAAGCGAAGAATGATGATCACTATGTTTGGATATCAAAGCAAGGTGCTGTATTTTTTGAAAAATGTCTGTGAAATTAGACATTTTCTTTAATATAATGGACATAGTGTCCCAATTGAAAGATAAAGGGATACTAATAACTATCTCATTTTGTATGACAAAGAATGTATGTCTTATATATATATATATATATATATATATAATAGAAAATGTCTTAATTTATTCTATTGCGTTCTCCACTGTCGTTCTCAAATGCACTAATAAAAATTTAATTCATATGAATATTGTTATAAGATATATATGTGTCGACTTTTGATAAATAATGAATTTTAAAAAACCACAATAATTATGATATGATATAACAAATTAATCCAAACATTACATTCAAATGCATTAATAAAAATTTAATTAATATGAATATTGTTATAAGATGTGTCGACTTTTGATGAATAATGAATTTAAAACAATCACAATAATTGCACTGTCACAGGTCGATGTTTCTAAAAAATTCAAAATGAAAACCAGTGCATGTATTCTTATATCGGTGCACTTGTATTCTTAAGCGCACCGGTGCATTTTTACGACCTATGGGCACTGCGCTAATACCAAACTGGTTAAAAATATTGAGGCGTTTGTGCGGTACGACACTCCGGTGCGTTTATGTCTATATACGCATCGGTGTCGTTTTACGACCTATTAGCAGCGCACGAATACAAATACCAATTATAAATCTCGGTGCGTTTGTGTGATACTATGCACCGGGGCGTTTTTGTGTATATACGCACTGGTGCATTTAGACGACCTATGGGCACCGCATGAATACCGATACTAATTATAAATCTCGGTGCATTTGTGTGATACTACACACTGGGGCGTTTAAGTGTCTATACGCACCGGTGTTTTTGTATGACATATTTGCACCGCACAAATACCAATACCAATTATAAAGCTCGGTGCATTTGTGTGAAAGGGCGCACCTGTGCGTTTCTATAAGTCTACGCACTAGCGCGTTTATACAACGTATGGGCACCGCTCAAATCCCAAGACCAATTATAACGGCTCCGTGCGTTGTATCACCAACACTACGCCCAGTGTTGTTTTATACCTTAACGGCCTAGTGCATTCTTCTTCGACTGCCCCGGGGCGCCGTCTACAGGTACGCACCAGTGCGTTAAAGCCTGATTAGTGCACCGAGGAAAAAAAAAACATCAGTAATAACCTCTGACTGCCCATTTTTTTATAGTTGTGTTGAATTTCTGTTAAAAGCTCCACCAAAACCTTCGTAACCATAAACGGATGTGGTAGCATATGTTTTTTTGACAATTTTGGCCAATTTTATAACACTAAAAACCTCTTTTATAACCTCCACTAGAGGGTCTTTTCCTTATAGTGCCCCTCTATTCAAATCTGTTGTTTACACATGTAGATGCAATGTTTATGACATGTTTGACGAAATGCCTGTCATTGTTGGGAGGGGTACAGATGAGTTCTTGATGATGTGATTGCTTCCATACCTTTTTTAGTATGCTTGTGGTCTGTTTGTGCTTGTTGCATCAGTGTTGTGTTGGCCATGGTGGCAGTGGTGTCGCCATGGAAGTGTTGATGGTGTTGTTGTCAACATGTTTTCATGAGTGTATTACTGGTTATGTGTTGCTCATGCTTGTGTATTGTTTGTGCATGCTTGATTACATGTTGTGCATGAATTACTTGTTTATGCTAGGTCACATATTTGTCATGCTTGTGTGTTGTATGTGTAGGCTTGCTTATGTGATGTTAAATGTGGGACATGCATTGGTCGTTCATAATTGGTTATACATGTCAAGTGGGTGCATGTGGTCCAGTTGGCATTGGTTTGAGTGAGGTTGTTGTGCATAAGGCCATTGTATGCAATTAGGTCATAATGATGATATTGTTATGTTATGATGCTAATGTGTTGAATGAGATAGAGTAGGAGATGCAGATCATCAAAGTGAAGTTGCAACATTGGACCTCGAGGCAAGAGCATGTCATCATACATGTTTGGATGTTGGGAATGTAGGTACGTGGGTTAAGGATTGTCATATGCATTATAGTATGAGTATTCCTTTCATTATATTTTTGTTATGGTTACATACATTATAAATTCTAGTTGATTAGTGCAGTTATATGTACATGTGTCGGATAGTCATGAATGATAGCAACCTGTGGTGGTATGCATTGTTGTTGTTGTTTTATGTTAACTATCTTATATTTTGTTGATGAACATGTTATGGGTTAACTTCTTATTGTTGTATGATAGTTAACTTGATGATTATGTTAAATGTTGTTGATGAGCATGATATATAACTTGTTGTTGTTACATGCTAGTGACTTGATGGTTAGGGTTATGACATTCAAGCAAGAGTCAACCTAATTATGATAGTGAGTTGTATTATGTCTAGATTGACTGTGCATATGTGATTATATGCATGAATGACATTTTCTTATGGATTTATGATGTGAACATGTTGGCTAGATACTGTTATGGATATCATGACCGGGTTGATATGTTCTAAAGTTATATTGTGCTAGTCTATATTGATTGTGCAGGCAAGATAGCCTCCGTTGAGACACATTAAGGTATGAGCTTTCTTATGTCGTCTACTTTGTACCTGAATGTTTAATTATG
This sequence comes from Pinus albicaulis, assembly GCA_034641835.2. NCBI lineage: Eukaryota > Viridiplantae > Streptophyta > Pinopsida > Pinales > Pinaceae > Pinus > Pinus albicaulis. The sequence continues at coordinate 446,327,697 of CM076582.1, read as the reverse complement.
TCTTTAAGTGTTGGTGCCTATTATGTCATCTATTTAATATTGAATGTTTGATTAATCGCATGTTATGAGTATGTGTCTATAAGATTGCATGAAGAAATGATTTGGTATTAAGATGGTTGTACTAACACAATATGTGTTGAGATAGCTGATGTGTACTTGAGAACAAGTAGGTGATAATTGTAGTGTTGTGATTTTGAATACTAATTGATTATGACATGACTGTTAGTCTTGGTAAAGGTTTATTTTAGTTAATAGATATGATGTCTTGATAATTGGAACATGTAATTGACATGTGTGAAAAATTGCAGGGAAACATGCTTGGTATTAGCATGACAAGGTAATATTTGAATTGTTTATCTAAATAACAACATGGTGATGTGATAACATATAGTAGGACTCAATAGAAGCAAGGTAAGATAACTAGTATATTGTTATATTTATTTATGTGCTGACATTTATGTGTTTATGATAGTATGATGCAGGGGATTACATGGTAAAAGGGACTGCCATGAAATATCGAAGAAGGCTCGGGTTGAGCTTTCCTTTTGAAGTATTGGGAACCCATGGGGATTGAGTCATGGTGTTTGTTTCTAGTCTTGTGATTTTGGTCTTTTATGATTTTTTTGCGCTTGATTTGCGGTCTTGTTTATGTCTGGTGCATTACTATGCCATTTTGTGCGGTGTCGCATTGATTTTGGTTTTTCATGGTATTCTTCTTGTTTTTTCTTGTTCTTGACTTTTATGTTTTGAGTCTTGGGAATTGATTGGGGAAAGAGGAAAGTTAATGGATCTCAGGGAGAGCTGTGTGGTACCCAACAGGTAATGAAAGACTCGAATGAAGCTCAGTGCATGAGTAAGCACAACGGAAGGTAAGAATATGACAATAGAATGGATTTATTAAGTCTATTGTGGTAAATGGACGGTGGTAGGACAATCATGAGAAAGGTAAAGTAAATGGATATGAGACATCATATGCCTTGGCTATGTTGGGAACTATTGTTCTCAATATTGTGCATATTGTGCACGAATGAAGGAAGTTCTCTTAACCTAGACCTTATGATGTCTAGAAATTGTGTTGTGATCAGGATTATGTTGATGTTTATATATGAATACATGTATGTATGTATGTCGTATTTGACGGGGTCATCATGGATCATGACTATTTAATACTAATGTTTTTTATGTATATATGTATGAATGTATGTCGTTGTCTAACATGATCATGATTGTTTTATGCTAATGATTTTATATATGTATGTATGTATGTATGTCATTGTATGATAGGCTTTTCAAGGATCATCCTCGTGGAGGAATGATTGCTTATGCAAGTGAATGGCATGAAGAGGTTCCTAGCTATGAGGAATCAAGTGGTAGAGTAACTCTGACAGATCTCTGAGGGCAGTGTCATGTGGGCATGAATTGATATTATATGCTTGTATTATGCTTATGTTTATGTTATGGACATGTAATGCTGAGGGATACATCAATGAAGTGAAATTAGTGTGATATGTAACATGCTAGGATAAGCATGGATAGCGGAAAGACATTAGAAGCAAGGTTTCTTGTGGGGTCAAGGTGTGGTGTATGGATGTGCAGTACTACTATGGTGTATATGTTGTGCATGTTAAATATTCGATGATCGTACCTATGGTGATGTGTACATGTAACATATGTAGTATTGTGTACATATGATGTTGTATGTCTATTGTATATATGATGTTGTGTGTGTGTTGTGCATATGGTGATATGTACATATGGTGTTGTGTGCAGGTGATATTGTGTACATGTTGTGCATGTGGCATTATGTACATGTTGTGCATGTAGCATTGTGTACATGTGGTGTCGTGTACATGTTGTGCATATGGTGTTGTGTACATGTGGTATTGTGTACGCATTGTATAGGTGGTGCGGTGTACATTTGGTGTTGTATACACGTTATGCAGGTGGTACCGTGTACATGTGATGTTGTGCATAGGTTGTGCAAGTAGTGTTGTGTACATGTGGTACTGTCTATATGTTGTGCATATGGTACTAGTATACATATGGTATTGTGTGCACGTCGTACATGTTGTGTTGAGGACATGTGGTACTATGTACGTGCATGGTGTAGTCGTGGTATCATGACATGTGTATTCATCGTGTTGTACTCTATATATGCATATGCATATGTATTTTTTTGTGTTGTACACTGGGTGTAGGTGTATGTGTTGTATGTCGGTGTAGGTGTATGTATTGCATTGTATTGTACACCGGGTGTAGTTTTATGTGCCATATGTCGGTGTGGGTGTGTGTATTGTGTGGTGATGTACGCCTTGTGTGTATGTATGCGTTGTGATGTACAATGTGTGTATGTGTACATGATTGAAGAGAAGCAAAGACACTAGGTGTTTGCTGAGTGTGGCAACCGATCTAGTGTGTGTATAGAAAGTATGAAGGCAAAAATAAGGATCGATGAAGGACAAGTATCAATATTTTGTTTTTTTTATATTATGTATGTGATATGTGATTCTAGCTTATGATGGTTACATGTGATTTAGGATTATGGTTTATGGTGATTTCATGTGATTCATGATTTTAATTTATGATGGTTGTGTTTTAAGCTAACCATATGTGATATGTCTATACATGATGATTTGATCAAACAACTGGCTTAAATTGTTGTGACAAGAAGTGAATAGAATTGCAAGTGTACCTTATTGACGAGATACCAATGAGGTATGATGTGAATTTATTTCAATTTATTTTGAATCAAAATGGAGGTTATGTGCTTGGTAAAAGAAGCACGAAAATTCCCAGTTTGATGGTTGAAACCGATTGCAAGAGCTAGCAACATCATTAAAAGGAATTAGAACATGCAACAATATGTTGGTAAAGCACTTTAGGAGTAGGGCCATTGTGGGACACTGGTACCCAATAGTATCCATTGATTTCCATGAGCATGCTATGACTTGTATGACGGTTTTGAGGCAGGGATATGCCTTGGTTGTTTGACCTTCCAATGTGAGGAAACCTTACCAAGGGATGGACTTCTTGGGATGGGGGTGCAAGCAAAACTTGGAAGGTGAATGACTGCATGGAAGGGGATTACTGGATTGCCTGAGGGACTGTGTAGCAGATAAGGGAAGGGCAAGGATGGAGTTGTTTTGGTCATTAGTATTTCCAGATGGAAACATATCCACATTGGGAGTGTGCCCTGGAACAATGATCATGTAACTGTTAACTGAGGGTATTATGGCGTAGGATTGTAGCGCTGGACATTGGATGCAACTTTGGCTCTGAAAGTGGATTATGGACTTCCTGGGAAGGAAGTGAATCCTAGTACTACTTTGAGGGTGGAGGTGTGAGCCTTTGGATTCCCTTGTTGATGATATGGGCATCATATCCTTTTATTTGCTAGTTGAGAAAATGTGTATATGTGTATACTATTGTAAATATCGTAATGAGTTGTGTTATAAATCTCTAGTACATAGTATGATTGTCATGATTTCTTTTGCTTTTGAGCAGGTTATTCACTGTAAATACTGCAACGAGCTAAGTTATAAAGCTCCATGGGAAGTGTGTTTGTTTTTCAGCAATTTTGCTAAGGTATATGTGCGGTCGAACACCGAAGCTCCATGGGAAGTGTGTTTTCTTTTAAGAGATTTTGCTAAGGTATATGTGTGGTTGAACATCGAGGACGGTGTCCCCCAAGGGGAGGGTCTTGTAATAGCCCTGGTGAAAATTTCATGTAATAAAAGTTAAAAAAAAATAACCACAGTTGCTGGGACACTTATTCCAAGTTGAATGTTAGGCAAAACATCCTAAGGGGTGTTCATTTGGTTTATTATGGCTAAGGAAATTGACAAAGGCTATGGCTAAGGCATTAAAGAGGAAAAAAGTATTTTTGGCACATTTATTTAAGAAAATAATGGAAATTAGGAGAAAAATGAGACAAGGTCACAGGTTGCATGTGAGGAGGAAATTGAAGGAAAATAATGCAAAATGAAGAAAATAGAGGCCTCTTCTATAAAATGGCTTATGAGGATTGTTGAGCCCCAAAGATGTTCTTCTCTTTCACCAAATTCTACTTCATTTTCTTTGTCCCTCATCAATTACAGGCTTAAATGATCAATAAGATTAATTAAAATTTCTTTAAGAATTTATATAATGACTAACTTGTTATATTTTCATGATTTTGTTGGTGTAGTATTTTTTGGGTAAGACTCGGCTACAGAATACAAGCATTCCGTAGCCAGTCGTCTGTTCTGCAGCTATCCTCATGTTTATGTAGGTTCCAGGTGTCACTGCAAAGAAAAAGGCATATGGGTGAAATCCACAACACTTCCCCATCATCTCTTGCTCCCCACGAAGTTTGAGTTAAAGTCTCCAAGCGGTTATGCACGTAGAAGAGAAGCAGTTTCCTATCAAAACACGGACTCTACAGATGTCCGCAGTAAAGCACAAGACTATTAATAAGAGTTTTAATTTGATTAGAAGTGGGAAAGACACTTATCCCTGTTTTTCTCAAAGAGTAGTTATGTAATTTCATTATAAGTATGACTCGGGAGACCGAGAAACTGTTGGTTAGATTTTGTTTTGTTGCTAGATCTTTGAAGACCGTAAATACTCTGTTTTGAAGAATTTCTCCTTTAATGAAAGAAGCATCATTTTATTGCACGAGATGAGTCAATATTGAGTAGATTTGCATGCTACTCCGGTGGTAGAGGGCTCCTGCTACCTGAGGAGCTTTGTTCATATGATTTAGATAAGTAACTTAGTCTCGTTTTATTCCTAGCTCAATTGACTTTCTGAACTTTGCGTTTTATATTCACTTGTATTGGATGCTACAGTTTAGTCTCGTTCTTACGTACTCTTCCAAAATATCACTAATGTCGAATGAGGTGTAACTGTAGTATTTTAGGAGTTAGTTTTACGTTCTTATGCTCAATTACATCAGTTGTTACAGCTAGTCATGATCTTATAAAATCTTCCAAAATATCACTAATTTCGGATGAGACATAGCTGTGGTGTTTTAGAGCTTTGTTGTATTTTTTTTGAATTCTATGCTTTTATGCTCATTTACATAACATGTCGCAGCCAGTCCTGTTCTACAAACTATTCCAAAATACCACTAATTCCGAATAAGACAGAGCTGAGACATTTTAGTGATTAGTTGCATCTTTAGTCTAGTTGTAGTTCTCCGGAGGTAGATGTCACTTTAGTTTAATTCTGTCACTATATTTCAAGTTTGATAATGGCACTCTAGTATAACTCTGTCCACTGTACTTTAAGTTAGATTGGTGACATTCTAGTTCAGTTCCAGTTCACTGTATTTCAAAGTTAGGTTAAAAGCATTTTAGTTTAGTTGTGGTCACTGTGTTTCAAGTTTGATCAATTGCATTCTAGTTCAGTGTTATCCATTGATCTTTAAGTAGTATTAACTATCAACATTAGATTTCACGACCTTCATTATTTACAAACTAATATTGTTTTGAATTTCTATTAATACATCATCATCTGGACAGGAATTAGTGATATTAGTTTAAGGCCTTGATTGTTCTGCAGTCTTTTGCAATTTCACAAATAAGCCTTTTCTCAAAACTATTATAGAAAATATCTAATGAGGTTTAGTGGTGACAAGTTGAGCTGCACAATAAATTGATCTTAGCATGACAAGTTAATTCAAAGTAGAAATCTTATTGAGTTACAAATAGTCTTTTTCCAATTGTGTTCCAATAAACTTCTAGCCATGGATGAGATTCTTTATAATATTGTAAGATGATTGTGTACTTAGGAAAGCCTCATTTGTACTAAAATTGTCCTTTTCTCAAACTATTCCAACATATTCCTAATGAATGAATTGGATGAGTTCATGATTGTGATTTATTTCCTTACTAGGAGTCATTATCAAGCCTTGCATTTTCTGTTCTTTAGTGTCATACACAGTTTAGAATAGGTTTTGCTTTGTTTTAGTGTAGCCATACACTTCTCTTTACCAACACTTAGTTCTTTTCCTTCTTGACATAAAACCATAAAACCAAAAACATCATAAAAACACTAAACACAACGTAGTGAGAAACATATACCTAAGCACATATAGTGCACCACGCTTCAGCAGTTTAATGACCCTGGTTAATAATTTATGACCTCAATTTAGGAACACTAAGTTGAGCACAACATTTTGGCGCCGTTTCCGGGGAAGTGTAGCTAGGTATCCTTGTTTCTTACCACCCAAAAACAATGATATGTGTAGAGAAAGAGACTCAAGGGGAAGATTCATAAAAAGCAGAAGCTTGATTCCTAGAACATCACTTGTTTCACCAAGACCAAGAGCCAGCACACCTCCAACTCAAACCTACGTTCCATCCTTTACTGATCCTAGACTTCCAGAGAACTTAAGATCAGATATTCCATTAGAAAGACCTTCTAATTTACCCACTGAGCCTGTCTTGGAAGAAGATTCAGGAACCCCTGCTAGGGATTTAAATCTTTCAACTTCCACAGAAGAATCAACTATGGCAGAAGAAGGGGGAGGAGGAGTTTTTAATGGAGAACACACACTATTTGGAGGGGGTAGAGGTAGAGGTAGAGGAGAAGGAGGTAGAGATGCAGAAGGAGGCAGAGGAAGAGGAAGAAGAGAAATGGGAAGCTCTTTTGGGTTTCCTATAGTAGATGAAGAAACCAATACAACTATGAAAAACATTTCACCCTCTGTCCTTCCAAACTTTTATGGACTTAAAAATGAAGATCTTGAAACCTTCCTATTTGAATTTGAAGTCCTATGTAGAACCTATGACTACTTACAAGATGCTCAAAAACTTAAATTATTTCCTTCAACATTGAAAGGAGCAGCATTGAAGTGGTTTATGAGTTTGATCAACAATTCTATTAGGACATGGGAAGACATGAAACAAACATTTCTAGAGAGGTATTTGGATTACTGTATGCTAGTCAACCATAAGGAGGAAGTGTTTAAAATGTTGCAAAAAGAAGATGAAAATCTAGAAGATTTGTTGGAGATATTTAACTACAACATCAAAAGAGAAAAAATGGAAAACTTAGACCAAGACACTTTGAAAGCTCTCTTGTTGAAAACAATTAGGGATGAATGGTTAGATATCCTTAACATGATGGGAAAAGGGGATATATCTCAGCTCACATTACCTGAAATAGATGAATTATGTATCAACCTTTCAAGAGGGAAATCTAAAACTGTGAAAGGACCAAGAGACCCTGCTCTTGCAAGGGCAAGTCTGCTTCTGGGACAGTAAGTAGAGCAGAAATATGACATATGCTTGATGAGTTCAAATCTGATATCTTGGGGAGTCTTAGTGAACAAATAGACACCCTTAAGTTACAAAACAAGCAAAAATATGAATCTGATGCCTTAGCAATATTTTGTCCCAAATGTAGAAAGAAACATGCCTTGAGAGAGTTCCCTTTGGATGCCAAAGTTGTGGAGACTTGTGTAATTTGTTTAAAAAAACATGAGACCAAGATTTTTCCTTCACTTCCTGGTCTTAAAGCTGTCTTTCAAGAAGATACTCCTACGAGTTCCACAGAATCTCTCAATTTTGTCTCCAGGAGGCCTTGGTAAGGACCTCAAACACAAGGATTTCATGATCAGTTGTATAATCAACCCCCACTAAATTGGAATCCTTGGCAGCAACCTTGGCCCCAATTTCCAAATCAATTACAAACTTGGACGCAAGGAGCACAAAATCCCTATGGAAGATACTCTCAGTATTATCAATATCCACCATCCAATCCACCATATCCACATTTCCCTCCTCAACAAAATTTTCAACAAAATCCTCAACAAAATTCTCAAAATCCACAACATCAAAATCAACCACTTCCATTACCATTTCCTCAGAAAACAAATCAGTTGCCTGCCCAACCCATACCAAACCCCAACAATAAAAATCCTCAGAACACATACATAATAGAAGGCCAACAATTTCCAACTTATTTGATCACTCCTTTAGACCTTAGTGATGTTCAAATTAGGTCTGGAAGGATACTTGAAAAGAGGAAACCTTCTGTAATCATACAAGAGCAAGACAATTCTGAGGAAGATTCTCTACTGGTAAATAAAAGTCTTGAAGAGAACACAACTTTCCAAGACTCAAATATTGAAAAATCAAAACAAAAAGAACCAATAGTTTCAACTCCTATATTAGAGCAGCCATCAACATCCACTTCTACACCTCCCTTTCCAGAAAGATTACAAATTGATAGGGGTGTAGAAAAAAAAATTATGGTGCCTAATTATGATTTCCTAGATGAGTTGAGAAATGTTTGTATTAAGATCCCATTATTGCAAGCCATCAAGGAAATTCCAATCTTAGCAAAGACAATAAAGGAGTTGAGCATGAAGAAAACAAGAAAAATAATAAGAGAGATAAAGAAAATTCAACTGGAAGGAAAAATAGCAGATATCATGATGGGTAAGATTGCTATTCCAAAGTATCTAGACCCAGGAAATCCAGTTGTCAAAATTCACATCAATGGAATTGAAATCCAAAACACACTCATTGATTTAGGAGCAGCAATCAATATTATGAGTAAACAAATCATGGATAAACTGAAACTTCCTAATCTTCTTTTTACACCCACATTATTACAATTAGCAGACAGATCTGTGATTAAACCTGATGGGGTAATAGAAGACATTCCAGTGTCCCTAGACTCTTGGGAGTATCCTGTGGATTTTATGATCCTAACTCCTAAGAATAATCTAGGAGGACACCCTGTTATATTAGGAAGACGTTGGTTAGCTACAGCTGATGCTTTCATTAGTTGTAGATCCGGTGATATGTACATCTCTGATGGTAGTTCAACCAAGAAATTTACCTTGTATCCTCCAGCAAGAACAATTACAAAATTAGATGATACTCAATGGATAGAGGATGAAGAAGACTTACAACCTCTCTTCACAATTTCAGAAATTAGTGAAGATAGCCAGATTCTGAATACCTTGGAAAACTTTGAATCCTCTTCGGAATATAAACATGAGAAATTTCAAGAAGAATCCAACATTGAGTTTTTGTCATCAAGACAGATGTCTCTCTATTCCATGGATAAATTTGGCAGCTCTACAATTGAGATATTTCTAAGAAAAACTTTAAACATAAACAAGAACCTAGAGAAATCTCAACAAGAAGAGCTAGTCAAGATATTACAGAGACATTCTTCTACATATGCATGGGAGTACACTGATATGAAAGGGATAAGCCCCAATACTTGCACTCATCACATCTATATAGAGGAAAATTGTAAACCAATCAGACAACCTCAAAGAAGAATGAATCCAAATCTTAGGGAGATTGTTAAAGAAGAATTGCAAAAATTATTAAATGTCAACTTTATCTATCCCATTTCAGATAGTCAGTGGGTTTCTCCTTTGGTAATTGTGCCAAAGAAAAATGGTAAATGGAGGGTATGTATTGACTACTGGGAATTAAACAAAGCTACTCTTAAATATCATTTTCCCTTACCTTTCATAGATCAGGTGTTAGATACATTAGCTGGCAAAAAGTACTTCTCATTTTTAGATGGGTTTAGTGGTTATAATCAAATCCAAGTAGCACTGGAAGATCAAGACAACACCACATTTACCTATCCTTGGGGTACCTATGCTTACCGAGTATTGCCATTTGGACTATGCAATGCACCCGCAACATTTCAAAGGGCAGTACTAGGAATTTTTTCAGATCTAATACATGATTGTGTAGAGGTATATATGGATGATTTCACAGTTTATGGAAACAAATTTGAAGAAGCCTTAGCAAACTTGGAAAAAGTCTTAAAGAGATGTAAAGAAGCAAATCTTTCACTAAGTCATGAGAAGTGTTTTATGATGTTTACTGAAGGAATTGTTTTGGGACATCACATTTAAGGGGATGGGATTAGAGTTGATGAGTCAAAAGTTGAAGTCATCTCTAACTTATGTATTCCAAGTTGTCAAAAAGATGTTAGGAGTTTTCTAGGATTTACAGGATATTATCGAAGGTTTATAGAAAACTTCACCAAGATAGCATCTCCACTTTTCAAATTACTTACCAAAGACTGTGAATTCAAGTGGAATCCCGATTGCTAGTTAGCCTTTGAGACCCTGAAAACAAAAATTTCTGAAGCACCTATTTTAAGGGGACCTAACTGGAAGTTACCTTTTCATATTTCAACAGATGCCTCGGATACAGCTCTAGGAGCAGTATTGGGACAAAAAGACCTGATTCCTTATGCCATCTACTATACCAGTAAAAATTTGACTCCTTTAGAGTTAAACTATACTATAACTGAAAAAGAGTTTTTAGCTGTTGTTCATGCCATAAACAAATTCAGACACTATATAACAGGCTATGAAACTTTTGTTCGCACAGATCACTCTGCAATTAGATATTTAATGAACAAATCAATTACTAATGGCAGAGTCATAAGATGGTTCTTGCTTTTACAAGAATTCAGCATTACCATTCTAGATAGGCCTGGAAAACAAAACACAGTAGCTGATTTTCTATCTAGACTCCAAAACATCCAAGACAATACCCCAGTTGAAGATCAATTTCCTGATGAATATCTTTTTGCAATTTCTACTCAAACTCCTTGGTTTGCTGACATTGCTAATTATTTAGTTTCAGGGAAATTTCCTTCAATAATGAATGCAAGAGACAAAAGAAAGATAATTTATGACAGTGCAAAATATTCATGGGTTGCTAATGAGTTATACAAGACAGGTCCAGATTTTATCATTAGGAGATGTGTTCGGGAAGATGAGATGCCTGAGATTCTCAAAGCATGTCATGATGAACCTTGTGGCGGACACTTTGCTGATAAAAGGACAGCCTATAAGATCCTTCATTTAGGATATTATTGGCTATCCCTTTTTAAAGATGCTAAAGAGTATGTCAAAAGGTGTGACAGTTGCCAAAGGGTAGGGAAACCTTCTTCTTCAGTTGAGATGCCATTGCAGCCTCAGGTACATATTAAACCTTTTGAAAAATGGGCTTTGGATTTTGTAGGACCTATTAGTCCTCCATCAAGACAAAATAAATATATATTAGTTTGCACTGATTATGTTACTAAATGGGTAGAGGCCAAACCATTACTTTCTGCTATTGAAGCATCTGTAGTTAATTTTCTTTTTGAGGATATTTTTACTTGTTTTGGTGTCCCAAGGGAAATTTTTATAGATCAAGGAGCTCAATTTACATCAAATCTAGTGGAACAAATGATGGAGAGGTACAAAATCAGACACAGAAAATCTACTCCCTATCATCCACAAGCAAATGGTCAAGTGGAATCTACTAATAAGGTCATTGAAGGGATCCTAACGAAGACTGTTCATTTGCATAGAAGAGATTAGGTAGATAGGCTTCCTGAAGCCTTGTGGACCTATAGAACTACATGGAGAAGCACAACATGCCATACTCCTTATGAACTTGTTTATGGAAAGCAAGTTTTGTTTCCCATAGAGTTCCAGATTCAAACTTTCAAAATGGCAGTTCAGCTAGGACTTGATCTAACAGAGGCACAAAAGCATAGATTGGAGCAGATTAATGAATTGGATGAGATCAGACAAGATGCAGTTCAGAAAACAAGTATAGTCCAACAACAAAGGACTAGATGGCATGACAAATACATCAAGGAAAAGAGATTCAAAGAAGGTGACTGGGCTCTCTTGTTTAATTCAAAGTTCAAGGATTTTCAAGGTAAATTCCAAACACATTGGCTTGGGCCATATGAAATTATAAGAATTTTTGATAATGGAGCAATAAAAATCAGGACAATAGATGAAGAGAAGGTCACTTTTCTTGTAAATGGTCATAGATTGAAGTTGTATCAGAAGCCACTTTCAAGAGAAGAATTTGTCAAGAGATTCCAGGAAAACAGTGATATGAAGTTAATGAAGAAGAATTTTCTTCTTCATCAACTTAATTGAATTTTCTGAAGTCAGATATTTGAAAAAAAAATAAAAATAATAATAATAATAATAATAAAGTATAAACATGAAAAATAATCTCTGATTAGCATGTTTATACAGAAAAGATAGAGTGAAAATCAGAATCTTTCTGACACTTTAGCTTTTCAAAGTTTGTTTTTTTTTCTCTGCAAACAACTATCATAAAATCATAAGTGATTTACATCCGACTTATGATCCATTTCACTCCATTCATCCATACTCCATTTCATTTCATACTCCATTTCATTTCATCCATACTTCATTCATTTCATTCCATGGTCCACCTCATTTCCATCTCAGAGTTTTAAGATTGATTTCTTTCTGCAATTGAATAATACAGATCAGAAGCTGCAGGTCAATTTTTCACTCCACTTCATAGTTGTGATTCATTTGATTCCATTACTCACTCCACTCATACTCCATCACACCATATTCCATGATCCATTTTTAACTCATTTCATACAATATTCTATCATTCCATTCATGCTTCAAACCATTCCATTTCATGTTTCAAGACTTCTACAGGTACATTCTACAATCAGTTAGACATTCTGCAGCTAGGAAGAAATTCTGCAACCAGACAGACATTCTGCAGCCAGAGACCCTGAAGGCACTATCCAGTAATCATTTGATTTAGAAACAAATTGATCCTGCATATTCAAGACAACAAGAAAAATCAAAGGATTTATGAGAAACTGAAGATCAATGATTGAGGACAAGGCATATCGAAACCACAAAGAAAATCAAAGGAAAGGCAAAGGTATGAAATTATTATGGTGACAAATCATGAAAATTTTAGCATAGTTAAGTCATATATGATTCAAAAAGGTTATTTTAATTAGTCGTGTTGATCATGCCTATCAACCATATCATAAAAACTTTGAAAAAAACCTTCCATCTTACCATATTCGATCATCATTTAAAACTTAACGGTTAAAGTACTGAAGTGATTTAATCAGTCACGTCATTAGGCCAAAGTATTTAATGATGATTTTTGAATTTCTCACAAAATATCTCCACAGTCTTTCTTCCGTGTTAGATTTCAAATCATATGAACCACCTCACTGCATTATACTCGTTTCAAAACCACTCCATATCATTCATTTCCGCAGCCAATACTTAGCCATTCCGCTCTGTAAAACGGAGGAAACATCTTTGGGGCAGAAACATCTCTTTAACAACCATTTTCACCGTGAGCAGAGGAGCAGTAAACTGAAGGTTGGAAGAAAAGCTATGGGTTTCATAGTGAGGACTGAACCGGTTGGAACCAAGTACTTGGAGGGATATCCACAAATCAGAGAAATGTTACAGCAAGCACGGTGGTTGCAATTCTTGGAAAAATTCAGTGGTTTTCACAAAGAGGTGACTAAAAAATTCGCACGGTCCTTCAATGGAGCCGAGGTTGAAATATGAGACATTAAATTCACTGTTACAGAGACTTTCATTGCAGAGGCAACAGAATTACCTAGACAAGGAGAAAGGTGGTTCAAAAATAGGGAATTCCATAACGAAGCATGGAGGCAAATGCTTAAGACTCCAGGTATGGATGTTTCCATTTTTAAAAAGGGTATTCCTAGCTCGACATTAAAGAATAAGTGGAGGAACATGTTACTCATTTTGCAAAAATTTATCACCTGTGAAGGTAGATTTGGTACTCTCTATGTCTACCATATTCGGTTAATGATGCATTTCTTAGATGAGGAAATTAATTTTCCCTTTTTCCTACTTCATAGTCTGAAAATAATGGCCTCAAACGTTCAAAAAAGGGTTCAATTTCTAGAAACAACTTTGTATCACCATGGTTTAGTCAAAATCTTAATTGAACATCATTTGAGGAAAATGGGAGATAATTGAGAAAAATTTATAGTAAGGAACCATTTTGAGGAACCCAAAGAATCTCCACCTGAAAGTAAACCTACAAGAAGAAACAGGAGAAGGGAAATTTCCAAAGCTATTGAAGTTAAAACTGGTAAATCAATTCGAGAGGAAAGTGAAGAGATGATTTCTGAGAAATTGGCTCAAATAAAGAAGCAGCTTAAGAAGGAGAGAATAATAAGAAAATATGCCAAAGACAGAGGAGAAGGGCCATCTCAACCAAGACGGAGCCACAGACTTAGAGGTATACTAAAGAAGACAGAGGTTAGAAAAATAGGGATCATAAACATTGAGGATGAAGAAACTCCAGAAATTGACCCAGCACAACAACAAATTTACAATTATATTGAGTCATTAGAGAGGAGAGCTTCAGAAAGTAGAGACAAAACTCTTAGCCCACCAAAATCTGAAATTGATGTGCTAAGAAGAGATAAGTATGAGTTAGAAGTACTCAGTAGGCATATCAAGAATAATAATGACATTTTGAAGGAGCAGGTGAAACTAAAAAGTGATATGAATTCAACTCTGTCTCTACAAATGGAGAAATTGTACAAGACCAGTGAAAAATTGAAGAAGAAAAATAAAAAGCTAATCAGAGCACTTACAAATTTAAGATTCAAGTTAGTCATAAGGAAGCCCAGAAGACCATTGACTGTCAGACAAAGCAGAAGAAGAGGGTTGGATGTCCTAGCAGAGGTCTCAGAGTACATGGAGTAGTTGCATGAGGACATGCAAAAAATTTGCAGTGGGGGTATGTTGAGCCCCAAATATGTTCTTCTCTTTCACCACATTCTACTTCATTTTCTTTGTCCCTCATCAATTACAGGCTTAAATGATCAATAGGATTAATTAAAATTGCTTTAAGAATTTATATAATGACTAACTTGCTATGTTTTTATGATTTTGTTGGTGTAGTAATTTTGACTAAGACTCGGCTATAGAATACATGCATTCCATAGCCAGTCGTCTGTTCTACAACCATCCTCATGTTTATGTAGGTTCTAGGTGTCACTGCAAAAAAAAGGCATATGGGTGAAATCTGAAACACCTCCCCATCATCTCTTTCTCCCCACGAAGTCTGATTTAAAGTATCAAAGCGGTTATGCACATAGAAGAGAAGCAATTTCTTATCAAAATACAGACTCTACAGATGTCCGCGGTTAAGCACAAGACTGTTAATAAGAGTTTTAATTTGATTAGAAGTGGGAAAGACACTTATCCCTGTTTTTCTCAAAGAGTAGTTATGTAATTTCATTATAAGTATGACTCGGGAGACCGAGAAACTGTTGGTTAGATTTTGTTTTGTTGCTAGATCTTTGAAGACCGTAAATACTCTGTTTTGAAGAATTTCTCCTTTAATGAAAGAAGCATCATTTTATTGCACGAGCTGAGTCAATCTTGAGTATATTTGCGTGCTACTCCGGTGGTAGAGGACCCCTGCTACCTGAGGAGCTTTGTTCATATGATTTAGATAAGTAACTTAGTCTTGTTTTATTCCTAGCTCAATTGACTTTCTGAACTTTGCATTTTATATTCACTTGTATTGGATGCTACAGTTTAGTCTCGTTCTTACGTACTCTTCCAAAATATCACTAATGTCGAATGAGGTGTAACTGTAGTATTTTAGGAGTTAGTTTTACGTTCTTATGCTCAATTACATCAGTTGTTACAGCTAGTCATGATCTTATAAAATCTTCCAAAATATCACTAATTTCGGATGAGACATAGCTGTGGTGTTTTAGAGCTTTGTTGTATTTTTTTTGAATTCTATGCTTTTATGCTCATTTACATAACATGTCGCAGCCAGTCCTGTTCTACAAACTATTCCAAAATACCACTAATTCCGAATAAGACAGAGCTGAGACATTTTAGTGATTAGTTGCATCTTTAGTCTAGTTGTAGTTCTCCGGAGGTAGATGTCACTTTAGTTTAATTCTGTCACTATATTTCAAGTTTGATAATGGCACTCTAGTATAACTCTGTCCACTGTACTTTAAGTTAGATTGGTGACATTCTAGTTCAGTTCCAGTTCACTGTATTTCAAAGTTAGGTTAAAAGCATTTTAGTTTAGTTGTGGTCACTGTGTTTCAAGTTTGATCAATTGCATTCTAGTTCAGTGTTATCCATTGATCTTTAAGTAGTATTAACTATCAACATTAGATTTCACGACCTTCATTATTTACAAACTAATATTGTTTTGAATTTCTATTAATACATCATCATCTGGACAGGAATTAGTGATATTAGTTTAAGGCCTTGATTGTTCTGCAGTCTTTTGCAATTTCACAAATAAGCCTTTTCTCAAAACTATTATAGAAAATATCTAATGAGGTTTAGTGGTGACAAGTTGAGCTGCACAATAAATTGATCTTAGCATGACAAGTTAATTCAAAGTAGAAATCTTATTGAGTTACAAATAGTCTTTTTCCAATTGTGTTCCAATAAACTTCTAGCCATGGATGAGATTCTTTATAATATTGTAAGATGATTGTGTACTTAGGAAAGCCTCATTTGTACTAAAATTGTCCTTTTCTCAAACTATTCCAACATATTCCTAATGAATGAATTGGATGAGTTCATGATTGTGATTTATTTCCTTACTAGGAGTCATTATCAAGCCTTGCATTTTCTGTTCTTTAGTGTCATACACAGTTTAGAATAGGTTTTGCTTTGTTTTAGTGTAGCCATCCACTTCTCTTTACCAACACTTAGTTATTTTCCTTCTTGACATAAAACCATAAAACCAAAAACATCATAAAAACACTAAACACAACGTAGTGAGAAATAGATACCTAGGCACATATAGTGCACCACGCTTCAACAGTTTACTGACCCTGGTTGATAATTTATGACCTCAATTTAGGAACACTAAGTTGAGCACAACAAGGATCAATTGGTACCTTTTGTCAGTGCATTTTTTGGAGCTCTTTCATTATTCTCCCCCTCTCTCTCACTCTTGAACACTTAGAATTTTCTTGGAGCACTTGGGCATTAGAGTAAGAAAGGAAGATCAAGCAAGGAAGAGCATGATTAAGCTATTACAGTGAGATTATTTGTAGGTATTGATTTTCATATGTGATTTCCTTGCTATATCTAGCATGCATGGTATTGCATGTGGTTTCTTACTATCTTGACATGGGTTTTGCTAGGTGTGATAGTGTTTTCAGCCTAGCCTTGCCATTTCCATATAGCTTTGATGAGATGGGTTTCTCATACTCTAGTTGAGCTAGATTGCTGGATGGATTCGAAGATGAGTGGGGTGGATGTTCGAAATGACAAACACATGGCTTAGTGATCCTTGAACCAGACTGTGGATCACGGTAAAGCCACTGGCCTAATAGCCCCTGAGCCTAATTGTGGGTTGCGATAAAAACATATTGTGTGCCTTGGTGGGCCTAGGAATCCTTGCCTGTGCATGACATGATATATGGTAAAGCCAAGAGGTGCATTTCTCTTCGTTGGGCCTAGTAGTCCCGAGATGGGATGTATGGTAAAACCTGGAGAGTTGGTCTCAATGTAGGACCTAGTGTCCCCTGGATCAGACTGTGGGTTATGGTATAGCCTGGGAGACTAGGAGGCACTCAAATTCCTCATGGTGTAGGTAGAGAAATCCAGTATCGTCCATGCTTGTTTGGTTCCTTTTCGGTTGGTTATGAGTCCCACTTTCATGCTTGGAATATGGCACGGGGTTGATTGGCTGAAGAGAGATTTGGCTCAACCAATATATCGTCGGGTGGAACATGGAAGTCCCATCTCCGGTTTATTTTTACACTCATTAATGAAAAGCTCATTCCTTTGGCATTTGATGCATAATTTCACTAGTTATTATGTGGATTTTATTGTTATTGTTATTATACTGGTTATAACCTTGTATTTTATCAGTGATGATGTATGGATATATCCATGTTTTTACTTGTAAATGAACACACAATGTATCTATGGTAAATTATATGGTATTGTAGCTTATAATGTAAGCGATAAATGCTTCTTAGTGGTTCTCAGATAAGTATGAGACCCCTATGTTTAAATTTGTTGTTTACACTTGTAGATGTAATGTTTGTGACATGTTTGATGAGAAACCTGTCATGGCTGGGAGGGATCCAGATGAGTTCCTAATTATGTGATTGATTCCATACCTTTGTTTTAATGTTATTTACCCTCTCCTAAAGTTTCATGAAGATCTAAGTAGTGACCTGGGCTCTGGGCTAAAAATGTGGCACAAATCCCGAAGTTGCAGGAAAATAACTGAGTTTTTGGGGCCCTGGCCACGACCTTGCCTTGGAATGCCCACAACTATAGGCTTCTAGGCGCTCCCTTGCCATTACATGCTCATGGCTAAGGCTCAAAAGGGTAAAAAATCAGTTCCCCTCAGGGTTTAGGGGTCTGGGATGTTGGGTTACCTCCTGGAGGTGTTGTTGATGCTATGTAAGGTCTGTTTGTCAGGGTTTTGTCAATTCCACTTCCTTAAGGTCAACTAGGAGGTTAAATCTCGTATTAGTAGCCTCTCATCGCATGTTTACCCTGGTTGGTTGGTTACTTGGGGAGATGTGGGAAGAGGGTGTTACAAGAAGATAACAATCATTCCTCCCAACCACCCAAGATAGACTCAATAGACAATTTTTTATTTTTTCACATCAACAAGTTCTTTATTTAATAAAATAATAGTAGTTGCTTTTTTTACATCGACAAGTGATTTCTATTATGGGTTTGGCTCTTGGGCATGCTTTGATTGTTTGTATATCTTTAAACGTCACTTTTAACACTTTATTGGAGCACTTTAATGACATTCTCTTGGTGTATGTTGGAATTTGATTTTCTTGAAAAATTATATATTTGTACTATACAAGTTTACAAATGTATGAATAATGTTACAACTTAAGCAAAATATATATATATATATATATATATATATATTAAATTTTGAAATTACAATCATGAATTACTTTCTTGAATTGATTCTTATTGTTTTTTTTTGCATATTTTGTGGACAAATCCTCAAGATATGTTTCCATTAGCCTTGCATGAATCATGTTCTTGGATGTGTTTCTAGTTTTTTGTATTGAGTGAAATGTATGTCTTTACATCCTTCCCATAAACACTTAAAATATTTGTAAAATTGTTTTCCCTTGTTACTGTATGATAAGACTTCCTTAATATAATTAAAACCCATTCATCATTATTTATTTCCTCGCTCTTTTTTAATCTTTCTTTATTAGGAGTCCAACACCACAATATCTCTTCATTGAACCACTCACACATCCCATGCACAATTATATTTTTTGATGTGTAGCCAATCAATAAATAATATTACAACTATTTGAATAAATAAACAAGACGGATTGCTAAGCAACAAGTCCCTGCCAATGCTAATGTATTTGTAGTCATTTACTCATGATAGAAAGGTTGATGCTCTAGAACTTTGAATATCTTTGAATGCAAAAGTTTGTAGTCATATACTCATGATAGAAAGGTTGATGCTTTGGAACTTCGAATATATTTTTGTTGAATATCTTTGAATGTAAAAGTCAACTTCTCTAAGGGACTTTGTTGTAAGATTGTATCCAACATCCTAGGCACATGAATGGAAACAATCGACTCTCATGTAAAGATATATGGAGTTTAACTAGTTTTCTATTTTTTTTGACACATTTTGACACAAGTCTGAGTTCAGTTAGGAACGCACATTCTGTCAAGAGCACAAATCTCTAGAAGGATGCATTCTTGCATGCCTCAAATTATCTCTATTATCCATAGTGCCTAATGTCTTTGTTCATGTAAAGACATAAACTTAATTATCCGTAGTGCCTAATGTCTTTGTTCATGTAAAAGCATAAATTTAGTTGCACTTGACATTGCTATTTATATGGTTAAAGAAGTCCATCTATATCAAGCCTAAAGCCTATTTATAATAGTGTTTCACTTGTTATGCATATGCATTGTATTGGTAAAGTGTTGTGTTAGTTTGTCAACTTCTCAACTATATGTATTATTAAAATAAGTTTAATATTATGTTTAAGGCCAAGTTGTAAGTGGTTAATCCATCTCAACTTGCAACTCTTTCCACCTTTCTGCAGACTTGTATAAGAATTCAAGGCAGTATCATAAAATGTACATTGTTTTTACCAAAAAACTTGTATGTATGAAGTTATACAAATATAGTAAAATTAAAATTAATTGTGTAAATTTCAATATATTTTAAATGTTAATATTATGATAGACTAACTTTGAACTTTATATTTATCAAACTTACTTAGACAACATATTGACTCAAACAAATCATATTTATTTTAATACCTAATTATGGTATTAAATGAATGAAAATTTAATTGAAAATAAAATAAAAATAAAAATAAAAACTATTTATAAATTTTAATTATTATAAAACTTCCATGTATTAACCTTACCTATTTGGAAATTTGAATTTCATGCTTTTGTAATGTTTGATAAATTAAATTGAAACGAAATTAATTTGAAGTAAATCTATATTATAAATAAAATTATAAGTAAAACTATAAATAAATGTACACGTAGTTCATAATTCTCATATAAAAAAACAGGTGTAAATATAATTATAAATGGAAAGAATTCATTCGACTTTTAATCTTCAATGTAATATTTGTCAGTTACTACAATCACAGGTGTTAGATTGTAGGTGTCATTAGTAGCAGGAGGATCCACGTGTGTTTCATAAAGACGAGATCATGACGGTGGTAATGCTTGTCATGTCGTAGATGAGCCATTGATTCATTTGACACCTAGTCTTTTGGCGAAATGGTTAATGGAAGAGTGGATTGTTCATGGTCTTGGTGATCATGCTCTCTGTGGTTTCCCTATCCCTGTCTACAGAGCATCGTTGGAATGGAAGAGGTTTCAGTTCTCAGCAGAAAACGTTTATTGGAAAAAAAGATTCTTTTGTGATATTTTTTTTTGTCAAGGTGATTTATTTATTTTTTTAATATATATATATATAAACGCTGATTTCAATTTTATTAATTAACAAAATATAATACATTCCATGGTCTGAGTTGAGGAATTTAGTTTATATTTGCTCGCATTTGTCTTCAAAATAGCAAAATAAGAGGATGCTCTTGACAAGGAAACCAACCCATTAATAATCTAGAGAAGTCTGAAACAACTAGCTTTTCTAAAACATTAATGAAATCTGGAAAAATAAATATGTCAAATATATCCAAAAGAGAGCTGAGGAATTTAGCCTATTCTTGCTTGCATTTGTCTCCAAAATAGCAAAATAAGGGGCTGCCCTTGACAGGGAAACCAACCCATTAATAATCTAGAGAAGTCTGAAACAACTAGCCTTTCTAAAACATTAATGAAAACTGGAAAAACTAAATATGTCAAATATATCCAAAAGAGAGCTATGGCACATAAACCATGACCTTCAATCCTTGCTAGCCTCTTCATTCTAGTCCGCATCAGGTCCTGTCAGTTCTTCTTCCTGCATGTTCTTCTTCTATCACTGGGCATCCATAGATGCGTGCTATTTCTTCCTCCTCCTCAGTGAAGACGTACGGGGCCTTGGGTGGAGCTTCATTCTCGTTAACCTTGCTCCAAATTCCTTTAGCTCAGTGATGCCAGAGGTTGGGAATGTACATTGAAAAGGCCTTTTAACCCTGCTCCAAATTCCTTCAGCTCAGTAATGCCAAAGGTTGGGAATGTACATTGAAGAGGCCTCCAAATTCCTTCAGCTCAGTAATGCCAAAGGTTGGGAATGTACATTGAAGAGGCCTCCAAATTCCTTCAGCTCAGTAATGCCATAGGTTATGAATATACATTGAAGAGGCCTTAATAAGCATGCACTCAAGTTTCTTTGGAGGAAAGTCAAGATGATATTGTGCACCTCATTGCGTAATATTTACTCAACACTGAGATTTTGTTGTAATATTTGCTCAACGCTGAAATTTGTTGTGTTGAATTGACCATTTTTGTGTTGTTTAGATGCGATTTCATAGTCTGCATAATTTTTACAAATATTCATAATTCTGAACTTGGAATTTCCACATTGTTATGAAGAGAAGATGCCAACAATTTTGTTGTGTTGAATCAAATTTGATTGTGATTTTCCAGTTCAAATATGATTTATAGCCTGCATATTTTTGACAAATATTCATAATTATGAACTTATAATTTCTAGATTGTTATGAAGTGCATATGCTAGAAATTCATTAGGAATTGTTCTTTGTTGGGTCGTTGCGTAGGTAAGGTCAATGATCCCCGCATTGTTGACTACTATGTAAACTCCTCCGAAATTTTTCTCCACCTTGTCAAATAGCTAGGCCACATCCCGAGAGCTTGAGACATTGACTCTCACGGCAAGTGCACGACAATGGCCACCATGTGACCACATGGTAAGTTGATAGCAGAGGAAATATGTTCTGCTTTGTCTGCGTTGTTCAGGAAGTTGACCAAAACATTGGCATCGTCGACATAAACCTATATCTCTATGCAAATTCATTTTAATAGATTCATAAAATATATTATCGTTACTTGTTGTAAAATCCCTATACAGGGCATTTGCGATTTTAAAGAACAAGAGAAAAGCATAAATTTAGTCAAATATGGCTTGATTTCTATTGCAAGAATTTGTTAAAAAGAAGTAAGCAACTAAAAAATATTATGTAATTGTAAATAGTTATTTATTTGCTGCTAAAAGTAGAGGGTACATGGCGGCTATAAAATTCTTTTGAAGTGGTCTGTGAAGTACTCCAGGGCTTCCATAGCCTAATAAAAATTGTCTAATAATTCTGAAATCCTAAAACTTGGCAAGAATGATAATAGAGAAATTGGTGATAATAGCGAAATCGGTGAAGTACTCCAGGGCTTCCATAGTAGTCTAATTACAAAATTTTCTAGAAAATTTGAAATCCTAAAACTTCCCAAGAATGATAATGGCGAAATCAAACTCTCTAGCAAATGAAGAATTTTTTTTCAAAGAAAGAAAAATTTCACTAGTTTACAAACATTTCCACGCAAATTTGTCTTTGTTTATCTAACAAAATATTTTTAAAGTATGTTCGTCCACAAAATCAGATTTATTGTAGAGACCTAGTTATGTAAATACTTGGCTTTATCAAGAGCTAGCTAGTCTTTCCTCACTGGGAGCTTGATTCCCTCGGTGCAGTCGTTTCGTAATTTTTTTTTGTCAGTAGTGGAGAGTAAAGTGAGCCGTCAAAAGGCTTGTTTGGTTAGTTTTCTGGGTCTTGGATTAACTGGGCACAAGCTATTGATAGAACAAGAAGTGGTAGTTGTACAGATAAGGTCATAGGCGATGTCAGGGGAAACTAGCTCCTCTAATTTGGTTAGCTCTCTGAGTAGAGAAACCCACCTTCCTTCTCAAAGGAATTCGGTTGCTCCACAAAGCGAATTGGAGCAGAGGAATTTGGTTGTTCCACAGAGCGAATTGAAGCAGAATCCCTGCACATAGCCGTGAAAATAAGCATAAAAAGAGCTTACAAACCAATAAGGAGATCACCTTGCCACACAAGGAGCCGATTGTAATCATGTTATGAACATGAGCCACATGTAATCATGCTATGGACTTGTAATCTAGGGTGCACTCCATATTGTATTACTAACCATTGTATTAGTAACTATGACAACCATGGAAAATGGCTAACATGCCATGAGACACTACGATTGTTAGAGACACTGGGTTACACGTAAGAGTCTCACAACATTTTATGTTTTAGATTAATACTCGAAGTAATGCTCACATTACTCAATGATGGAAAAATGGGTTCCACTGTATTTTATTTAATACAAAGTTTGTATGGTCTCTTTGCCTCAAGAAGAGGCTAAATAAGATCTCTAACTTTTCAAACCATTCATTAACTAATGCAAAGTCGTTTCAGTGTTTAATATGCTCAACAAAAGATGAATGCAATATATACAACAAAACTTTGGTTAAAACATTTTTAGTCCCCACAGACAACGCCAATTCCAATGCATATCAATTACAATAGTCCCTATCGGCCCTTTTGAACAGGGACTAATGATTGTAATAAAATGTCATGGCAATCATTTTATGACCACCTTGTTTTATTTGTTGCTTTAAAAAATAAAAAATCATCATCATTATTTAATATATTTTCCAAGTTTATCATACAACAAATATTTTTAATAAACACCACTTCATCTCATATTAATTTCAAATTATATTACATTTATATTTATATTAGCTTTCATTTTTTTTCTTTCTTTTTGCTATATTTTGAGCATTACATGTTTGGTGATTTGCTATAATTATTTCCTATACTTTTTCTTTCATCATTTTATAACAATATAACTAGCAATTGCATCATATGTTGCAAAGGAAATGTTATAAAGCATTAACAAAAGAAAGAGTAGTATAGAGGAAAAATTATGTGATATGTTAGGTGATTTAATTGAGTGTTTAACTTATAAATATGAATTATTTTATTTAAAAGAAATTATAGGTTTGGAGAATTGTTTGGATAAAAAAATTGGTTTTTTTATTACCTACCCAGGCTCTTTCTTTCATAGTGATCTCTGATTATGCACTATGGGCCACATGGCAGACGTATAAAATGGAACCGATTTGTAAAATTGTAGGTGCACATGGTATGCTTAGATTTTGAATTAAGTATAACCCCAAAAAATGTCACAATAACTCTAAACCACCATCAACATATGCATCAGAACCTTGTATATTTATCTTAATATCTTTTTCATTGTAATAACATGATAAATTCAATTTTTATATAAATCTATTAACACTTGTTTGTGATTTCATTGTGGGATTTCAAAATAATCAAATGCTTAATAAAAAATAAAGTGTTTACATCATATTTTAAGATTTGGATCTTCAATTGTAACCATTCATTCTCATAGGGTTTCAAAACCATTCAAAGTGAGGAATCAATCGACGGGTTGAGCTCGTACTCAATTGACACGATCAATTTTGACAACTAATTTTATAACATGTTGGTGCAACTAACTCTATGTGGTCTTATAATTTTTTTGGGTCTTAAGACAATTATATAATTATATTAATTTAGTTGATACGAATCTAAGAATTTAATCGATAAAAATTCAAATTTTGGAGTTGAAATTCAACTAAATAAATTTAAAAAAAAAAAAATTAATAATACAAATAGTCATAAAATTTCAGTTGTAAAAGGCAACTAACTCAATAAATTTAATTGATCATCAGGTGTGATATTTGATCACCATGCTCATTCCTGGTAGGTGTTATCTTCTATTCATATTCTTTTTATATGCCTTTTTAGCATATTACATGTGGATATTGCATTGTCACAATTTGTTACATCCTCACGGTAATATGGATTTTACGAATATGGAAAATGAAATATCTACGTGGCCTTATATTTTTTTTGGGTCTTAAAGATAATTATATTAATTTAGTTGATACGAATTTAAGAATTTAATTGGTAAAAATTCAAATTTTGGAGTTGAAATTCAACTAAATAAATTTTTAAAAAATTAATAATACAATTAATCATAAAATTTCAGTTGTAAAAGGCAACTAACTCAATAAATTCAATTGTAATTTTTTTTGAGATCAAATCAAATTATTAAAAAATAACAAAAAAAAAAATTTTCTATTAAACGCCTGTAACCATATTTGCAATAATAAAATTAAAAACTGTAAAATCTGGCACTTTTCTTTAATATATAGAGACCTATACACATACGATTAGAATATCTTTAATTTTACACTCATTTGAAAAACTATAAAAAATTAAAATTGTAAAAATGCTATGACTGAAAAAAATGTTGAGTAATGTTAACTTTTGGGGTTGAAATTCAACTAAATAAATTTAAAAAAAATTAATAATACAAATAGTCAGAAAATTTCAGTTGTAATAGGCAACTAATTCTATCGTGGCCTTTTATTTATATATATATATATATATATATATATATATATATATATATATATATATTTTGGGTCTTAAGACAATTATATAATTATATTAATTTAGTTGATACGAATTAATTTCAAATTTTGGAGTTGAATTTCAACTAAATAAATTTAAAAAATAATAATAATACAAATAGTTATAAAATTTCAGTTATAAAAGACAACTAGCTCAATAAATTTAATCGCAATTATTTTAAAGATCAAATCAAATTATTAAAAAATAACAAATTTTATTTTATTTTATTTATTTATTTATTTTTTCTTCTATTAAACGCCTGCAACCATATTTGTAATAATAAAATAAAAAACTGTAAAATCTGACATTTTTCTTCAATATAGAGAGACCTATACACATACGATTACAATATCTTCAATTTTACACACTCATTTGAAAAACTATAAAAATTTAAAATTGTAAAAATGCTATGACAGAAAGAAAAATGTTGAGTAATGCTAACTTACCCACGAGAATTGAACACAAGATTGCAATACACCCAATCAACGCGATTTTCATCTCATAGGAATTGAGAGACATGAAAATCTTCTGGCAGACGTTCAATTTATAAGAAGTTCCATAGTGCCAGGGCAAGTGACCGCCGCATGCGACGGGCTACACCGTGCGAGGATGGGTCAGTTGAATTGATTAAGGCACTTTCCTTGCAATGTTTATGACATCAACACTTTGTTTGTTTTTTCCATTCCTTCTCGAAGCATACTTTCAGCCATTTCTCTGTTTTTTATTCCTTGTCAATGCAGACTCTGAACAATTTCTCCTTTTCCATCGACAAATTTTCCTACAAAACTAATTTACAAAATGTCACTTACTTTAAAAAAAGTATAAAGGAAAGAAAACAGACCTGGGCTGCCTTCTTCTTCCAATTTCATGCGCACACTATAGTTTTTTGGAAGACCTAAAACGATTTTTATTATTTCTACTATTTCTGATTAATAACAATATTCAATCCTAAGATAGATATTATTTCAATCGTCTAACATCAAAATCAATGATACATAATAATACAAGTGACAATTGAGAAAATGTTTTCAAATAAAAACACTTTACAATTTAATTATGTTAATACTAATTTTAAAGATTAAACTATTAATATAATAATATATAAAATATTATACTTATTATTTTTTTTTCCCAGAGAAAAAAGCGTAATTTTATTACTGCAGGTGAGTACAAAATTACAATGAGAATCCCAAGTACTATGTGTTCTATGAAGACAAACCCAAGAGTTTGTATACAAAAAGCATTTACAGAGAAGAAAAAACATTCCTGTTCTGAATCAAAATCTGTCTTTAACCCTATTCGAATGGAGAAATCTGCTGTTCAAATTTAAAAAGTAGGAGTTGCTGCTATCTCCTTTTAAACAGTCCAGCAAGGAAACATGCTGAAGAAGCACTACCTAGAAGAGAAATTCTTAAGAACACCGAGCCAATCAAAGCCCAGACAGTCAAAGGACCAATAGGTTGCTCCAATAGTTGAATATGCCTCACAAAATAATTCTATAAAAAAACTGTATTATAGCACCGCCCAGGTAATAGACATATGACTGTGTGTCATTTAAAATGGGACCAGCCCGCTGTAGTAATCCTTCAGGCACGAAGACCAGGCAGTATAACTGTGTTGTGCAGCCACCATCCCAGAAATAATGTTTAGAAAACGTTTTCTACATATTATATTATATATTTAAAAACATATAATTGCAATCAAAGCAAAGAACCAAAAAGAGAAACACAAAATATACAATAATATATCAAATATTATACATATTGTATTATACATTTAAAAACATATAATTGCAATCAAAGCAAAGAACCAAAAAAGGAAACACAAAATATACATCAATGCTACGATGCTTGTTTCTCTTAAAAGAACATGGGTGCTCCTATGTGAGAATCGTGCTAATGATTTATATTGTATTTTATATCTAAAAACATATAAGTGCTATCAAAGCAGAGAAGTCAAAAAGGAAAAACAAAACATAAATGCTATGGTGCTCCTTTCTCTTAAAGGAATAATGGTGCTCCAATGTGAGAATAGAGGTAATGCTCTATTTTGTTAAAGATGTACTAATAAATTAATGACACATTGAAAATATGATTAGCATGTGAATATCAAATCACGTTGGTGTATGAATGGTGTATCAATAAATACATAAATATTTTTCAAATAGCCATTAATATTTATAGAGTTATAAATAAAAATGATACAATTTTCGTGAATTCTAAAAATGGTACAATTTCTTTGAATTCTATACCATTAATAAGATTGTGAAAATCTCTAAAACTTTTTAAATGTTTTTCTTTACTGTATAAGAAGGAAGGAAGGAAGTTCATGAAGCTAAAAAAAAGTCTATGGAACAGATTGCCTATTCATCTGGTTTTTTCTACTATATCAAAAATAAATTAAAAAGTAGTGAGATAAGAAAGAAAGAAAGACAAACGAACATTACGAAAGAAAGAAAGAAAGAAAGAAAGACATCCACGAGGCTAAAAAAAGTCTATGGGATAGTTTGCTTATCCATCTGGCTCTTGTATTTGACCCTTTCTTGTGGAGTTTTACAATAAACGCTCTCAATTTCTTAACAAACTCTTTGTTGAATAGATTATCCCAATAGCTAGTTGCCAGAATGCCTGCAAAATTTTCCCTGCTGTCTTTGAAGGTCTCACATTCTAAAATGAAATGTTTTTTGTTTCCACTTTTCCGAAAAAGGAAAAATTACATACTCTTTCCTTCCACATTTCTTTTGGCCTTTTCCAACGCCCTATTTCATAACAAAGTTGATGAAAATTAATCGTTAATTAAACAATAAAAATTTGTGCTCTCCCAGAAATATTGACCTTTATATACCATTAAAATAAAAATAAATTTGTGTATAGAATTTTAAAACTACTAAAATTTGTTCCATTCAATTTTATCTTATTTCTAATTTCATCGTATCTCATTTTAATTTAATCCCGACAAATGGTTAGAAGAAATATTTAAAAGATAAAAAATTGAGTCATAACAATACGTTAAGTTATTTTGTTGTTGATTTGATGTATTCTTGAAATGATTTGATCTCGTTTTCCAGATGTTTTCTTTCCATGTTAACCCCTTATTGTGAAGGCTGGATATTATTTGTTATTAAATTATTTATTAGGCAGTGGTGTATTTGTCTTGAAATGATACAAATTATGTATAGAGCAACATTTTTTTAATTTATGAAAAAATACTGTTAAAAGAAAAAAAAAATATGTAATTAAATTTTGTGAAGGCTTTCTAACATATTGTATCGATTGACTTAGTGAAACTAGTGTTGCCAATATCACAATAATATTATAAATATCATGAGTTTTTAAAAGCTTGGATAATATCCCCTTAAAAGCATGAAATAGTTTCTTAACATCAACATTATTATGATTTTTTTTATAATATTTGCAGTCAATGGAAAATATGGCCCTATTTGCACTAATGTCTATTTAAAAGTTAATGTTTTTTTTTTAAAATCTTATTTTGAAAATCAAAATTAAGGATTGAGAAAGTGGGAGTTTGTCACCATCTCTCTTTGAGTTGTCAAGGGGAAATGTAATTTTTTTTTATTGCTATTAGTGAAGTCTTTTCGAGGTTGGGATCAATTTTAATCTATCATTTATATATTTAAAGGTATGTATAAACTAGCAATTGTTCCTATAGGTGCAAAGATACATCGAAGGTATGGCGAACTTCCAACCATGGCGCCAAATGATCAAGTGAAAGCTTAGATCAAAATCATGTTGAACAATTTGACAGAGATTGCAAGTAATGCTCTCCCCATTGTTAAGGGCATTTCTGTTGTGGTCAGTTCATTCAAATCCGTGATTGGAAGGAAAACTCAGAATTATTTCTTACCTGCATTTTGTGCGAGCTCTTCTAAAAACAACATAGCGAGGCGGAGTAGGAGGCTGCTTCACCTCTCTGCAATTTCAAAATGAAAACCAGTGTCAGAAGAAAAGAATGACACATACTAGTGTTATAGAAAATAGAAATACGACCAATAACGATTAGAAGATACCAAAACCATATTTCGAATAGTTAGACATTCCCATTCCAGTATGAACTCGAAGGAAAATGTCGGCTTCCCTCTAGTATATAGATAATAAGAATTTCAAAATCTGTATATTGGAAAAGTTAAAGGAATAACAATGAAGGTGGGAGCAATTAATAGTCCTATAATAACTAAAATTAAAGGGATAGAAAGTTGAGACCATCCATTTCATTAAATACCTCAATCACAGAGAGGAAATAGAATTTCAAAGCCAAAGTTCTATAAGTCTGTAATAAAAATTACAAGAATACGCCACCACGGTGTGTGTGAGTCCAACTAGGGAGACGCAGGTGTTGAGATCCATAACGATGTGGAGTATGGAAGCGTTCATCCAACTTTTTCTGTTCTTGATCATAAAGGAAATTCCTTGAGGTTATAAACTGAAACAGTTAAACAAATAAATGAAAAACAAAAGAATACGCTCAGATAAGAATGTTGTATTCAGAAGATTGTGGGACATGTTACCTGTAAATAGACTGAAGGTATTCTCTACATGCATAACGCAAATCGACTCTCGGTCTCGCAAAATGAGAAATTTCCATTCCGAACATAGATGCATCACAGAGCCAAATGCGACGTTTTGGTTGTAGAACAAAAGAAAAGTCCATAAAAAAAATCGGGATCATCTACGCAAAGTACAACCCTAAGTAGACTGGTTAATCCATATCGTCCACGCGTCGATTGGATCGTGGCTATCCCTCAGATTGACTCTCAGTCTCACAAAATGAGAAATTGCCATTCCGAACAGAGATGCATCACATAGCCAAATGCGACGTTCTGGTCGTAGAACAAAAGAGAAGTCCATAAGCAGAAACCAGGATCATCTATGCAAAGTAAAACCCTAAATAGACCGGTTAATCCAAATCGTCTACGCGTCGATGGATCATGGCTATCCCGCTCAGTTATGGCTTCCTTGTCAGTTTTGGAAGGGCTTGATTGTTCAATAGTTACTGAATGCTCTGTGTTTCTCTTTTCAGCAAACCAAATTTGGAATCGAAAATAGGGCGGTGAAGCCCAACAACCCATGGCTAGCAAAGGTATTTTATAGTATTCTGCTATCCAAACCCTGTACCAAAACCTAATACCATCTTCGCCCAACAAGCCCATGGTTAGCGAAGGTATTTAACAGTATTTTGCTGTCCAAACCCTGTACCAAAACCTAATACCAGCAAATAGGTAGTAAATTTTTATAAGTGTTTATATGAATATCAATGGTTGTATATGACTAGTGTAAAACAGAGACCGATTTGATAGAGATTATATGCATGCTCTGTGATGTAGTGGTGACGCAGGCAGAAACGAGGCCTAGAAGGTTTTTATTAGACATTGGGAACCTAGGGTGCTATGCTTCAAAGCCCAATGGGGGTGATGAGATAAAGCCAGAGTAAGGAGCCTTTTTTCATTCCTATAACATATATGTATTTTATTTATTTGTAAGACCCTTATAGTTCTCTGTCATCTCCTCATACCACTGCCCCGCTTCTTTCTCCTCCACCTTCTCTTCCCCTGCATCATACCATATGACACCATTATTTATCTGCCCAACTGTAAATTAAAACATAAAAGTACAGATAGTAACAAGTTCAATAACTGGAGTAGCTGCTAGTGGATTTAATAACAAGATCAATAGCTCTACCTCTAGTAGTAGAGAGTGGGTTTAAGTGGGTTTAATTCATTGTTGAATTTTCGCTACGACTAAATAATACTCCAAAGTTACAGATTCACCAATTACAGTTTAAAAAAAAAACCAAAAAAACCAAAAAAGTCCTCCAGATTCCCCTGCATCATATCATATGACGCCATTATTTATCTACCCAAATGTAAATTAAAACATAAAAGTATAGATAGTAACAAGTTCAATAACTGGAGTAGCTGCTAGCGGATTTAATAACAAGATAAATAGCTCTACCTCTAGTAGTAAAGAGTGGGTTTAATTCATTGTTGAATTTACACTACGACTAAATAGTACTCCAAAGTTACAAATTCACCAATTACAATTAAAAAAAAAAAAACCAAAAAAATCAAAATTGTCCTCCAGATTCCCCAATTACAGCAATTACAGTTAAAAAAAAGCACATAAAATAAAAGAAAATTCAGGATTATCTTACTTTCAATATCTCTATCTGTGAAGGCGGGCATCTCCTCTCCAACAACAGGTGGTTCAGTACCTTCCTCAATAGGCTCTTCATCTTTCACAACTGGAATTGGCTCATCTTTGCCCATCGTGGGGTATTCGTATTCAGGCCCTGTACCAGCTTCTGTCTCAACCATTTGATCAATTATAACTATAACACCAACTTTATTTAGGATTTTTAAATATGCAAACGTAAGAGCAGATACCTCATCAGCGTGCCACTGTCGTGAGGCCATTTTCTATAAATATTTGAATCTCAAATCTATGTAATATGATCACAATATTTGGCCTCAATATCCGAAGCTCTAAAATCTATGCAATATGATCACAATATTTATTTTTAGGTTAAAAAGGTGATTAAGTACAATTAAAGATAGTAACAATATTAAATATAACGAAGGACATAAACTTATATCCCTGCTTTAAAAAATAAATTCCTGTAGAATAAGTATGCTTTTTAACGTATATAGAGAGAATTTTGTCCACAAAAATAAAGGGGTCAAATGAAGTGGTGGAATGTAATTCTACTGAACGCATCACATATATACAAAAACATATAAATTCCCCGAATAGCCATATTTTCTTTTTGTTTTAATTGATTATAATCTAGTCTAGTTTTGTTTTAAAAGAGTCTTTTTGTCTCATTGTGTTCTACCCCATCCTAATGGAATGCTTGTAAAAGCCAAGGGCCTAACCCATCCGAATGGGGTGCAAATAATAGAAAGCCAAGTGTGCTATAAAATCAGTGTCAGTAGAAGAACATTTCATACAATTTTATATTTAATCAAGACTGGCATGGCATAAGACCAAATGAAGCAAAACTTCAACATTATATGATACATTTCCTGCACTGAACATAAATTTTACCAACAAAAGAAGATTGTGTGTTCACTTGAATTTTAGAAATAAAACAATGATAAATCAACAAAACCCAATTACCAAACTTGGAGACGGGATCTTCCTTCTCAATTCTGTCTCTCATAAGCCGCAACTTGTCTCTGACCGCATCGAAAATTGAGATGTCGAGGTTCGAATCTCCATTGCTTTGCTTCTCAACTGAATTGCACGTGGTTTGGCCACTGATTAGTCGATCCCATTTTCTCGCCTGTGAAGCCTTGGTAGTACTCCCAAACTGAAGCTGGAGACACCCTAGAGTTTATAATAATTTCTCCCTCTTTGGTTGATGTACCAACTCTCGTTTCCTTATTGATGAGAGCAAATGAATAGAAATTTGGAAAGTGAGAATGCTCGGCTGCCATATGGTAGTAGGTTTCTCATCTCTCTTTGGGAAAGGATGCATTCTATTTAATTGTATGCATTGATTCGATGCCTTTTTGAATACGTTATTATTGGGTGCAATGAAGGCTGCCTGCAGAGAACAACTAGCCATCATTTTAGTTGGTGAATAAATTGAATGCATTTGTTGTCGCATGACAAATTTGTTGGCCATAGAGTGGAGGGAAATTAATGAACACTGAGCATGGTGAGGAAGTAGTGTGCGGCAGCATGCTGGACAAATCCAATGGTGGAAAACAAAAGTTGAATCAACGATGGAAGACAAAAAGGTTGACGATGGTGAGCAGTGTACGTGTCAAATTCTATTTGGAAGGAAGGACGAATCTTTTTCCAGCCAAACCCAACAAAGAGAACACCTTCGGTGTAAAAATTGTGTTTGCATTTTGTTTGCTTTCAGAGATTTTTTTATAGGGATTGCAATGTGCATAAGTTTTTCTTCTTTTTGTCAATTTTTAATATGAGATTAATGCTTATTTTGGTATCAGTTTTTATTTTCAATGTTCTTTTGTGTTGGTTTCCATTTCTTTTTGTGTTTTATGTTTAATTAATGTGCTATAAACATTTTAAAGGCATTGTATCCATTTTAAGAATAAGTTGAGCTAATTGACCCTCATAATCAATAGAGGTTGAAGTGAAAATTTGTGTGGGAAGGAAATGAATGATATAATTAATGGCTTGACATACCACTTGTCCAAAATTCGAGAGCATGGAGTGGAAATTTTTCGTGCATCTACCTTGAAAGTCATCCATATTGGCGCACAATCAAAAATTTATATCGATATAAATAAATATTATAGGGAGTCATTGAGGCTCAAAACTACAACTAGAGGAGTTGCAAGAAGCTTGGCAACCACATCCTTCATAAGGGTGGAAGAACTCTAGGAAGTGAAACCCAATCATTGACCACACCTTCCATAATGACCTTAACAAGCTCACCCTTTGTTTTTTTTCCTAGGGTCCATTCTTAAGGCACAATCTTCTATTAGGTTGTTAGTTAAAATAAGGGATAACCAAGAAGCTATAAAGATTATGACCAAATGTTTTCTATATAATGACATTCCCTTCAACATTGTCAATAACAACCTTTCCTATGAATAAATGTTTGAATCAATTCATATTATTTTCTTAAGTTACAAGGGCCCTATTTATGAGGAGATGAGAGGGTTTCTTCTTCAATGGGAAAATTCTAATTGCACTCACATGTTGCTTCAAGTTAGGGAATCATAGGTGATCACTAGATGCACCATGATGTTTAACAATTAGAAATATGGGAAGGGAAAAACCATGCTTAATTTCTTGGTTAGATATCCCAAGGGAAATTTTTTTATCAAATATATCAATGCATTTGTATAAGGTAAAGATGCACATTTATTACGTGATTCGTTGGATGGGTTCATTCAAAAGACATGTCTACAACATGTGACCCAAGTGATAATGGATAATGTTGTTAATCATGTGGGTGATGGTAGGTTACTTGTGTAAATGTACGAGACCCTGTATTAGATTCCTTATGCACCCATTTTGTTGATTTGATTTTAGAGGACATGGAAAAACTTTATTGGATCAAGAATATCATTGAATCAACTAGGATATTTTTCAAATTTATATATAGTCATGCATATGTTCTTAGCCTCAAGGGGAGAAAAAAATCGGTGTGTCTCACAATCATGCATCTCAACATTGGCTTCATTTCTATTCAATCTCTCCCGACTTCTATTTTGGAGGTGAAGAAGATGTTTCTTTTATATGAGTGGGATATTTGTTCATACAATAATAAACCATATGAACAAACCATAGTTTGGGTAGTGGATCGACAATTTTTTTGGATAGGAATGTAGAAGGTGTGCACTATTAGTGAAATTTTGGTAGAAGTTATTTGATGGTTAATGGTGACAAGTCCATAATGGAATACTTGCACAAGGCTATGGATAAGGCCAATGATGTTGTCCATAGTTACCATAAGGACAGGGGGGAGGTATTCAAAAAATGACCCTAGATATGGTAGTTGATTGTTTACCAATGGAATACTATTATCCATATTCCCATTCATTCAAATTATTGGGATCTACCTCAATCCTATGTCCTCTTTTTTGAACCTAAACCCATGTTCTTTTACCCACATGGTTTTAGTTTTCGTGCTAAGGGTAAGGGTGCAATCCTCCTACATCGTTAGAGGATGGTGTTAATTCCCGCTAAATGCTCAGATATTTCCAAGAAAATGGAGATATATAGGTTGGTCACTAGAGAAGTTGGCCATGGCATGTTTTTCAAAGACAATACCACTATAATTACAGGTAATCTTCAACTTGTTTCAAATTTTCAAATTTCAATGTGTGTGTGCACACACACACATATATATTCTCCTTGAAGAAATAGATTTATATTCCATATGAGGAATATACACATTTTAGTCCTTAGGGGACTCTCATACAACAAGGCTCAAAGCCATTACAAGGATGTACTCATTATGAGATCAACATGTCAATGCAAGAAATGAAATTCCAAACTTATGCTTCATACATTCTCCCTCATAAAATTATCAACTTATTGAATACATACAAATACACGTCTTTTTAGGACCCATAAAACCTAACTATAATATATCATGAAAATATTGTAAAATAATTTAAAATAACACTTTGTCTGGAAATGAGAGAAGTATCTATATATTATTCCAAAATGTTACAATAACAGGGAAGATTGAGTGGCTTCTTCGATAGTGAATATGACAAAGAATTACGTGCTCTATAAAATGAAAGAAAGGATATCTCTTAAAAGGAGCTCACAATCTACTTCAATTGTAGAGCTATGGCCTTGAGACTCAAATTTTAAATTTTTGAGCTACCTTGCATCTAATTTATAACCAAGGTGGTGTCCCCAAAAACCTATAAATAACAAACATTTCATGCTTTGGAAATTTAAAGCAATGTAAACAATGTTTGTAGTTCTCCCATATTGTTTGTGCCATCCCCGATGTTTTCTTTTCCAGCAAGATAATGACTATCAAAGAGATGTAAAATAAACTTGAGACTATAACATTGGTCCTCATCCTCACTGGCTCGTCAAAATATCACCATGGACAAGAGTGATCAATTCTAGGTCTTTCGGAATTGTTTCGAGCTGAAGCAATTTTAGATCTCATTTGTGGATTGATCTAAGATAAAGCCTGAATTTCCACCAAACAAGGAATTGTGTGCTTTTCATAAAATAATCGCTTGTTGCGAGCCACCCAAATGTACCAAGCCACCATTGAAGGAAATTCTCAATACTTTTTCAATGACATCATCTCAAAGAAATGTCTATAGCATGCTTCTATGGTCAGATTATTCCAAATATTTTGTATTTTGAAATTTGATTCCACTAAACACCACACATGTCTAGTAAAAGAATAATGAACAAATAAGTGATAAGGGTTTTAATTTGCATCATGATAAAGAATACATATACCTAGACCCTCATAACCCCTTATTTTCATTCTTAACCATGTCAAAATATGATTTTTGAGGATTAGCCAAACAATCAAGTTTTTTTAGAGGTGTTATGGATTTCCAAAGCTTTTTATACTACCAGCCATTTTCAACTTAATTATATTCCTTCAATTATTGATATCCAAATTTAGTTGTATATTAAACGCCCATGGAATTATAAACCCAAATCAACACATTGTTACCTTCCCAAATATTAATATAAACATAATTAAGTTGAGATGGATATCAATCCTTGTGTTCATGCTAGATATCTTCAAGGTTTAGGTCCACTTCTGTAAGCCACCCTTGTTTCCAGATCAAAGTGGTATTCTCTCAAGCAATATTGTTTAGTGTACAAAATCCCCTCCCTTGAAGGGACTCATCTAATGTTGAGGATGGAGTTTTGATGCTTCATGTAATACACCTTGAATCTCACTAGGCTAGGAGAGATAGGCATGAATGAAACCCTATGTTTATAGCCCTTAAAACTACATGAATATTTCAAGATACAAACCTTATTGAAATCTGAACTTTATTTTTTGAAATATGTAATTTTTATGTTAAAAGTCTATAACAACTCAATGAATAAAAGAAAGCAAATTAATTGTATAAAAATTGTGAACAAAACATTTGTAAATAAATTTTAGAATGGTTGAAGGAAATAATGAAAATGAAACTGCAATATGAATTCAAAATTAATTTTCAGTAAGCCAATCAAAGAAAGAAATCAACAATGTTTTCATTATAAGACCAAGTGTTTCTACAAATCCACGCGAGGATCAAGATCAAGGATGTCCTTAAAAGCCTCAGATGTTAAAGTGACTCATAAAAGTCAAGTAAGTGTGATAGGAAAATATAAATAAGAACAATAAATAAGATCTAGACCACTTCAAGTGATGTGAAAAAACATCAACAATTCTCTACAAGATTTACACTAATTAGCACCAAATCTTATCAAAACTTCTAATAAGTGCACTAAGAAAAATGACCAAACATGAAGAATATCACAAATAAATGTCACTTTATATTTTATTGTCACTTTTCGAGATGTCCATGCTATCAAGATGACAATTTAGTCTATCGAATAACCAGAAAGGAAAATGAATATCACTTGAAAAATATCTCTCATACCTTCGCTAAAAAATAATTCCCCCTCTTCGTGATTCCTCCTCTCTTTTGTACTTTAACAAAACAATTATTTATTTCAACTATTTCTCTTAACATTTTGTTTTAATTTTGGTTTAGAAATATCACAGGAGAATGAAAGTTAACCACATAAAGGTCACCAAGGTTTTTTAAGAAAATCTTCAACTAAAAGTAGATGCGGTCCCGCTAGACTTAACACATGAGATTTACATCATAAATAGTCTCTTTGTGACTCCCACCTCAAAACATATTAACATATAATGGCAAACATATATCTCATTTACTATATCATCATACTTGAAAAAAATACTTGTATACCCTTTGTCAAAATATGATATTTTAAGGGTTTTTATTTATTTATTTATTTTTATTTATTTATTTAATTTTTTTTTTTGGTGACTCCCACCTCAAAACATATTGACATATAATGGCAAACATATATATCATTTACTATATCATCATAATTGAAAAAATACTTGTATCCCCTTTGTCAAAATATGATATTTTAAGGTTTTGTTTTATTTTGTTTTTTTTTTTTTGGTTTTTGTTTTTTGTGACTCCCACCTCAAAACATATTAACATATAATGGCAACCATATATCTCATTTACTATATCATCATAATCGAAAAAATACTTGTATCCCCTTTGTCAAAATATGATATTTTAAGGGTTTTTTTTTTTTTTTTTGTCATATCGGAAAAAATTTAGCTGCATATCCTTAAAAGGAATCTCTATTTTCCCTCATCCCATATTTTCTAAGAATGTAACTTGGAATGCATTGAAGTTGACTAGGATGATTCAATACATGGGAGTTCTTCCAATGATTTTTTTCCTTTATCTCCTTATGGTAAGGGAGTCTCAACCATAGGATTTTTGTCAAGTTTAGGAAGTGAATGAGCGAATGAAGTAGATGAAGTAACAATAGGTCCAATAGCAAGAGACAAAGGTGGATCTCTTAGGATTGTTGGCTAATTAACAATACGAGAAGGAGGTCTAACATGGTTTTCTTCCCATTCATCTTACATGGGTTGAGGTTATTGCTCAAGGATGTCCATAATGCTTGGTAGTGGCTGTAAGAGAGCATTAGGAAGGGGAAAAGGTTGAGCTAAATCTTGTCCTCCATCAATGTATAATATCCAGTCTGAAGCAACCAGTTGAATTCATCAGAGTTAGCACCAAAATGGATAGAGAAATGAATCCCCTTGTTTCTATCTTCTTTTTAAACAACATGGCCTTCTTCCTTATCCTTTTCTAGTTCACTTGGATCCTCTGCTAAAGAAGGCCATCTAAATACTTGCCACAAAATCAATTTAAACTCTTCAACCATGCAATATAATATGCATAAAGAAAATGCACTTTCACATAAATTTCATTGAATATGTTTTTAGTAAGGCCCAAATTAAAGCATAGTGAATTGAAAATGTAAATAGAATTTAAGGGGAAGAGTAAATTACATTATGATTTAGGGAAAAGCTCAACAAACATAACAACTCCATTTTATTCAATAAAATATGCATGCTCTTCGGATTTAACTCATACTCCAATAATAACAAAACTTTAAAAAAATAATATCAACCTTCCTATTCTCTTTTCTTTATTTAAAAAATAAAAGTTATAACTTTATTTAAAACCATGTGCCAATCATCTTTGAATCCTCCAAAAGAGTGACATCTTTAAAAGACATATTTTACGCAATAGGGAAAATGAATTAATTGGGAAAAAAAATAAATTCTTAATACGAATGAATGCAAAATTAGAATCATAATTTTTTTAACAATCATTCCTTAGTCTCCTTTAAAATTCCTTTCACAAATCATAATGCATTCATATTCTCCAATGCATTCATAATCTCCATAAGAAAGGGATTTTAAAATAGAATTTGCAAGGGCTAGCATCTTCCGCATAATTGTACTATCATAGTCGCTAAATTTTTACATTGGCTACATAATTTCATACATGACCAAAATAAAGTATTTATAGCTAAAAATTTCAGTAACTTCATAAATGAAATAAGCATGTGAAATATGGATGGATGAAGCATGAATTAACTGTAGATTTCTTTATTTTTGAGAGGTGAAATAATGATTGTTTTTAACCCAATAACTTTATGTACGTTGGCACAGAGTATCCTAAAGTTCTCAATGAATTATCATATATGGTAAGGGAACGGCTTATTTCCCAGGCTATCTAGCCATAAATGCGCGGGGGCAGTATATGCCCACTATAGGATCAAATCAGGTACACCATCTAGCGGTGGGAATATACTACCCCCGTGCATTTATGGCTGGATAGCTTGAGAAATAAGCCTCGCCTAAGGTGAGCATGTAATAACATGTACAATAAATTTTAACGATAAAACCATGTACATAGACCCTTTATCTTCACCATTATTTTATTCGAAAAACAATAACAAAATCCCATCAAATAGAGCATATAGAGTGAGCCGTTTAAAAGGGTGGAGTGAGTAGAATAGAAGATGAAAATAAGAGTGCATGAAAATAAAAGAATGATCTAACTTAGTATCAAAGAAATGCTCATTGCCCAAAACTTCATTCATTCTTGAGATAGCCAAATTTCCCTATACATTGTAACATCATTCTAAAGAGGAATAAATACATAGAGTGAGGAGCAATTGAGGCTAACTCAAATTCAGAAACATTTAAATAATTTTTTCACAAAACACTTTATACAAAATTGCTTCGGGTCTTCATAAGCAGTTGTCTGTGCCATAAATGTGCCACCAACTTCCATATAGTACATGCTTCTCACGTAAACTCCGCCAAATTACCAAATTTACTATACAGCATAGTTTCCAACCATTCGATGCCAAACTTTGTGGCATGTTTAAACCCATCATATATACCATATGAATTGCATATTCATACAACACTATTAACCAAATTTCATATGCCAAACACAAGGTTTAGCTATATAACCTTGTCTTACATGATGTTATAACCATATTGTATATGCCATGTGACTAACAATTATACATATAATACATACCACTTTGCTATGTGACCAAATACTCATGTATCATATGCCATACATAACACTATATTACCACATATTATTTGTATTGTAAACCCTTTCCAAAGCTTTCATATATGCCAAACTTTGATTTATATGCATATCGAATCCAATCCCCAATTGTCATGGGAACAATGTCTTGAGCAATCAAGATATTCCACCATAAGTTGTCCCTCGTGAAAGAAAATCCACAATGATTTTCCTACCAATCCTTTCCTAAAGTTATATTTTTGACCCCTCATCTGACATTCTCTTTAGGGAGAAAACTTTAAGCCCAACCAATCAAATGAAGCCCTAGGATATTTTGTTAAAGCGTAACAAAATAAAGCTTACAATAATATTTTTTTAAGCTTCACACACACACACACACACACATTCACTCACTTAATACTTGTAATAATTTTTTTAAGCTATTTTTTAATAAATGATGTTGGCTCCATTCATCTTGTGCATGACATGAGGTGGCGTGTATGGCATTATAGTAGGCAAAGTGAATCAACAAAAGAGCAACATCTAGCAATTGACGAAGATGATGACCAAGACATGAATATGGATCTTATGGATTATTATAGAAATAAGAAAAAATGTAGGAATTGGTGTGATGTAGTAGGAGACAATGTATGGAAACAACAATTTTGTTGAGACATGAGACAATCAATTATATTAATATAAAATATCATGTACTATGGTTTATGTGTTATGCATTATGTTTTATGTAGTCACTATCTTTGACTTATGATGTTATGTTAATTTCATTTATTTTCATCTAGATATAAGATTAGATATGGGTAATTGAGAGTGATGTCATGGGGGAAGGTCGAGAAAAGCTTCCACCTTCATGTGGTTGGCCTCATTTAGTAGAGAATAAATTATTCTCGAAACCAAGAGGAACTCAGTTGGGTATGTATTTTGGAACCTAATTTTTTTAATATTATTGATAGGATACTAGCCTGATAGAATAAAATATCTATTAACTAATTGTTTATATATATATGTTTTATGATTTTTGTAAGTATTATACCTAATGTTGTTGCAAGAGCATTGTCCACCATATGTGTTCTTTCTATCTATATGGTTGTGTAGACGGTATAGGTATTCTACTTCCAATGTTTTTACAATCTTTTACATGAATTTATCCCTATTTATTTATCTAATCAATACATTGTATAAACTTGTTGTACTATTGGAAATGGAAAGAAACTTGGGAATTGTAGTTAAATGGACTATCCTTTGGACCCATGCATTACTTTTTCATTCGTAGTGTTTTTAGTAAATAATTGTTCAAAATTGTGATTTCTACAAACAACACATTTTCCTGGTCATCAATAGAATCATGTTCATCACTAAGTCTAGTTCTGACTTCATGGATGTCTTGCCATTATGATTTTTCCTTGTTTTCTCAATGTAATTTATCTAGGCACTCCATTATCTAGTTCTTCCATTAATATGCTTGACTTCATTTTCTAGGAATTCCATTAACATGATGTATGTCTCATCATATGTAATATACCCTTGCTCTTATATCTCCATAACTTTCACCTTCCCTTTCCTATTAAGAATTTGAATTAAGAAAGTATGAGTACTTGCATCACAACCATAACCATTTTATAACATATTGATGAAGAGGTATAGAATACTAAGTTTGGATTAATAACATTGAGAGTATACCCTATCCTACTTTAATCACCCTAGTGAAATGTTCATAGAAACCATTACGACAATAATACCCAACATGATCTTGTTGGCATGCAATTCAATTAAATCTAACCTTGTCTAGCCTGATCTATGCACCCTATATTTTTGCATTTTGGAAGGCCAACATCAACTTATTTTGGATTTATAAAACACTACCATATTAGAAAAATATATGTGAAGCAAGAACAACTTGAAAAATTTCAATGTTATCCCCTTTCTTTCATCATTTGACAGGGCCCATGTGAGTTGTGTCTTGAAATATAGATTATAAAACAAAAAGTTTCACTTTTCAAAACATCTAATTGATGAATGTTATAGTGCTATATATAATATTTCCACAGAGCCTTCATTTTCACAATTTCAATTTTGTAGGCATAATCTACAAAGGGCGCAATTTGTGTGTAGTCTCATATAAGGGGGGTAGTTTCATAGTTGTGATATCAATCCAGACCTCAATTTCTTGTATTATAGGGATTTTTGTTGACCTTGTAGATTATCGTTGACTTTGTATTATATGGATTTTCTTCTAACACTTGACAATCTATTATTTGGTGAATTTCACGTTATGTAGATTGGTAATATATTTGGTAATCGTTGAATGAATGTTGTTGTATGGGCCTCTTAGGTCTATGTTTTTCATCATACATAAAACAATATGTAAATGTGAATAATACCTGATAAATCTATGAGGTGGAGTGAATGGGTGGTTGAGAGCAC
This sequence comes from Pinus albicaulis, assembly GCA_034641835.2. Lineage (NCBI taxonomy): Eukaryota > Viridiplantae > Streptophyta > Pinopsida > Pinales > Pinaceae > Pinus > Pinus albicaulis. The sequence continues at coordinate 446,284,394 of CM076582.1, read as the reverse complement.
ACACAACCGCTCCAACCACATCTCTCGTGTATAAATATACATTAAGACTAATAAAAATTTGGTTATAATTCCTTCCCAAATTCTATTGTTCTTTGTGTATTCTTGTATGTGTGTTCTTGATATAGCTATAATGTAGCATGTTCATGCATGTTGTAAGTTAGGCTTACAACAACTGGAGTTGTTGCCTCCTTTTGGCTAGGTGACACCAACAACGAATGGAGTGGGATGAACATGCAAGAGTAAAATGAAAGGATTATTTTTTCAAATAAAGATCCATTTGATAAGTTACCGCCGAAGAAAAGTGCACTGCTAGAAAACTATTAGTGAATGCTAAAGTTCATTAAAGATAAATAAAGTTTGCAAACATTTCTAAAGAAGATGCTTGTCGAATGTGGATATTGTTAATTACAAAGAGAAAAACTAAAGAGGATGAGAAAAGGCTGAAAGAATGAAAGAGATGCAATTTCAAATCTATTTAAGAGATGTAAAGAGAATTTTTGTTGGAAAATATTGATGTTTGTAAAAGTTCATGGACGTTGCTCACATTGGAATTGAAGACCTGCAATGCTGAAATTAAAGACCTATAAAACAAGATTTGAAATCTAGAATTTGTCATTTTTGTATGTGGGTGTTACTAAGGTTACTGATTATTGACATGGAGTGATCATATTGCTCCTTTGTGTTGAACCTGTAGACTAGCATCAAGATGGCACAATACTACATGTTTACCTCCCTTAATCTTCTTTTCGTGTGGTGTCATTCAACATGATGAAATCTGGCATGTCAAAAAATATTAGGAACAACAACATCAATGACCTATGTATAGGAAGAAAAAGGAAATAATAACAAACATAGACCCATAGTGTTCAGGAAAATCCAATCGATATGTAAACTGATTTGTTTTGAAGACCAACATGAAGAAGATCTGGTTGAACAGTGAAATTTATGGTCAACGTACACTTTCTTTAATTGTGCACATACCTCATTTTTATTATGAGGAGCAAGAAAACAAATTCAGCAAGCAATGGTTAGCAATAATCTCTTGAAGGCTTGTCGAGATTTACAAAACATGTAATCATTTCTCTTGTCGATTTTCTTAGCTTAGGGGTTGTCATCAACATGTGGAACTATGATATTATATTTAAAATGAAAAATAAATGCTTTTATTTGTTGAAATTTATGTGTTTCCACCATGTGTGTGTTGGAAAAGAGCTTACCACGGTTAAAAAACCTATAGATGCCCATTGCGTCCTATGCGTTTGGATTACATTTTTTGTATGGAATGCACATAAAGGGGACGAAGGGAGTGGAGTTTATATTTGGAAGTTTTGTGAAAACTTCACCATACAAAACCAAAATGAAAAGTAAGGGCGATGGAGGTGGTTTTATTTCCCATTAGAAATTGTCCTACTGAGCATAGAATCGACCCAAAGTATGCCAACTTGCGCTCAAGACTATTTAAAACAATTTGAAAAACTTGACTTGTTCTTGAGTCGACCAAGAGATTAATGAGTAACTAGATGTTTGGAGTTGATGATGTAGGCCGAGTATATATATATGCTACTGTACTAGAATTTTGGTAGAATATTCTATATAATGGATCCTATTTATATTTTAACCGCATCAAGGATGTCATACACCACCAGAAGCTACAAACTTGGCTTCATGATTTTTTTTTATTTTTTATTTTTTGTTTTTAAACTTCTGGTTGATCTAGAACTGATTTCATGGGAGTCAGTTAATTTTGCACATACCTCCTTCTTTTTTCTTTTTTTTTTTCGATGTTGACTAATGGGAGTGAATTTGACTCATCCAAGGGAAGTCGATTGATTCAAAGTCGGCTTATACATGTATATTATTCGATAGAACCAACTTTGTTTTTTTTAACTTGTAATCAACTTTGATGGAGTTGGCTTCACTTGATCATATGGAAGAACCAACTTTGACTTGAAAAATTATTAAGTGATGGAGGAATCAACCATCTAACTTTCTATCAAGATTAAGTGATGGAGGAATCAACTATCTAACTTGTTATCAATTTTTGAACGATTGGGAGTAGCCAAAACTTAGAATGTCATAAATTTTGCTAGATATATAATCAATTTATTTATATCTATTTATTTATTTATTTATTTTCCGATGTTGACTAATGGGAGTGAAGTTGACTCATCCAAGGGAAGTCACTCTGCGCTGTAAGTTCGCTATACATGATTATTGGTCAAGGTAAATCAACTGGTTTGATTCATCTTGTAATCAAATTTATTTTTGTTTATTTCAATTTGATCATAGGAACTTGCACTAATTTGAAAAATTATTAAGTGATGGAGGAATCAACCATATAAATTTCTATCAAGATTAAGTGATGGAGGAATCAACTATCTAACTTGTTATCAAATTTTGAACGATCGAGAGTAGCCAAAACTTAGAATGTCATAAATTTTGCTAGATATATAATCAATTTTATTTTATTTTATTTTTTATTTTTTCTCGATGTTGACTAATGACTAATGGGAATGAAGTTGAATCATCCAATGGAAGTCGATTGGTACAAAGTCGTCTTATACATGTATATCGGTCGATAGAACCAACATTGCTTTTTAAACTTGTAATCAACTTTGATGGAGTTGGCTTCACTTGATCATATGGTAGAACCAACTTTGACTTGACAAATTATTAAGTGATGGAGGAATCAATCATATAACTTTATATCAAGATTAAGTGATGGAGGAACCAACTATCTAACTTGTTATCAAATTTTGACCGATCGGGAGTAGCCAAAACTTAGAATGTCATAAATTTTGCTAGATATATACTCAATTTTTTTTTTTTTTTTTTTTGAGGAAATATCTAGGAAAATCCAATCGAAGGGATTACATCTCGCTGAATTATGAGAAAATCCTAACCCCAAGGGAATCGAGGAGAATTGACCCTATGACTTCCCATTAGCGAGGTACTTTAGCGACGAGAACTCAACCAATTGAGATAATCCTCGAGTCTTTGTGAATAGGTTATATGTAAATGAGTCTTACTTTAAAAATTATAGATTATATGAAGGATAAATATGATCTAAAGTTGAGTCATCTTTATTGGGTTCTGCTGACATCTAGTTGACAATAATTATAAAAGTTGTTAACTAGAAAGTCATATGAAGTTTGAGTCATATTTATCCTTCATTTAATTTATCAAGCACGCACTCTACATTATAAACATCGACAACAACATCTATCATAACTAGGAAGACAATTGAATGTGCAACACACATATAATTTTCCAACATAATTAATAGAGCATCTAAGAAACATAATTTATTTTTAACAGAAGTACTTGCAATAATAGAAATTTCAAGAATAGGAAACCATGTGAATAGAACACACAAAGAACTAAATGGATAAGATGATGGAAACAATAAAAGAATGTGTGGATCGATCCCCCTAGTATAAAGTTATAGAATTTTTGGCTTGTGACAAAAGTAAAATGAGGATTGTTGATATGTAGATGATTCACTTATTTTATGTTTATATAAAAAAAATTCAAGGAGCAACAGTCAAGCATTGGAATCATCCGTAGAGTGAGCGAAAAGGATGCCTTCGGATTGGAGAGGAGCTACCCGACGGTTCCTGGTTGGAGTATCAATCCATATGATAGAGAGATTGCAAAGAATGTGAACAACTGATATATGCACTAATTGGCCATAAGACAAGTAGAAGTCATTGTAAGCCTCACATACATGCATCTCCCTATCTAGCTAGCGGTTGTTGTGGTTGAGTTACCTATGTGGACTAGTATGTGTGGTTGATGAACAATAAGGATACCTCTACAAGAAGTAGAGGTCCAAGACATGTTGAATCCTTTCTCGGGACGAGGAAGACATTATGGGTGGGGGAGATGTTGAATGGTCTTTTTAGTCCTATTTTTTTTCATCATACATAAAAAACTATGTAAATGATGTTGGGTATGTGTTATATTCTTTCCACGACTAGTCCCACGCGCTGGGTGCAGCAGCCCCCCCTGTTGGGGTCCGGGGCAGCGCCCTGGAATTTTTTTTTTTGGTGTGCGGTCCCACTCATAGGCGGACCCACCCATGTTTTGTGCATGATTTTGCACATGGTTTTGGGGTACGATGGTTTTCGGCCCCTGGTATTTTGTAGATCCGGTCAAGGGAACTATGGTTATGTTCTAATCTAGGGTTAATGGATTGGGGTTTATGTATGTTTCGGCATGTATATATATATGTGTTGTAACACTGAAAGGAATATAATGAAAAATCAAGTTGGTCGTCCTAATTTGGGATCCGTGAAAATCCTCCGTGTTTATTTGTTTTGTGTGCGGTTTTATGCTCTCGCTATTGTTTATTTTCCTGGCCATAAGATTCGTGTGTAGATAATTTCTATTCAGGGTTAAAACCTACATTTGGTATCAGAGCTATTTCCGCTTCAAGGGGATGCCTTTGCTATTGAGGGTTTTTTGCTCGGGCCTGAGGTAGACCCTGTTCAGTGGGAGATCTGTGGGATCGATTCTTGCAGTGGAAGAAGATGGCAAGCAGCGAAAAGATAGAGATCGAGAAATTTAATGGTTAGAGTTTTGAGTTGTGGAAGCTCAAGATGGAGGATCTGCTAGTGGATAAATATCAGTGGATCATGGTAGATCCAGGTACTAAAACCAATAGCAATGTCAAATGAAGACTGGAAGAAACTGGATCAAAAGGATAAGAGCACAGTACGGTTGTGTGTCTCAGATTTAGTATTGTTGAATGTATCTGGGGAAGCTATGGTGAAGAATTTGTGGGAAAATATTAGGACTTTGTACCAATCTAAGTCTCTAGTGAATAAGTTGTTCTTGTGGAAAAAGCTGTATAACTTGAGGATGAAGGATGGAGACTTAGTGACAGAGCATTTGAATGCCTTCAATACTGTGGTAAGTCAGATGTCATCTGTTGATATTAAAATCTCAGATGAAGATAAGTGCATAAGTTTGTTGTGTTCTCTACCAGACTCGTGGGACAGTCTGGTTATTGCAATAGGTAGCAATACAACTACCTTGAATTTTGATGACATTGTCTCAGCCTTGTTGTCGGAGGAAATGAGACGGAGAAATATGGAGGGTCAAAATGGATATGCCTTATCTGTACGAGGAAGGTCCCAAAACAGAAACAAGAATAAGGTTTCGAGTGGGAGATCCAAATCTAGAGGGAGATCTAAATCTCCTGGAAAGTTTGTAAAGGTATGCTGGAAATGCAGAAAGGAAGGACACTACAAAAAGGAATGCAGATCTAAAGCTGCTGAGAAAGGAAAGGGATCTGATGATGCTCCTTCTGCAGAGGCAAAAACCACCTCAGATGAAGGTGGGGATGTGTATTTGGCTTCTTCTTCAAATAAACATGTAGATCATGAGTCATGGTTGATTGACTCAGGTGCATCCTTTCACTTCACTCCCCATAGGGAGTGGTTCTGCGAGTATGAGAAATATGATGGTGGCGATGTATTCCTAGGGGATGATAGGAAGGCCAGAATCATCGGACGTGGAAAGTTCAAGTTGAAGCTGCAAGGTGGAAGGATTAGAACACTTCCTGGTGTTCTGCATATTCCTCAGATCGCTGCAATATCTTAGTAAAGCGTGATGATGATGGCAGTGTAAAAATGTTGTTCGAAAGATGCTCGCAAGATGGTTCTGGGAGCATCATTAATGTGCTGAGTTCGGATTGGAACTCTCAGAGTTGCTTACAAGGTAGAATCATATCATGAGGTAACAAGCTCCGTGGTTCCTCAAAGTGGAGCAAAGCCTAGTCAAGCTCCGTTAGCAACAGCTATGGCATCAAAGGCTTGGACATATTGGAGAGAAGGGCCTTCGGGACACTACATAGAAATGGTATGGTAGAAGGTATGTTCAATTGCTCTGATTTCGGAGCGAACATTGTGATATAGCGTAACCGTGGGCTTCTTCCTGAAGCAGAGGCACAAGACAGGAATTTGCAGTGGATAAAACTGACCTGCACATCACCACAGAAACTCCGTGTACTATGTTTCATTCATAGATCACTTCCCAAGGAATACATGGATACATTTCTTGAGGAATAAATCTGAAGTCTTTGATGAATTTAAAGAATTTAAGGCTCCAGTGGAAAACAAGTAGAGAAGAAGATAAAGGTGTTGAGGAAAAATAATGGTGAAGAGTTTTGCAAGAAGGAATTTAAAGAGTTTTGTAAGAAGTGTGATATAGCATGACAAAAGACTACTCCGTATACACCTCATCAAAACGGAGTTGAAGAAAGAATGAAGAGAACGTTGATGGAAAAGGCAAGAAGCATGCTCAAAGGGTACCCTGGTTAGGGACAAGAATTCTGGGCGTGAGGGCAAGCAGGAGATCAGATGCTATCTCAAGTTAATAGATCACCTTCATCAGCGTTGGAGGATAAGACTCCACATGAGGTATGGACTGGTAAGAAACCCTCTCTTTCACATCTAAGGGTATTTGGATGTGATGCATATGTACATGTTCCCAAGGAGAAAATGACCAAGTTGGATAATAAATCTGAAAGGTGCATCTTTATTGGCTATAAGGATGGTTCAAAGGGTTACAAGCTTTGGAACCCAGAAACAAGGAAGGTTGTGTACAGCCGAGATGTGGTGTTTAGAGAGGTGAAAGATGTTGTTACACATGAAGTCCTACCAAAGGAACCTGAGAAGATAGATTTTGAGCTAAAGGAAGATGAATCAGACTCTACAACAGAAGAAGATTCAGAAGAGGAAGAGCTACAAACCCCAGCTTTGAGAAGATCAGTTCGGGAAAGAAGGAAACTAGAAAGGTATAGTCCATCTCCTTTTTTTTCAAGTTTTTCTTTAACTATAACTGACGATGATCCCAGAACTGTCAGGGAGGCAGTAGATTCAGAGGATGGAAAACTCTGGAAGGAGGCCATGGTTGATGAAATGGCATCCTTGCATAAAAATGAGGCATGGGATCTGGTGGAGTTGTCGGCTGGAAGGAAGCCCATCTAGAGAAAATGGGTGTTTAAGAAGAAGATGAATGTAGAAGGCAAGGTGGAGAAATACAAAGCTCGCTTGGTAGCCAAAGGTTATTCCCAGGTGCTGGGAATTGATTTTGGTGATTTTTTTTCTCCTGTTGCCAAAGTTACTTCTATTAAATTACTTTTATCTGTTGCTGCTGCATTTGATTTTGAGATAGAACAGATGGACGTGAAGACAACATTTCTTCACGGGGATCTAGAAGAGGAGATCTACATGAAGCAACCTGAAGGATTTATGGTGAAGGGTAAGAAAGAACTGGTATGTAGGTTGAAGAAGTCTCTATATGGGTTAAAACAATCACCAAGGATGTGGTATCAGAAATTTGATACCTATATACGGGGACTTGGATTCACTAGAAGCAAGGAGGATCACTGTGTTTATTTTAAATTAATTGGTGACCGTGTTATTTATTTGGTCTTGTATGTGGATGATATGTTGTTTATTGGAAATTACAAAGAAATTGTCCAAGATTTGAAGACCCAACTATTCTCCAAATTCGACATGAAGGATCTTGGTGCTGCAAACTATATTTTGGACATGGAAATTAAGAGAGATCGGGCAAAGAGGAAGCTCTGATTAAACCAGAGGAAGTATGTCGAGGCTATATTGCAGAGGTTCAATATGCAGGATAGTAAACCGGTGAATGTTTCTATTCTTGTAGGTGTAAAGCTGTCTATTGAACAATGTCCCAAGACACAAGAAGAAGAGGAGGATATGTCCCGTGTTCCATATGCAAGTGCAGTGGGTAGCCTGATGTATGCAATGGTCTGTACTAGACCAGACATTGCACATGCAGTGGGAGTATTGAGCAAGTTTATGTCAAACCCAAGGAAGGAGCATTGGACAGCAGTGAAGCGGGTTTTCAGATATTTACGTGGCACTAGTGATTATGGCTTGTGCTACCAGGGAAGACCAGGATTGGAAAGAATGTTGGACATTCGTGGTTTTGTTGATGCAAACTGGGCTAGAGATCTGGACCAAAGAAGATCTACAAGTGGGTATGTGTTTAGCCTATTTTGAGGCGCAGTCAGTTGGATGAGTAAAAGACAGTCTGTAGTGGCTCTTTCAACTACAGAGGCAGAATACATAGCAGCCACTCATGCAAGCAAGGAAGCAGTTTGGTTACAGAGATTGTGTTCAAGTATGGGGTTGGTACAGCAAGCTATAAGGATAGACTGTGATAGCCAAAGTGCAATTTTCTTGGCTAAGAACCGTGCTTATCATTCAAAGACAAAGCACATTGATGTTCAATATCACTTTGTTAGAGATATGGTTGAGGCTAAAAGGGTGTTGCTGGTAAAGGTGGACACTTTGAAGAATTTTGCAGATGCATTGACAAAGTCTGTGAGCAATCAGAAGTTCTCTTGGTGTAGAGAAACAATGGGGTGTTGAAGAATTGGCCAAATGACTAAGCTCTCCTGTGGCCCCTTGTGGAAAGAAAACAACAAGTGGGAGAATGTTAAAGGTTCTTTCAATAACAACTCAATGTATTAGACACAGCTGAGAGCAAGAGGGGGTCATAGGGGTGGCAGCCCCGTCTGTCCTGGGCAAACGCTCATAAATTTTTTTGGTGTGGCAACTTCCTTCATAGGTGTGACCCACCCATGTTTTGTGCATGAGTTTGCACATGGTTTTGGGGTACGATAGTTTTCGACCCTTGGTATTTTGTAGATCCTGTCAAGGGAACTACGGTTATGTTCAAATCCAGGGTTAATGGATTGGGGTTTATGTATGCTTTGGCATGTATATATATGTGTTTTAACACTAAAAGGAATATAATGAAAAATCAAGCTGGTCGTCTCGATTTGGGATCTAGGGGAAAATCTCTGTGTTTATTTGTTTTATGTTTTATGCTCTCGCTATTGTTTATTTTCTGTCATAAGATTCGTGTGTAGATAATTTCTGTTCAGGGTTAAAACCTACAAATGCAAATAATAGGAATTGTTGGAGCGGGGTCCCTTAGGACCGAATTTTGATATATTTTTGGAATTTTTTTGTAATTTTTTTGTAAGTTTAGTCGTGCGCAACACAATTCAAGGGGCTTAAGTTTAGTCGTGCGCAACACAATTCAAGGGGCTTAGGGGTGGGTCAAACAATATTGAATCCTAGAGAAAAATATTGAATCCTTCTATAATTAATTATGCAGAAATTAAACATGATCGCACTATCACACCAAGTAAAAGAAAGAAGCAAATCAATCCACAACACAGATATTTTTCCTAGGGAAAGCTTATTGCTCAAAACCCCTCTATCTTTATTGTTTAATGAACCAAGGAATCATGAAACAATACAATGCACTCTTCTCACAAGAGTTTGTTGCACTATCCTGACTGTCTCACATTGATTTGGACAAAATTGGTCTAGTACTTAGCCAATTCTCAGTCTATCTTCAGCCTGCCTTACTCACGCAATCCATAGGAAATTAATCCATATTAATTTGGATAATTAGCCTTCCTGGATTGCGCAATGCATCATGGGCATCCTGTGGTGTATATAATTGCACCCGGGCAATTTTCTATAAATAATACTGATAGATAACTTCCCTTTAACCTTTGTCTCAACTAGGTCTTCCTCAGAAATGACATGCATTCAAATATTAATAGTAAACCATCAGTCACTTGACAGATCATTGCATGTGAATTAAATCTGATTTAATTCACTTGACCTCTCACTAGTGCAACAATCATTTACAACTAGTTTGACTGACTTTAACTCACTTAATTGAGTTAACTGATTTCTCATGCATTAAACTAATATGCTAACTGCAACCTAGACTCTAAAACAAATAGAATCAATCTGCATGCCTCACCAACCACCCTCAACTCGAATTTCATGAGCTAACTGAGTCTATCACACTCAGTTAACTATTACAAGTGATTATGAGATAAGATTACAATTTATTGTCCAATTTATTTAAGGGATAAATAAATTTGACACACATTTCTTCTAATTTAATTAAAATAATAATTAAATCAAAAGCCTCCATGGTAGCCATTTCTGGATGCCATTTTCTGGATGTGTTGGAACAGGGTCCCCTAAAGCTGTGAATTTGGGATAATTTTGTATATTTTTGGTATTATTTAGTCTAACGCAGGGGTTTTGGGGTGGGTTAAAGTCCTGAACGCATTGTAATGGGTCAAGGGTAGACCTAGAGTCCGCAAACCACGGTTTGCGGACCACAAGAAAGCACAGGCTAAATTAGATATAAATAGATGAACATTTTGAGTCTAAAGGAAGGAAGGAATTGAGATTGATGCTAAGCACAAATTTTTAGAAATGTTGTTGGGTTGTTTGGGTAAGGACTCTTGCTGGCTGTGTGCGTGGAGATCCTCAGTCCTGCTGGCTGTGTGTACAGGGAGTAGTTCAGGATTGTAAGTGGATTTTGATATTAATATATATGCGGAGTACTGTTGGACATCTAATGTTATCTAGATCTGTTGTTTTATGATTGATGCGAACCTGGGCTATATGATTAAGTTGCGAAAGTGTCTGTTTAATTGATGCGAACTGTGAAAGTATATATGTTTCTGGTATATGTATATGTGATCTGTTAATTGCTGCGATTATAGTGTTTTGTGCTAATAATTGGTATTACACACGTGGATGCGGAGGTATTTACTAGATATGTGCATAACTCTATTATATTGTCAATAAGCCTGCGGATAGATCTGTTTAGTGCGAACTCGATAGGCTGGGAACGCAGACCTGCTTGACTTACCTACTCTCTCTCAGGGTGCGGAAACCTGGTTCCAACACCCTCCCATATTGCTTCGGGTGAGACTTTGGCCTGCGCAAGCAGGTCACTACCGAAAGGGCCAGTAGTATAGGGGTTTGTTGGCAAACCTTAACCTCCGAATCTGGGTCAGGACCCCTCGAGCCAACAAATGGTTCCGTTGTTAGGACCAGGAGCATTTGGAGAGAGAGATCGGGTAATGCCAAGAACACATTGGAGACCTGAGAAGAAAGAGGTCGACAAGTGGTTCGAAAATCAAGTTCAGGAATTCATAGTGAAAGAGAATCGCAATGCAAAGATGACTGCAGAGAAGTGGAAGAATAAAAAAATTTTCACGGAGATCTAGGAAATTTTCTTCGTGACATTCGCAATCGAGCTCCAAGAGTGGATGGAAAGGCTCGTAGATTTCCAGACGTGTTGGAAGGACAAACGGATCACGCAGTGGACTCCAAATCTGATCCAGCAATTAGAAAAAACTGATAATACCATCACACGTACAATAGATCATTGGGTAGATAGTGTGTTGGGAGGATTTGTGACGGAATTTTCAATTGATCAGTTTGTGTCATATTCTGAGGCAAAAGGAAGGTTCTTCAGGGGTTTCCGGGGTAAGTTTATGAAAAATATGCCATTACTGATTAAGATCTTATTGTGCGAAAGGAGAATTTTGTGTAGCCATATAGAGTGAATGAGCTTTGATCAGAGCGAGGGTACAACACGTAGTGGTAAGTACTAAAGAACTAACCAATAAGGAGATAGATCTGTTTATTGTCCAGTAATGGATTCGGCTGCGCAAAATCCTCCAACTACACCACCGTCGAGCCAGCACAGGGGTAAGAACTCACATGTACCTCCACCTCCACCAGAAGACGAGATGGCCTCACACAGGAAGATACCTACCTTTAAGGGCGTAGGGGATGAAGACATGGATCGGTTTTGGTTTGTCTCAGGATCGGTATGGACTGCGTAGAACGTGGCCAGCGATGCTATGAAAAGGCGCAGCTATCCCTTGCCTTTGAAGGAAGAGCCTTGGACTGGTATATGGGATACATAGCTCAACATGCGAATGCGACCATTGAAGAGATGAAGAATGCCTTGAAATAACAGTTCAAGAAGCCTAAGTCCTACTCTCAGATAGTGAACTATTTGAAAGATTTCAAGCAAGGACCGTCCGAGTCTGTATGGGAAGCTGACCAATGGTTAAAGAAGGTAATTAGAGAAGGAGTATTTATGTATGATGACAGGCAACACATGGAGTGGTTCATTGCTATGTTGCTGCCCCACCTGTACGTAACAATGGGTCATCAAGCCATTGAATCGCAGGAAAAGGCCTTGGAGATTGCTATGAATCTGGAAGCTATGCTAAGAGATGATACCCAGTTAGGAGTAAAACAAATACAAGGACAACTAGAGGCAATGCACATGGAGATCCAGAATCTGCGGAAGGAGCGAGGAACAGAGGCTAGACCTGAAAGATGGTGCATACGATGCAGGGTGAATGGCCACACCAAGGATCACTGTCCACTGCTAGCAGAATACATGTAGGTCGGGGGACCCAGCCCGTTGCGTCCTAGGGGAGCTGCAGGACCAAGTGGCCCAGTGCTGTGGTGCGATGATTGTTGCGTTGCTGGGCTACATGATACCAACCACTGCCCCCGCCTTGCCGCATATGTCCCAAAAGTAAAGAAATAATGGTGCAGGTTTTGTAGATCTGTAGGACATGATGAGAAGAATTGACAAACTTATGATCCGATGATAGACCGGGGAAACCTATATAGGGTACATTCGGATCCTTCCTTACCAAGATCCCCCTCAGGCATAGGTGGCTCCACAGCTAGGGGCAGGGGGGGGGGGGGGAGGTGGAAGTGCGGGTAGGGGAAGAGGACAACTCATCTGCTATAACTGCGGAGAGGTAGGCCACTTTGCAAGGGATTGCACGAACCCAACAAGGCAATCCTATAGATACTGCAGATAGATGGACCATGTGATTGAAGGCTACCCAATTCTGATAGCCAAAATGCAGGGAAAGCACCAGACACCTATGCATAATGTGCAAAGGGTTAAGGCAGAACCCCGAGATGAAGGACCAAGCGTTAATTTCATAACACACAGTGGCATGGCTGTTGGGGGGGCTGAAGAGAAAGCTACGATGGAGCCTCTGATTCGAAAAGTAGTCACCAAACAAGAAGGTTTGGACCTACAAAAGGAAAAGGAAACCTTTGTTGCAGCTCGGCAAGTCTTTTCTCAGGCTGAGTCATCTGCTTCTCAGAAACCCACAAACATGAGAGCCGAGGACGAGGTCAAACCATTCTTGCAGGCGTGTATGAAGCCGCTACACAACCAACGGGCCGTGGAAAACCTCCAAGCACTAATAGACAGCTCCGCAAAATGAACTAATCCACCCCTGAAAGTTAAAGATGTGCACAAAATGTACAAACATAAGAAACACACCAGTAGGGAAATGCGGCTTACATCGCAAATTGGTGATTATGAAATGGATCAGGTTATTTTGGACCTGGGATCGGATGCGAATGTACTACCCAAGCAAACTTGGCAGTGAATGGGGGAACCTAAGTTGGAATGATCCACTATCTATCTACGCATGGCCAACTAACAGAAGATCATACCATTGGGAATGTTGTCAAAAATCATGGTAGATATCGCATGAGTTAAGGTCCGGGCAGATTTTGAGGTCATTCAGATTGTGGAATATGCGGACCCCTATCCTGCGCTCCTAGGATTGGACTGGGCCATAGATATGGGTAGTATTATCAATTTGAAGAAGAGAAGCATGGTGTTTGAAAGTGAAGGACCACGGGTGGTAGTACCACTAGACCCTGCAGAAGGAGAAAGGTATACAGAGCCAGTGCGTGAGGAAGAGGAGGTGGATCACATCTATAAGTTAACTGCACGGGACGAAGACTGGATCAATCCTATGGATGATGGTGTGCTTTTTTGGGAGAAGGATAGCGAATGCTTCTCTGACTCCGAAGGAGAAATGGAAAATTGGAAAAATCGATTATATGATGTTTCTACGCTGCGCTGCCTGCGGATCACAAAGGACTTCCGATGCATCTCCTCAGAGGTAAGAGAACTGCCCTAATTTGATGGTTCTAGTAGTATTAATGAGTTTTTGCGAACATTTGAGGCTGAGGTTCCGCGAGAGTGAAGGATATGGGCCCTTAATCTAGTCATGCGCGCAACACCTGCAAGGTGGTGGGACACACATAAGGGGGCATTCTAGGACTGGGAGGAACGTCGGGACATGATAATCCTGCAATTTGAGCCTCTGGTTGATGTGCGCGTCAAGACGTTTCTTGGCCCAGGGGATCCGTGCGAGCACTTGTTTGCTTGGATGGAGAAATGGTGTGACCGAACTACAGAAGAATGGGTTCACTTGTTTATTCATGCCTTGGGACCAATTCCCACTGCATGGTACTTAGATGCGGAGCTGCATCAACGCACCTGCCACTGGGAAAATTTAAAGGATGAATTCATGGGAACATTTGGATTGACAGGGGGCTCAGAGGTGCTTGACGAAGCTCTACAGGATATATATAAATTTGTATTCAGTGAATCCAACTCTTACACAGCCTTTAGGGCACCAACATGGGAAACACAGATGCAGGATATTTCCAACTGCCGCAATATAACCATTGAAGAGTGCGATGAGGATCCACACAATGTCTTTGTCCCATATTCGGAGGGAGAGCGCGTAGTTGCAGGACCACCACTACATAGTTGCAGGACCTCCACTACAAACTAGGGATGTTATGAAGCCTCTGAAGTTGAGAGAAGTCAACATTGGCACATACGCGCAACCTAAGTTGGCTAAAATTGGGGACTACTAGGACGATGATACCGTAAGAAAAGTTGCAGAATTGCTCACAGAATATCAAGACTTATTCTCGACGAAGTTTTCGGAGCTCAAGAGGTTCACAGGAGACCTAGGGGTTATGCGCATCACGCTAAAACCAGATGCGCACCCTGTGAAGAAGTGTCCTTTATCGGCTCAGGAAAAGGCCCAGGTAGCTCAACTAATCAATTGGTTGCCACCCTTTGTTTGGCCCCGTAGGCCCTCCACATACACGCCGAAGAATATTGATGGCCTGCGCACCTACCTGCAGATGCCACTGACCCCGAGAGAGGTCCCCGTCATTGGCAAACCCTTTGGAAAGCTTCATGAGGTAAAATTCGACGATCATTATTTGGCCAACTTTGAGGCCTTTCCCTAGCTGGCACCTGAGATATACCTGGAGCGGATATTGGAAGATGACGAGGTAAATTTAATCCCTATGCGCTGGGTGCGCGGGTTGGCTGGTTCTGGGATTTTGAACCTACTGAGGATGCCACATTTTGGCCACTACAATATTACAGACCGCTTGGTGTGCCAACTGCTTTCCTTGATCCATGACGACAGATTATGGATCCGGGACCGCATCCCTATTGATGCCGCGCTAATTCACTGAATAACTGGCCTCCCCATGGAAGGTCCTGACCCTATGCTGCAGGTGGGCAATAAGTACGAGCAGAAGATCGCTGACAACATGCGCAAGACTTACCATGTACTACAGAATACTCGGGGGTTCATGATCAGCACAATCAGCAACCCGGGAACGCAGATGGGTACATTTTTGCTGGCGTGCAAGATGATGCACAAGTGCCAGGCTACCAGTATCCTTGCATATGTCATTCAGCTGGCAGGACAATGCGAAAAAAGAGTTTTCTTCAATTGGGCCCAATACCTATGTAACGAATTCTTGGCAAACGTTCACGAAGCCTAGGATCAGGGGCACGCATTCTGCTATTCTTGGCTGCTGCTTCTCATTGCGTTGGTCGCATGGGAAGCCCTGGAAGAATCAGTCCTCCCCAAGCTCATGCCTGACATGTGCAAAGGGGTGCGATACACAAACTTGTGGGACTCCAAGGACGCTCAGCGTATCGAGGACAATCAGGTCTTCTGGGTCTTTTTTCAGAGTGGACTAGCTGCAACTATCAATTCTCGACCGCGAATTTCACCCACAGTATATGACAAATATAAGGGAATTGCGATGTTCCAGGTCACTATGCACAACTTCCAAATCAAAAGTCGCCAGAACGCAAAATGGGCCTCACTCCCTTACATGGTTATGGATGAGGACATTAACTGCCTAATCACTACATGGCCTCTGCAGTGGAAGGTTGGGTTCAAATCCGGTGTGAAAGGCACCATAGGAACGAGTGCTACAAAGGTCACTCCAACTACCACAGTTAAAGAAACTAGCGATTCGAACAAAGGCACTGGAGAGAAAAGAACATAGGATCACAGAGGGATTCACAACAGAGAAAGGACACCAAGAGGGACGCGAACACAGACACACAGAAGGATTCGCAGTCGAGTAAAAATATGGGGAAGGGTGCGGAAGTGCCACCGAAGAAGGGGTCGCAGCAAAATCTGGGTACAGAGGGGAAGGAGACAGGAGGTATCGACTCTCCCCACGAAACAAAACGAATGGGTGAACCGAAAAAACGGCCACGAAAGAAGCAATGCTCTCAATGGACAGAACACGACGAAACCGTTACACTTACAGAAGGGGACCTCAAGCAAATTGCAGATGCGGTCACCTTGGCCACAAAGGAAAAATGGCTGGCTCTGGGAGAGTAGCAGAAAGCCTAGGTCGACTCGCTTCAGGTTGAGCTTTGTAGCTAAAAACGGACACACTACAGACAAGTTTGATTCAGGTATAGATGGCCTCAGCAACTAGCAACACGACACTAGTTACAGCAGAAAGCCGCCTTTGTTCATTGCCAGGCGCAACCCTCACAATAAGTCCACCAGACTTGGGAGCGCAAGTCCAGACTTGTGCAGAAATCTAGATGGATCTAGCTCAGTTTCCATCTGAATCCTTGCAGGTTCTCCACGCCTCCTTGTTCGAAGAGATTCAACACAGGGACAGTCGAGTGCATCAATAGCTCAGCACAACAGAGTAGGCAATCGTAGAGCAAACGATCGAGGTAGCCAAGGTACACCCTGCATATACCCTCGCAGCGTCACAGTAGGTGGAGTTGGAACAAATGATCAGTCGGCTCTGTACGGACATTGCCGATGATATCCTGGCTACTTCCACCTCCCAGGCCAAGATTGAGGGGTCAGTCGCAGCGCTAAAAGCCTCCAGGACCGAGGTACAGATGGTCAAAACACAGATGGAACAACAGATTGCAGACTTGCGGGCCAAGTTGCAGCCAGAGAAACCTCCGGAGGTCAGGGCCTACCGAGCTGCGCTGGTTACAGATGCCATGAATGTGATCACAGGTCAAATTGCTCAAGGTGCCCAATTATTGGAAATAGTGATGCAGGTATGGAACAAGGTACAACGTGATCCTCTCCTACGTGAAATTAATCAAGCATTGCGCCAGAAGGAAGAAAATTTCGATCAATTGGAGGCTACCTTGACTACGTTGTTCCCTGCACAGCGAATGGCCTGACTGCGCACCAGCCAAGCCCTCAAAGGCGACATGGAGGCCCTTCGACAGCGGAAGCAGACGTTGAGTGATCACCTCAAGCCATGGGCAGATGAGGCCCTCAAGTTGTCCCAGGATGTTGATGTTGCAGTTAAGCAGATGAACCAAACATTGGAGAGCGTCGCAGCTACTATAGAAGGCCCAACATCGCAGAAGTTGGTAGAAATTTCTTAGACTACTGCTACACAGAGCGAAGGAGTGTTGGCCCCGCTGATCGATGCAGTCAAACAACTTTAGGCAAAGATGGAGGACCCATGACCGTAGTGACTCGGGATGAGTCACAATATTGTGTTGGGAGACTGTTGGAACAGGGTCCCCTAAAGCTGCGAATTTGGGACAATTTTGTATATTTTTGGTATTATTTAGTCTAACGCAGGTGTTTTGGGGTCGGTCAAAGTCCCAAACGCATTGTAATGGGTCAAGGGTAGACCTAGAGTCCACAAACCACGGTTTGTGGACCACAGGAAAGCATAAGCTAAATTAGATATAAATAGATGAACATTTTGAGTCTAGAGGAAGGAAGGAATTGAGATTGATGTTAAGCATGAATTGTTAGATTTGTTGTCGGGTTGTTTGGGTAAGGACTCCTGCTGGCTGTGTGTGCAAAGATCCTCAGTCCTGCTGTGTACGGACCCTGCTGGCTGTGTGCGCAGGCGGTAGTTTGGGATTGTAAGTGGATTTTGATATTAATATATATGCGGAGTACTGTTGGACATATGATGCTATCTAGATCTGTTTTTTTATGATTGATGCGACCCTGGGCTATATGATTAAGTTGCGAAAGTGTCTGTTTAATTGCTGCGAACTGTGAAAGTATCTATGTTTCTGGTATATGTATCTGTGATCTGTTAATTGTTGCGATTATAGTGTTTTGTGCTGATAATTGGTATTACGCACATGGATGTGTAGGTATTTACTAGATCTGTGCATAGCTCTATTATACTATGGATTATATTGTCAATAATCCTGCGGATAGATCTGTTTAGTGCGAACTTTATAGGCTGGGAACACAGACCTGCTTGACTTACCTACTCTCTCTCAAGGTGTAGAAACCTGGTTCCAACACCCTCCCATACTACTTTGGGTGAGACTTTGGCCTGCGAAAGCAGGCCACTGCTGAAAGGGCCAGTAGTATAGGGATTTGTTGGCAAACCTTAACCTCCGAACCTGGGTCAGGACCCCTTGAGCCAAGAGGATGTTGTTTCTAGATGCCAATTTCACTTTTTCTTGTTGCAAATTTCAACACTCCCTCTCAACAAGAAAGGAATCAGTCTGTCCTAATCCAGTACTTTGGAATGTTCTTGCATGCACACATATAACTCTTGCATGCAGCACTTCTCTTGTATTGTTCACACATGCAACTCTTGCATCCAACACTTCTCTAGTTTTTGTTCACACATGCAACTCTTGCATGCAACACTTCAGAAGCTGAATAGCCTCCAAACAACTAAATCGGTATAATGCATCTGCCATTAGAGTATTATGATTGCTGGATCCTACTGCACATGTCTACTAGACTCTTTGCACTGCTGACATCTGCATCCATGCACTCTACATTGTTGCCAACTCTGATCGGAGCTCCAGTATCCGACACCTGTCACTCTGATTTCTGTCTTCTTGACATATGACTGCATCAATCTAACTGATCCTTCCTGCTACTGTTGTACTCTAGGCTCCTCATAGCCAGGTTCGATCCATGAGACACACCATCTCAATGAATCCTTCCCAAATTTCTTCTTGGGATTAATTTTTCACGTCACTCCACCTCACACCTAAAGGTATAGCTGCATGTACTCCCTATGCCCTTCTGGTTCGAAATTTCCCCCTCTTGGAGGTCTCTATTGCATGCCTCCTACCATGTCTGGTGGATGGATTTGAAAGAGTGGTTTCTGCCACTCCATGATCCTCCTCATGTGGCTGCTCCACATATTTAGATTAATCCTTTTGAACCAAGAGTTCCTCATCTACATGCAAATCAAGCTCCCTCTCCTTTTTTATTTTCCTGAGCTTGTCGTTTAGTGCCAATTTTTTGTGGTCAATGTTGTTCTGAAACATATATGTTAAGGCCTTCCATATTGCATATGGAGTCACCTTGCCATGGAGACTCGAGACAATGTGATCTCAAACTTCCTCTAGTAAGATCCTCCTTGCCTTTGCAACCTTCTTTTTCCAGGCATGAAGGAGAGCGACGTCTGCTGATGCCGGCTTCGGAATATCATTATCAATGAATTATTTAAACCTGTTGTCCTCCTGCATTGCCTCCATTTTGTATTTCCATGCGATATAATTAGAACAGCCCTTGAGTGCATATTCCAACCTTAATCCACTGAAAGCCATCTTGATCCGCTTGTTGCACCAACGAAAGTATCTGCAAGTTTGAATATTGTTCAACACAAACTCAATTTCTTCTCCACTATAGTGATTTTTGGTGCCCCAATACCATGTAGAATACACATAATATGTATTCCAATGGATTCAATATGATCATGCAATATACTAGAGAAAAATACTGAATCCTTCTACAATTCATTCTGCGGAAAGTAAACACAATCACACAATCACACCAAGTAAAAGAAAGAAGCAAATCAATCTACAACAAAGATATTTTTCCTAGGGAAAGCTTGCTGCTCAAAACCCCTTTATCTCTATTGTATAATGAACCAAGGAATCATGAAACAATACAATGCACTCTGTTAGTGTCAGAATATGCATTTTGCCATCAATGATCAAAATCACTCTTTTCATTCTCATTTTAGGTGTCTGTTGAAGCCTAGAAGATCTCTGCTTCAAACATTGGGGAAAACCACCCGGTCGGGACCTTAGGACAGCTCCTTATCCGTTTGGTATGGTGGCTCCGACTGGATTGAAAGACCCAGTTTCCTTATAACTAATGGGTTGGTGATGGGTTGATTTGGATGAGTGAAAATGGGACTAAATAACTGAAATAAAACTATCTAATTTAAACTAAATACTGATAAAGAAATTCTAAGACTAACCCGGGTATCATATGTGAATACAACTTAAAATTATTCCAATTTAACAATAACCATAAAAATGTATTAAAGTTTAATTGAAATGTGCAGTAACAAATAAAGATAACTCTGTTTAAGAAATTAAACAGAGTTATATTAGGATATTGTATTCATCATTGTATATCATCTACATACACTTATGAAAAATAACATTTCAATTATATTCAAAAATGATATATAAAGAAATGTTATGAAAAAAAATAATATAAATGATAGCAAATTTTAAAGCGAATATCATATGACAAAAGAAATCAACAGCGAATAGATAAAAATACCTTATCCATCTTGAAAGCTTTCAAATGAAATCTGATACTCTAATCCAGTAGTTCCGATGCAAAATCAAATCCAAGGTACAGAAATGCAACACTTTAAAGATAATTTCGCATAAAATCACCAGATGTGATCCTTTAGAAAATATAAGAGGCAGTGGAGTACATAAATGTAATCTCCAAGTCCAAAAATATTACAACTTAGGACCCTTCTATAAATGCATGAGAAGGGTCTAAATACTACTACCTAAATCTAAAAATAGCTTATTACAAAAATTAAGGATTCGGTTTAAATGACCGTCCTTTTCCTAGGAAAAAATACAGTAAAACTAAAACTAAATCTAAAAATAAATACTATTAAGTAACTACTTATGAACTTGATCTTTAAACTTGCAAGCATCCAGTATTGTTTTGAGAAGAGGTGGTTGGCCGACTTCAGATTTCAACTGTCCTGAAAAGACAGAATCGGCAAGTGTAGGCGCAATCTTCTCAGCAGAACTAATGATGCAATTAAGCGCACTGCGTTGACTGTGTGGTTTCACTAAATATGTCCAGTAAGAATCCCAGTTTAATCTTGTCAATCCTTGGATTGATTTTGCTTTTTCTTCCGCTTTTTGTGTCCATTCTGTTTGCAATTGATGCGCCTGTGGAAGATATCCCGAAACAGTTTCTGAAATCAAATTTTCTTTGTGAAAATTTTCATTTACAAAATCAGTAAGACTGCTTGCTGCTGTAGCCAACTCTTCTGCTGCTTTCTCTGCCCCTATGATTTGTGCATCCCAGTCATTGAAAAGTATTTCTTTATGGTTTTCATTAATAATTGGTACACCAGCTTTTCTTCTTTCCTCTGTCTTTTGCCATACCAAATAATCAGTAACTTTTTCATTAATTAAATCATAATCATTTCGTAAATCTACGACATGATTAGTGATCTTATCACTTTCTTGACAAAAAGAGTTCCATTGCAAGATTTTTTGGCATAAGAATTCTTGTTGTTGCAGTAGTTGATTGTTTAAAGAAATAGTTTCTGAAATAAACTCTGGAAGTTTAGGATCATCTTTGTGCTGATCTTGGATAATCTGTATTTGTTTCTCTTTATCAGCTAAACTTTTTTGATATCCAATTTGCATTTCTTGAAGTTGTTGCTGTAACTTTTCAAGTTTCATCTGTGCTTCATTATTGGCCTGTACCTGTTGCAATTTCTTTTGCAGAACTTGTATCTGTTCTTCTTTTTCATTTAATAAGAGTTGTATCTCAAATGCTTTGTCAATAGTTGCGGAAGCATAAGCTCCCGTAATCTGAGATAACTTAGCAAGATTATCAGTAGGCTCTGTGGTAGGATCATTCCACAAAACATCTAATTGTTCTGTTTCAGTAGCAATTGCACCTTCTAATTTTCTCTTTTTCCTTTGCTTCTTCACTACTGCTTTATACTTCGGGCTGTAGAATACATCTAGAGGAGGAATGTCCTCTACATTAAGTACAATTTCAGAAGAGGGAGTGACAGGTATATGCTTAGTTTCTGTGACTGTGCCACTTATTCCTGTGCTCAAAACTTTTGTTGTCTGTACAGGGGTCTGTATACTCTATCCTTCCACATTAAGCAATTGATTAAAGCTTTCCCATTCTTTGTCTAATTCAATTGTGACTGACTGTTGCTGTACATTGGTAGGAGGAGGATTTATCTGCTGAAAAGTCAAAATTTGCTGTTGTGAAAGTTCTTTCGATTGAGCAGTATCTTTCACTAATTCTTCATTTCTATCATGCTCTTCATTAGACTTATTAGAACATTCAGAAGTCTCTCTTTCAGATTTTGACTTAGACTTATCTGTACTTGAACTGCCGTTGAGACTGACACTAGGAGTTGGTTCCCTTGCGGGTTCCAAGCGTAAATTTTCCAAAGGGATAGTAGTTAGTCTTCTCTCTCTGTAAAGTTTAAATTCCTAAAATTCTTCTGGAGATAACTGTATCTGAGCTAAATGAAAAAATTCTTTAAATGAACCTTTTGTTTGAAACATATCATCAAAAGGATCTTCTTCTCCTGAAAATTCCCTTACCTTGATTGCAGTGGTAAAATTTTTAGCAACATTATTTGGGTCAAATAATCTTCTCGAAAACTTGAACAGTTGTAAGCATGTAATATTGCTTACCTTTTTGAATGCGTGACCAACATCAAACAGTGAAAATGTTCCACAGGTTATGGGAAATTGTGGCCAAATGCCTTTCTTCTTCTCTTTTAATTCCTTTGTCAAACCTCCTTGACCACAGGTTTGATAAGCAATCTCCCGAGCTACAAGTTTATCCGGAACATACAGGGGTAAAACATGGGGGGAAGCAGAACTTCCAAAAACCCTAACATAAGTAAACAACTCTTCTCCAAACCATCTTGCGACAGGGAGAATGTCGACGTCTGCTTCTGGGGATAACCTTGGAGCATCCTTATTATGCAATATTCTGTACAATGGCAGTGTTATGCCATGGAAAATCTTATAAAAATGAGGGACAAACTTAGATTCCCACAGTTCCTTGTGATACACATGAATAGGCAAAGGATCATGAATTGTCCTTTGCCAACCCATCAAAGGTAAATTAGAAACAAAGCAGATAGCGTCCATAACATAGGCAGATAGATAAAAATGAGGATAAATCCTCTGAGAAATAGTCCGTTTAGACCGGTAATGGAAAATAGCAGTGGCCAAATTATCAGACAAGATTTTGGCCCAGTCTACAATTGTAGCATTAACAACAGCATTCAACAAAGGGAGCCATTCAGGCAATATCATATTTATGTCAGGCTTTCCAAAAAGCCTGCATAACATAGCAGCAGCAAAACAATATGGAGAGGTGAGTGAACCAGTACTGTACATACCGTGTTTGTTTTTCTTCAATGGTTCATCTCTCTTTGTCCATTCCTTTGTGCATTCCGCCAAATTTGTATGTTCTTTGGCAAAATTCTCCATAAATTGTTTATTATAAGTCGCCTGAGGTTCCGACAAATGATACATTAGCCTCAAATCTTCCGTAGTGAACGACCCGATGAGCTCTTGATCTGGAGTTCTAAATTGCCTGTCTGAAATATCGGTGCTGTCCAGCACCCATTTTACCATGTCTGTATACAGAATAATTCTTGGTCTTGCCGCTATCCGGTGCAGAAATGAACAAGCCAGTTCTTTAAGGGTTGCCTCAGATGAATTACTTGAGCATGCAGTAGCCGCAACTTGCATTACCCTAGGATTTTCTTCTTCGAGCAAATTATACATTCCTTCTCAGGTGGTGATACCGACATCCTTATTGCAAGCAGTATCCGCATACAGTGAAGCCATTTCTTTGTTTTCAGAATTTGAAATCTTCTCCTTCTTACCCATAATGCTCTGTGAACGCTTTGTATAGTTTTCTATTCCTTCACGCCTGTGGTTTTACGAATTAAGTGAGAGTAATGACATGAGAAAGATGATGAGATAGTTTTAAATGCTGAAGGCGGATGAAATATATTATTTCAACGTGAAACGACCTTTCAATCAAAACAAAATCCCATTTATCAATAATTGACAATCCATTAATTTAATCCAATCATTAAAGCGCAAAACGGATATTGATTTATGGAAGGATTTTCTTTGGACAACGCGCTTTTACGAATCTGCGACATTGTGATCTGCGATTTGCTGTGCAATATCGCAAAATCGTAATATTTATAAATCGCATCCTCATAATATCGCAAAATCGCAATATCGCAGAATCGCAAATCGCAAATATAACATATAAAAAGTATTCGTTTAACATCTTTTCTGCGATATGCGATTTGCGACCAATATTTTAATGTATAGGCTTTTTTGGATCACGTTATCGCAATATTGCAAAGTCGCAGTTTAAAAGATTCAGTTTTACAAAAGATATCTACCATTTGTGATGGATGCGCTATTTCGCTCAAAGAAAGATTTTATTGTAATCTATCATAAACTTAAGTGTTTCTTAAGGATTTTCTAAGGAATTTCCCTAATTTATGATAGAAAGTTTTATTTAAAAAGGAAAACAAATAATGATTGATTTTTTGGATTTTTTAACTAAGGGTCCCCACTTATTTAGTATTATTAATAATATTAAATAAAAAGGGGGGGGGGGGTTGTTGCTGGCCACAACAATTGGCGATTCACTGAAAGAAACAATTATCTCTGAAAAAATAAAATGAACACTATATTTCTAGTAAGTAAAGATTTTTAAAGATAATGAAAACTATCTTAGGATAATTCAAATAAAATTTAACTATGAAAAAGAAATAAAAATCATTCACAATTTCTTTCTAATTCCTTAAGAACAAAAACACTTTTGGGTTATCTCAAGCTTTGATCGGTATAAATAATGAAGTAAGTGGATTTCTCCGAGTTTGGTTTTATAATATACTCTATTGTCATAGGTATTGCCTCTGCTGCCTGCAAACGTTCATAGTCTCGACAGGGTTACCTTTAAACCATTAACCATTCATTGTCCCATCCAACTAAAATTATGACTTTTAAAAAGATAAATTCATAAGACATATTATCTCATGTTTTTGTCTTTTACTTATTTTTATTTTTAAGAGCCATTGTTATAGTTTGGTAGCCAGTTAATAACAATGCCATTCACTAGTTGTAATTAAACTGAACAAGCTGGCTCATGATGAGATCCCTTGTCTTATATTTATAAGCCATTACCCTGTTTTGATATGCAGTATTGGTAATGTCAGTTTCATTACTTCTTATGAACATGGTAAGTCGGCTCATAATGAGACCTCTTATCTCTTAAATTTTCATATAATTTCTTAGAATTACATTCTAAAAAATCACAACTTAAATGGATGGGGTGAAATAGTTTTATCCTTAAGAATCGATGGATGACAATTTTTCAGAGTTTCTTGAGTACCAAGACTTTGAAAAATCTTTACTTTTATAGATAACCTTTCTCTGCTTAATAAACTTATAATGATTTACATTCTCCTCAAGTTTTCAAAAGATCATGCAAATGATTGGAATAATCTTTCAAAGTTTAACATCTTATTTTAAACTATCCAAAAACTGTAATCATCTCTTTAAAAATTCTCATTTACACAAAATAAATATTTATAATATTTTTCCTAAGAAATTTTCTTAATAGTAAACAGTCAATTAGAGACTTATTAACAACCTTTATTTGCAAAAACAATTAAAAACTTTGTAGAAAAGAATATGTACAATTAAGAAGGGGTTACCTCCTTATGAAAAGAATTTCTTTAAGACAAGCCCATTTATAGGAAGATATTCTCTCTTTCCCGTTAAATATTGGAGTATGAATGTATTTGAGCCTATCTTTTCAGCAATCTGAAATGGTCCAAGCCACATTTTCTGAAACTTGGTATGCTTACCTTTTTCTTCATGTGCTTTATCCCATTTCAGAACAAGATCACCAATTGACAAAATCTTTGAGCCGGTAGAACTTGCATCAAAAGAATATTTTACAAGCTGTTGATGTTTTTCATGAATAATTTTTTCTTTATCTCTATCTTCTTCTAATTTAAGGATTTGATCATATCTCAATTGAATGGATGAAGAAGGATTTTATTCAATAAATTGCACTAGGGCTAATGATGGAAGAACTAAATTTGATGGTATCACAACTTCTTTTCCATAAACTAAATTGAAAGGTGAAGTTCCTATTGAAGCTTTTTTAGTAATACGATCAGCCCATAGTGCAAAGATTAAAGACTTGTGCCAATTCTTTTGATTTTGATCAATGGTCCTTTTAATGATTTTGATAAGATTTTTGTTAGTGGATTCAGCCAAACCATTATCTTGTGGATAATAATTTGCTGAATATTTCAATTTAAAACCTCTTTTGACTGCAAATTTCATTATACTGTTTCCAGAAAAATAAGATGCATTATCAAAGACAAGAGCGTTAGGTACACCAAACCTGGACATGATGAATTGATCTATGAAATCAATAATTGTATAAGAATTGGCTACCTTCAAAGGGATTGCTTCTACCCATTTTGTAAAGTAATCAGTTGCTGTAAGGATGTATTTGTGCTGTTTGGAAGAATGAGGTACTATCTCACCAATAATGTCAAGCCCCCATTGCTCAAATGGTTGCTCAATATTTACCGGTTGCAAAGGAAAAACTGGTTTCTTTTGTCTTCCACTAGAAGTTTGACAAACTTTGCACTTCCTTACATAATCATGCGTATCTTTAAAAAGGGTAGGCCAGTAATAACCAGCATGAATTATTTTGTGAGCTGTGGTATCACCTCCAAAATGACCTCCTGCTGGTCCATCATGCAATTCTTGCAACACCTTTTCAGCTTCAGTCTTTTTAAGACATCTTAATAGGATTGAATCATAATTCTTTCTGAATAACACATTATCAATGATCTCATATTTAATAGCCTTCAATCTTAAAGTACGTTTGTTCTTATAGCTGAGATTAGAAGGGGCATACCCATTTTTCAAGTAATAGATGAGATCAGCATACTGAGATTCAGAATCTGTAACACTTATCTGACTTACTTGAATATCTTTATTTGAATCTTGATTTTCTGGTATGTTATGAGCTCTTGCCAATAATCTGCAAAAACCTTGTCCTCTAACAATCTTAGCTGGTTTAATATCAATATCATATTCTTGCAAAGTTGTTACCCAGTTAGCTCTCTTTTCTCCTACTTCTTTTTGAACTAATAATTGTCTCACTGCAGAGAATGGGACAATGATTTTTGTATGTGTTTTCAAGAGAAAAGGTCTAAAATGTTTGATTGATTTAAACACAGCAAAGGCTTGTTTTTCAACATTGGAATAATTAAGCTCAGCTCCTTGCAGATTTGAGCTAAAGAAAGAAATTGGTGCCTCGATTTTCTGATCATTGAGCTGTGTTAAAACAGCTGCATAGGATGTTTCGGTGGCCAAAGTATACAAAGTAAAATCTTTAGAAAAATCCGGGGTATTCAATGCTGGTGCATTAATGATCGCTTGTTTGATTGCCTCAAAGGCTTCTTTCTCTTTATGCCCCCATTTGAATACTGAATTTTTCTTGATCATATTTTGCATAGGTAAAACAATTTGAGAGAAATCGGGAATGAATCTTTTTACAAAATTGATTTGCCCAAGAAATGATTGCATGGATTTTTTGTTATGAGGTAAAGAAATATTAGAAATTTATTTCACTCTATCTGGATCAATATATATACCATCTTTTGACACAACAAATCCTAAGAGTTTTCCTTCATCCAAAGCAAAGAGAGATTTCTTTGGATTTAAGGAAATACCAAACCTTCTACATCTTTCAAATATTTGCTTTAGATCATGTAGATGATTGGCTCTCTTTTTTGAAAATACTGTTATGTCATCAAGATAAACAACAACTGATCTATTGATCAGACTTTTAAATGCTATGTCCATGGCTCTTTGAAAAGTTGCTCCAGCATTTATTAGACCAAAAGGCATTTTCTGATAAGCATAGGTTCCCCATTTTGTTCTGAAAGTTGTTTTCAATCTATCATCTGGATGAACTAAAACTTGATTATAGCCTGAAAATCCATCAAGAAAGGGCATGAGTTCAGAACCAGCTACCTTTTGAAGTATATGTTCCATAGTTGGTAATGAGAAATTGTCTTTTAAACATGCTTTGTTTAAATTTCTAAAATCAATACAGATTCTTATATCACCATTCTTCTTCCTTATAGGTACCATATTGGAAACCCAATTGGAGTGCCTTACAGGAAAAATGATTTTGGCTTTTAAAATTTTATTAAGTTCTGATTTGATTTGACCTTCGAGATTTGGATGAATCTTTCTTAACTTCTGTTGAACAGGTTTAATATCAGGAAGCATTGGAATTGTGTGTTGAATAACCGAAGTATCATACGTTTTTAAATCATCATAATTCCAAGCAAAAAGATTTTTATATTTGTTCAGAAGTTTAATGAAAGCATTCCTTTCCTCTGGAGTTAAATTGAGTCCTAAATTAACATTTTGAGGATTAGAGTCAGAACCAAGATTTACTAATTCAAACTTCAAAGTGGAACTTTGAAGTTTAGCATTAGTGACTTTCTTGAATCTGTCTTTAATATCATATAAGTCCTCTAATTTAACAACAGATTTCGGAATGAGATTTTCATTACCTTTTGAGGCAAATTGTAAATCATGATCATCCTCATCAATAATTTGTTCATCATATGATTTATCTGAAGTCATGAAATTTAAAATATCTTGATCATGGTAAAATACTCTCCAATTTGTGATATTATCTGGAACAAATGGGCGAAAAATCAATTCTACTGAAAATCTATCAGGACTGCAATCTTCAGTAGGAAGGAGTTTAGATGCAACATTAGCTAACAAGTCAGCTGATGTATTTTGATTCCTAGGAATAAAAGAAATATTAAATGCTAAAAAATGAGTGGTAAGATCTTGCACTAGGGTTTGATAGTGTTTGAGATGTCCTGAAAGGCAATAGATAGTATTCCTAACTTGTTTTATGACAATTTCGGAATCACCAAAGACTTTCAAGTATTTAACATATAACCCTATAACTTTATAAAGTCCTTGAATCAAGGCTTCATATTCTGCAGTATTGTTTGTACACTCAAATTATAACCTACATGATAGCATGGTTTTCTCTCCATCTGGATCAATTAAGATGCATCCTGCTCTAGCTCCATCACTAGATTTTGATCCATCAAAATATAATGACCAAAATAAAGATTTATCTATTGGCTTATCTACAATTACATCAGAAATATTTACAATTCTGGAAGAATAAGATTGTGAAAAATTTTCTATTTGAGAAAGAAAATTATTTACAGAAAAGGGTGATTGTGGTGCTTTGAAGTTTCTAAGAAATGACTCAGCAGAATAACCTCCAAGAATATTGTTGTTGAAAGCCATAGGGTCATTTGATTGTTCAAATTCAGTGACAGTGTGCATCATATGTTTTTCTCGTTCAATTTTGATTTGATTTGGTTTCCCTTTGTAGGGAAGCCACATATGTGAATAATCAGTTGCGATATAACCATTAAGTTTTGCAGACCAGTCCCTGCTTAAGACTAATCCATAGAATTCAGGGATATCTGCAATTAAAATATCAATTCTTTGGACAATCCTAGGATCGGAAGCTAGTCTGATAGTAACTGAATTGATTTTTCCTACAACTTGAACTTTAGAGCGATCCAATTGAACAATATGAACTGCTGATTTCTGTGGTTCAATATTCAATTTGGCACAAACAGAAGTAGGCATTATATTAGAGGATGCTCCAGAATCGATTAAACAATTATGCAGATTTTTATTGTACATTTCATAAGTCAAAAGAAAAGGAGGAGTCTGAGAATTTGATCTTTCTCCAATGAGCACAATATCAGTAGCATCTACTTTGTCTGGTGGCTTACCAGTTCCTTTAGCTGCTTTTGCAACTATACCACTTGGTAAAGGAGCAATTGGTGTAGCATTTAATTATTTTAATAGCAACTTCTGTTGGTGTTTTAGTTTGCTGAGTTCATGTAAAGAAATGTTCGCTTTAATCTTTTTCATGTCTTCAACAATGTTATACTCCATAGGATCTGACACCACTAAAGTCTTTGTTGTCGATGTAGGAGGATTAGAAGAAGATGGCTGATTTTGAGTAGGTAATGGATAAGTTTTCTTTGCAGGGGATTTGTGTTTGGTACTTGGAGTTGTAATTTTATTTTTAGGAACTGTTTGTACAGGCTCCGATGTAGATTTACTCCTAGTACTTACAGGCATAGCTTCTTGTTCTACCTCACTATCAGAATTAGAGAGAATAAAATCCCACATTCCATGTAATTCAGCTATTTCTTCATTCTCATCTTCCTCCTCTGATACTAGAGGAGTATCTTCTTCTTCTTCCTCTTCTGATTCTGCATTAGAGATTGAATTGGGAGGTTTAGATTCAACTTGATTTCTTTTGAAATTTTGGAATGGTTTTTTGGTAGAAGTTTCAGCTACTTGTTTTTTTATTTCCACCATTTCATTTGACATGGTTTTAATAACTTTCGGTAAACCTTCCATATCGTATGGGTCTTTGGATTTTTTCCTCGAATCATCTTTGAAGCTAACCTTCTTGGATTTCCTTTCCTTGATAGTATTTTTATTTTCTAGAGAAATAATTCATTTTTCTACTGCAATAGCCTCTTTCATATTCTCAGCTAACGTAGGTTTTGCAGCTCTATCTACAAAAATTGCTATGTTTGAGGGCAAAGCAGTTATGTACCATTCACTTTTGACTTGTTCACTAGGCCTTGAATCTGTGTGGATTTTGTTCAAGAGTTTGTTGAATCTCGCGTTGAAATCTTTAATGGGCTCCTTGGGTTCTGCCTTCAAATTTTAGAGATCGTTGATTAAAGTGGCTATTGATCTGTCATCTCCAAATTTGGTTAAAAAATGATCTGCAAAAATGGCCCAACTTGTTATGGATCCTGAAGGTAATGAAAAGTACCAGGATCCTGCTGCCCCTTGAAGAGTATAAGGGAATAGTCTGACTACAACATCTTCTTTTACGACTCCATTCAAATTTACAGCGAGCATAAAGTTATTGATGTTTTCTTCAGCTTGAATGTTAAGCTCTGGACTGAACTTTGGAAGCCATTTTCCAGGATTGTCAGGTAAATCATGTAAAGGTGCAGGCATGTTGACAGCCCCTGGAGTAGCCCATGGTCTAGCCATTATTGTAACAATTGTTGGAGGAGTAGTAGAGACTGGTGATGTAGGAACAGAAACTGTTGGAATATATGATGTTAAGATTGATGATGATTGAGCAGATGATAATTGAGCAGATGATGTGGTAACAACTGCACTTTGTTGAGTTGGGGTTTTGGAAACATGTGATTGAATATGAGATGAAGAACTTATATCACTTACTGATTTCGATTGAGTTTTTCTTGTCTTGACTCTACTAGGTAAAGGGAATTCTTTCGGAGAAATACCAAGTTTTTCACTTTGAAGCCTAGTAAGAGGTTTCATGTTCACTGTGGAGCTAATATCCTTCGTATTTGACTCTTCTAGAGATAATGAGAATCCTTTCAATTTATGAATTAAATCTTGTACTTCAGGAGACTCGGGATTTTGGTTGTCTGATTGTTTTGAGATTTTGGTAGTGGGTGTCTGAATATTCTTCTCAATTCCTTTTATAGGATTTTGTAATTCAGAAGAAATTGAAGAAGTTAATGAGGGTGTTTTGCTCTCAGAATGGCTTGTGGGTAAAGATTTACTTGCCATTCATAGCTCAGGCCCTCCCTCTAGCACCAAAAATGTTGAAGCCTAGAAGATCTCTGCTTCAAACATTGGGTAAAACCACCCGGTCGGGACCAGTTTCCTTATAACTAATGGGTTGGTGATGGGTTGATTTGGATGAGTGAAAGTGGGACTAAATAACTGAAATAAAACTATCTAATTTAAACTAAATACTGATAAAGAAATTCTAAGACTAACCCAGGTATCATATGTGAATACAACTTAAAATTATTCCAATTTAACAATAACCATAAAAATGTATTAAAGTTTAATTGAAATGTGCAGTAACAAATAAAGATAACTCTGTTTAAGAAATTAAACAGAGTTATATTAGCATATTGTATTCATCATTGTATATCATCTACATACACTTATGAAAAATAACATTTCAATTATATTCAAAAATGATATATAAAGAAATGTTATGAAAACAAATATATATAAATGATAGCAAATTTTAAAGCGAATATCATATGACAAAAGAAATCAACAATGAATAGATAAAAATACCTTATCCATTTTGAAAGCTTTCAAATGGAATCTGATACTCTAATCCAGTAATTCTGATGCAAAATCAAATCCAAGGTACAGAAATGCAACACTTTAAAGATAATTCCGCATAAAATCACGAGATGTGATCCTTTATAAAATATAAGAGGCAGTGGAGTACAGAAATGTAATCTCCAAGTCCAAAAATATTACAACTCAGGACCCTTCTCTAAATGCATGAGAAGGGTCTAAATAATACTAGCTAAATCTAAAAATAGTTTATTACAAAAATTAAGGATTCGGTTTAAATGACCGTCCTTTTCCTAGGCAAAAATACAGTAAAACTAAAACTAAATCTAAAAATAAAGACTATTAAGTAACTACTTATGAACTTGATCTTTA
Organism: Pinus albicaulis; assembly: GCA_034641835.2. Lineage (NCBI taxonomy): Eukaryota > Viridiplantae > Streptophyta > Pinopsida > Pinales > Pinaceae > Pinus > Pinus albicaulis. The sequence continues at coordinate 446,251,694 of CM076582.1, read as the reverse complement.
AACTTGCAAGCATCCAACATTGTTTTGAGAAGAGGTGGTTGGCCGACTTCAGATTTCAACTGTCCTGAAAAGACAGAATCGGCAAATGTAGGCGCAATCTTCTCAGCAGAACTAATGATACAATTAAGCGCACTGCGTTGACTGTGTGGTTTCACTAAATATGTCCAGTAAGAATCCCAGTTGAATCTTGTCAATCCTTGGATTGATTTTGCTTTTTCTTCCGCCTTTTGTGTCCATTCTATTTGCAATTGATGCGCCAGTGGAAGATATCCCGGAACAGTTTCTGAAATCAAATTTGCTTTGTGCAAATTTTCATTTAGAAAATCAGTAAGACTGCTTGCTGCTGTAGCCGACTCTTCTGCTGCTTTCTCTGCCCCTCTGATTTGTGCATCCCAGTCATTAAAAAATATTTCTTTATGGTTTTCATTAATAATTGGTGCACCAACTTTTCTTCCTTCCTCTGTCTTTTTCCATACCAAATAATCAGTAACTTTTTCATTAATTAAATCATAATCATTTCGTAAATCTACGACATGATTAGTGATCTTATCACTTTCTTGACAAAAAGAGTTCCATTGCAAGATTTTTTGGCATAAGACTTCTTCTTGTTGCAGTAGTTGATTGTTTAAAGAAATAGTTTCTGAAATAAAATCTGGAAGTTTAGGATCATCTTTGTGCCGATCTTGGATAATCTATATTTGTTTCTCTTTATCAGCTAAACTTTTTTGATATCCAATTTGCATTTCTTGAAGTTGTTGCTGTAACTTTTCAAGTTTCATCTGTGCTTCATTATTGGCCTGTACCTGTTGCAATTGCTGTTGTAGAACTTGTATCTGTTCTTCTTTTTCATTTAATAAGAGCTGTATCTCAAATGATTTGTCAATAGTTGCGGAAGCATAAGCCCCCGTAATCTGAGATAACTTAGCAAGATTATCAGTAGGCTCTGTGGTAGGATCCTTCCACAAAACATCTAATTGTTCTGCTTCAGTAGCAATTGCACCTTCTAATTTTCTCTTTTTCCTTTGCTTCTTCACTACTGCTTTATACTTCGGGCTGTAGAATACATCTAGAGGAGGAATGTCCTCTACATTAAGTACAATTTCAGAAGAGGGAGTGACAGGTATATGCTCAGTTTCTGTGACTGTGCCACTTATTCCTGTGCTCAAAACTTTTGTTGTCTGTACAGGAGTCTGTATATTATGTCCTTCCACATTAAGCAATTGATTAAAGCTTTCCCATTCTTTGTCTAATTCAATTGTGACTGACTGTTGCTGTACATTGGTAGGAGGAGGATTTATCTACTGAGAAGTCAAAATTTGCTGTTGTGAAAGTTCTTTCGATTGAGCAGTATCTTTCACTAATTCTTCATTTCTATCCTGCTCTTCATTAGACTTATTAGAACGTTCAGAAGTCTCTCTTTCATATTTTGGCTTAGAATTATCTGTACTTGAACTGCCGTTGATACTGACACTAGGAGTTGGTTCCCTTGCGGGTTCCAAGCGTAAATTTTCCAAAGGGATAGTAGTTAGTCTTCTCTCTCTGTAAAGTTTAAATTCTTGAAATTATTCTGGAGATAACTGTATCTGAGCTAAATGCAAAACTTCTTTAAATGAACCTTTTGTTTAAAACATATCATCAAAAGGATCTTCTTCTCCTGAAAATTCCCTTACCTTGATTGCAGTGGTAAAATTTTTAGCAACATTATTTGGGTCAAATAATCTTCTCGAAAAATTGAACAGTTGTAAGCATGTAATATTGCTTACCTCTTTGAATGCGTGACCAACATCAAACAGTGAAAATGTTCCACAGGTTATGGGAAATTGTGGCCAAATGCCTTTCATCTTCTCTTTTAATTCCTTTGTCAAACCTCCTTGACCACAGGTTTGATAAGCAATCTCCTGAGCTACAAGTTTATCCTGAACATACATGGGTAAAACATGGGGGGAAGCAGAACTTCCAAAAACCCTAACATAAGTAAACAACTCTTCTCCAAACCATCTTGCGACAGGGAGAATGTCGACTTCTGCTTCTGGGGATAACCTTGGAGCATCCTTATTATGCAATATTCTGTACAATGGCAGTGTTATGCCATGGAAAATATTATAAAAATGAGGGACAAACTTAGATTCCCACAGTTCCTTGTGATACACATGAATAGGAAAAGGATCATGAATTGTCCATTGCCAACCCATCAAAGGGAATTTAGAAACAAAGCAGACCAGCGTCCATAACATAGGCAGATAGATAAAAAGGAGGATAAATCCTCTGAGAAATAGTTCGTTTAGACCGGTAATGGAAAATAGCAGTGGCCAAATTATCAGACAAGATTTTGGCCCAGTCTACAATTGTAGCGTTAACAGCAGCATTCAACAAAGGGAGCCATTCAGGCAAGATCATATTTATGTCAGGCTTTCCAAAAAGCCTGCATAACATAGCAGCAGCAAAACAATATGGAGAGGTGAGTGAACTAGTACTGTACATACCGTGTTTTTTTTTTTCTTCAATGGTTCATCTCTCTTGGTCCATTCCTTTGTGCATTCCGCCAAATTTGTATGTTCTTTGGCAAAATTCTCCATAAATTGTTTATTATAAGTCGCTTGAGGTTCCGGCAAATGATACATCAGCCTCAAATCTTCCGTAGTGAACGACCCGATGAGCTCTTGATCTGGAGTTCTAAATTGCCTGTCTGAAATATCGGTACTGTCCAGCACCCATTTTACCATGTCTGTATACGGAAGAATTCTTGGTCTTTCCGCTATCCGGTGCAGAAATGAACAAGCCAGTTCTTTAAGGGTTGCCTCAGATGAATTACTTGAGCCTGCAGTAGCCGCAACTTGCATTACCCTGGGATTTTGTTCTTCGAGCAAATTATACATTCGTTCCCAGGTGGTGATACCGACATCCTTATTGCAAGCAGTATCCGCATACAGTGAAGCCATTTCTTTGTTTTCAGAATTTGAAATCTTCTCCTTCTTACCCATAATGCTCTGTGAACGCTTTGTATAGTCTTCTGTTCCTTCGCGCCTGTGGTTTTACGAATTAAGTGAGAGTAATGACATGAGAAAGATGATGAGATAGTTTTAAATGCTGAAGGCGGATGAAATATATTATTTCAACGTGAAATGACCTTTCAATCAAAACAAAATCCCATTTATCAATAATTGAAAATCCATTCATTTAATCCAATCATTAAAGCGCAAAACAGATATTGATTTATGGAAGGATTTTCTTTGGACAACGCGATTTTACGAATCTGCGACATTGCGATCTGCGATTGGCTGTGCAATATCGCAAAATCGTAATATTTATAAATCGCATCCTCATAATATCGCAAAATCGCAATATCGCAGAATCGCAAATCGCAAATATAACATATAAAAAGTATTCGTTTAACATATTTTTTGCGATATGCGATTTGCGACCAATTTTTTAATGTATAGGCTTTTTGGGATCGCGTTATCGCAATATCGCAAAGTCGCAGTTTAAAAGATTCAGTTTTACAAAAGATATCTACCATTTGCGATGGATGCGCTATTTCGCTCAAAGAAAGATTTTATTGTAATCTATCATAAACTTAAGTGTTTCTTAAGGATTTTCTAAGGAATTTACCTAAGTTATGATAGAAAGTTTTATTTAAAAAGGAAAACAAATAATGATTGATTTTTTGGATTTTTTAACTAAGGGTCCCCACTTATTTAGTATTATTACTAATATTAAATAAAAAGGGGGGGTTGTTGTTGGCCACAACAGTGTCCCACTCTGAAATTTTTATATCATTCCCTTAGGTCATGCTAATTTTTTTTTCATTGATGGTAGCCCTAGTAATAAAACCTCACTCTCCCTCACAAAATCTCATTTTATGGCCCACCTTCATGTCTTGTTGAGTATAAAAACACTTTTCAAAAGCTCATTTCACTATGTCTTATGTTAGTCAAAGTCCATGGAAGTCAAGTCATGTAAGGTCCCATTAGGTCATTAGGTTTCAATTTTCAAGGTTCAAAATGCATCATTTCAGCCCAATAAGGTCAGTCATTTTGAATGTGTGAGTTGGTTAAAAGAAAAATTGGTGTCTTCTTGAATGTGAAACCCTAGTTTTTCTCCCTTGCACTCATAATTCCCAAAATCCCATTTCCCTTACACTCAATACCATCCCTACATCGTTAAAATTCATTTCCAAATCCCTGTTATCATAATCCATATCCCTAAGCTACTAATTCCCAAAACCCTAATCCCTAGGTGCTGTTTTGACCTAGGCTCCTAAATCCCAATTCCCCATCCCAATTCCCATCACTCTTTCACTCCTTTTCCATTCCCCATTCCTCATATC